>PVHT020000886.1:9771417-9878654 GCA_004024745.2 Catagonus wagneri | reverse complement strand
ATATATATATATATACATTAAAAAAAATGTCAACTACATATTTATTATTTCTTTGAGTGGAATTTCAGGTGGATCAACAAAGTAATATGAAGTTTCATAAGAAGATGCGATAGGGCAGATGGAGGGGACATAGGGGACGATGTATTGCTGAAAGTGACTACCAGAAGTGGGATTAAATGCTGACCTTAAAGTCCAGAAGACCTGGGTTCAAATCCTGGCTCTCTCCCTCACTGGCTGAGCCACCTCAAAGACTCAGATTCATCTGTAAAATGGGCATTATTGTCTCATAAGTTCAGAGTGAGCATTAGATAAGTAACATTTGGATGTTGCCTAGTATAACCTACAGCACTGGTGGTAATAATAATAATCATGAGCATTTCTACATGTGCAAGTGGGTTAACAGCCTTCTAAATAAGGACAGTGTAGACCATCAATAATCATCTGATTTTTGCTGAATTGAGTGGCCTAACCAAGAACTTTATAAGGAAGGAAAGACTGCCTAGAGTTGGAACATCTGAGCATGACCATTCACAAAACAACCACCACTGACTCTTAGTCTAATCTGAAACTTCACTTGAGAACTGTAACCTTGGTCTTGGCATCCAAAAGCAAGGGCATTACTACTAGCCTATTAACATCTCCAGTATAATTTGGGAAGTCGTTCAAAATCTAGGTATTTATGTCAACCACAGAATGATTCTAGGTGAAACAGGATAATTTTGCTTTTCATGGGTCATGACAGTCACCAAAAGACCAGTTTCTTTGAAATATTTTCTCTTAAAGTAATATCCATCATATTTCTACCTATCCTGTCTTCTGACACGTCAAAAGATCTGCAGTATTTCCTAATTACCTCAGCCCTAGCAAGTAAAAAAATTTACCACCCTCTGGTCCTTTCTGTCCCCTAATCCTAAACACAATAACATTGGCTGTAGCTTTGGCCTTTTTTTCTCCCTCAGTCTTTCTTCCTTCAATCATTCCTGAAGCCTATGGTAAATAATAAGATTGTCTGACTGGGCTTGGAAAATGTTGCTTTAGTACATCTTCTCTAAGACCATTTCTGGGAGAAAAAATATTTATAATGTAATGTTCCAAACATACCATCTTTTTTTCAAAGTGAGAGGAGGCAGAATCCAGCCATAAATTCATTACTTCTAACCCCTGACCCTGAAGCTTCAAGCCATCCATATATCATACAGTGGGGAGTCAAAGTTCAGAGGCCCTTTAAATCATACATAACAGTTACTCTTCTAATAGTCTATCGAAAAGAGCCACCAATCTACTTTAAATGAAAGAAGAAGAAGTCCATATTTACCACAGCCCCACTGCCATGCAGTTTCTGCAATGAAGTTGAAAAAAGCATGGAGAGAGAGTGGGAGAAAGCAGGAATAGCAAAAAGTATGGGAGTCGTGAGGATAGTGGACAAGGGCATTGCATTCGGTAACTGCATAATACTGCATTTCCACCTAACATTTACCCAAGGCAGCAGTATTCAAATCATGTCCTCTCTAGACCAACGATTCTGTTGAGGTGCCCAACAAAAGGCCGAGGGAAGGCTAAACAGGTAGATCTAGGGCATATCTAACAGCTAGAACAGCTCTGCTCTTATCACCTAGCATCCATACATAAGATTATACTAGAAAAAAATGAGAGTTCTATTTCTAAAAAGTACTTAAGACTCACTGACATAAGGCTCTGGAGGATTATTTGTTTGCCTCAGTAGACAAAAGATAAACAGGAAAAAAATATATGTAACGGTCTTTGAAAGATCTTTAAAATTTTGCCATACTTTGGCTACTGAATTCGAGATGAGAAAAATTATATAAGAGTGGCTAACATCCAACCATCACATGCACATCATGTTTCCAGCACAATGCTAAGGGCTTCACGTGGATAAATCACATAACAACACCAACAAGCACAAAAAGGAAAATCTAGACTTAGAGAGGCTAAACTGTGTCCAAGGTTACACATACAAAAGGAATTAATAGGGTAGGATAATTGAAACAATGTCAAAATCTCACTGGCTTACAACAGGGGCTTAGGTCTTATTCGCATATCAATTCAATAATGTTTGGAAGATGGTCTTCCAAGGGGTGATACAGGGACCCAGGCCTCTTTAATCTTGTGTCACATTCTCTAAAGCCTCAGGGGCCTCTGATGGATTTTTGCATCTGATCACCAGAGATAGTAGAGAGGTGAGAGTACTGCATGGGAGGTTTCTAACGGCCAGCCCCAGATGTGTGGGATGCCTAATTTCTGCCCACATTCCTTTGGTCAGAACTCATCACAGGGTGTCCAGCTCCAAGGGAAGTTGGAAAATGTAGTCTGGCTCTATGTTCAGGAGGAAAGGAAAATTGGTTACTTGTCAATCTCTACCACAATAATAGGGACCGGATTCAAACTCAGGAGTCTTGAATCTTCCAGAACCCCCTACAGTATGTAATGAATTTGTCTCCAGTCATATAATAAGCATGATGAATTGTGACTTCTAGAGCTATCATGTAGATTCTGGATAATCTCTAAGAACTACACAGTAGGTTCATTCATTTATTCCTTCAACATTTACTGAACAGTCACTAAATACCAGGCAGATACTCATTCATTCACTTATTCAGAACTTTTTGAGCACCAACTGTGTGCCAGGCCAAAGAGGGGGCAGCAGCAAAAAATAAGACAAAAATAATTTCTACCAACATGGAACTCACATCTAAAGGACTTGAACTGTATTTTTCACATAAGGTATTTTATTATTTTCTACCACATCATGCACCACTGTATGCTTTATGTACTTTCAGTCTCTGTTATTTACCTTGAATACACATGGGAATGAAGGAAAAGACACATTTTCTATGTGGGGATATATGTGGAAATTCCCTTGAAAGGCAGAGATCTTTGGTACCTACACTGTATCTGGCATATGAATAAACACTGGTGTCATGGAAAAAAGCACTGGACTAGGAATCATCTGACTTAAGTTTTGTTCTTGTTCTGCTGCAAACTTCATATATAACTCAGGCATCTTTCCTCATTTCAAAGTAGGAACCAAAACAGTTTCCAGGATCCCTTCCAACTCTAAAACATAAGCTTAACATTTTGAAGACATTTAGTCTAGTAAAAAGTATAGGAGACTGAGGATCAGCAGATGGGGGCTGTAGCTCTGGTTCTCCAGGTCCACATAGAACTCACTCCAAATCTCTGGTCCTCAGTCTTTTCACTGATAAACGATTCTGAGCATTAACAGCATCTCTTCAAAGCCTAATATCCTATTAGTATCTGTAATACTAACGTTAGGCACCAAAAGATCAGGTTCCTGCTTCAATGTAATTTCCTATAGCTGAATCCTAAACCTGGACCCCTAAAGATTTGAAATGGGCAGAACTCATTCCATGCCCAGCTGGAGAAATTCTCTCTCCCCACCTGATTTAAGCATCTTTTTCTTCCCCCAAACTCACAACCATCCTGATTTCAACTATTTGGCTTAGTATTTAGTAACTCCTTATTTCAGCCCAGTTTACTCTGCTCATTCATTACTGGTTAGCACATTACTCTGGACTCTCAGCTTTCCTCCCCCTCAGATGAGAAGACAAGTCAGAGCGAGGTGCCTGGAACATCCTAAACAACGATGCTGTCCACTTAATATTCCCGTTGATCACTATGTCATATTTATTTAAGGTTTTAATCAAAGTGGGAAAAAAACCATAATCTTTCTCATAAAGGAGAAAACTGTCCTAATGCTCTGGAAATCAAGAGATTAGAGACAATTAAAACTCATAAAATGTTTAGCCTGAATATCAAAAGTTAATGAGACTATTGCTAAGGAGACCAGCTCTATTCGTAACATCGGTTGGAGAGTTAGAGAGTATATGGGCAGGGCATAGGAGGGCCCTGAAAGAAATGTTTTAAATGACACAAGGTATAACTATGGTTATTTTGCCAATACACAGAAAATGTAAACATTTGTCTGACAGTGTCTGCAAGTGTGAAAATAAATATAAATCACAAGACTAGGGTTCAATTGTTTCCAAGAGGCACAAGGTAGAGAGAATTCCCTTGTAAAATAGAATCAACCATAAGTCAGAATCAGATTGCTCGCACATACTGTCCATCGGCATTGTTTGAACACGGATTTTGATTTGGGCAGAGACAGGGGTGGTGGTGGCTAGAAACATTCTAGAGTAAAGAATGAAGCATTAAAAGTCTCAAAGCCAAAGGTTTGTGATGCCTTCATTTATTATTTAAAAACAAATCGCTTTAAAATGAAAGACTGCAATTCCAGCATTATTTGGTCTCAGCCTAATATTCTCCAGATTCACTTTACTGGCGGCCAGCGAGCCTGAATGATGCTATTACTCCCTGCCCCGTGGTGGCTGTGCAGGCTCGAGGCCCCAAGGGAAATGGGAAAGTCAACGGCAGTAAGCCCATCCCATGTGCATCATTTTTTTTCTCTGAGTACATAAATCCTGCAGAAACCAGTCCCTGCTCTCGTTATACCTTCAAAGCCACCCTCAACAGAGCCTTATTCTACGAAACCTAATAGATTTGGATAACTAGCTTCTAAACTGATAGTTTCCAAAGTATGAGAACAAAAAGTAATAAACTAGGGTGCGGGAAGAAAATATTAAAAGTTCATCACCTCTAAAAAAAAATAAGAGAAAATAGGCTTTACTAGTGCACTATATACGGATGGTGATTAGTACATGTATATAATACATTAAAAATGACAATGTGCCTTGGAAAAATGTCACTTAGGGTGTCAGCAGGAAACAGAAATTATCTTCAAGGGAGCTCTCAGTGCGGCTCAGCAGGTTAGGGACTCTGTGAGGATATGGGCTCAATCCCTGGCCTTGCTCAATAGGTTAAGGATCCAGTGTTGCCACAAGCTGTGGTGTAAATCATGGATGCAGCTCCAATCCAGTGTTTAGTGTCTGGGGCATAGGCCTGCAGCTGCAGGTCCTTTCAACTCCTGGCCTGGAAACTTTCATATGCCACAGGTACGGTCATAAAAAGAAAAAAAAAGTTATCTTCAAATTGAATAAACTGAAGAAAATTTAAGAGAAGCACCATATATCACTAATAACTGGAATCTAACATACTGCACAAATGAACCTTTATGCAGAAAAGAAAATCAAGGTCTTGGAGAACAGACTTGTGGTTGCCAAAGGGTGGGGGAGGGAATGGGATGGTAGGAGGGTCTGGGGTTAATAGCTGTAGATTGTTGCCTCTGGGCTGGAAAAGCAAGGAGATCCTACTGTATAGCACTGGGAACTATGTCTAACCACTTGTGATGTGTAACCCTGTCGCCACGCTGTACAGCTAGGTACAACGTAAAAAATAAAAAATAAATAAAAAAAGAGAAGCACCATTGACACTAGTCTGAGTGTAAACATTTAGTAACAGCAACAAAAAAGGACACATTCCGGACAAGTACCTGCAGTGAGGATAAAAGAAGGGAAGAGGAAGCAGAACCAAAAGGAGAGGCTTGGATGAGCTGCAGCCTTCAGGAGAGGGAGCAAGCCAGCCCACGGCTACCGAGCCAGAGGAACAGTAACCCAGCCTCGTTCTCTCTTATCCTCCAGGTTTTCCGCCAAACCCACCAGAAGTCAGAAGTCAAAAGTGTACATTGATGTGGTCCATACAGACCAGTCTCCCCACGTGGCCTGGAGGGGTACACAGAAGCTATCCATAGAAAGTGTGCCCCCAATTATTTTTACTAATAGGATTAATCACTTGGATAATCAAAAAAATTCAGAAATCACTGCTCTCAAATAATTTCACTAGATACTAAGACTATGGTAGAAAAAAGCCAAGTTCAGAAGGCATAGGCTGCCTGAATCTAGGCTTGGTGGCCCATAATTAATTCAGGAAGAGAAGGGAAAGTATAGCATTTGGGCAGTGTGTTTGCCTTCTCTATTTTGAGTTATAAGGCCAATATACACTTCATTGAATTTTTTCATTCATTCACTCTTTCATTCATTTATTTATTGATTGTCAGGCATTTTACAGGTGCTCAGAATACAAAGATAAATTAGACATGATAACCGGTCTCAAGATTCTGTAAGTTTGTAGAAGGAGACAGATATATAAAGAACATGTAGAACAGTACTGTAATCATGTCAAGAAATCAGAGCAGGTTACAATGAGTTTACAGAGAAAAAAATAGTTCCACTGGAGGTCGGGGGGGGAGGTCAAGAATTGTGACATGTAGGCATTTGTTTTGGGGAAATTGAAGGAGAAAATAAACAAAATATTCCAGACCAAGGAAACATTATGAGCAAAATGACTTGGTCAATGTGAGAAAGTGGAAATACCTTAGCATAGCTAAGACTCACAGTATAAACAGGGGAAGGCATAACAATGACACTGTAAAGGCAGCCAGGCCAAGACTGTAGTAAGCCTTGTGGGGCAGCTGGAAAGTGAAAAGTTTTATCTAAACTATTTTCCACTGAGCTTATTTGGGGCAACTCTACCTCAATATACTTGCAGCAGTTACCTCAACTGGAAATAAGAAATACTGGTCATATGCCATCACACAGAATCAACTGAAAAGCCATTCTGAACCACAGTTAATACCTACTCCCATTTTATGGTGAGAGAACCAGCGCCACAGAACAACAATTATTTCAGAACAATTGTTGTGAAAGAACAACAAATTTTCCCAAGATCAGTTTTGGATGCTGTGAACACTATTTCTTTAAGGATTTCTAGGCTACATAAGGTAAACCATGTGCTAAAATAACCTCTCCTGGTCATTAGAATTAAATACATAAATTTATCAACTACCCATGGCTGATTATCAAATAGAGTCTAATTAAGACACGGCAGGAAGTTCCCATGTGGTACAGTGGGTTAAGTTCTGGTACTGCCACAGCTGTGTCACAGGCCACAACTGCAGCACAGGTTTGATCCCTGATCCAGGAGTTTTCATATGCTGCGGGCGCAGCCAAAAAAAAAAAAAAAGGCATGGCATCAAATAACTTCTTCTTCTATGTTTTCCTAGCTATTAGTAGGCACGCCCATCAAAAGCTCTCAGTTCCATTGCAAAATGAGCAGAGCCTGGACATTTTTCGTGGATGTCAGATATTTTCACAGCATCACAGTCTTAATCATCCAACTATTTCCCAGTTAGTTGACCCTTATGGGTGTGGAAGCATTGACTTTGGCATGTTTTATTTCTGAAAACAGCGGGGGCTAATTAATTTGCCCTGTCTCTGCTGATAAGTACTAGCACCAATAAGTCTGATTTCATCCTGCTCCAATCACAAAATATCTGTTAATTGTATAAAGCAGTTTAGAGAGTGCATTGGCTATTTGACAACGCAAATGCACAAAGAAAGTCAATAAGGATGGTTTGCAAGGAACAATGGTGTAAAGAATAAATTCTGAGAGCACTGAAAGTCAAAGCTGACCTCGTAAAAGAGAGCAACAAATGAATGAACAATAAATTTTCCATAGGGCAAACCAAAGCATATTTTATACAGCAAGAATTGTCTCCCCTGAATGCTCAAGAAGGCACCTAATGGGTGCAATTCTTATCCAAAATAATTCTCATAGACTAGATCTGCTCTTTCTCCAACACATCTACTGGCACTCATATTTCATTAGGTTATCCTCGATCAATATTCCTGTCTTGAGTGGCTAAAGGCACCACCAGGAGGGAAGCATTTGGAGGACATGCCAACAGTTGGGTCCTCCTGAGAACAAAGTGCAGTGTTTTATTGCCACTTAAGAATTCTAAGGTAAATAAAGGCGGATACCTTTCTTCTCCTAGTCACTCTCCTAGAGACAAGCCACTAGGGCTTCCATGGGAGGCAAAATCCTCAACAAAATTCTGAGGGTTTTTCACAGTTAATACTCAAGCCAGAGGAGCTTCTAAAAGTCAGAATGATTAAGTCCAGCATCTATCCCAAGTATCAATGGATTCAGGTGCTGGACTTCCCTGAGCCAGCAGGAATGCAATGGGAGGCATGGCAAGTAGGTAATGAGGAGATCAATTCTGCCTTCTCAAGAAACCAAGCAGGTCCAAGAAGAGGATGCCAATGTCATAAGGCAGCTCCTAAAACTCTCATTGCCTTCTTTCACCCTCATCCATTCTCCATCACTGAGAGAGCTATAAGCAAGAGCCTCAGGGCCTCGCCACTGTCTTGCAGTTATTCATCCTCTCCTTATTTTTGGTTGTAATCTTTGAAATCTGCACAAATGAAAAAGTTGCAAACGGATTGACTGTGAACTGATTTATGATCCTTATTGCACCAGAGGAGTAATTTTATGCATATAACTTCTTTTACAATTACCACCCCATGATTTCAAAGGAGTTCACTGTTTACTGGAGGAGGCCATCAATAAGTGACACTTGCATATTCATTCATTTCAATCAGAGATTTTTAAAGACTCAGGGGAATAGTTCAGTGCCATTGAAAATTACTTTCTTTTTCATCATGTTTCCCCTATTGTTTTGGTTTTGGGTTTTTTTTTTTTTCAGAGAAAAAAATCTGGTACAATCACAGTCTGTTTTGATTTTACTCTATTTTTACTTTTATTTTAAGCAAATTACATTTTAGGGAGTCAAAAAGAAAGGCTGCATTTATTAAATGCCAACTATGCACCAGAAACCACGCTAGCATGTATCTACCATAAGCACTGTCTTCTCTCCAAGATTATAATTATTTTGCCTGTTCCACTAATGAAAAAAACTCAGAGATGTACAAATATCTGCCCAAGGTCAAAGAGCAAGTAAGTGACAGACAGGCTAGTGTTTGAACTCACATTTGTCTACCTACAGAATCCATCTTCTTTCCATGATTTCACACTGCCCTCAGCTTTGGGGGATAAAATTCAACCTGCTTTAGAAATAGATTCAGAGGGGGTTGCAGCAAGATGGCAGAGGAGTAAGAGGTCGCGCTCACCCTCTCCCACAAACATATCAAAAAAACACATCTACATGTAAAATGACTTGGACAAAACATCAACTGAATGCTGGCAGAAGAACTGAAACCTCCAAAAAGGACAAGAAACTCTTGACATAACTGGGTAGAACAACAGAAAAAAAAAAAAGAGAGAGAGAGAGAAAGAGAAAAGGAATCAGGACTGCACCAGCACTCCAGGGAGGGAGCTGTGAAGGAGAAAACAAACCCACACCCTGGGAAGCCACCTAACTGATGGAAAGATTGGCCGAGCCAGAGGGACCACAAAGCCCAAGAAAAGTGCAGCAGCTGGACTGAGAACGGCAAAGCGGAGTGAGAGCCTCAGAGATCATCTGAACACCAGCACAGACACCAGAGCCTGAGATGCTCGGGCGGGGTTGGGAGCTGAGACTTAGGCTCTGGAGGTCAGTCCCCAGGAACGGGCTGGGTTTAGAGGCGTGGAGACAGCCTAGGGGGCTAAGGAGCAGTGCGCCACAGCGGGGGAGCGATACTCTACGGGCTGGGGAGTGGAACACCAAGTCAGAGGGAACTCAGGAGAAGGTCTGGGCCCACAGAAGAGGCAAGGCTCCATTGTTGGGGAGGAGGAAAGGAGGAGGGGCTGACTACCATAGGAAGCACTTTGAACCAGCGCAGAGGGACGGGCAGATCAAGTGCAAACCTCCAGCAGCCAGAAGCGAGCTTGCAAAGGGTGGGGCGACTCAAGTGCAAACTGCCATAGCTAGAGGTCGCTTGCTAGACTGCTGTCACCCCAGGTCTTCCAGACACACCCCACCCGTGCTGCATGACTAGAAGCCCCTTGCTAGCCTGCTGTGGATCAGGCGTCACTGGGCATAGCTCACCCGCGATGGGAAGCAGCTTGCTAGACTGTGGTGGACCAAGCTTCCTGGGGCACAGACTGCCCACAACACGTAGGCCGCTTGCTTGTCCGCAGTGGTCCAGCATCTCCAGCGCAGCCATCCATAAGACTTTTGCTCCTATACCGGAGACTGAGCGCTTCTTGTGCAGGCTACCAGTGGCCAGGCACCTCTAGTGTGGGCTAAGGGCATCAGGGGGCTAAGTGCAACACGGGGCCTACCAAGCACCAGAGACTGTTGCTATCACGTCCCTCAGAACATACCCACACTGCAGCCACCACTGCCAAATGCTCAGGGCAGTGCCCAGGCACTTGTTTGCTGTCCCCTCCCAACTCCATACAACTAGGTGATCTCCTTTGTGGTCTAAGTGGGACAGGGTGCTTCCTGGTGGCCTGCAGGGGTAGGGAGCAAACCATCGCAGTTACCCCTGACTCTGGAAGTGGGCATGGCCCACCACCACAGTGAACACCTGAAGAAAAATCACTTGCAGCCCCAACCATCTCAGAGGGCACCATAGAGAAGGACATTACGACAGAACACCACCTGCAGTTGCTCTTGGTCCCCTGGGAGCACACCCGCCCTGCAGCTGCCACTGGCAAACATTCTGGGCAGTGGCCAGCTGCTTGTCCCTTCCCAGGAACCTGTAACTAAGAGCTTCTTGTGCAGCACATTCTGTAGGGACTAAGCAGGACGAGATACTTCCTGCATGGTCTACAGGAGGCAGGGGCAAACCACCACAGTTATCTCTAGCTCCAGAAATGCGAATGACATGTTACCACTAGGGGTCTGTGAACAGGCACCACCTGCAGCCCCAGTCACCTCAAGGGCACTACAGAGGAGGGCACTGGGACTGAACACCACTTGTGGGTGTTCTTGCACTCCTGGGAACACACCAACCCCGCTGCTCCCACTGCTAAGTGCTCCCATATGCCTGATCTCTACCACTTCCCAGGACTCTGCAACTAGGAACAACCTGTACAGCACCTCCTATGTGGGCTAAGTGAGACGGGTTGCTTCAGGCATGGACTACAGATGGAAGGGGGCAAACCACCACAGTTATCACTGGCTCTAGAGACGATCATGGCCCACGACCACTAGGAGTCCCTGAACAGGTACCACCTGCAGTTCCAACCACCTCAGAGGAGGGCTTTGCAATGGAACACTAGCCACTGGGGCTCTCACTCCCCTGGGAACTCACACATCCTGCTGCTGCTACTGCCAATTGCTCTGGACACCTGTTAGATCTGCCTAGAGCTCATTACCACTTCCCAGGGCCCTGCAACTAAGAGTAGCCACTGCCACCTTCCTGCAGGTCTTTGCTGCTGTTGAGAGCCCAGAGACCAGCACCAACTGCTGGCCCTACCCACTGCTTCCTTCTCCCTGAAAACACATGCAGCACCAGGGAGAGAACAGCCTTCTCACACCAAAGAAAGAGACACCAAATACTCAAACTCCTACACCAAAAATAAACAGTAACCCCACCAAAAAATACAAAGGGGTGCTGTCACTTAGAAGTAGTCTTACAAGACTTTAGTGTGGTTTCCCCAAACTCACAGAAAAAGAAAACCATAAGCAAGATGAAGAAACTCAGAAACCATTCCCAGTTAAAGGAACAGAAGAATTCATCTAAAGCAGTCAACAATGAAACAGACCACTGCAGTCTGACAGAAATGGAGTTCAGAAGGGAGGTAGTTAAAACATTTGAGGAATTAAGGCTGAATATCAAGGAATTAAGAGAAGACACAACAGCAATTCAGAGTCCCTTAGAAAGGAACTAGAAAATATAAGGAAGAGCCAAGAAAAACTACTCATTTGCAGAGATGCAAACTGAGCTAAAGGCAATAAAGAGCAGACTGAATAATGCAGAAGAACAAATTAGCGATGTGGAAGATAGAATAATGGAAATCACCCAATCAGGACAGCAGACAGAAAACCAAATGAAGAAAACATGAAAGCAATATAAGAGATCTATGGAATAATATAAAGTGGCCCAATCTGTGCATAATAGGAATTCCAGAAGGAGCAGAAAAAGAAAAGGGCATTGAAAAAATATTTGAAGAAATTATGTCTGAAAACTTTCCAAATCTGAAGGAATCTGACATCAAGATACAGGAAGCACAGAGGGCCCCAAACAAGATGAACCCAAACAGGCCCATACCAAGATATATTATATTAAAAATGGCAAAAATTAAAGATAAAGAGAGGATCCTAAAGGCAGCAAGAGAAAAGCAAAGTATTAATTATAAGGGATCCCCCAAAAGGCTGTCAGTTGATTTCTCTACGGAAACACTACATGCCAGAAGGGAGTGGCAAGATATATTTAAAGTGCTGAAAGGAAAAAAATTGCAAACCTAGAATACTCTACCCAGCAAGAATATCATTTAAAATAGAAGGGGAAATAAAGAATTTCTCCAACGAACAAAAGCTAAAAGAGTACGGCAATACTAAACCCTTTCTAAAAGAAATGATGAAAGGGTTCCTATAAAAAAAAAAAGTAAAAAGTAAGAAACAGAATGGAGGAAACCACAAATGGAAAGCAGTCGTTCAAATAAGCTGGCATACAGATCCAAACATGAAGATGCTAAAAAAAATAAATTAAAAAAAGACAACAAAATCAAACATTATAGGGAGGGAAAATAAGAAAATATAGACTCTTTTTTTTTACCTTTAAAAAAAATTTTTTTAATGATGTGTTTGAGCCTATATGGCTATCAGGTTACAGCAAGCAGATATAAGAAGGCGTTAACACACTTAAAAAACAGGGCAACCACAAATCAAAACGGAATATCACATTCACAAATACTGAAAAGATAAGCACTCAAGCATAAAATAAATGGAAACCATCTAACCAAAAAATGAAAAGAAGAAAAGAGAAACATAGAATCAACTGGAAAACAAGGTCTAAAATGGCAATCAATACATATCTATCAATAATCACCTTAAATGTCAACGGACTGAATGCTCCAATCAAAAGACACAGAGTGGCAGACTGGATAAAAAAAGCAAAAACCTACAATCTGCTGTATACAAGAGACTCACCTTAGGGCAAAGGACACAGACAGATTGAAAGTGAGGGGATGGGAAAAGATATTTCATGCCAATGGACAAGAAAGGAAAGCAGGAGTTGCAATACTCATATCAGACAAAATAGAGCTTAAGATGAAGGCCATAAAGAAAGACAAAGAAGGACACTATTTAATGGTTAAAGGATCCATTCAAGAAAAGGATATTACAATCATCAATATATATGCCCCTAATATAGGAGCACCCAAGTACATAAAATAAGTACTATCAGACATAAACGGAGAAATAGATGGGAATATAATAATAATAGGAGACTTTAACACTCCACTCACATCAATGGACAGATCCTCTAGGCAGAAAATCAGTAAGGCAACAGAGATCCTAAATGACACAACAGAAAAGTTAGACCTAATTGACGTTTTCAGGACATTACATCCAAAAAAAATCAGAATATACATTCTTCTCAAGTGCACATGGAACATTCTCAGAGATAAATCACATACTGGGGCACAAAGCTAACCTCAACAAATTTAAGAGTATAAAATTATTTCAAGTATCTTCTCTGACCACAAAGGCATGAAACTAGAAATCAACCACAGCAAAGGAAATGAGAAAAAATACACTACATGGAGACTAAACAACATGCTACTAAAAAAAGATTGGGTCAATGAGAAAATCAGGAAGGAAATTAAAAAATACCTTGAGACAAATGATAATGAAGACACAACCACTCCAAATCTATGGGATGCTGCAAAAGCAGTGCTTAGAGGGAAATTCATAGCAATACAGGCCTTCCTCAAAAAAGAAGAAAAATCTCAAATTGACAACTTAATCCATCACCTAAATGAATTAGAAAAAGAAAAAT
Organism: Catagonus wagneri; assembly: GCA_004024745.2. NCBI lineage: Eukaryota > Metazoa > Chordata > Mammalia > Artiodactyla > Tayassuidae > Catagonus > Catagonus wagneri. The sequence goes on along the minus strand of PVHT020000886.1, from coordinate 9,864,987 downwards.
AAAAAAACCCTAAAGTCAGCAGAAGGAAGGAAATCATAAAGATCAGAGAGGAAATCAGTAAAATGGAGATTCAAAAACAACAGAAAAAATCAAGAAAACCAAGAGCTAGTTCTTTGAAAAGGTAAACAAAATTGACAAACCTCTGGCTAGACTCACCAAGACGAGAGAAAAAACCAAAATAAACAAAATAAGAAATGAAAAAGGAGAAGTCACAACAGATATTACAGAAATACAAAAAAACATGCAAGAATACTATGAACAACTGTACGCCAACAAATCTGACAACCTAGAAGAAATGGACAACTTTTTAAGAGACTTAACACCTTGCCAAAACTGAATCAAGAAGAAATAGATCAACTGAACAGACCAATCACTAGAAATGAAACTGAGTATGTCATAAAAACACTCCCTACAAATAAAAGTCCAGGACTACATGGCTTCACAGGCAAATTCTACCAAACATACAAAGAGGAACTCATATCCATCCTCCTTAAGCTTTTCCAAAAGGTTGAAGAAGGAACATTTCCAAAGACATTCAATGATGCCACCATCACCTTAATTCCAAAACCAAACAAAGATACCATGAAAAAAGAAAACTATAGGCCAATGTCTTTGATGAATATAGATGCAAAAATTCTCAACAAAATTCTAGCCAATCGAATCCAACAACATACAAAAAAGATCATACACCACGACCCAGTGGGATTCATCCCAGGTGCACAAGGATGGTTCAACATATGCAAATCAATCAACGTCATACACCACATTTACAAAAGAAAAGTCAAAAACCACATGATCATCTCAATAGATGCAGAAAAAAAAAGCATTTGACAAAGTCCAACATCCATTCATGATCAAAACTCTTACCAAAGTGGGTACAGAGGGAACATTCCTTAACATAATAAAAGCCATTTATGACAAAACCACAGCAAATATAATACTCAATGGAGAAAAGCTGAAAGCCTTCCCACTAAAATCTGGAGTAAGACAAGGATGTCCACTCTCACCACTGTTATTCAACATAGTACTGGAAGTCCTAGCTATAGCAATCAGACAAACAAAAGAAATAAAAGGCATCCAAATAGGAAGAGAAGAGGTAAAACTGTTACTGTATGCAGATGACATGATACTATATATAGAAAACCCCAAGGACTCAACCCCAAAATTACGTGAACTGATCAACAAATTCAGCAAAGTAGCAGGATATAAGGTTAACCTTCAGAAATCAACCGCATTTGTGTATATTAGCAATGAAATATTAGAAAAATACCAAAATACTGTACCTTTTAAAATAGCACCCCAAAAAATCAAGTACCTGGCAATAAACCTAACCAAGGAGGTGAAAGACTTATATGCTGAAAACTACAAAACATTAATCAAGGAAATCAAAGAAGATAACAAAGAAATGGAAAGATATTCCATGCTCATGGGCTGGAAAAATTAATACTGTAAAAATGGCCATACTACACAAAGCAATCTATAAATTCAATGCAATCTCTATTGAATTATCCATGACATTCTTCACAGAACTAGAACAAACAATCCAAAAATTTATATGGAACCACGAAAGACCCAGAATTGCCAAAGCAGTTCTGAGGAACAAAAACCAAGCAGGAGGCATAACTCTCCCAGACTTAAGGCAATATTACAGGACCACAGTAATCAAGACAGTGTGGTACTGGTACCAAAACAGACATACAGACCAATGGAACAGAACAGAGAACCCAGAAATAAACCCAGATGCCTACAGTTAATCTTTTACAAAGGAAGCAAGAACATAAAATGGAAAAACAGTCTTTTCAGTAAGTATTGCTGAGAAACCTGGACAGCTGCATGTAAATCAATGAAACTAGAACACACTCTCACACCATGCACAAAAATAAACTCTAAATGGCTTAAAGACTTAAATGTAAAACAAGACACCATTAAACTCCTGGAAGAAAGCATTGGCAAAACACTCTCTGACATCAGCCTTACAAATGTTTTCTCAGGTCAGTCTCCCAAAGCAACATAAATAAAAGCAAAGATCAACAAATGGGACCTAATCAAGCTGACAAGCTTTTGCATAGCAAAGGAAACCAAAAAGAAAACTAAAAGACAACTTACAGAAATGGGAGAAAATAGTGTCAAATGATGCAACTGACAAGGGCTTAATCTCTAAAATATATGAACAATTTATACAATTCAACAGCAAAAAAGCCAACAACCCAATTGAAAAATGGGTAAAGGACCTGAATAGACATTTCTCCAAAGAAGATACGCAGATGGCCAAAAAACACATGAAAACATGCTCAACATCACTGATGATTAGAGAAATGCAAATAAAAACTACCATGAAATACCACCTCACACCAGTCAGAATGGCCATCATTAACAAGTCCATAAACAACAAATGCTGGAGGGGGTGTGGAGAAAAGGGAACCCTCCTACACTGTTGGTGGGAATGTAAGCTGGTACGACCACTGTGGAAAATAGTATGGAGGTACCTTAGAAAACTATACATAGAACTACCATATGACCCAGCAATCCCACTCTTGGGCATATATCCAGACAAAAATTTCCCTGAAAAAGACACTTGCACACGCATGTTCATTGCAGCACTATTCATAATAGCCAAGACATGGAAACAACCCAAATGTCCATCGACAGATGACTAGATTAGGAAGATGTGGTATATATACACAATGGAATACTACTCAACCATAAAAAAGAATAAAATAATGCCATTTGCAGCAACATGGATGGAATTAGAGACCCTCATACTGAGTGAAGTTAAGTCAGAAGGAGAAAGACAAATACCATATATCACATATCTGAATCTAATATACTGCACAAATGAACCTTTCTACAGAAAAGAAAATCAAGGACTTGGAGAACAGGCTTGTGGTTGCCAAGAGGGTGGGGGAGGGAGTGGGATGGGATGGCAGTCGGGGGTTAATAGTGCAGACTATTGCCATTGGGACGGAAAAGCAAGGCTGTATAGCACTAGGAACTATGTCTAATTACTTGTGGCGAATTTATATATGTATGTATAACCGGGTTACCATGCTGAACAGTTGAAAAATCCATAGAAAACTGTAAACCAGCTACAACGGAAAGAAAAAAAACAAAAACTCACCACATAGAGTGAGAGGCCGGTTCCGAGGGCGGGCAGCCGGACCTCCAAAATCCCAGCATTCCCTTCGTGCTTCCTCCAAGATGGCAGCGCCCGCATTGCAGCCCTTTTCCTCAGGCAGGTGGTTTAGTAGCCGAGGCTTTCTTGAGACATGCGTCCCAGGGGCTGCAAGAGGCTCACCCTGGCAGTCAGGATTGCCGGCCGTAGAGGGTCTCAGGGGCTAAGAAGTTCTTCCCCGAGAAGGATACTCAGAACTCCCAGGGCTCGTCTTTCCACCGTGGCAAGGTGGCAGTTTCTTCCATTGTCCAAGGCGGCTTCGCCCCAAGGCCGGCGCGTTGCTTCTGGCGGGGCATTTGCTGGTGCTGCTGGGCCCCTTTCACTTCCAGCGAGGAGGCTACGACTGCGCAGCGGCAGGCGCCATTGGCGGGTTTGGGAGACCCGAGCACCCTAAGCTAGAAGCGTGAGGCGCGGGATGTAGGGCTCGGAGAAGCTGTAGGTGCCCCGTGAGAAGGGCCCCAGGCCCCGCGGCTCGTCGCTGGTAGCTTTTCACCGGTAGCTCGTCACCGGTGGATGGACGTAACAGCCTCCCAGAGCGGGACAGGTCTTCCCGGGACCAGGGCGCCCTCGGCACTTCCGAGCGGCAGAGCGTGCACGCTCGCGCATGAGCGTTCAGGCCCAGCTCCAGAGCTCGGAGATCTTAACGAGCTTGAAGGGTTTTTATATGAGGTGCTCCAGGCTTCTGCTGCCTGTTTGAGCCTTACAGGTGTCAGGTCTCGTATCTGATCAGCCAGGCAGTGTCATGTCCGGGTTCGAGTTCATCCACAAGTTGACTGGAAAAGATGTTATTTGACTCACTGTTCCCATATTTAAAACTGCAACTGGATCAAAACTGGGACAATTGTCTGGCAGTGCTGTTTGGCTAAAGAGAGTTAAGACACCTCTCTTTGAATTATATCAGTCCTTTGTCCGCCAGCAAGATGACTCGGTAGAAAGATACCTGAAATCTTCACTTTTCAGCCCCTTGCAGAGATTGGCTACATAATGCAGCTGCATGTCCAAGAGCCAGAAAATTGGCGTCCTCAAAAAACAACTTGCTGCAGAAATAACAGAACTTGTTCCTAGACCAGAAGGGCTGGATTCTTCAAAAAAGTGTACGCCCTTTGTTATAGTAGCATAAATACACTGGTGGTCACGTCTGGCCAAGCGTTAAAGAAGTTGTTTAAAGGAGCTTAATTTTCCGCTTTAGGTCTTTTTTTTTTCTTGTTTTTTTTTTTTTTTTTTTTTTTTTTTTTTTTTTTTTTTTTGTCTTTTTGCCTTTATCTAGAGCTGCACCTGCGGCATATGGAGGTTCCCTGGCTAGGGGTCTAACAGGAGCTGTAGCTGCCGGCCTTCGCCACAGCCACAGCAACGCGGGATCCGAGCCGCATCTGCAACCTACACCACAGCTCACGGCAACGCCAAATCCTTAACCCACTGAGCAAGGGCAGGGATTGAACCCGCAACCTCATGGTTCTTAGTCGGATTCATTAACCACTGAGCCACGACGGGAATTCCTGAGATTTGTCTTAACCTTGGACCAGTGTCCTAGATACTTGCTGCAAAGCCAATGCCATTCCAGATGGTCTCTGAGGGTATTAGATGACAGAAAGTGGAGTCTGTAGTAATTACAGACAAGTAAGATATCCTGAGAGTGTTTTAGTTGTTGGACAACATATACTTAAGAATGGAACTTTCACTCTTAATGATGGAAAAGTACTTTCTATACAATGAAATGTCTTCAGCTATGATGAAAAATCCTGGTGGTTCAAATATCCATCATGCATTCTCAAGGAAAGAATACCTTCACTTATGCAAATCAGAACAGAGAATGGAGTATACTTTAGGATTCACACTGTAAGTAATTTTTTTATTTATGAAGGTTGGTTAATAAATAAGGTGTTTGTGTGAAAAAAAAAAGGGGGGGGAGAAAGAAATAGACTCAGAGACATAGAAGACAAACTTATGGTTACCAAAGGGAAAAGGAGCAGGAGGGGGGGATAAGTTAACAGATTAGCAGATACAAAGCACTAGATATAAATTAGATAACCAACAAAGACCCACTGTATAGCACACAGAACTATACTTAATATTGTGTAATAACCTATAACGGAAAAAAAATCTGAAAATGAATATGTATGTATAACTGAATCACTTTGCTGTATAGTTGAAAAAATAAAAATCAACCACACTTCAATTTTTTAAATTAATTTAAAAAACTCAATCTGTTTTATATTTCTCAATCTGTGAAAAGATTTTCCAGGGTTCTTAAACTGAGGTTGGTAAGCACACCCCAAAAGTCTTGTGAAGCACATATTCTCAATGCTATCTTTTTCTTTCTTTCTTTTTTAAACATAACTTACACAGGGAGGTCCTGGCACCCACCAGAATCTACAGGCCACTTGTTCAAAGCCTGGCTTGCCCCTGACAACTCAGCCAAGCCAAGGCTACTTCAGAGAAGAGGGCACAAAATCACTTGGTTTTGTGGCATTGTGTTCACCAATGCCACAATGAAGTTTCCCAAACCAATGGAGTTTCCCAGACTTTAGTCATTGCATAACATCTACAACATTCTGCCATATCTGAATGGTACTGAGCTATTATTAACTTAGTACATTTTAATCCTTTGAACTTAACTCACATTTTTATTTAATCTTATTCTAAGCAATAAGACATTAAGTTTATGTACTGTCAATATTTTTCTTATATTAAAAAAAATTTTAGGAGTTCCTGTTGTGGTTCAGTGGGTTAAGAACCCAACATAGTGTCCGTGAGGATGTGGGTTTGATCCCTGGCTTCGCTCAATGAATTAATGATGCTACATTGCTGCAAGCTGCAGTGTAGGTCACATAGGCAGTTCAGAATCCAGTGTGGCATAGGCCTGCAGCTGCAGCTCCGATTCAACCCCTAGCCCAGTCACGGCCATTAGAAGAAAGAATGAAAGGGAAAAAGAAAGAAAGAAGAAGAAATGTTATATTTATAAAATTTATATTTGTATTTTTCTTATATTAAAATGTTAAAATACACACATAACTAATAAAGTGAAAAATGTTTCTCAGTGTACCATCCAAAATCTTTGGGAAGCACTAATGGAGGGTAGTTGGTTATGCTTTTCCACTTTTACCCATTTGCGTATGTGTCATTTGTTTATGGTCTCATGATACATTTGTTTATTTATTCATTCACTCTAGACAAATTTATTGAGCACCAACTGTGCATCTGATGCTGTCTGGACACACACTGCCAGGTGGAGAGTGGTTTGGACCAGGGAGAGAATGAAAACACAGAAGCCAAGCAGAGGGCTCCTGCAGGGTTACTATAGCAACCAAGGGAGAGGTGAAAGGGACTGAATGGGGTCAGTAAAAATGAAAAGGAATGGATCAATTTAAGAGATATTTCAGAAGCAGAATCAATGGACCTTGGTGTTAAATTCAATACAGTGGGGTTAGGAAATGGAAGATGGAAAAATGGCCCTAAAACTACTTACCTATTTTAACTACATTAAATTGCAATCCTTCCAGTCTTTAACAATTTTGAGAACAACTGTAAACTCATAAGTAATGGAGAAAATTTAGGGGAGGAGGAATTCTTGTTTAAAGCTAGACATAATGTTTAATATATTTAGCAACCTATATGAAACTGGCCACCAACCAATAGGAATACATGCTAGAAAGGCCCTAGAGGCCATCTTAACCCCAAAGGGTGGAGGAGGTGGTAGGAGGAGTGGGTCCGAAAAGTGGTTACAGGTGGTAGGAAGCGCAGAGTATAGCTATTTACCCAGCAGTAGGGAAATATTTCAAGATTCAGCCAATGGTTGCAACCCTTTGAATCATCAGCCTGGCTTAATTCCCTTTGGTGGCTCCCATCTTTTTCAGAATGAGGTCCAAAACTCTGCTGTTGTTCCCAAGGCCTGAACCATGGATCTTAGAGCCTCAGTTCAGCATTAATCCTTCATCGTATCTCTGCTCCCCAACTCTCTGAAATTCCAAGCTGCAAAGCCTTTACAAATGCCCCCCGCTTCAGCCTAGAACACTCATCTGTCCTTCTTCTCATTCAGTCCTGGTTATCATTCTGTCCCCATCTTTGATGTAGTATCTCAGAGAAGTTTCTCCTGACCTTCTACATCAAGACAGGTTTTCTTTTTACATACAGCACCCTGTTCTTCATAGCATTCAAGACAGCAGGGGTTAAATAACTTGTTGGATAAGTATCTATTTCCTGTCTGTCTTCTGTTCTAGACTCACTAAGATCCATAAAGACAGGAACCAGGCCAGCCTGCTCATCATCCTTTCCCCAAAGCCTCATGGAGAGCTTGGTATCAGAGCTCTATGAGAGTAATGACCCAACATATCTTCCTCAGCAGGAGGGGAGAAGGGACAGTGCCTATCCACTTATTTTTATTGATAAAGCAGTGGTTTGGGACATTTTGATGGAAACTATCAGTTATAAAACCCCAATCATATGCCAAGCACTGACCTCAGTACTTATTTTTATCTTATGTAAGTTTCACTATACCCTGAAGAGTAGGTATTATTATCCTATTTTTAGATGAGGAACCTAAGTCTTAAAGAAGAAATGGGCTCAGGGTTACTCAGCTAATAAGTGGCAGAGTCAGGATGAAAAATATTGCCCCACTATTGCTTCCCAAGCTTGATTATTGAAACTTCTCTGGCATATGAAGGCACCATCATATCATAATCACCAGCACATAACAGATGACAAGAAGGTTAAAAGATTCTGGTAGAAATTCTTACAGTGGGAAGGGACAGCTAGTGGCACAGAATGAAATGAGACACCCCAAACAACACCATGTTTCACAATATCATTGTATTCCAAGGGGTGTTAACAGTAACAATGTCCATAAAAGGGTGACTTTAACCTAACAACGATTCATTTACTCTCAAGGAATTCTGTTTAATAAGAAAGTATACGTTTTGGAAGGTTTTCATTGAAATTGGCTATCTTTTTAATAGTGGTTTACATATCCAAGGAACCTAGCCCTTCTGAAAACTTTCCTGTCCATCCAGATCAATAAGGCATTGCAGTGCTTCCCGACAAAACCAAATAACTTGGCTCCAAATGCTTAGTTTGTTTCCTTCCAAAGTTAAAGGAGATGTAAAGATCCAGCAAGATAGAAATCTAATCCACTGATAACCAATCTGATTAGGATGCTTTTTCCTATGAAATTGATGGCCACTGCCTGAGGAAAATCACCCTCATTCTGGCAGAAATGAACCTCCTGAAACAGGTTGAAAAAAGAAGTTGAAAAACTGGTGTGACTAGTCTCTACTAATGATAAAAACTCACCTCATTGTTCTAGTTTCTCCCTTGGTATTTCTTGTCACGTGTAGCTACAACTTTACTCATTTGGCAGTTTTTCCTAAACCTTTGATTTCTAATAAGTGCCTTGTTGCAGTTTTTGAATGTTGCTTTTAGCAGAGCAGATATATCATAAACTTCATACAGTCATCATTTTCTTCAAATTGTCTGAGAGAATGCAGCATTTAGAAAAGTTGCTTGATGGAGTTCCCGTCGTGGCTCAGCAGAAATGAATCTGACTGGCATCCATGAAGATGCAGATTCAATCCCTGGCCTCACTCAGTGGATTAAGGATCCGGCGTGCAGGTCACAGATGGGGCTTGGATCTGACGTTGCTGTGGCTGTGGTGTAGGCCAGCAGCTGCAGCTCTGATATGATCCCTAGCCTGGGAACCTCCATATGCCATGTTTGTGGCCCTGAAAATACAAAAAAATAAAAAAAGAAAGAAAAGTTTCATAATGCATTATTATAATGTCTTGATATTACTATGAGATGAATATGCCCAGTGACCAATGATCGTGTGGGTCAGGATTTATAAAGAATACAGAGATAATTTCTCTGTTACCATCCATCCCATGTTTCTTCCTACATAAACAGAATGGGAAGAGTATGCCTTCTCAAAGCTCCATATCTGCCCATCTACCTACCTAAGAATTTTCCTAAAGTTCTCAGAGAAGAAGTGTCTCATATATACTCTTTCTATTACTTTATTTCAAACAATTAGTTGTTCTTATAAAGAAGTTGCTTTACCCTAACATTATCTCAATCAATGCTAGTTCTAGATATTTATAGAGGATATCTTAATTAATTTAAATTTTTTTTGTCTTTTGTTATTTTAGGGCCACACCCATGGCATATGGAGGTTCCCAGGCTAGGGGGTCTAATTGGAGCTGTAGCCGCCAGCCTACACCACAGCCACAGCAATGTCAGATCCAAGCTGCATCTGCAGCCTACCCCACAGCTCATGGCAACGCTGGATCCTTAACCCACTGAGCAAGGCCAGGGATTGAACCTGCAACCTCATAGTTCCTAGTCGGATTCGTTTCCACTGAGCCATGACGGGAACCCCCTGAAAAAAATTTTTAAATGAAAAAAATTTAACACAACTTGTCACTGTTCTTGAGGGATGTTTTCCCAAATGCATGTTAGATGTTACTGCAAAAATCCTATTAAAAACTACTTAAAACACACACACACTTATAGACAGTAAATGACTTTTATCAAACTGTAGCTTGGGATAGAATTTCTAAGGAGAGTACAGAGTACATTTCAAAAAGTACGCAAATCAAACAACTTAGATGAGAGAGAAGATTATACACTCTGGTAAACTGTGGTAATGATTCTAAAAATGTATCTGATGATGGAAAAGATGCTTCTGAAGAGTATGGACAACATTGTTTTAAAAAATGTGAGTGGACAAAATACTGCCTGTACATTAACAATATTTATATGATCTGACTCTACACATTATTATTAACAATTACCATAATTAGACAACTTTTTTTCCCTATAAACCTAAGGGTTTGTATATTTAGTCTGCCCCCTAGATTATTTTAGGGATCTTTTCATTAGGAAAAATGAATGATCACCTTATTTTGAAAGTAGAAATATGTATCTTTTAAAATAATTGTTATATTCCCACTGCCTAAGAGAGTACCTAGAATGTTTTAATTGCTCAAAAAAATTAATGTGTGAAATAATTAGATATCAACAGTACATTAAAAAGAGGTGTCAGACAGACATCTAACCAAATCCACAAACATAATAAACTCATGACACCCTTGTCAACAGATCAACTTTGAGATTCCTAAGCCTAATAAAATACATAGACCATTTGAATGGAAGTAATATTGGAGGTTACATAATTCAGTCTTTTTATTTTACCGGTGAGGAAATCATATAGCAATTAAATGCCCTCCTGCAGGAGGCTTAGACATAGAGCTCTGATTTTCCCATTAGATGGTATTACCAAGCTGCTTTCCTTGTGCAAGTCATCCCAGTCTTGAGCTTATATTTCAAATTGAAAGTAAGCAGCATCTTTTGCATGAGAACAGGTTCTGCTGAGCAGGCAACACAAATTAGCTGGGCCCTAGGAGCTGAGATATCAAACATCTTTTCTGATCACAATGCTATAAGACTAGAAACGAACTACAAGAAAAAACTGAAAAAATCACAAACACATGGAGCTAAACAATATGCTACCAAACAAGCAATAGATCACTAAAGAAATCAAAAAGGAAATAAAAAAAATACCTAGAGACAAATGAAAATGAAAACACAACAATCAAAAACCTATGGAAAGTAGCAAAAGCAGTTCTAAGAGGGAAGTTTAAAGTAATATAGTATTATCTCAGGACACAAGAAAAATCTCTACACCTAAAGCAACTAGAGAAAGAACAACCCAACCTATACCTAAAGCAACTAGAGAAAGAACAAACAAACCCAAAGTTAGTAGAAGGAAACAAATCCTAAAGATCAGCATAGAAATCAATGAAATAGAGATGAAGAAAACAATAGGAAACACCAGTGAAATTGAAAGACAGTTCTTTGGAAGAATAAAAATTGATAAACATTTAGCCATACTCAAGAAAAAAAGGGAGAGGACTCAATAAAATTAGAAATGAAAAAGAAGTTACAACTGACACAACAGAAATACAAAGGATAAAAAGAGATTATTACAAGCAGTTATATGCTAATAAAATGGACAACCTAGAAGAAATGGACAGATTCTTAGGATGGTACAATCTTCCAAGACTGAATGAGGCAGAAATAGAAAATATGAACAGACCAATCATAAGTACTGAAATTGAAACTGTGATTAAAATATTTCCAACAAATAAGCTCAGGACCATATGGCTTCACAGGCAAATTCTATCAAACATTTAGAAAGGAGTTAATACCTATCTTTCTGAAACTCTTCCCAAAAAATTGCAGAGGAAGGAATGCTCCCAAACTCATTCTGTGAGGCCACCAGCACCCTGGTATCAAAACCAGACAAAGATACCACAAAAAAAAAAAGAAAAAGAAAATTAAAGGACAGTATCACTGATGAACATAGAGGCAAAAATCCTCAACAAAATACTAGCAAAACAAATCTAACAATACATTAATAGGATCATACACCATGATCAAGTGGGATTTATCCCCGGGATGCAAGAATTTTTCAAAACCCACAATTAGTGTGATGAACCACATTTACAAATTGAATCAATTAATAAAACAAATTAGTAATTTATTAATAAAAACCGTATGATCATTTCAATAGATGCAGAAAAGGCTTTTGACAAAATTCACACCAATTTATGATGAAAACCCTCCAGAAAGAGGGAATATGGGGAACCTACCTCAACATAATAAAGGCCAAATATGACAAACCCATAGTTAACATCATTCTCAATGGTGAAAAGCTGAAAGCATTTCCTCTAAGATCAGGAACAAGACAAGGATGTTCACTCTCACCAATTTTATTCAACATAGTTTTTGGAAGTCCTAGCCACAGCAGTCAAAGAAAAAGAAATAAAAGGATTACAGAATGGAGAAGTAAGACTGTTGCTGTCTACAGATGACAATATACTAAACATAGAAAATCCTAAAGGTGCTATCAGAAAACTTCCAGAGCTCATCAATGAATCTGGTAAAGTTGCAGGATACAAAATTAATACACAGAAATCTCTTGCATTTCTATATACTAGCAACAAAAGATCAGAAAGAGAAATTAAGGAAACAATCCCATGTACCATCCCACTTAGCATCAAAAAGAATAAAATACCTAGAAATAAACCTACCTAAGGAGGTAAAATACCTGTACTCTGAAAACTATTGGATGCTTCTGAAAGAAATCAAAGATGACACAAACAGATAGAAAGGTATACCATGTTTTGGATTGGAAGAAGCAATATTGTCAAAATGACTGTACCACCCAAGGCAATCTATAGATTCAATGCAATCCCTATCAAATTACCAATAGCATTTTTCACAGAACTAGAAAAAAAATTACTAAATTTGTATGAAGACACAAAGTACCCTGAATAGCCAAAGCCATCCCAAGAAACAAAAACAGAGTTGAAGGAATCCAGCTCCCTTATTTCAGACTAAATTACAAAGCTACATTAAAACAGTATATTACTGGCACAAAAACAGACATATGGCTCCATGGAACAGGATATAAACCCCAGAAATAAACCAAAAGATCTGTGGTCAACTGATCCATGACAAAGTAGGCAAGAATATATGATAAAGAAAAGACAGTCTCCTCAATAAGTGGTGCTGGGAAACTGGACAGCTACATGTAAAAGAATAAAATTAGAACATTCTCTAACATAATATGCAAAAATAAACTCAAAATGGATGAAAGACCTCAACCCCTGTGTTGGTGGGAATGTAAATTGGTGTAGACCCTGTGGAAAAATGTGTTTCCTCAAAAAAATAAAATGAGAACTATGGTGTGATTCAGCAAACCCACCTCTGGGTATATATCCAAAAGAAATGAAATCACTATCTCAAATAGGTCTCTGTACATTTTTGTTCATTACAGCATTACTCATAATAGCCAAGCCATGGAAACAACATAAGTATCCAGTGACAGATGAATGAATAAAGAAAACACACACACACACACACACGAAGATTATTTAGCTGTAAAAAGAAGAAAATCACATTCTTTGCAACATATGGATGAAACTTGAGGGCCTTCTGCTAAGTGAAATAAGTCACACAGAGAAAGACAAATGCTATATGATCTCACCTCCATATATAATCCAACAAAGCAGAACTCAGAGAAGCAGAGAAGAGACTGGTGGTTGCCCGGGGTGGAGTGGTATCAGGAAAGGGGAGCTGTTGGTCAAAAAGTACAAACCTCTAATTCTGTGATGAATATGTTCTGGAGCGCTAATGAACAGCATGATGACTGCAGTTAACAACACTGCGCTGGATTCTTGAAAACTGCTAAGAATTTACAAATCTTAAATGTTCTCATCACAAAAAAAGTATATAATTAGGTGAAGTGGTATAAAAAAAAAAATCTCCGTATATCTCTAATAGGGATTCAGAAACCAAAATACTGTTTAACAACTCTAGAAGAACTAAATTATGAAATTTTAAAATTCCATTTGAGTGCTGCTAACTCACTTTCAAATTACATAAACATCCCCCCAGTCTCACTTTTTCCCCTTTAATCTATTATTTTGATCGCTCATGTGAACACCTTCGGTGTATCCTAAATTGCTTTGGATTAAAAGCAAATGGGCCATGTTAAGTCTGCAAACAGGCCTCAGAGGAGACCCACTTACCTTAAGCAACACTGCATATACAGTTAGAATTCTAGCTCTGTACATACAAAGCACGCACACCCTTTTAAGCCTTCGAGAAAGGATGCCATGGTCTCAAACAATACACACTCACTTCATGTAAGTATCAGACATCACCTTATGTCAATTTATATAATCCTGTACCAACCTGGTACTATGATATTCCCCTCTGTACAGACAAGAAAATTGGAAGTTGGAGTGGTGACCTATCTTACCCAAGATCAGGTACCAGAGCTGAGATTTCAGCATCAGCAGTCTGGCTCCAGAGTTTGTTCTATTAAACATTATAATTTTGCCCCTTGGTTTGCCAATTTCTATTTTGCTCGCTTCATGGGCTACTCACTTCTTTACCATTTTTTTTAAGTTAACAAAGAATTTTCTCATTACTGTAATCTTACAATTAAGGTTATTGTTTATATTACGTAAATTATTTTTATTATTAAAGAAGACAAACTTTGTGCTAGAGAAAACACCAAGATTCCAATGGATTTTCCAAATGAAAGGCTGACAATACAGGCAAATGTGAAATTTCTATAAATTCCCATATAGTTTATGGCATTATGAGTCAGTGGATTATTTGAGCTCCAAAGGGTATTTTTTTAAGTAACAGGGATGACTTAAATAATAAAACATGATCTGGCATGAATTACAGTACCTGAATTCATTTCTCCAACTAGTGTGTTTGTGGGCCCAAGGTTGAAAGCAATTAGGTGTGAATTATTACACCATCTTCCATGCCCTAGACGGTTTTATGATGATTATAAAATTTTATTATTAATGGTTCACTGTTTTTTGGAGGAGTTGTTAATTTAAACGTATATATTTATATTGTTAATTAATGAATAGGACAAAATTAGTTTGTTGAAATCTTTCTAGGGACCGGAAGTAACTGGGGAACACAAAGGATGTTGCTGACTGCAGGTGTGGAAGCTAAAGCCTAGACGTGGAGAGAGATGGTGGGTGGCAGTTCAGTCAAGGCTATTAGAGACCATCCTGTTCGAACTCCTTTGTTTTAAAGACTAGGAGAAGTAAGTTATTTCCCCAGGATCACACCACTAGTTAGAGGCAAAGTCAGGTCACCTCAGTCAATGGCACTTAGGATCCTGGCTCCCAGTCCAATGCTTTTCATTTTCAACAACTAAGGAAGAGTCAACACACCTGGGAAGGTGTCGATAACATTGGTGGAAAGCAGAAGCCAAGAAAAAGCATAAAAAGTCAAACAAGAGCTTCAGTTTAATCGGACAAATATGAGAGTCAAAACAACATTTGGTTGTGTGTAGAGAGAAGTACTGAAAAGAAGGGGTCAGGAAGACATGCTCACATGTCCTATTGATCAGGTAGCTGAGGCCTCCACGGCTGTGGTACTGAGACTGTGGAAAAACACGTGGGATAAATGCTCTCCTGAGAATGCATTTTCTATACGTTGGGACCACAACTGGACAAGCGAGTTACCCCAGAAGCCAGTCAGGTAATGACAGGTGTGAGCCCAGGGATGGCCACATCTAATTTCCACCTGTGGACCTCCTCTCGCCATCCTCATCCCCAAATGCTGTCTTCCTCCTGTTCACTGAAGGGTAAAATATTTCCTTGGACAAACTCAGTCAAAAAGGAGCAATTGAAAACTGATTGAATTTTTCCATAGGTTAGGCAAGAGAAAGGAAGTGCAGCACTTGGTAAATAAAGTGTTGTTGTGTTTTGGTTTTTTTTAATCAAAGAAACTGGTTATAGAAGCAACCATGCAGAACTGCTGATACATTGAGCAGAAGTCTATCTTTCAAAATAGTAAAGCAGGGTCTCATTCCTGTTGGGATTCTCCGGGGAGGGGGGAGGGTCTTAGGCAAAGTGAATCTCACACTGAGAATGTAGGCTTGTGTGTACATCTCTTTTCCTTCTCTTAGAACTCCAAATGTTTGCCAGGCAAAGCCATGCTGAAAGCCATTGCCAATTCAGTCTAACTGAGCAGTGATTGACAATAGCCTCTCAACTCAGCTCTTACCTGTTTCTGATTGAGTTACTGGCTGAGCTCCCGGGAACATGACCTAGATCCTCCCCGTGTACTATTCCAGTTTCTTGATCAGAAACAAAAGAGTTCATCAGAGGAGAAATACGTTTTCTAGAATGAACATGCTTCACTTCACGTTCAGTGCTGCATTCTGCTGCTGCTGGAAGTAAACTCATATGGACAACGGCATCATCTAAATCCCTTCTTTCTAGAAAGCCAAGGACTTTCTCTTAGTCCATCTTAGTCAAACATAATATTCTTTCCTTATCATTAGAGAGTTTTCCACTGTGAAACCTATGACTCTCATAAGTTATTAGGAAACAAAGTAAATCTCTGTACTAGGTAATGCCCTATCTTATACAATTCTGTGAAAGAGACAATGTTTTGTGATGTCTCCTTTTCTTCTTTCTTTTTTCATTCTTTTTTTTTTCTTTTAGGGCCACACCTGCAGCATATGCAATTTCCTGGGCTAGGGGTAGAATCACAGCTGCAATCTGCCAGCCACAGCCATAGCCAGAGCAACATGAGATCCGAGTTGGGTCTGCAACCTACACCACAGCTCACAGCAACACTGGAGCCTTAATCCACTGAGCAAGGCCTATTTTTTCCCTTCAAGCACCCATCCCTGTGATAATTGCTAACTGCATTTTTTGGAAAAGTACTATCCACAGAACTACATTTGAGTTTCAAGGTCTGAAACCCTACTATCATGTCTAATAATCCAAAAGATAGCCTCTATTCACCCTGTCAAATAAAATCCCAGCACTTCACATTCCCCAATACACAAAATGGCCAATAACCCAGGAATCTTTGGGGTTTGTATCTTGCATTAGTATAGATTAGTATAGATGCTGAAAGCATCTCCTATTATGACAAAACAAGATACATGGTACTATGGAAATAGATCTTTCTCTCCAAGTTCTAATTATTGGAACTTAGTGTTGCTAATATGTTTTCCATTTTTTTTTGACTTACAATAATCTCATTAGCTCTGTCCTCAGTCTATTTGTTGAACTTAAATGCTATGAAAAGTAGACTTCAAATAAGAGATAAAATTTACCACATAGTGAAATGTATATACCACAGTTAAAAATGAATTATTCCTGGAGTTCCCTTCATGGCTCAGCGGTTAATGAACCTGACTAGTATCCATGAGGATGCGGGTTTGATCTCTTGTCTTGCTCAGTGGGTTAAGGATCCGGTGTTACTGTGAGCTGTGGTGTAGGTTGCAGACTCGGCTCAGATCTCTCGTTACTGTGGTTGTGGTGTAGGCAGGCAGCTGTAGCTCTGGTTCGACCCCTAACCTGGCAACTTCCATATACTAAGAGTGTGGCCCTAAAGCAAAAAAAAAGGAAAAAAGAAATTATTCCAGAAGTTCTCTTGTGGTGCAAAGGGTTAAGCATCAGGCACTGTCACTGTAGCAACCTGGGTTGCTGCTGTGGTATGAGTTTGATCCCTGGCCAGGGAACTTCCACATGCCTCAGGCTCGGCCAAAAAAAAAAAAAAAGTTATTCCATAAAGAGGAGAACACTCACAGCATACGATGGAGAAAGAAATCTGTATTCTAGAGTTATGTATAAAACATACCATTTATTACCACAAATCTTTGGGAAAAGGCAAAAGCAGAGCGGGAGGGCGTGGCCTATGAATTTGGATTAGCTTCTACCCCTCTCAGTTTTACATTGCATTGTCTCTTCTACTCGCCACTTAAAGTTGCAAAACATGAAAAAGGTTTTACTTAAACTTTTCCCCACAGAATATATGTTATGGAGAAAGGCGTCAACAGGAGAGAAAAGACCTTCTATGATCATAAAAAAACTCAGATCATTTTGCAAAAACACACTTCAGAAACAATCTGACCTGATCCGAAGGCCAGGTTCATACACAGAGACCCTTCTTTTTATATGAAGTTTCAGTTACTGAGTCATTAAACTACTGAACTATCGTCTGTTGCCCTTCTCTAAAACACTTACTCCTTCAGAGTAAAAGTTCAATTCCACGAAATGTTAAAAGCTGTTGATAAAGACCTATTTACTGTATACTCCAAACTGTTCTCCACACTTCGGCCAAAGCAAACGTTCTAAAATCAAAACCTAATTGCATTGTTACTCTGCTTGAAACCACCAAAGGCTTCCCACCAGTTCTCAATGGAAAAATCCAGATTTCTGAGCAGCTCGTAAGTGGCCACTCCACTCTTGCCTCTGACATTCTGTGTCAGCCACACAGAACTACGGACTATCGCGCCAACTCGCCGTTCTCTTCTGCTCCTGACCCTTTTCACATTCCTGCTGGTGGGGAGATGGCAGCAGCCAGGGCACCTCTCTTGGACCCAGAGGCAAAAGGCACTCGCTGAACATGCCTGCATCCCTCTACGCCTCTTATCTCTAGGTGTTCAGGAGAGGTATCTCTATCTATCCTATTTAAGCCACTGTATTTTAAAGTTGCGGATCGTAGCCTAAATCCTAAATAATAGCAAATGTTTTTCCAACAGCTTCTCATTCCTCAGGTTTCCTGTGAGACAAGGCAGCTCCCAGGAACCGCACGCTGTTTCCTTATAGAGGTGGGGTGCCTCTGGGCAGTAACTCCGTCACAGGGCACATCATCTGTACTGAAACTGCCTGCTTACAGTCCATCTCCAACCCTTACCTGAAGTCAGAGATTCTGCCTCTGTATCCCAGTGCCAACCACCGGGTCTGGCACATGGTAAACATTCAGTAAACACGTTTTGAATTAATGCAAGATCAAGGAAGGAAGACAAAGCCTAACGCCACATTATCAAAAGTGATCGTAGGATAAGTACCCGTGAAAATTCCCATTTTTATTTAGAGACAAATATAGATGGGGAGTTTTAGAGAGAATTATTCTTCCTCGATCACCAGTTAAAAATTGGATGATAGATGTAAAATAAACGGCACGGTTGCATATCCAGTATGATTTAGTTTCTCCATTCTTCCTCCAGCCCACTTCCAAATATCTCGGCCCCGGGACACACTGAGATTTATTACCATTAGATTTATTGCTTCGAGCTAAGACAGGGTTTCTCTGAAAAGACTGCCAAATCAAACCATTCACACACACACATGCACCTCCATGGGGCCTAAATTCTCAGAACGCATGCAAGATACCAGGGCCCAAAGGAAACAAGATGGAGAACTGGATGATTTTGATAAGAAGAAGAAACTGAGCAAAGTGCTATCTGAAGAGCGGTCTGCATTAAAGGTGTGAAGTGGCACAGAGCATCGGGAAGCCCTAGTTCCTTAGGGGGCGAAAAAGGAACTAGAAAACAGCAGGTAAGCTGGTAGACCAACTTGATACATTGTACTCTCCGTCCTGACATACTGCAGAATACACAGAGGTTTCTGATGTTGCTTCCTTTGAGTGAAGCTCCTCAAATAATTGGTTGTTAGTCATGTGGCCAGTATCCTACCGCTTCCTTGCTCAAGTAGTTTGTCTTGAAAGAGAATCTTCGTTTTTATGCCCAAATCAGTATATTCTAATGTCCTCCCAAGATCAAAGAGCGAAATCACTCAAGTCCCCAGAAAGACGGCAGACCAGGCACAGGTTGCGATCAGTCCCAGGGAATCCTCTGGGGGCGTCTCCTGATGCTGCTTCCCTAAGATGACACTTTCAACAAGAACAGAAACTCATGCCAAACTTAATGCATTTTTATGACCAGAACTGAAACAAGAGTGGCAAATGTCTCTCATCCTTTTATACCGGGTCATGACTGTAATCTCATGGCCCCGCTCGGATGTCAACCTCTTGACTGGAAGGCCAGGTAGATGATACAGGAGTTCATTCTTGTTCCAGTTCCAATTTGTTCACTGCAAAGTGAAGAGGGCGTCTCCATCATAAAACAAGGCACGTGTTTCTCATTTCGTATCAGACTCCCCGTGTGTGCGGTAAAGTGGACGGGGAGGGGACTTCCCCATGCTTTAATCTGTCAAGGTTGTCTAAAGCTTTGAGACCTGCAGCGTGCAGGAGCACACACACACACAGACACACACACACACACACACACACACACACGCTCCAATAACATCACAAGAATATTCAGCCACTAACTGTGCTATTTGTCAGATGCAACTTTCCTAGGACTTAAAGCAAAACAGCATCTCCAAGGAAGGGTTTATTTGTATCCTAATCTGATATCTTATTCTGAATAGTTAACTGCAGAAATAATCTAAATAAAGTTGTTGTGGATGCCAGACCTAACGCCACATCTTAACTTTTCTGAGAAGACGGAATGCATGAGTCTGTGGAACTGGTTAGCAGTTCCTTATTTCATCTCAATTGGCACAGATACATTATACTTTTTCGGAGTAAAATGCTGTAGCCCTCGGGTTCTTAAACTTTCAGTGTCACAAATCCACATTTAGAGCTATAGACACTTTGTCCAAACAATATACACATTCCTAGACAATTTTTAATCTTATATCAAAGCCTTATATCAAAGCCTTATATCAAAGGCTTTATTACTTATATTATGTACTCTATTACTTATATTATGTACTCTGATAACAACCATATACTTTGCGAAATTTTTGTTATCGCTCTTGGTCACATCCTGTCAAGAATGACTTTAAGTTCAATTTGAATTATTTCTTTTATCCTGAGATTTTAATGTTCTAGATACTATTTGAAATAATATACAAATGACCATTTCATTGATAAAAAAGCCCTTAGCACATAATTATAAATAGATGAACAGATGGATGAAGAAAATATAAAGGGCTTAAATCTGTATTATCTTTTGCTACCAGACCATGACCTGAACATAAATATAAGTGCAAGAAGTACAACTGATTCCTTCGAGTATGTTTTTGTGTTCTGAGTCAAAACAGAGTTTCTCACAGAGAGTTCGGGAAACTTCTAGAATCTTTTCCTCAGAGGTTCTGATCTACTTCATTAAGAACATTTGCTTTGGAGTTCCTTTGTGGCTCAGTGGAAACGAATCCGACTAGGAACCATGAGGTTGTGGGTTCGATCCCTAGCTTTGCTCAGTGGGTTAAGCATCCAGCGTTGCCGTGAGCTGTGATGTAGGTTGCAGACAAGGTTCGGATCTGGCGTTACTGTGGCTGTGACTCCATATGCTGCCACTGTGGCCCTAAAAAGCCAAAAAAAAATTGACTTGCCTGGGCTGTAGGCCAGGGATCTTTTGTCACATGGGTCACTTCTTTGGGGGGGGCACAGCATCAAGAGTGACCACCACACCGCTAGATTCAGGGTCCCCAGCTTTCCATGCTCAGACATGTACATCTGACCTCTTCTCAAGAACAGAGGACAGAAATACTAGGTACCGCAGCATGAGCAAAATGTCAGTACGCCCTTGTGATGGCTGAAAACAAAAAGGCGACCTAACCGAGATCTCTGGGCCTTTTTCATTCACTAGACAAAGATTTAGAGTGTCTCCTCAGGCTAAGGTCCTAAGTCAGACCCTCTAGAGCACTCACCCTCTTTGCAGATCAAGCAGGATCCCCAAGTGAGGGCAGTCTGGTTGGCATCAGATGGGAATTACAGCCAAGTGAATTCTCCATATTGTAACCCTATTATCTCTTTCTCCCTCCATCTATCTCCCCTGTGCTGCGCATGGTTGGGCCTTATGGAAAGTTATCATTTGGATGCAAAACAATTACCCTAAAACAGTTAGCCAGAGTGGTCTGGACACACAGATTTATCTTCCCTCTCCTTCAGTGAAGAACATCTATCTTCCATGACCTCTTGATTACCGAAGCCTTCAGAATATATTCTTTGGTCTGTGACACTGTGCTCGGTGCCGGGCTGAGCATTAAATATCACCCTCTATGATTAATTGGAAGTTAATTAAATCTATCACTGAAACAATGGGAAGGCAATGAGCTATGTAATCATTGCAATAGTAAATGAAATGATGTACAGGTCTCTCCATCTCGCTTATTGACAATGATGGAGGGGTGGCAGGCCTCAGGTGCTGGCGAGGCTCACTGCCTGAGCCCACGGGCCCCTCTAACCTGCGCACAGCCCAGGGACGAGGCAACTAGAAATGTGTTCTGACCACTTCTGCTGAATGAGGGAGCCTCTCTTCCCGAGTCCTCAGAAGTGTCCCTGTCAAGGTTCCATCTAGAAGAGTCCGTGGGACGAGGCGCAGGAATGGCTGAATGAACCGCGCCGATGCCTGTTGTTACCAACCCTGAGCAGCTCAGAAGCCCTGGCTTCCTAGTCACAGGCTCTTCAATGGCAGTGAAAAAAAAATGCTTGTCTATGGAACACTGAACGCACCTGAAGTTGTATTTAAAACTTCAGAATTTTCAGTACTTTCACAGACCTGATGGCATATGGTCCTCCTGAGACGGGGGAGCTAGGAAACAGAGAGGTTAAGTGGCTTGCTGAGTTTATCTAGCTGGTCAGTGACAGCAGTGGGTAGAGCTAATTGGAAACTAAAATGGCAGAGTCAAGCCTAGCCGAAACCTTGGCTCTTGTTTCCAAAGCTGATTTAATTTGTGGCTGTGAGGACACAGAATGCCACGGAAAGGTAATCCTAAATTGCCAGATTACCAGGCATCCCTTGGGATCCAGACTAGCGTACTTCGACATTTGGTATAAACATCAATTTGTATCACAGGGTAGCCTTAATTTCCCTTAGCCGGCTAGGGCTGCCATAACAAAACACCGTAGAGTTGGTGACTTAAACAACAGAAATGTATTCCTCTCGGCTTTGGAGGCTGGAAATTCTAAATCAGGGTCCAGCAGGGTTGAGTGCTGGGGAGAGCTGTCTTCCTGACTTGCAGAAGCTGCCTTCTCTTCGTGTCCTCACGTGGCAGAGATAGCGAAAAAGAGAGAGAAAGAGAGCTTCCTTTTGTTAGAAGGCCACAGTCCTATCAGATTAGGGGCCCTCTCTTAGGACCTCATTTAACCTTAATTACCTCCCAACCTTAATTACTATCTAGATACAGTCATGCTGGGAGTTGGGGCTTCAACATATGGACACAATTCAATCCACAGCATAATTTGAAAAGTTATTTTTAAAACCGTGATTCAGTAAGAATTACAAATTAGGATACCTTCCTTAAACTCTAGTCACTCCATATTTTCATTTCCATCTTTTTCTAGCTGTCACTAGATAGAAGAATAGTTTCACTCCTCTGGATTAACTGGGGATCCACCCTTTCTCTCTTTCCCCTCAATCACTTCTCCTTCCTAGGGGGACAAGGCCAAGTTCCAGTGACAGGCCTCTGCTGTTTCCGGAGGTTCGGCTCTCAAGGAAGCTGGTCCCTGCCTTCTCAGATACACACTGGGCTTCAGGAGAGAGAAGGCTGTAATCAGTGTGCTCTGGTCCTCATGGTCCCAGGGGACCCTTAAAAAGACTGAAGCACTATTTTGGGATCAATCGGAAACAAATCAATTAAATAAAGCTCCCTTATCACAGTCCTGAAGTTTAACATTACTTAGTGGAAAGACGTTCGAGTGACCTTATCACGGGTAGCCAGGAAAGATACCCATCTCCCGAAGGCATTTTTCCTTCTTTTCCTCTCCCTCCTACTGGCACACAATCAGGCCCATTTGCCCAATATTGTCTAACTAAATGCCAAGGACTTTAGGAAATACCACATTGGATCTGACTCCAAAATTCGGTCCTGCTCCAGCTCCTACCAGGAAAACCATTGGCTCTCAGGTAATACAGTGGCTACACAGACGCCAAACCATAATCTGTCCAAAAAGAGGTTCTAGAGAAGCAGTGGATGAGCACACCCTGCCTCAGGGCCTTTGCACCTGTCCCCTCTGCTTAGGGCACTTTTCCCCTGGCAGAGCCCCCCTCCCGGCCTTCTGCGGGTCTTTATGCCAGTGCCCTCTATCAAATCAGGCCTCCTGTGACCATCCTATCAAATTGGCTCCTCCTTCAGCCTGTCACTCTTCTACCATCTTATCCAACCTCACTCTTCTTTTGGAATACTAACCACTACTTGACATTACGTTATTATTTATTTACGTCCCATGTTTTTATCCTGGGGTATCAACTCAATGAAGCCAGGGATTTTGCCTGTTTTCTTCTGTATCCTACAGCTCTGCGCGTAGCATGGTACGTATTCGGTGCTGGATGAATGAATAAATGAATGAATGTGTGAATGAGCAGACTTAAGGGACAAAGACAAAGCCAATAAATAGGTCCAAACCCCAAGGGAAAGCCATCCATGGAAGGAGAGGATGTGATCTGAGCTCCGTGATAAGCTATACCCTTCAGGCCACTAACTTAAGCCAGAGTTTACTTATCTCTAGTGGGTGACAATCTGAAACACAGGTTCCTTTCCAGTCTGAACATTCTCTAAGCTATGCTCTGAATTTTTAAATGATAAAGTAACACGCTGCCAGTCTCAGGAGTCCTGATCTTGAGTCTGCCACGAGGGGCCGGGCAGGAATAGTTGGAATATATGTTTCGTGATTGTCTTTTGAGTTCCAGATTTTTTTAAGTTGAAGGACCAGGTTGAGCTACTCCGATCCCCTCAACACCGTGGTAACTAAAATTTGATGCTACTATATTTATGCTGAGTCTAATCCAGATATTTACCTTCTCTGTCCTTCTTAAAAACCAAAAAACGATGACCTTTGCTATAAATTGAGCAAGCAAGTTCAATCTAAATTTATATTTGCAAGAAATAAAATCAGATTAAAGAGAAAAGAAAACCAAACAAAATGCTTCCCTGGAAATATTTTACATGGTGAAAAGGGCTTCAAAAAGATAAATACCGAAGGTACATTTTAGCTCAAAGAATACCTTGGGCTAATAGAAAAGTATAGTTATGTTGCTGATGTCACTTCTGGTCATAGTGACTTGGAATATTATAGGCAAGAGAAAGTTATTAAAATGATTGGAGAAGTTTTTGTTTACTTATTTAAGCCTATTGACTTAAAGACTCTGGGCAAATGTACAAAATACTTATTTGAATTGCAAATTGAATCCATCAGCTAAAGTTACATATTTTTTAAGTCATATTGGGAATCCCAAGCCATTAATTCATGAAGTCTTCTGTAGAGTATATGAATTAGCTCATCACAAAGATAATTATATAACATTATTGAACAACATAAAATAACTTCCTTTTATTTTCCCATAATGTCTGAGTTCCAGGTTTCCTGGCTCTCTCATAATGCCTTACGGTGCCACAGGGCAAATAAGTGTGAATTGCAGTTGCAATATGAAAAGTGACTCCAGAAAAGGCGTGTTGGGGCTTTCAAGTTGATTCCCTGTCAATAGTCCCTATATCAAACTGCCTCAGTGTCTAGGTCAAGCATTGCTTTTCATAGATGCAGGCACTGTCACGTCAGCCCAAGATCTGAACACTGAGATGCGTGTATTCTTTCTCTTAAATCAGCCCCAATAACAATAACAACAGGGAGGGAGGAACGGATCTGATTTTATTTTTATCATGAGCATGTAGGATCCTAACTTTTCACAGAGAAGTGAAACACATGAGGACTGATTCTGGGACTGATCTACATGGGAGATGAATATGTTCCATCTGTTCAACCTCTTAGTTCTCTGATGAGGGACTCCATGATATTTGAGCTCACAAAAGCACCTGGAGTTGGAGAATTTGTTATGTAAGCAAGCATGACTACTTCAAAGATAACTGGAGGGAAAACAGAAATGTTTTTCCAGGTTCAAAGAAAATATTGCAGTCCTTAAGGGTGAAACAGACTTTGGCTGTCTCCATACTCAATTCAGTTAAAACCAAACTGTCAAGCTACTTAACATTGTATAGCCCCTGAATTAAATAAAGGGGTAAAGATAAGAATTGGTTTCTCACTTTCCGTAGCATCAATAAGCATCGTGCTGCATACAGAAGAAATCCAAAAGAGTTTGAAGCATCAAGTGTTGTTTGTTCATCTGTTTGTTTTTAAGGCCTCACCCATGGCAAAAGTTCTCAGGCTGGGGGGTCAAATCAGAGCTGCAGCTGCAGTCTATACCACAGCCAAAGCCCCACTGGACCCAAGCCCAAGCTCGCAGTAACACCAGATCCTTTACCCACTGAGCAAGGTCAGATATCAAACCCGCATCCTCACTAACATTATGTTGGGTTCTTAACCCACTGAGCCACATGGGGAACTCCTGAATCGGTTTTATAATGTATTTGTTTGTGATCTTGATGCTGTGTCTGAAGCTGAGTTCATTTTCCATCAGAATAACCAATCGAAAAGTGCAAAGTTGGTTTAATCAACATTTTTTTCTGTTTAATACCCAAACAATTAACGTGACTGGATTATTTGACCAGACTGACACAGGCACGTAACATCAAATGATATAGCCATAATCTCCTATCTTGATTTATCTTTTAGTAAAATAAAGAAATATCTCCACGGTTTCTCTCCCCTATACAACATTCATGGGGCCCACAATTGTTTTCCACATTCATACTTTCCATAAGCATTAATTTTCTCAGATTAAGGCAAGAGAAGGTGATTAAGAGAAAGGGCTTTGGAGTTAGCCAGATTTGCGTTCAAATACTGACTCTGCCATTAATTAGGAAAATAACTGTGCAAGCTACTTACCCTGTGAGTGACAGTTTTCTCATCTCTTAACGTGGGATGAAAATACAGCTACATTGTAGGATTGCTGTGAGAAACAAAAATTGAGATAATTCAGATAAAACACTTAGTGTGGTTCTGGGAACATAAACAAGGGCTCGACAAGGAGTTCCTGTTGTGGCTCAGTGGATTAAGAACCTGACAAGTATCCATGAGGATGCAGGTTCGATCCCTGGCCTTGCTCAGTGAGTTAAGGAGTTACTGCAACTTGCAGCGTAAGTCACAGATGTGGCTCAGATCCTTGGATCCCGCGTTGCTGTGGCTGTGGCGTAGGCCGGCAGCTACAGCTCCTGTTAGACCCCCTAGCCTGGGAGCCTCCATAGCCTGGGCCCTAGAAAAGGCAAAAAGACAAAAAAAAAAAAAGAATTATTTCAAAATAATTTTTTATTTCAATTTGAGAAGATAAATAATGGTCACAGAAATTTTCATTGACTACATAGACTCTCGTAGAAAGTTAATTTCAAGAAATAAAAGAATGAAGGTCATAAAGTTTTCCTTATTGAAAAACATCAGACAGTGAAAGCTTCCTCAGCCTGTCACATGTCAGCCTCAATCAGAAAAAAACACAAATGACCAATGATGGGAAGCGTGGAAGGGATGAACCTTCTGGTTCCCGAGGAAGCTACCATAGCTTTCAAAGTCCTTCATAAAGGCCCCTCCTTCCAGCCGAATGGTACTCTTAGACCCTGCCATCGGGGTGATGTCGGACTGTGCCTGCAGCACAACAACTCCACGCTTGTGAAGTGGGTAGTTCTAGTTTTGCGTTGCTCTCTTTTCGTATTTGGTTTTGCTTTCCAGTGTGACGATCAAATTTGTAAATGGGAATCCGTAAAGCTCTCTGCCATCCAAGGCATCCGTTCTAAGCTGGCGCTAAGGACCTGCTGCCTCGCTCTGTTCGCGCCAAGGGGGCTCGCTGGACGAGCGGGAGAACTGGGTCCTACCCAAAAACACCCTCAGTGACCTCCTTCCCTTAGACGTTTTCTGCAGTGCTTAGAGCCAACCCACAGAAGGTCTGACACGACAAGCCTCTCTCTTTAGGGAACGTATTTCTACGATTCTGAACCTCTCCCTTTGCTTCTGAACTCAAGCACAGTCTGATGTGGACTTTGCTTACATTGTGTTGGGACACAGAGTTGGAGTCAGGAAGACTTAGGTTCAAATCCTGGCTCTCTGCCTTGAAGGCAGCCTGTGTACCCCGAACATGGGACTCATCTCTCTGAGACCCAGTTTCCTGAGGTAACACGTAGAAGTGCTTAGCACAGCGCACAGCTAACAGCCAACACCGGACACATATTTGTTGCTATCGCTATTACTGCCACTACTAGTGCCTCTAAAAAGAAAAAAAAAAAAAATGAACTTGCCTGGCCCATTCACAAAGCTGGTCTCCAGTACATTTCTTTTTTTTCAGCTTGGTCTTAATTAAAAAGGTTCTTGTCTTGGAGACAGTACTCAGAGACTGGTCTAAAGACGAACCAGAGAGATGTACTCTCAGATACATCTTTATGGCTTCATCACCATAATACCTAAGCATTCATGTGGACAGCATCTTTTCATCATAAATGAGAAGGTCGTACTATTGAACTGTAATCCATCCATTGATTTATGGTCCCAGGTTCCTCCAAGGATT
Organism: Catagonus wagneri; assembly: GCA_004024745.2. Classification (NCBI taxonomy): domain Eukaryota; kingdom Metazoa; phylum Chordata; class Mammalia; order Artiodactyla; family Tayassuidae; genus Catagonus; species Catagonus wagneri. The sequence goes on along the minus strand of PVHT020000886.1, from coordinate 9,837,022 downwards.
TTCACAAAAGCCTGTGACGTTTTCTAGTGCTGGACTTTGCATTTGGATCTGTGATTTAGATGACAGATGTGTGAAATCATATGTAGCCAGACAAATCCCGGGTGATAACACGTTCGAGGGGGCTCAAGCAGTGATGGATTAAGGTCCAATCAACCAGATCAGCTAATCTGAGCCCTCTTCAGTGACACTGGCCCTGATGCTTTAAAGGGGCACCCCCCAAATAAATTACTTTCCAGAAATAATACTTTCTGCTCTGCATCTCATCCTATAGTACTTCCTTTTCCACAGTAAGTCCTAACACTATTGGAGAAGCCCTGCCTGTTTCTAAAGAATGGATTATTACGTTTGGGATTAATATTTGCCTCTATTGATAGGTTAACTTTACTTTTAAAATCCCACATTCCAAGTGGTAATGGGTTATTAATATGGGCAGTTTGATCACAACCATTTTTGAAAGCCTGACAAATGTAGAAGCCACAAAGCCAAGGACTCAATAATAGCTTCTTAGATGCTAAAGGGTTCATGCCAACAAAACCCAACAACTTGCATTCAAAAGACACACAAACTTGAAGCTTCCCCCAGGAAGAAACTAATATAAAAATTCAACACTGAAGCCCTTCCCAAGAGTGAACTTTATGATGCCATGTTTAGGCTTACTCTCAAAATAGATTATCACACATAAACACTTTTAGGGAAATAGGAAGGAGGCAGGAAAAATCATATTTTAGCCTAGCTGTAAAGGAACAGAACACAAGATAAAGAGCCAGACCAAAAGGAAAAGAAAAAAAAAAAATCTTCTGATCTCCTCCACAAGGACCCCTCAAATGCTGTACACCCTCCATGTGCCTCCAGGGTGCTCTATCTAATTTCCTCAAAGGCAGGCTTCGAGGCTTTATTATCCTGTCATTTCTCTGATTTTTGCTCTCAAGATCAACTTTAGACAATACTTTTCTTTTCCACAGCTGACTGAAGTACTATCCAAAACAGCTCCCTGCATCCACCAGCACATGCCAGCTGCGGGCCTCTAAGAGGTCTGCAGGCCAGGCCTTGGATGATGAAGACTGCGTTTGCAGTAAGGTTCTGAGGTCATTCACTGTGTGGTGAGAGCTTGAGAAGCAAAACAAGTGTATGTGTCTTTATCTTTGATTTGAACTTCTTTCCTTACCTGACTTTCATTTCTACCCTGAAACTCCATTATGTTATTGTCCTCAGACCATCTTAAAGATGACACTTCAGGAGTTCCTGTCGTGGCTCAAGAGTTAGCAAACCCAACTAGCATCCATGAGGAAGCGGGTTTGATCCCTGGCCTTGCTCAGTGGGTTAAGGATCTGGCATTCCCATGAGCCATGGTGTAGGCTGCAGACGCAGCTTGGATCCCATTGCTGTGGCTGTGGTGTAGGCCGGTGGCTACAGCTCTGACTGGACCCCTAGCCTGGGAACCTCCATATGCCGCGGGTGCAACCCTTAAAAAAAGAAAAAAAAATGACACTCCACTCCAGCACATCATGCTAGGGTTCACCAATCTAAATCCCTTTGTAAAACAAAGTGCCTTATAGTGATATATTTTCTTTACTGAAGGGCATTGAAACAAGCTTTCAGCAGAAGGTGTCAAACAGTGGGGCCTGTTTGATATCATCCCAACAGCTGCACTGTGTCCTTCTTCCCTCATCCTCCTCCTGCACTAAAACAAAACAAAAACAGAAACAGAAACCAGCCAAGAGTGTAGCTAAGAAACTGAATGCTGGCCCGCACACCCAAGAGCAATCAGACTGAACTAAACAGCAATCAAGCGAAGGCAGGGAGCATGCAGAGCACGCCCATCCACTTGGCCAATTTTGCTTCTATTTGCAGGGCCCTCTTGCTACGGAGTTTATATGAAGGCAGATGTCTGTAGTCTTCTGAGACAATATTAAGAAAACCAAAGCAGTGACTGGGAGCAAGCATCATGATGTGAAGGAAACAGAGGTAAAACTTACCAGTCAAGTAAAACCATTCAGATTAAAAACAATTTTTTAATATTATCTAACTCCAGGGTCTGCCAACTACAGCCCCAAGGCCAAGTCCAGCCTGCCACCCCTTCCACACCCATCGGTCTACTTATTGTCTATGGCTGCTTTTGTTCTACGATGGCAGAATTGAGCAGTTGTGACAGAGACAGTGTGGCACATAGAAACTATTTATTCTCTGGCCCTTTGGAGAAAAATGTTGTCAGTCATCCAGTCTTCCAAAGAGAGCTCATAGTATCCAGAAACACAATTAGACTTGCCTGCTCTTTATGATCTTTGGCTAATTCCATATTAAAGCTCGCCTCTCTATGTTTTATGCAGAAAAGCACGTGTGCACGGGAGGCAGTGTTGTGTGTCCATGCACATCCATTTCGCAGGTTCCCCAAAACGAGATAAACAACACACGTGCCAGGAGAGGATCCTGAGCACTCAGAGGTTTGCCACTGCAGAGGGTCTGTTGGGTGATGATGGAGAGACGCCCCTCAGAACCACGAGGTAGAAGAGAAAGCTGCAGTCGCGTCACCTTGGGCAAGTCATTTAGCCTCCATTTCCTTACCTTTGCAATGGGAATCCCGATGCCAAGCTCTCAAGTTGTGTAAACCCAATGAAATTGCCTCCATGTGTGTGAATCCTCTGTTAGGCCGTAAATGGCTTGAATATAACTTGTTATCATGCAGTGCCCTGAATGCTTCCCGTATGGATGGGATTCTCTGAGCAAGGATGTCTAGGCCAACTGATTCGCGCAGTTATAGTTTTCCCTTAACATTCCCCCCAACTCCAGCCCGCAGGGGCTTGCTATCGGCATCAAAGCACCATTTCAAAGAGGGCATCATTTAGAATTAAGAAGTCTGAGACCGAGGATCACCACATAAGACGCTCGGTCCAGATCCACATCTGGAGTAATTTCAAAATAATCTTCATAGAAGTTGGCCATTTTCTCCCACTCCTCCTCTGTGGTTCAGCTCAGGCGTTTCTGGACCTGGCGTTTCTTCCCTTAGCTGTTTGCTGCTTCATTCATACCTGTCCCCACCCCACACACACACTGTCCCCTTTCAATTCCACCCCAGGCCCCTTTGATCCTTTGCTCATTTCTAATTCTGAAGGCCCTTTGAGAAAGGGGGAGGGGAGGAAAACAAAAGGTTAATTTTCTCCAGCCTGCCCAGGCCGACTTAATGTAACAGAAGGCAGCAAATTGTATTGATTTAGTGACATGCAACTGTCCAGAAAGAGCTATTTATACATTATTCAGGACAAACACTGTCATAATGGACAAACAGCAGCAGCATCTGGGATGTTAATGTCTACAAATAAGATTATTCTTTGAAAGGATTAGGATGAAGCATTTTGTGTAATTAGATTTCTCCGTTTCAGGAATGAATTGCCTTTTAGCAGTAAAAGCTGTCACTGAGGGAGCCATTAGCTCCTTATAACTGAATTAAATGCATAATTAGTGACATGATCACATTAGGATTTGTTTCATTTTTAACTAATTTGCAGGGGTGGGGAGGTGGGGGAGAGTTGGGGAGCGGAGGCGGTGCCATTTCCAGGTCACTGCGGCCTTCCTCAGCTGGGATAGGCCTCAGCTGGCGTGCTGAAGTTGGTAAAAGTCAGGCGTGTGTGAATCAGAGCCCAGGCCTCGCCACGGCAACGGCCGGGCTATTCATCACTGGGTGTTGGGTGACAGTGACTGATGGGCTCGGCCCGGGCCTGGCACTTCACCAGTGCAAGAATCATACGAGCCAGGGAGCAGAATGACAGCTGGAGCGCTGTGTCAAGTGGTGGAGAGACCAGAGCTATTAATAATGTGTGCCACAGGATCTCGGCCGCAAGAAAACAATGATTTAGACATTGGTGAGAATAAAGATTTTACATTTAGTCCAGGGGTGACTCTTCTCCTTGGCACTTGTAGAATAAATCGCTATGCAATCAGCATGTATGAAAATCAGGCAATGCATATATTAGAGCCCAGCCAGGGAGGGAGGGATGGGGAGGGGGTTAAATCCTCGCACTGGCCATGGATGCAGTTAATCCCATCCTCCCAACATTCCTGCAAAGGCCTTGAGGTAGCAGGAGAGAATGAGGAGAAGACAATGAGAGGGCTTTTGCCTTCACTCACTCACTTGATCCCTTCAGCACTTCTTTGTTGAAAGTTTACTGCCCTCAGTGCTGCTTTAGGTGCAGGACGAGGAGTGAAGAAGTACAGGGCCTTGTCTTTACCCCTGACTGAAAGGGGGCTGGGACACCGAGTGTGTGTCGTTGAAATGCACTGACACTTTCTTTGCTTGGACAGACCTCTAGTTTTGTTTCTTGGTCTGAAAGTTAGGTTGAGAAGGAACAAGAGCAGAAGGACAAAGGAAGCTCCGTAAGGATGGTCCCATTCAAACTGATATTAAGCTTGACTGACACCAGTAGAGGCGGCACTGGGGAAGGGGACCGTGGGTGGCCAGAGCAGTCACTGAGTTTGTAGAGAATCTCCCTCCGGGCTTGGCCGGAAGACTCTGTAACTGCAGGAACTGGAAGTTGTTGGACATTAGCTTCCAGATGGTTTCAAGTGTCTGGCAATAGTGATGTGGGCTTCAAGAAAGACAGAAAAAGAGAGCAATTAAAACGCTCCAATCCAGGAGTTCCTATGGTGGCGCAGCGGTTAACGAATCCAACTAGGAACCATGAGGTTGCAGGTTTGATCCCTGGCCTTGCTCAGTGGGTTAACGATCTGGCGTTGCCGTGAGTTATGGTGTAGGTTGCAGACGCAGCTCAGATCCTGCATTGCTGTGTCTGTGACATAGGCCGGCAGCTGCCACTCCTATTCAAGCCCTAGCCTGGAAACCTCCATATGCTATTGGTGTAGCCCCCAAAAGAAGAAAGACACACACACACACACACACAAAAATGCTCCAATCCTTCAAAAATACATCCTTTTTTCTCCACCCCTGGAGCCAACAGGAGAACTTCATTTGGAGGTCCATGATGACCAGGGTTTACCAGCCCAGGGCCATCTTTTGATAGAATCCATCTTGGAACCAGGAAAAAAATTAGAATCTAATGATTGAATGAATGTACTGACAGACTTAAAATTCTTAGGACTATGATTAAGACGTGTTGTTACAGAAAGAAAGATTCAGACTCATGACTGACAAAGATAGTTGTGAGAAAATGTCACTGGTAATCATGAAGATTCGGTAACACGTTCTTTGTGCCCTCCTAAGGGATAGCTTGAGTTCCATTAAACTCTTGTTAACCTTTGCTATACCAGAATCAGACCATATCAAATCCTTTTAACTAATGGCTCAGCAAACATCAACAACAGAGAAGGAAGTAGAAAATCTTATTTTTTTAAAGTTACTATTTGATAGGACTTACAATTTTAAGACAGATTTTGGTGAATTACCTGATAAAACAGAGAGCCTTCATGATGTTACGCCTGGGAGATGTATGTAAAAATTCACATATAACCTTTATATATTGGTGAGCATTAAGATTTCCTGTTCTTTGAGGCAAATATTGACCTTGACTTCACCTCGGTCAATATTTACCTCTCAGGTCAATAGATCTTGATGTTCACCTCAGCAGAAGTCAATACCTACTTATTATCTCATTTCTATCTGTCAGGTAGCAGTGTGTAATCAGTAATGTGAATTTTCTTCCCTTATGCATTTCCTGAGGATAAGACAGGATTAATTTTGGACCTTATGCTTTCCATTTGCTAAATACCCTCTCCCCACAGGAGCTAATGGAAGTTTTGTACATGATGTTAACTATGAATTTTCATCTTCTTCCATTGCTTTGTCTCCACCACCCATCCTAAATCAAGGGAGCATAAAATGTATGAGGGATTCATTCATTTATTCAACAAACATTTATTGTCCACCACATATCTAGCACCAAGCCACCTGCTGGGTATATAGTCAAGATATAGGTGGACACGGTCCCTGCCCTCAGGAAGCTTACTGTCAGGTGCAGTACTTGCCAAACCCCAATTATTGGAGGATGCCAGACAGGCTGCAGGTGTCAAGAGCATCATGAGAAGAATGTTTGGAGTCTTTTGTTTTGGTTCGGCTTTAGAGAAGGTATAATTCCTGTAAAAATTACTCAGAAAGCACCCATTTACCCAATAGTATGCTGGTGAATGGGCCTTTGAGAGGGGGTTAAACCTGATTTGTTGCATTTTCTGATTTTTTTAGTATAAATACTCCAACTGTGATCCATCTCTGGCTGCCAGTAGGAAGTCACTGACACAGAATGGGAAGTGATGCACAGAATCATGAGCCCACTCACAGTCGCTCCAGCACTGCACTGCTGCCCTTTATTTAGGTTTACCCACTATTAGGATGTCATCCCCCCCCCCTTTTTTTTGCTTTTTAGGGCCGCACCTGCAGCATATGGAAGTTCCCAGGCTAGAGGTCAAATCGGAGCGGCAGCTGCCAGCCTACGCCACAGCCACAGCAATGCCAGATCTGAGCCATACCTATGACCTACACTGCAGCTCACAGCAGCGCCAGATCCTTTAATCCACTGAGCGAGGCCAGGGATCAAACACATATCCCCGTGAATACTAGCCGGGTTCATAATCCACTGAGCCACAATAAGAACTTCATGTTATCCTCTTCGGTTTATTATTTGGACTCTTTTCTCCTTCTTCCCCTCCCCTCCCTCCTCCTGTTTCTTCACTTTCCCTTTTTCTCTGCATAATAATTTGGGGGGGGTGTTTAAACATACTGATTCTAAACCCTCAAATCAACAGAGCTGCAGTGAGATTCAGGATGTGCTAAAAAATCCCACAGGTGGCACTGACGCACGGCCAGCCTAAGGAACACTGGCCCGTCCAACAGACCCCATATAACTTTACTTATTCAGTTTTGAAATTCTGAGCCTCATGAATTCCACCTAGACCCTTACCCAAGGAAGAAGCAGGTGAACAGCCCTGGCCCCTCTCACCAGGCCACGGCCACCTGACCTTCGCTTTCGGTGTTTGGTTTTAGACGACCTAACCCTCGTCTGATTGTTCTCCATAAAATCCAACTTGAACTTTTCCCTCTTCACTTCACTCACGTAGAAAAATTACTTCAGGAAGCTCTGTACGTACCCAGAGCAGCAGGAACTTAACGGTCAGCTGAAAGGGGTACGTGAGGGAGTAAAACATCGGGTGCTATTTGAACCATCCGGGGTGCCTTTAAGCCGTTCTTAAAGAACTTAACGGATGGGCTTGGACGTTTCTAAGGCTTGTTAATTTACTCCTGGGAATGCTTTTGTAACTTCTAGGCAAATTTAGCTGTTAAGCGCTGTCTTCATTTGTACAGGTGCAGTTTACAGATCTGTTTGCAAGACTACTCCCAACAATAACTTCTGGTTGAAAAAATTCGGTTGTGGACTTTGTCCATGAGAACACTCAGCCATGCCTAGTGAGGTCCACACTGTCTGGACGAAGCGCTAGAATGCAGAGCAATGCCGGTCTGTCAACATCGTCACCCCGCCAGGTGGGTGTGTTTTCTGAATGCCAAGACCAGACCATCACTGTATTCAAACTGCCTGTAGGAATGCCCGGGAGCAGCCCTGCCTTGAGGAAGAGCAAAGGTTTACTATTCCAAAAAGACTTGCTGGCAGTCCCCTCACTAGCTAAGTCACTTCGAACAAGTTACTTAACCTACTGAATCTCCGTTTCTTTCTTCATCAGTAAAATGAGAACAGTAATAACACACATCTCATATTTTGTTGTGAAGATTAAGTGAGATATAAATATATCAACCAAAGGAATCTGATAAATGAAAGGACTAGGAAAGATTTTATTTCCCTCCTCTCTGCCAAACACCACTGCAACCACCACTTACATAGTGATGAGTACTTTGTATTTTAGTGTATCATGTATGCACATACACACACACAAATATACTAATATGTTTTATAAAGCAGGGACTCAAAAATGAAGAGTGATGAAGAAATGATGGTGATAATATTGACACTGATTTAAAAAGAAGATGGGTATAAAGAGAAAGGGGAGTTTACAGCAACAAAAAATTTAATTGATAGAACAGATTCATCCCTTGGATAAAATGCATGTGGGAAAATTATCAGAATAGCGTATCATTGGAATACTACTGGAAATAGAATTCAACATTTTTAGAAAGAAAGTAAAATTAACTGGTATTTGTTTTCTTTTGGAACAAAAAGACGATAAATATTTTCTCTAGGAGTAAAGACTAACCTTATGAAAATTTAAATCTCCAGGAAACAACCCCCAAAAGATTCTTCACGTAGCTAGACTAGGAATGGCCTATTCTGAACACCAACCAATTAGAAAGATATCAAGTCTTTTCCACTCTGGTATTTCCTAAGAGAAAGGGCTGATACAGAAATGTAATTTCTATGAATGAAACTTAGATTCATTCAAAAAATCATAACATTATTTACACTTTTCAGAAATAGTCTAATATATATGTAGAGTTGACCTTTGAACAAGGCAGGCATTTGAGATGCCGACCCTTACTCAGTTCAAAATCTGTACATAATTTCTGATTCCGCTTAAATTTAACTATTAATAGCCTGCCGTTGACTAGCAGCCTTGCCTATAACATAAACACACTTTGTATGTTATATGTACTACTTACTACAGTCTTACAATAAAAGTAAGCTAGAGAAAGGAAAATGTTATGAAAATCATTAAGGAGGAGAAAATACATTTACAGTACATATATGCATTTATTGGGGAAAAAAATCCACATGTTAAGTGCACCCATGCAGTTCAAACACATGTTGTTCAAGGATCAACTGTATTTCACCTGGCATGATTGTTTAAAGTTCAATATTCACCCTCAAACCAAATTCTGCAACTAAACCCTAAAACTTGCAACTCAGAAATGCCTCTTCTGTAGACCCTGGTTGAGCTCTTTCTTTTCACAGACTTTCAATAACTGGAATGGTGGAGGGGTTTACAAAACGATTTCAGGCTTGTGGGTGAACAGCTCGTGGTTTAAGTGACTCATCTGCACTCCGGAGAAACTCAGATATTGTAGACCTTTCTGTAAAGAAATTCTTCTCCCTCCCTGGCCAGCTTCATTTACCTAGAGAGGTAAATAAGAGCCACCACAGAAGTTCCCAGCTGTTTTTCGCTGTCTTATTATTTTATTTTCCATCTCAGATGTACGATATAGAATTCAGTCAAAAGAAAACAGCTTCCAGCAGCAATGATACTCATTTCCAATAGATCTGTTAAGTCCGACACAGTTAAAATGGCGATCATTTCAGTTTTAAACTGACTGTGACGAAAATCAATAGATCTCTTTCACCTCTGAAAAACTGGGTTCAGATCTGAATTTGCTCCCAAGTGAAATCAATTTGGTGGCCTCTTAACCCAGTGTCTGAGAACCACTGGTCCCCATCACACAATCACCCTGTTGCTTTTACTCAGCCTGGTTGCCTTTACTCTAGAGAGACAAAGGATCATGGGTGAGAGAAAAGCCAAGATGGGGTTGCGAATGAAAGCTGACTTTGGGGGAAAACTGACAACCACCAGCTGGGTGACAGTAATGCTTTACAGGGTGGGATTTTTGAGAAGGAGGAGGAAGGACGTAAATTCCACGTCTTTATGTCAGGATTCATATCCATATGCAATGTCTCTCTTACGCTAACGCTGGGTGTGCTGCCCATTTATGTTTCTCTTTTGAAATTGAAATGAAATTTACATATAAATATTCACAATAAGACTAGGTATTGAAAGCAAAAAACTTTTAAAGATCTATAAATATAATTTAGAATTTTAAGTCTTCAAAAACCAAAATGTTAAAACATAGGCAATGGCCCAGTTCAGCTAGGTGGTCATGTGACAAGCATGCTCGGGTTTGGTTTCTTTGTTACTGACATGCTGAGTATAAACTATAAAGATGAATACGGTAATTCTCTTCTTTTAACAGAGTTATCAGCCAAAGAGACTGTTTCCAAATAACGATGCTGCAATGAATATTCATGTAAAAGTCCCTGTGTGGATGTATGTTTTCATTTCACTTGGTAGATACCTAAGAATAGAAATATGGTGTAGGTGATACATTTATGCTTAATGTTTCAAGAAACTGCCCAGCTGATTTACAAAGAGGCTGTACCGTCACAGGCTTCCACTCACTAGGTGTGAAGGTTCCATTTCTTTACATCCTCACTAACACGTGATTATAGTCATTCTAGTAGATGTGAACTGGTATCTCCTACTAGTTTTAATTTGCATTTCTATAACTACTATGCTGAACATATTTTCATATGCATATTAGCCATCTGCATTCCTTCTTTAGCGAAATATCTATTCAAATATTTAGCTCCTTTTTATTGTCATCTGATTATTGAGTTGTAAAAATAATTTATACATTATAAATACAAGGGTCCTTTATCAAAAATACGCTTTGAGGAGTTCCCGTCGTGGCGCAGTGGTTAACGAATCCGACTAGGAACCATGAGGTTGCGGGTTCGATCCCTGCCCTTGCTCAGTGGGTTAACGATCCGGCGTTGCCGTGAGCTGTGTTGTAGGTTGCAGACGCGGCTCGGATCCTGCGTTGCTGTGGCTGCGGCGCAGGCCAGTGGCCACAGCTCCGATTAGACCCCTAGCCTGGGAACCTCCACATGCCGCGGGTGCGGCCATAAACCCGCAGCCATAAAATGACAAAAGGCAAAAAAAAAAAAAAATACGGTTTGAAAACATTTCCTCCTAATCTGTGCCTTGTCTTTGCATTTTTCTTAATAGTTTTTGAAGCTCAAAAGGTTTTAATTGTGATGAAGTCATGTATAAATATTTTTCTTATATGAATGATGCTTTCAATGCTATATCTGAAACCTCTTTGCCTAAGTCAAGATTACAAAGATATTCCCCTATGTTTTCATTAAAAGTTTTATAATTTTATTTTCACATTTAGGTCTATGATTCTGTTTGAGGGTTTTTTTTTTTAATACAATGTGAAGCATGATTCTAAATTCATCTTTTTCCTGTAGATTTCCAATTGCTTCACAATCAATCATTGAGAAGAAATCCTTTCCTTCATTAAATTGGCATGGTATCTCTGTCAAAAGTCCGTTGACCATAAATGTACAGGTTTATTTCTAGACTCTCAAATCTGTTCCATTGACAAGTCTATCCTTATACCAGGACCATACTATTTTGATTACTGAGTTTTATAGTAAGTTTTAAAGTTTAGAAGCTTAAGTCCTCCCATTTCGTTCTTTTTCAAAATTATCTGGGCTACTTTGTGTCTTTGCGTGTCTATACAAATTTAGGATACATTTGTCAATTTATGCAAAAAATGTATAAAACGTATGCAGGGATTTGGAGAATGTGCACAGCCTTTTACACACGTGCCTCCTTCCAAGCCACCAGGGATATGGGAGAGCTTACCAAGGCTCCCTATGGCTCCTCATTTCCCCAGGCCGCCCTGCTAAATCTCCAGCTAGTCCCACGCTTACCCCACCCTGCTGATAACCTCAAGCTAGCAGTGAAGCTGGTCTTTTCTGATTGTTTGCCCCTGAGATTGCTACTCTTACTCTTAAAAACAACCATTATTGAATACTTTAAATTTAATAGTATGGATTTTTAACCTATGCTTCAATGGATCACCACAGAAGTGCCTCAGAGAATATAGCCAAGAGGGAGGCCAAGTGAACAGATGTCTCATTTCTTCTGCCTTTTCACTTCCACTTTTTTCTTTCTTTTTTGCCACACTGGTGGCATGTGGAATTTCCAGGGCCAGGTATCAAACCCACGCCACAGCAGTGACCCAAGCCACTGCAGTGACAATGCCAGATCCTTAACCCACTATGGCACAAGGCAACTCCCCTGATTTTTATATATGGTAGTTTATCATAATGGCGTTTTTTGTTTGTTTCCTTTTTTTTTTTTTTTGTCTTTTTAGGGCCACACCTGCAGCATATGGAGGTTCCCAATCTAGGGGTCAAATCGAAGTTGCAGCTGCTGGCCTACACCACAGTTACATCAATGCTAGATCCAAGCCACATCTGTGACCTACGCCACAACTCACGACAATGTCAGAGGTTTAATCCACTGAGCAGGGCCAGGGATCGAACCCACGACCTCATGAATACTAGTCAGGTTCATTACCACTGAGCCACAATGAGAACTCCTTAATGTTTTTGGGTTTGTTTTTTTTTTTAAATAGATCCATGGCAAAAAGAAAAAGATTTTAAAACCACTGAGATACATTACGTGAGGTAAACATAGTTGCTTGCTTGATCTATTAAAAAAATAACTTTCTGGGAGTTCCCATTGTGGTTCAGTGGTAATGAACCCGACTAGTATCCACGAGGATAAGGGTTCAATCCCTGGCCTCATTCAGTGGGTTAAGGATCCGGCATTGCCGTGAGCTGTGGTGTAGGTCGCAGATGGGTCCCCGATCCTGCATTGCTGTGGCTGTGGCTGTGGCTGTGGCGTAGGCTGGCAGCTGTAGCTCTGACTCGACCCCTAGCCTGGGAACTTCCATATGCCATGGGTGCAGCCCTAAAAAGCAAAAAAAAGAAAAAAAAAAGCTTTCTCACTAGATTAATGTAAATTCTAAATGAAATGATATGCCTGGAGATCATTAAAGTGCTTATAAAGCTGGGTATTTTATAGGATTGCTGCCTTTGAAAACCCTCTGGTAGGCAGACTATCACAGAGGCGCATATACAACACTCACACATCTCAAGATCTTCGCCATTTATACTGATATTTTTCTCTGCAGACTTGTTCTTTTTCCTGTTGAAGACATTCATCGAATCCACTGAATCTGGCCCACTACTGGGGCAGGGATCAGTTGTCTCACTTCCTGCATCTCCTTATTTCTTAGTAAGACAGAGCCCACAGGACAGAATTCCAGAGCCTGTGGTTACAAAACAATGTCCCTCCAGAGAAAACATAAGGAGTCAAAGCTTTTTAATTAAAATATCATAATTCTATTCTGTCTTTCATGTTGCAGTGGCATCAGCTAAGGAGGGAGGATGTCTGTTTAAATCTGACTTTATCTCACTGCCCAGTGCCTTAAGAGAAGAAAAACAAGCACCCCATTATTCTGATAGTAAAGAATGTTCTCTTAATTCCCCATTGTTGTGTACAAGATTTAGTGCTTGCTCTTTAATTTCAGTGTCAGAATGTGAACTGTAATTAATTTTCATAAAATGGAAAGCAATAAAGTCAGATATATTAAATGCTGGCTGTAGAGGTTGAGATTGTGTAATTTACAATTAGGGGTGGTGGCGGAGGAAACAGCCCACACATTAAATGAGTGATAACTCATCTTGGCTTCAGCTTCAGAGATTGTGAAAGTGGTCAACAAAGCTGCTTGAACAAAATCCCCAGATCTATGGGGTGTTTGGAACATTCTCAGGAAGGTCTATCAAACTTGATGTCACCTCTCCCTATGCCAACAGTTGGGTCATTTTTATTATCATTAATTAACAATAATAATATGCATGGACCTAAATTAGCACCCAGTGAATCACCTAAAACCTTTCCTAGGCATTATTTGCAACAAACTATAGATAATAGACCATAATTCTATATCAACCATTAAAAAAAAAGTCAGCTACCTACTGATTAAAAATGCAGGTTGCCTTCATCTTACCACCAGAATTTCCATAATGTATGTTTGAATTTGGGGAATATTTGTATGGTGGCTATTTATAAGTTTTAGGCCATATACTAAGACAAAGGATGCTACAGACAAAATTACATATAAAACTTTTCTATATAAAAAGAAAACCAAGTCTATTCATGTTGAAGGAATTACCCTTTGCCTTGGTTGGTTCAGGGCATGCTTCCTAGAGAATGAGATTCTGGAAGTGGTCATTAAAAGGGCAGAGAGAAGGAGCTCCCTCCATGGCACAGTGGATTAAGAATCCAACTGCAGCAGCTTGGCTCACTGGGGAGGTGAGGGTGTGAGCCCCAGCCCAGCACAGTGGGTTAAAGGATCCAGCATTGCCACAGCTGTGGGATACGTCACAGCTGTGGCTCGGATTCAATCCCTGGCCTGGGAACTTCCATATTTCCATATGCTGTGGGTGCAGCCATAAAATTAAAAAAAAAAAAAAGAGAGAGAAGCCGTGATCTCTCAGTTAAATATGTTTATCCTAGAAAGTATTGGAGCAAATTTTACAGTTTATAACACTCTTTCACATACTTTAGCTCAATGTAATCTTTCAGAACCCCTAAGGGAAGGACAGAGAAAACTTTGATATTCTGTGTTTCAAGCAGCACACGGAGAAGTGAAGCTGCCTATCCAAATCCACATCATCAGTAAATGACTAAGCTGAAAACTGAATGTAAGTTTAGGACACTCTGGATTCAATCCTAGGGTCAACATAGGCAACAACAGTTAGCAAGACCAAGAGAGTGGTGTCAGCCATGGTTTGCAGAACTGGCCTGAAATGTGTTTACAAATATAAAGGGAAAAAAGACCGAGTCCTTAGGCATTTAAAGGGGGCAAAAAAGCAACCTCAGGCACCATCTGAAAATAAGGGAAGGGAAATTAATAATAATAATAATAATAATAATAATAATATCAACAACAATAATAATGGAAAATCGAGGAAAAACACAATACCTGAGTTGCAATCATTTCCAACCTATTAGATTTTACCCCAGGCCAGAAGATGGTTTCAGGCAGGATGATACAAACTATACAGATCTTGGCCCGGGGTAAAATCCACATTTTAATTACCCACATTTTATTTACCTCATAGCATAGAATATACATTGTACATGTTCAGTCCTCTGCTGATTTTGGAAGCAGGTGATTACTCAACTGGGTAGTTACCATGGAAAGGGAAAAGAGCCCCCACTTCAAAATAGTGATTATAAGATAATAAGTGATTATGTTTATATACACCTAGAAAAATTGGTGTATGTATGAGAAGAAATCTAGGAAAAAAATTAAACCACACTGTCAATCCTAAATTTACTGAGAGGTAGAATTACAGAAAACCTTACATGTCTAAAATTACTTGATTCTTTTTGTCATGAACAGTTATTATCTTTATAAAAAGAAACGGAGGAAGATTACATTTTGTAAAAACTCAGTTGCGGTCTCCCTACCTTTCCCTGAAATTTGTTCGCTGAGTTGAGAACACTGCTCAGATTAGGCATCGACGTTGGCTCTGTTCCAGCCTCAGGTGAAACCAGACTTCCTCCAGGAGGTCTCCCTCACACAGGCCCGCAGGGAGCACTCCTCCAAGCGGGTTGCTGTGCAGAGCCCCTCCCAGCCCTCTGTCTCTTCCTTGGCAGCCCTTTTCATGTCTTATAACTACACATGCGTGAGTAAGATGCCTGGCAAGCCCGCTTAAACCCAGGCAAGAGGAATTCTGTCCTAAGCCCCATGCCTTAAAGAACCACAGATCTCCCAAATATCAAAATGCACGTATTTTTTTTTCCTTCTTTTTCAGATTCCAAGGTGGGAGGGCTCATCCCGCTTTTGAGTACATCGTGAATGAGGGTTGCTCTGAGCCAGCTGAACATGCAGACCAGAGCGCGCTGGGCTGCGAGTGAGCGGGTCAATACCGTGGGAGAGGAAAACCCCAGCCTCTGCCCTGGGAAATGGATAGTGAGGAGCCCTTTTGTTTGAAGCCGTCGGCCCCAGAGCACCCAGAGCAGAAAGGGGTTGCCAGATGACCGCATGCCTTCCATCCCTCACCTCTCTGGTGGAGACATAGTTAGGACTGCCTAAAAAGGGAGGAGAAAGTGAACCTCCCAGCCCAGTTCCCTGGACACCTGGACGAGGCCCTTTCCCTGCATGAATGCCAGGTGAGCTCAGCCACCGCTCAGGACTCTAGGACCCAGCTTCTTTCCTGCCCTGTGCTAGAAGGGTCCCCAGTGGCAGGACAGACCTAGGAGAGAACAAGAAACTTTAGGTCTCGAGTTCGCAAGGTTGGTCTCCGGGTGTGAGCTTCAAGGCTCTAGAAAGGAACGTGAACTGGGCCAAAGACAAAACTTACCATTTTTCAAAATCTAAACATTCTATACATGGCATCCATTTACCTTCTTGCCCCAGGACCTACAATGTTAGATGCAGATCTGACTGTTACTGTAATGACTGCTTTCCTTGCTAAACGGATACGCTCCATGGAGTGAAAGATGATATTTATTTTATTTAAAATCTTAGAATATAGGGCCTAGCACATGTGAGCGCACAATAAATATTTGAAGAATGAACCAATGGCTAAAAAAAAGCAACACAGCCACATGCCTTACCCCAAAGCACTTGTGATAAAAAGAAATGTCTACATAAAAACTGCGACGACAACACACTCTTGTATCAAGGCAGGAACCCAAGGCCCACAGCTTTTAGCAACAGAAGTCAGAGTGTCACCAGCTTAAAATCAGTGATTCCTGATTGACCAACAACAGAGTCCAGGAAGTTTTCTATTAAGGACTCACTAAGGACTCATACCAGCGAAGGGTTAAAGAGTTAAAGAACACAGTGCAAGAAAAATACAAGAGCTCCACCCACCGCCATAGCAAATAACTCCTAGCCCTTCCAGCCCACACTTTGGTTATTATAATTTTATTCTACACAGTTTTGTTATTTTCAAAGTTTATCTTCTTTTAAAGTGGGAGAAATACAGGACCAGAAAAAATGGAACAAAATTACTACGCAGTTATTGCTGGATAAACTGCACTGTTTTACTCTGAATTTATGGTTTAGAAGAAAAGACCTAGTTGCATATTTAAAAGCAAGTAGAATACAGTATGCACTGAACCTATAATTGGAACTGGTAATTCCTATTTTTCTAGGTCAAGGATGACATTTATCATATGTTCTATTCAGCACCTACCGCCTTGTAGGCCTTTAATAACTGAAATGATCATTTCAACTCAGCCGGCAGCCAACGGACCTCAGTTTACTCACTTACTTCTGTGTGGCTATTAATGGACAAAGGGATGCTGCAGAGCATTTCCTCCCCATAAATACCTGGCTTTGAAATAATACCATGTTTTATGTGTAGGAGCTTGTGGAGATAAGAAAGAAGGAGAAAACATAAGCGATGCAAGATAAGGGAAAACACATGTGGATCTACTGGTGGAAAGAATATCTGCTAAAGGCAACTACACTTACGTTTCAGCTTCAATTCACCTCTTAATGCTTTGAAAAAAAATATCCCTGCCATAGAATAATAAATATTGCCAGAGCACTGGCAACCCTTGAGTAAAATAAAGAAATGGAAAAATGCTAGGGACAGTCTGACTGGGGCTAACTGAACTATTTTCAGTCAGTAAAATAGTTTTATAGTTTACAAAATGCTTTCACACCACTGTCTCACACATATTCCATGAGCTAATATACCGTGCTACTTAAAGATGAGAAGAACAGATTGGGCTTTAGCTGGCATGTCATTTGCCTCCCTAATATCCATCCCCGAGTTCTTCCTTCCTTTGATTATGTCCACACCAGCGCTCTTTCCCCACGCTGCCTGATAAGCTGGGGAAGGCCGGCTCTCACCCCAGGAAAAGTTTGAGACCAGCCAACCATGGTGATCCCATCACCCTCGTGAATGGCTGACTTAGGCAGTGCTACACGGTGCAGTTGTACCAGTGGGCATGAGGATAAGTCTGATAAACTTCCTTCTCTCCTGGAAAGAGCCAAGGCACAGAAGACTCTCTTTTGTCTGTTTGAATGGGATGCTAGATACTGTGGTACCATCTTACAAATAGGCCAGTGACTGCAGACTTAATACATTCAATCCCAATCTGTCTTCCATACTTCAGATGTGTATACCTGTCTGCCTATTTGGTAGCTCCTTTTGGATATTTAGTTGGTACCTCCGAGTTGACATATTGAAATTAGGACTCTTTATTCCCCACCTCTACCCTAGCTTATACCAGTGTTCCTCATCTCAGTAAATGCCAGCACCACTCATCAACTGCTCACTGCCTAAGCCACATCTCTCAAGCCCTGTCAACCCTCACTCTAAAAAACTATCCCACGTCTGTCCAGTTCAGTGCAGGTCGATTGTTACCATCCTTGGCCAAGTTCATCGCTTCTTGCTGCATTACTGCAGCTCCTGCCTCTGCTGCTCTCCCTGCTTCTCTTAGCCCTCCTGAGCATCTAGTCTCCACACATCAGTCAGAGCCGACTGTGAAAAACATAAATCAGGTCATAACATTCCCTGCTGAAAACCCTCAATTGACTTCTAATTGTGTTCAGAATAAAATCCAAACTCCTTAGTATAGTCTACATGGCCCTATAAGACCTCAACCCCCATTCCTTCTCCAGATTCATCTCTGATCCTTTACCCATTTCTAGAACACACCAAATTCATTCCTGCTTGAAGTCTCTGCACCCGTCCTTCCTCTGCTTGGGACAACCTCTCACCAGATCTTTGTATGGCCTGTTTCATCTTGGCAGGTTGCTCAACTTTTAAAAAAAAAGTCTGCCAATCTGGGTACAACCACCATAGAAAACAGTATGGAGGTACCTCAGGAAACTACCTAGGACTACCATATGATCCAGCAATCCCACTTGTAGGCATATATCTGGACAAAACTTTCCTTAAAAAAAGATACATGCATCCGTATGTTCCTTGCAGCACTATTCACAATAGCCGAAACACAGAAACAACCTAAAGGTCCATCAACTGATGAGTGGATTAAGATGTGGTATATATACACAACGGAACACTACTTGGCCATAAAAAAAGAACAAAATAATGCCATTTGAAGCAACATGGATGGAACTAGAGGCTCTCATACTAAGTGAAGAAAGTCAGAAAGAGAAAGACAAATACCATATGATATCCTTTATATCTGGAATCTAATATATGGCTCAAATGAACCTTTCCACAAAAAAAATAAACTTATGGACTTGGAAGATAGACTTGTGGTTGCCAAGGGGGAGAGGGAGGGAGTGGGATGGACTGAGAGTCTGGGGTTAATAGATGCAAACTACTGCATTTGGAGTGGATAAGCAACGAGATCCTGCTGTACAGCACAGGGAACTGTATCTACTCACTTATGATGGAACACGATGAAGAATAAGGTGAGAAAAAGAGTGTGTGTGTGTGTGTGTGTGTGTGTGTGTGTGTTTGTGTGTGTGTGTGTGTGTGTATGACTGGGTCACCTTGCTGAACGGTAGAAATTGACAGAACACTGTAAACCAACTATAATGGAAAAAATAAAAATCGTTTAAAAATAATAAATAAATAAATAAAATTTAAAAGTCTACCAATCTGAAATAATTTCCACATGCACAATCTCCCTCATATCACTCAGCTGTATTTTCTTCAGAGTCCTATAATTATCAGCAAGTATCTCACTCACTGATTATTATGTCCCTCCCCACTATAATACAGACTCCATGGAAACAGTAACATTTTCTTCCTTGTTTGTTATTTTACCAGGGCCAAGAACAGTGGCTAAGACAATGCTGACACTCAGCAACTATTTGTTAAATCAATGAATGAATGCCAGTTACTTTGCTGGCTGTTAGAAATATTAGTATAAACATACTGTACCCGTTCTGTGGACTACCTGCTCAATTAGCAGTTCTAGAATTTTGCTAGAGATATCGAGTTCAAAAGCTAGATAAGGACATAGATGTATCCAACCAGGAACTCTTGCATTAAACTACTGTCTGGGAGAAAGTGATCTGTTATTTTAATCTACCAAAACTTTGGAGATCTTACATTATAGCTGATATCCTCACTGATTAATACAGAAATTTGTGGGGCTTTTATAGTAGCTAATGCACCCCGATTAAGACAGAAGAGGAGAAGTGAAGAGAAGGTAGGGGAGGCATGGGGAAAGGACTTGAGGTAGGAGAAGACGTCAAGGCTTGGAAATGGGAAAGTTGCCAACCAGAGGGAAACAAAAAATAGCACAATTGAGTAGAGGTAATGAGACTTCTGAAATTAACAGATAACCTAAAACTTTGCCTTGAGAAATTTTAAAATTATAGTTGACTTACTATTTTGCTTTCAGGTGTACAACATAGTGATTCAATATTTTTATAGGTTAGGTACCATCCAAAGTTATTTTGACATTACTGATTCCCTGTGCTATAGAGAACGTCCCTGTGACTTACTCACTTATAACTGGTAGTCTGTTTCCCTTAAGCCCCTTCACCGGTTTCGCTCATCTCCTCTGTGGCAACCACTAGTTTGTTTTCCCTATCTGTGAACCTGTTTGTTTTGTTATGTTGGCTCACTTGTCTTGTTTTTCAGATTGCATATATAACTGAGCTTAAACAGTATTTGTCTTTCTCTGTCTGATTTATTTCACCAAATACAATACACCCATGTTGTATTATAATACACCCAGGTCCACCCATGTTGTTGCAAATACCTTGAGCAAGTTTATGACATGTACCTACTTATTTATCAAGTCTGTTTATCAGTACTTTTCTACAAATGCAGTTTGAAACTGCATAAGCATTTTTTGCAACTACATAAATTTACCTTTTTCACACAAACTGCCATCAGGCTAAGTCTGTCTCAATCTTATATCTGATTAGTAGAGTTCTCTTGAAAATTAAACATGTAGATTTTTTTCTACTTATGCCTGCACAATATCATTTTGATGCTTTCAACATTTCAATCAAAAGAAAATGTTTTTAATCTATATAATGCATTATCTAGTTGTCCAATTTTATGAGCAACCACAAATCTGCTAAGCTTCCACACTGCCATTTAGTCTGGTGATAAACGTATTAGGCATGACCATCAAAAAACAAAACAAAACAAAAAAACAGAAAACAAAAACAAAAACCTCCCTATATTGAAATCAGTCTCTTTACTACTTTTTGTAAATGTTTGACCAGATGTAAACTCATTTACATCCCACACTCTCATACATCCCACTTTCTCTTCCATATCCACAACAATGTTGTAAAAATGATTAAATACTTTACTGAATACAGGATATATTGTGCCTAGAGCAGTTTCCCCCAAGTTTATCCCATGAAACACTAATCCTGGTCAAGTAATTTGGGGGAAAAATTGCCTAAGTCATAAAGCATGTATGTTATCTTAAAGTGGTGACTCAAATTTTTTTAATCTTACAATTAAAAAAAACCTCCAATTTTTCAAATATACTTGACCATTGGACTCATTTTTCTTCACACAAAACCTGTTGCCTTCCCATGTAGTTGCTATAATTTGAAGGTAATGTAGATACAATTTCAGACAGATTGAAAGTTTTGAACCGGAGAAACTGGAAATTAAGATTGTCATCTGTTGAGATATGTAAGACTGAAGGAAAAGTAGTTTGGGGAAGAAAAAGTGAAAACCTTGAGTTGGCATTAGACATGTTAAATTTGAGACACCTGTTAGACATCCCAGTAGAAACCTAAAATTCAGGATCAGTTCTCTGTTACATCCTCTACCACCTAAGCCACTAATTAGCAAAATGCATCTAAAGTTACTCACGTAGTCCACTTTTAGCAGAATAAGTCATTCACCTTCCTTATACTTTGCTTCTGTGTCAAGGAAGCATGAGCTAAGTCACCCATACGACTAAGTTTATAGTAACTTCCAACAGGAATAGTAACTCAATTTATCTCTTCCTTTCCTCACACAGATACTCTTCCATCTTGAGGTCTGTGGATCTCCACACCTTTCCATTCAAATACATTCCTCCTTTCCAGGCCGCTCTTGCTGTATATATAACAAACTACCCCAAACTTAGTGACTTAAGCTACAGCCTTAGTGATGGTAGTATCGTCGTCATCATTTTTTTGGTCACACCTCACATCTCCATGGGTAAGGAATCCAGGACTCAGCTAGAAGTTTCTTATGTTCCATTAACTGAGTTCCCGTTGGGGGTACTCCATTGGCAGAGGGGCTAGACTGGATGGCTTCACTTCTGTGTCTGGAGTCTTGTCTGGGGATGGCTGGACAGCCAGGCACAGTTGGGGTCTCAGCTGGAGCACCTCTGGAGACTCTCAGGGTGGCCAGACCTTTCACATGGTGGCTCAGGTATCCTAAAGAGACGGGAAGTGAAAGCAGCCAATCTTTTAAATCCTAGGTCCAGAAACTGTTGACAGTATTACTTCCTCCATATGCTACTGACCCAAGAAGTCACATAACTGATCCTCCTTCAAGCGGAGGGAGTCAAAGATCTCACCTGTTGGTGAGGGGAACATCAAAGAACTTGATATCTTTAGCCTACCACAATTTACCATTATGGTTAAGAATGCCTGCTCTGAAACCAGGACTCAAATCCTAACTCGCCCACACTTGTTAGTTGTACAACGGAACCAATTATTTAAATTTCCTCTGACTTGCTTTCCTTGTTTGTAAAATGAGGACAGCAAATGTATTCATTCAACAAAAAATGGGATAAAGCACGTAGTCTACAGCCAAGGGCTGAGACCAAAAAGAGGAATAAGCTGGTCTATGCTTTCAAGGAACATACAGTCTGGACTAATAGAAGAAAAGGTGTGCTTTCATTCATTCTCTCAACAAATGTTTAATAAGTACTGAGAAAACACCAACAGAAGCATTTGTCCAAACCTCTGCCATACAACAGAATGGAGCTAAAACTGTAGAGGCCAAGTTCTTTCCCAAACTAGATTTTGATGAAATGGAAACTTAAAATCACCTGTGTCCAAATTTTAGTTGGTAAACACAGAGACTTGACCTGAGCATTCTTCTTTCAACGGACATTTAGAAAAGAACACTAGTTTCCTTTCCGTATTCCCTCACCTCCATCATGGTTAAAAGGGCTCTAACCACGTCCAGCATAAACACTTAACAGAGATAATAGGAAATGCTGGCTCTGTCTTCTTTGAAAATCTCAAATGGCTTTTTCATTCAAATTTAATTGTTTACACTGAATCTCAATGTCAGATGAGGTGTAGGGCCCACGGGGAGGCCCCTGAGAGAGGAGCTTAACAGGAATGTACTGCCAGGAACCTCCCATCTCCACTGAAAGTCCCTTTATCCAAAAAGAATCAGGCTGATGCTCGATGACAGGGTCTGCCTGGAGGACTTCAGCACTCATCTCATTCGAGCATATCAATAATCATTTCAACCACTAATAACCTTTCCTCTACATCTTTTTGAGCAGTTGTTAAAAGAGTACCTGAAAAACAAAACAGACTTCCACCTCACTTCTTTGTTGATGAAGGAGACAGGGAAAACATACAGTTTCAATATTTTGAGATAATTTTGTGGAACTTCTCAGCAGACACAGACAACTAGAACTGGCACATAAAGTTATGGATGCTTCTATCTCTCACCATCTGGGGTCACACGTCCGACAAAATATAGAAAGATCTGGCCACCTCGTGTTTCACCACAGGACCCTCCTCTAGGCTTCCTATTTTCACTTTACTGCTCTAATGCTTCTAATGCTTCTAGTTTTAGTCTTTCTTAATTAAAACCTTGCCTGCGATTTTTACATGTTTTGCTTTCCACATAGTAGACATCAGATAAATAAGTTTTAAACAAAGAAGTACTTTTTTCTTTGTACACCATGCAGAACTAAGCAAAAGAGTAAAATGGTTGGAAATACAGCTTTGAAATCACATAGAACTGAGCTTAAAACTAAGCTCTGCCACTTACTAAAAGACTAGACGTTTCTTAAACTCTCTAAGCTCAGACTCGTGCATGAAACGGGAACAGTACGAGAGAAACCTTCAGGAGCGGATGGGAGAATTTAACGATTATTTAAACCACTTAGCACAGAGCTTTGACATTGCATGTTCCTGCTAAATGACAGTTGTAATTTTGTCCACGTCACTGCTGTTATTCAGGGATGGCATTTAGAGATGCACACAGTATTGCAGCACAGCGCCCAGTATGTGCGTCCCTTGTGGCTACCCCTGCCCACCCGGGTCTTCGTGATACCTGAACCAGAGGAAGAAGTAAAAGAATGAAACTGTTATTTAGACAGGCTATCAAAGGCCCTTGGGATGGGAGTCTGTCCTGTGACTCTTCACACCTAGCTCTCTGCACAGAGGAGATGCTCGCTAAATGTTTTTGATAATAATGTTATTGAAATACTTGATTTTCATGTCAAAAGCATTCAACATATTTTAAAGTCAATAATAGCAAACTGATTACTTACTGGGAAAGGAAGCTAATCTTTTTTTTAAAAAAATTTATAAGATAAATTTCATAATATTGCACAGAAACAAAGTATTAAATTCTATTATTAACATGTAGTGAGGAGTTTGCCATTTCCTTTCTAGTTTCCAATGACCACTCTCTCCAGTCTTTTTAAAAAGGTCTTTGTTTTGTAAATGGCCAAGCCCCACCTTCTGGAGGCCTGTGATCACAGCCACTTTAGCTCTATGCTTCCAACCCTGGTGAACCATGTCGCAGAGTGAGTCAAATACTGACCCACCCGTTAATGCCTTTGTTAGGACGTTAGGAATAAAATGGTGGAAAATGGAGAATAAAATACTGCTTCCTAAGATTATCTGGTTGTAAGAGGTAAGGAGGTCGGTGGGGTTGTGTTCCCATTTCACGCAAACAAAAGGGGATAAAATTCCCATCACCCACCTAACCCAGGTCCTTCACTTTGCCCTTGAACATGTCCTTGTGGCTCTTGAGGTATAACTAAGACTAGAAACCAACCTCCACGTTCCCACGTGGACATTCTTTTGGCCTCTGATATGCACATTCGGTAAAGAAGGTGAATCTTCTGAACGCTTCTTCTCTACAAAGCCAAGCACCCCCACTTTTCTTCTGCAAGTGTTACCTTCTTGAGAATCTCTGGAAGAGCGTGGCCGCTGAACTGGAAAAGACTCCCCAGCCAATGCTCCAGTTTATGCTCCTTGAGATCCTCCAGCCAGGTCACAGCCCTGGACACTAGTGGAAGCCAAACCAAGAACTTTGGGGGCCGTGACCAAGTCGAAGTAACTTTAGAATATGCTGGGCACTGCAAAGCCTTCTCTAGTACATTTAACATTTCAGAGAGCTCACTCAATGACAATAAGACTACACTGCCCTTGTAAACCCCCTAACCACCTAAACACCCTCCCGTGTTTAAAAAGCATCTGGAAATATGACATTTGGTTTGAGAAGGCAGGCTGTGCGGTGTTCCCATCCCTCCTTCATCCTTTACTTGATGGACAGCTCTTCAGCAGGGTTTGTGGCCCCCAGGGCTGGTGGGAGAGGTGAGGGAGCAAGCAGGGGGAGGGGCCGGGGGGAGGGCCGGCTTCCTTTCTGCAGCATTTCACACCCCACCCAAAGAAGCCCAGTCTGCCCCATTAAAACCAGTCGCCTCTGGCATCCTGGCTGCTCTGTATTAAATCGACACCGAAGCACTTAACCTGCTGGATCGCCTTTCTCCAGACACCTGCCCAGCAGCAGACTAAACAAACAGGGATTCTCCACTGCGCGCTAGTTGGCTTCTTTCACTGGGTCTCCCCCATCTGTTAAAAAGCCATTGTCTGAGAAAGTGTTCAGCTAGCTGGGGAGCGGGAGCGATTGCATGCAGAACTGCCCCCTTTTCCCCATAAAAAGTCCTCGTTAGCATTTTCTTTTCTCCCCGGTTTTCAGGGCCTGATTTATTCATTGGTTTCACCTCTTCTCCCCTCCCCCTTGGTTCGGGAGGAGAGCCTCCTTGTCTTCGGTTTCTCAGGGGTCATGTCTTTTCAGTCACCAGGACAATACCCGCCGCTGGCATCTGCTTCCAGATCCAATCAGCCATATTGTGAACACATCCTGCCAGAGAATTGTTCCTCCTTTTGCTCGGCTTTGTTGCCAATTTCATGCCATGTATTGCTCCATGTTTTGTGCTTCATGAAGCTGTCACGGGCATAAAAGTGGCCTGACCAAGGTCATAGCAAAAGGGGTGGGAATGGAACATCCACCAAAATGTTGAGCAGGCCACCCACAGTCCACACACGGACACACAGACGCACACTGCTGCAGTCCCCACGCTCACACCCCGCCCACACGCGCCCGCCGTCCACACACGCACAAAAGACACACAACCCACACGCATGCACAGTTCGCACACGCAATACACACTCATGGCCCCCACGCCACTCACATACTCACCACATGTACACAAACACACACACGCACCCCGGGAGCCCTCACGCATTGTCTTTTCTCTCCCTGAGATTTAAGCAGCACCCTGGTGAAATACTTTACGCTTCTCCAGAGGAGTAAGCAGGGCTGAACCGAACCAGAGTTTGATTTCGTGAATAATAAGGAACACATTAAGTTGGGGGGTGAATGTTGTGAAAATTAAAGAAAGAGTTCAGGGTTTCTTTTTCTTTTCTCCTCAGGTACCTCTAATCACACGTAAATATTGATAATCCTACACAATTTTAAAACACATACCAGGAATGACTTCACAAGGCAGGTTAAACTATTTCTGATTAAAAAGTCATTAGAGGACGCATATTCACTCTTTTGAAAGAGGAACAATGTTTAAACAAAGGGAAACACGTCAACGAAAGCATAAAAATCAACTTTTTGGGTTGGGGGGAAATGTGTCCAGGAACCCCCTCCGACCGAGCTGTGGATCCTGGGTACAGGAATATTCCGATTTATCAAGAGCCTCTTTGCAAATTGGGGATTAGCCCGCAGCGGCACAAAAGACTAAACTCCACTGCAAAGCTTTGCTGAAACCCAGCTTGCAGGAAGGAGGGGAGCTGGGGCTTCGAGTCCCATCGCCCAGAGCCACCAATTGAATTGGGCCCGACTGCTGGCCGCCAGCCAACTGAGGGGAAGTTGCTTTTTCTCCTTAATGTCACAAGTTGAGGAAAAGAGGGAGGGAACACGGAGAATGGAAATTCAAAATCCTCAAGGTGAAAATGCCACTGAAGTTCTCTCATTGTAATTCTACAGAGTTCCTTGCTCTTTTATTTCAGAAAAGTACAGATTCCGAAGGTAGCTTTTTTAGAGCGTATTATACCTGTACTTAGATTTTCCAGTGTTTCTAGCCCACCACCGCGAGCACCCCCTGGCCATTTTCTATGGAGACATTTTTTTGATTGTTGTTGGTTGGCTGTGAACACTGAAGTGTTTTAGAAAAGACCAGATTCCCGTGTGAGAACACAGGAGAGGCTGTCTACTGGGCTAATTCCCCTCCTGTCTCCACCTCTAATGAACGCATAGGAAGCCTGTTCTGGTGCCATCACTAGGGTCCCTCCTCTGAGAAGAGTTATAAGCAACTATCTCCAAAAGGACATAAAAGGTGCACATTTGCAAACCCTGGGGCACATTAAAACATGAATGAGGAGCAGATGCTCCCAACCAAACAAAGGATGGGTAAATTTCAATCAAAAGAATGAGGTGTGCCGAGTTCCTTACATGGCTCAGGGGTAACAAAACCAACTAGTATCCACGAGGACTTGGGTTCGATCCCTGGCCTTGCTCAGTGGGTTAAGGATCCAGTGTTGCTGTAAGCTATGGTGTAGGTCCCACGTTGCTGTGATGGTGGTGTAGACTGGCAGCTGTAGCTCCTCCAATTAGATCCCTAGCCCGGGAAACTCCATATGCCACGGGTGTGGCCCTAAAAAATACCAAAAAAAAAAAGGGGATAGAGTGAATGAGCTGTAAGAAGGGAGCTGGGAAATATAAAGACCTGAACCACAGGTCATCTCGGGAAGTGAGCCAGCCTTTGCTTCTCTGGAGGTAACTGTCAGTGTCAGGAGAATCCCACCCTGGGAAGGGGGAAGGCGAGAAGCTACAAGGTGGAAAATGCCAAGTCCGAGTCAGGCCAGACTGCGTGTAGTCTATCAGGTATAATTTTAGAATTCCTGAAGAAAGTCTCCATGTCCCACTCCCTTGGCTGATGCATGACATTCTGCTTGGAGCTTTATCCTACTAGTCCCAAACTGGAACAGCAGCTTGACTACAGACACCCGGTCATGGGCCGATGTTTGTGGCCCCACCCCCGCATTTAGAATTTGAAGTCCTAACTCTTGAAGGGGCTATATTTGGAAATGGGGCATCTAAGGAAGTAAGTAAGGTTAAATAAGGCCATAAGCAGGGAGCCTTCATCTAACAGAATCAGTGTCCTTATAAGAAGAGACGGAGAGTGAGTGCCGCCTCTCCATACACACAAAGAAGAGATGACATGAGCGCACGGCAAGATGGCGGCCACCTACAAGCCAAGAGCTCTCATGACAAAACCTATCTTCTTGACACCTTGACCATGAAGGAGGAACCTCTGGAACCAGGAGGCATGGCTTTCTGCTGTGGCATTTCGTTAGGACAGCTTGCGCTGACTGCGACAAACCCCAAGGTGTACTGTGTGCCTGAAAGAGTCAGAGAGAAAGGGTAAGACCTGAGCACAGCAGGCCAGTGTCCAAAAGGGGTCCCTCACAGTCCGCCCCGAGCCGGGCTTGTTTGCGGTTGGGGTTCCTCTCTTCCCTGACCCACCTCAGTCGTAAGTTCCCATCTCTTTGAACCCCCCACCCTCCCTGAGTGATTTCCACCCCAAAATGTAATTCATCAGGGTCTTCTGAGAAACGTCACTGCCCCAACGTGGCACACGCAAGTCAAGGCGAAGGAAGCGTCACTGAGGTCTGTGTTCCCCCTGCCTCCTATGGTAAAGCCTGGACTTCACTGTCCATGAAACACTGGCTGAACATCTACTGTATGTCAGTGGCTACGGTGAGCTCGAATAGGCAAAGATGAGAAAGTCACAGCGCCTGCACTCCGAGAGCTTCAGATCTGGTAAGAGGGGCAGGTGCTCGCATCAAACGTCACAACCCAACAAACGATGCACTATAAAAATTGTTCTACCAAAGGGAGAGTGGAGAACAAGTAACTTCCCAGGAAAAGTGTTTCCTTTTTGTAAAAGGATATTCCTTTCGCCAGCGCCGAAAGTATGAAAGGATCGGGTCCACTGAAGAGGGGGGTGTGCAGGAGAGTTGAAATATAAGGTACCTGGGACTGAAAGGATGGGAGGGTCAGAACACAGGACGCTGGGATATAAAACTGATGTGGGGCACACAGGACTGGAGGCTGAGCTGAGCAGAGGGAACAGCACTGGGGCGATGGCAGTTCAGAGTGGAAAGACGACGACCTCAAATACCCAGCTTCCCAGCCTAACCCCCGCGTACCCTGGTCCTTTGCTTTCCTAATGACTTCATTATTTCTAACTTTTTCAAGGGCTTTTTCAAATACTAAATGCATCTGATGTGACACTGGAGTCCAAAACGCGCTCTCTCTTCTGTCGTTCCACCAATTTGCCTCTCTTCTTTAGCCCTATACTTTTATCTGCGCTTAATAAGGACATCGAGCCAGCAGGACTCGTAAGAGGGCCAGAGCCAGCTTTGTGCTCTGTGAGCGCGTATGTGTGTGTTAAACAATTTCACGGACATCTGTCATGCACAGTTAACTTTGCATTGCTGCATTTTAAGTGGTGGGCCCGGGCTTGGCCGGCAGTGATAAAGTAGCTGGCAGTTTTCAAAAAGCCACAGGATAACAGAGCATGAATCATAAAACACACTACTGTGTAGCAATATCCAAGTTCATTCAATGCAATGAAACCATGCAGAGGCCCTTTATCCCCAGCTAATTATGTGGAAACGTCTAAGACAATAAAGCATCTGGTGGTCTTTCTTCCCCGTTTCAATTTTTCTCAATATTGTGACAGGGGAAAGTATTGTGCCTTTCCCAGGGTAGTTGCGGTGAAGAGCAGGAAAAGCAAGGGTCAGGGAAGAGCAAATAGATGAATTTATAACTTTCTTTTTATTTATTCCTTCCCCATTGTCTCTCTGGAAGTCTTCCTTCAGGGCTGTATTTTAGGATCACTATTCTCATTGCACTCCGCTTGGAATCCCTCTTTCACCCTCTTAAAAAAAAAAATACCACCCAAACCGCCGGACCTGCCATGACTGCCTGTTGCTGGTGGGGCTTTCTCTGCTGTGGGCATCCAGGAATTTTGGTCTAAGATTTATCATCACTCTCCAGACTCAGGTTAAGGAAAGGGCTCGTACTTCCACAAATGAAGCCTAACGTGTGCTTCCCTTTTTAGACAGAGGTAAAGGGAATGGTCCCTGTGATTAAGGTTCTCCCAGAGAGGGTTCCCTGTAATTGCCTCGCACATGGGTCTTTCTGCCATTCTCTGGAAAACACACGCAAATGCCATGCACTGCACTCCTGGGGGTTTGGATGAAAGCCCCTTTACAGCTAAGCGCTGTGTGATGAGACCGAGCCAGGGGCTGATGAGGTGACTAATTGGTACCACTAGCTTAAAAAGCTAATAAGTTAATTAGATTAACTTCGTTGGTGTTTGCACAGGGCTTTGAAGACGGAAACACTACAGGAGCCCTAAGCTTCTCTGAATTGAGATCCAGTGCAGCTCCATGCTGGGGACAAGCTTTCCCCTGCAGTGACGTGAGTCTGTCATGGTGTTATGCTGCTTTCTCTTTCCTCAGCCACCTCCCAGTCTTCCTCAAGAGCCACATTAAAGTGCCACAATATGCCTTTAGTGTCTTCTAGTGCAACATTTTTAGTTAACATAATCTACACTCTATTCAAACCATTACAAACGTTTTCTCTGGGTATTACTATATCATAACATCCAAGTCATCTTAATGCCAACTTAAGAATCAAGTCTGATTCTTTTAAATCTAAACACAGAAATAACTGCAAGAAAATTTAACAGTGTAGCATTAGCATTCTCTTTGAATTGCTTAATTATCCCACACCTTAAAAATGCAATGAGGCCTAGGGTTGTGGTATCATTAGTTTTTGTGGACTTTTAGAATTAAGTAAATTTTGTGTGCATGATCAATGCTCCTTTATCAATCTACCTACGTATCTACCTAATCTATTGATCTATATTGTCTATCTATATCATCTTTCTATATCATCTATTTATGTCATGCATTCAGGTAAACTTTGAACGAGGCTCAAAAGCAATGCTCAGGAGATACCAAGATGATGAAGACAGAGTACAGCCTTCAGGGAACTCTTATTCTAGGACTTACAATATCACCTCTGGATAGAGAACCTAAAGGCAAAGCAAGGAGAGAGATGATTGACAAAGTAGCTTTTAAGCTGAACTTTGAAGAGTTTTGATGAGTGAAGATGGGGGAAAGGACCTACCCCTCATGAAAGAGTCAACATAAATAAAGGTTTTGATAGGCGGAGGCACATGGCACAGCCAATCGACAGAAAATAATCCAATACGGCCAAGGTACCTGCACACGCGGTAAGAAAAGGGACTGTGGAAACAGGTGAAGCTAGGTGATGAATGGTGCTTCTCAGGTTTGGGCGTGTGTATGTGTGTGTGTGTGTCTAGTCAGGGTCATCACATAAAAAGAATCAGGCAACGAAAAGCAATGCGAAGGCCAGTGAAGGCATTCTGAGATTGTCCTTGAAAAGGCAATAAAGTTCTGAATCAAAGTGGTGGCAAAAGGTAATAAAAAGAAAGGGAAGGAAAAAAACACATCAAACCTTCATGAGCTTTCTGAGTGAAAAATCATTTTTAAGGAGCAGATTCCAAATCAAAATGTACAGTGTAATCACATAAAATCACATTCTCCATGAAGTTTTACCAGCTCTGGGTGGTATGTTTAAAAGTTATCTGCTTAGGGCTTTTGTGACTTACTTTCTCAGTAATGAACATATATATTGTTAGTAGAATAAAAGATTTTAAATTTCACCCACTGATGTGAGGGACAGGAGCATTCCTAAAACAAAAACTTAAAAAATAATTCAGATCGAGTGACTGTCGCACTAACAAAAAAGGAAAAAATTGTTGACACTCAGCGTGGTCAGTGAAAAAGCGTCATGGGAGTTAAAGGTTATCCCAACTTCACAATGTAACTGGTTTAATTCTGGGCAAGGTGCTTGACCTCTCTGACCATCAGAGTTCTCTCATCTGTAAAACAGGGTAACGATCATGCTTGCTTTACAGGAGCTAACAGGGTTCTCATGAGGATAAAATGAGACAGCGTGTGTATGGTACCTAACACGCTGTGAATACCCAGCAGAAGTTACTCTCGCACCTCCCTCACCACCCAAAGTCAGAACCCGCTAGCCGGCACAGAGGGAGAGCGTCACAGCAATTTTTCACTACTCACTTCGCCTGGCCTTGGGAAGCCTAGACCCCAGACTGCTCAGGGGAGAAGCACAGTACCAACCAGCCTTTCCTTTCCTATAAATAAGCACACTGCATCCTTGCTTCCAAAAGGTTGCCTCTGCCACCACCCAACACAGAGTTCTCGGCCGGCTGCGTATAAGATTCTGGAAGGACGGATTTATCTTTATCCGTGAGCTGCCTGTGTTAGTTCCTACAACTGTTGTGATAAAGTACTGCAACCTGGTGCCTTAAAACAATGGACATTTATTGTCTCGAAGTTCTAGAGTCCCAAAGTCCAAAGTCAAGATGTTTGTAGGGCTGTACTCACTCCAGAGTCTTTACGGGGAAATCCTTCCTTGCTTCCTCCAGCTTCCAGCAGCCCTTGGCTAACAGTAGCGATTGCCCTGTCTCCTTACCTGGTCTTCTCCCCTGTGCTTCTGTGCGTCCCTTTCTGGACTGCAGGCCGGCACTAATTCTATCACCTTTGCCTTATCTTAATTACATAGGCAAAGACCGTATTTCTAAACAAGTCTGAGGTTTCTAGTGGGTGGATATGAATTTTGAGGGGACACTAGGCCACCCACTACAGTGCTTTAAGTCAAATTAATTTCTATGTCAGCTGAAATGTGTCTGAAAGAAATGACACCTCTGTAGCAACAAGCATACCTAGGGCCAGGACTTGGTTTCTAATACTATTCTCCAGTGAGACAAAGTAGGGCTTCTTAGAGAGATGGCTGATTTGAGGACTGGGACAGGAAACATACAAGATCTTGGAACATCTTGTAAAGCCAGAAACTTAAACAGTGCTCTTGTGCTCTCTCGCTCTCTCTCTTTCTCTCTCTCCACCCCCCCCCTTCCTCTCTGTCTCTCTCTCTCTCTCTCTCACACACACACAGATGGGACAATGTCAAAGGAGCACAGCATTAAATAAGTAACTCCAAAAGATACCACAGGAGCAAACGAACAATCCAGCTGAGTCCAGCCAGCCCAGAGAATTACAAGAAAGCATAAGTCGTGTTGTTTTAAGCCACCAAGTCTTGGGGAACTTTAGCAACAGATAATAAAGATAACTTTTTCTTACTAGATCGATGAAGACATTTTTAATTGTAAAATTTTATTTTATTTTTTTATGGCTGTACCACAGCATGTGTAAGTTCCCAGGCCAGGGACTAAATCCAAGTCACAGCTATGACCTATGCCCCAGCTGCAGCAACTTCAGATCCTTTAACCCCCTGCACTGGACTAGAGATCGAACCCATGCCTCTACAGCAATCCAAGCCACTGCAGTTGGATTCTTAACCCACTACACCATAGTGGGAACTCCCAAAATATGTTTCATGAAATCTTAATGCTGTTAAGAGCACATTAAGATATGGCCAGTCAATTAAAACTGTTCCAATATTTTTTCTGGCAAAAAAAAAAGAGCACAGGAGCAACTGGAAGAGCTCCCAATGGCCAAAATTGGAACAAACTGAACACAGTAAATAAAGTGGCACTGAATTATAAGACAAAGTATTAAGTAAATATCCATGACTCCATAGTGATATAACTAATGATTGAATTAATAAACGGGAGATGAGACTAATCTCCATTGCAGATTCCAGGTAAGTCGTGTAGATACTCTGTCCTCAAGGAAGGGGTATAAGTCTCACTCATTATGGAGGCTACACACAGCGACTCTTTCCAAAGTGTATGGTATGGAAAGGGTGAAAAAAAAAAAAACACGCTTCAATGCGGAAAACTGACAAACACTACATAAGCCAGGTAACCAAAGTCAACATCAAACAGTCAGAATTCATGTTGATAGTATGTAACCTTGACAGGATGTGATAAAACGGCACTTCACCTCTGTAACAATGAAGAAAATTGAGAGCACAGGCGTTCCCGTCGTGGCTCAGCAGAAACGAATCTGACTAGCATCCATGAGGACACAGGTTCAATCCCTGGCCTCACTCAGTAGGTTAAGGATCCAGTGTTTCCGTGAGCTGTGGTGTACGTCACAGATGCGGCTCAGATCTGGCGTTGCTGTGGCTGTGGTGTAGGCCAGCAGCCGTAGCTCCAATTCGACCCCTAGCCTGGGAACCTCCATATGCCGCAGGTGCGGCTCTAAAAAGACAAAAAGAAAAAAAAAGAAAAGAAAATTTAGAGCACAAGACTTAAAATGTTTCCTTGGTTAACCGAATATGAGGTGTTTGGATCATCAGGCTGAAGTGGGGAAAGAAGTCATGTCATGTCACCAAGTAGGAAATATTAAAGAGTGGCCATGAACTGCCATAAAATGTCTTAGAATTTGTATAATACACACAGAATATATACAGAAGGGATTAGTTTGATGGTGATGATATCTTGTAATTAATAAAACAACAAAAGTGGTTGTAGGATTTGCTGTCCTGACCATTACATCTCGGTCTGCAAGTCTACGATATTGTTATTTAAGAAAATTGCAAATAATTAATTCTCAAATCTCCTTATAAATCAAGAAACGCTGTACTATAATGCTAACCCAAGAATATACTGGAAGACAGTCACTAAAAGATGTATAAGGCTGGAGTTCCCATCATGGTGCAGCAGAAACGAATCTGACTAGGAACCGTGAGGTTGCAGGTTCGATCCCTGGCATCGCTCAGTGGATTAACCTGGTGTTGCCGTGAGCTGTGGTGTAGGTCACAGACGCAGCTTGGATCTGGCGTTTCTGTGGCTGTGGCGTAGGGCAGCAGCTACAGCTCCTGTTAGACCCCTAGCCTGGGAACCTCCATATGCCGCGGGTGCGGCCATAAAAGGACAAAAAGACAAAAAAAAAAAAAGAAAAGATGTATAAGACTGAGAAAATCCTATGATAAAAAACTCACAATTCTGGCCAGATAGAGCACATAAGTTGCCATTTGTGATAAATCGAATAAAGCAGGTTACTTGAACTAAATTGCATTACTATTGCAGAAAGTAGAATTTCCCTGTAAAGGTTTTTAAATTTCACTAGCTTTGATATAGAAGCTGAAATAAACATTAAATATGAACACTAAAAGAAGACATTTACCTTTAGTGACCAAAAAAAAGCGGGGGGGGGGGCATCAGCTGTCTAATGTTGATTTCTCTTAGTTAAAAGGAGATCCAAGCATCTTAAAATGTTAATCAGAAGAGATTTATCTAATCATTTCATTCTTGGCAGAAAAGGAGCAGGTCCAGGTATAACCAGTAACTTGCCCAAAACAACTTGGTGGCAACAGAACCAGCAGGTACCCCAAGAGGCCCATGGATCCACTGGATACGATGCCTTTTCCATCTCAAGGTGTCAAAGCTTCAGTCTACTGAAGGTTATTTATTAAACACAGCTTATCAAAGGGAAGAGCGCGTTCTCTTTCAAAGTCTGCTTTTCTACCTTTCACTGAATTCATCTTTGTTTTCTAAAGTCACCTTGGCCATTGTGCTCTAGTGGGCACTCAAGGTGCATGTAAGTATATGCATGAACGCGAGACATATGAATAAACCAGTATGGAGTCTATGCACACTGCCTCTACTTTTCTACTTTGTTCTTGTTTTCAGATGTGTTTGGCTTCCACCTGCATCACTCTTCACTCTATGGCATGAGTGCTAATTCCTTAAGTAACAAACCTTCCAGGTGTTCCTCCAACACTTTCTCCCTAGAGTCACCTTCTAGAGAGTGTGTTCCTATTGATCATCTCCTCCATTTTGAAACTCCTGGTTCAAACTCATCATGACACTAAACCCTCCATAAGCTCTCTTTCTATTTGTCTGTACTCCTCCTTATTCTCCATGACTGCTCCTCTTTCTCGATTCTTTAAATGCAAATGTTCCATCTTCAGTCAAACACAACATTTAAACTACTTACTGGATCTTCTAAACAGCAGCCCTTTCAAAGCCTTTCGTCAACAAGTAATGCCATCATTTTCTTCTTTCTCTGCTAACCAAAACTTTATTTCTCTCTCTCTCTCTCTCTCTCTCTCTCTCTCTCTCTCTTTTTTTTTTTAGGGCTGCACCTGCAGTACATGGAAGTTCCCAGGCTAGGGGTCGAATCTGAGCTACAGCTGCCGGCCACAGCCACACCACAGCCACAGCAATGTGGGATTCAAGCCACATCTGTGACCTACACCACAGGTCACTGCGACGCAGGATCATAACCCACTGAGCAAGGCCAGGTATAGAATCTGTGTTCTCATGGTTACTAGTCAGGTTCGTAACCACTGAGCCACAACGGGAGCTCCTCTATTTATTTTTCTCAAGACAGCTAAAACACCACGAAACTTATCTTCTTTATTGAAATGACCAACCCTGCTTTGTCACATGCTATTGGAACACAAAAAAAGTCATCTACAATAGAAGCTGAGTGTGGACTCAGGAGTCAGGCTGCCTACTTTCAAATCTTGACTCTTCCACAATTATGCCTCAGCTTCCTCTTCAATAAAACGAGGATAACAACAGTACTGATCGTGAGGACTAAATGAGTTACTACACGTATGAAATCTAGAACAGTACATTAGATATATCTAATACTCAATAAATGTTAACTCTAAGTTACGGGAGCATGTTACCTTTCTGAATTAAAGTTATTAATTTACTTATCTGTTTTACTAGAATAGGAGAACGCTGAGGGTGGGAGCAGGTCCCATTCAATATTCTATACCCACCACCCCCACCTAGCACACAACAGGTGTATAAATTGTTTGTTGATCATAGAGAGTATCTGGATGAGAACAAATGGGGACTGAAGCAAAGTGATGTTGATCTGAGTGCGTCCTGCAGCTCCCCTGGCCAGGCAAAGGTACGATGCCCCAATAACAAAGACGGCTAAAACTAGGAAACTACGAAAAATAAAGGAATAGTAGGCGTCAACTGCTTGGAGAGCTGTAGGAGACACAAGTGCTGAAAGCAGGGCATCAGATAAATATCTGACTTGCCTGAAACACAGAGAATCTTGGGAGAAATGAGAACTACAAACATAGCTCAGGCCAACAACTTTTATTTTCCAACCATTCGGGAATGTAAAAACAGAATCTGGAACAAATTAAATTTAACAAAAATGTATTTTGTAGCTATCACAAATGCCCATAGATGGTATTTTTTTTCACTTCTGTCACTGATCCTTTTCTACATTTCTTTATAGTTAATTTATGAAACTGCTCCTAGATTGTTACTCTTAAAGGGGAAATGCTGTATTTTCCACAATTTCCTTTTCTCCCAGCATGTAATGCAGTCCCTTTCACCTAGGCATCAGTTAATATTTTTGACTGACTAAATGAAAAGGAACCAAGGGGCTATAAATGGAAAGAAGGGGACATGTGAGGATCAATTTGGTGGTAGAATCTGTAAGGTTTAATAACTTTTTAGACATGCTGTAGTAACGGAGAGGAAACAGTTAAGAATTCTTATCTGGGCATTAAAAGAAATAGATACTTTTAACAGGAATCAGGAATCATTGACAGCAACTGGTTTAAGAGGCAAGAAAATAAATGGGGCTCAGACCTGCTGACTTGGAGTGTGTGAAGAAATATCCAAATAGAAATATTCAGGCCATGGCTGCCTGGATCATTCTAGAGCCCAGGAGAAGATTCTGGACCAGAGTCCTAGATGTGAGAGTCAGCCACCTTAAGGTAGGAACTGAAGACAGTGAAGGAGATGAGACTGCAGGAAAAAAAAATATGATAAGAAACAAAAGGGGAGCTCCAAGGACAGATCAGCAGAGACAGAACGGAAAGGAGAAGCGCTGAAGGAGCCCGAGGCAAAGTCAAGAGGGAAGGAAAGGAGTAGTATCATGCTATGAAGGAGCCAAAGCAAGAGAGTAATTTCTTGAAGGAGGCTGTGATCAACTATGTCAAAGGCACCAGGTCAAAGGAAGCTGGGAAAGGATGAGAAAAGGCCTGTGGAGAGCAGACTCAGGAGCTTCTCAGAGGCGTCAGCCATGGTGCATAGCTAATGCCTCCAGACACCTTAAGAAGATGAAGGCAGTGACTGTGGACCACTCTCAAGAAGCTGGAACTTAAGGGAAAGCACTTAACACCTGTTCATCGTCAGAAGGAATGAACAGGTGATGTGGTCGAACGAACACGCCCGCCCATGCTCCTGGGTGTGAGAGTCATGAGACAGGAAAGGCTCAGAGAGACGATCACATCACTGATCTTGGAGGGACTTTGTGGGCAGCACTGGGGGCAGCCCTCCAATGTGACCCGGGAGGAAGCTCAGAATGCTTGAGTAGCTGGTTCCAAGTCTCCCAGCAAGTTCTTGTCAGGAAGAGATCACACGAGGGTCTCTGAGCACCCGGCTGGTGACCTTCCCACTGCCCAGCCTTTGCAACATGAACCTTCGGCTTGGCTGAAATAAGAAAAGAAACAGTATATGCCTCTTCTTGTTGTTCCAGTTACTTCTTTTGTCCTATCATCCCTCGTGAAGATACAACGCTCATCCTTCCTAGTGGGTCTGCAATAAACTATTGCTTTCTACAGGGAAGGCGGCACAGGGATGTTTCCAAAGTTACTGGACAAGGACGTCACGTTCTGCTCATCAGAGTACGTTCACTTGGCCATGAGTACACAAGCCCCCAGGGGCCAGATTCACATGTGAAGAGACAAGCTGGCAGGAGCTGCCTTGGTGGGGAAAGAGCGCTTCTGCTTAGCTCCACACAGTCTACACAGCTGAAGCGGGCTAGAGGGAGGACTGATGGATAATCTGGCAAACTCAGACAGTGTAAACACCCAATCCAGCCACTCGGGCCTCCAGGCAAAGAAAAACATTTTCCCTGACCCTGCCAAATTTCCTCCTCGTGTATGAAAACCGCCCTCGGACCTAGGCCTAGGGATTCACGGATCCCAAATGATGGCATTACCAAGCTGGCAGAGACTACCTGAGGCCTCCATCCAATAGCTCACTGAACTCCATCCCCTTTCCTCTGTGGCACCAAGAGGATACTTGAGAAGGAACACTCCCTCTGGGCAGCCACCACGGGACCATTTAACGTACTACATTAGTAATGCAGTGTCTGGGGTCCAGCTAATGCAGATTTACTGGCAAAGGATCCAGATGCTGTGGTGACAAGTGATTTAGCAAAGCACGGGTAACTACAATGCTGTGTTTATTACTTCATTGCTTGGCTTCACTTACTGACTGGCTCCAGCCAGTTCTAGTGGAAGAAGATATTTCTCACCAGTAAATCGTTTTGTGCTTTCCTTGGATTGCCTCTTCTAGGAATCTGAGTCCAGATTCTAAAATTAAAATGGGAGATTAATTTTCAGTATTTTTTTTCTCCATATAAAAAAGGGCCTGGAGCATCAGGCATTGTGGACTCTTCTCTCCATATGTCCAGTCACTGGGTAGAAACTGACAACTCCTTCAGGCCAGGGGTAAACTTGGAAGTTCAGAATGAATGAATGAATGAATGAATGAGTGAATTACTTTGATTGAAGTATAGTTCATTTCCAATATTATATTAGTTTCAGGTATAAAATATAGTAATTCAGTACTTTTGCAGATTATACCCCATTATAAGTTATTATAAAATAATGACTATAATTTGGGTGGGTTTTTTTAGATTCCACATATAATTGATATCATACAGTGTTTGTCTTTTTCTGACATATCACTAAGCATAATATTCTCTAGGTCCATTTACATTGCTGCAAATGGCAGAATTCCATTCATTTTTGTGGCTGATATTCCATTATATATCTATACCATGTCTTCCTTATCCATTCATATGTTGATGGAAACTTGGGTTGTTAACATATCTTGGCAACTGTAAATAATGCTGCTGTGAAAATTGGGGTGCATGTATCTTTTCAAATTAGGGTTTTCATTTTTTCCAGATACATACCCAGGAGTGGAATTTCTGGTTCCTATGGTAGGTCTATTTTTAGGTTTTTGAGGAACCTCCATTCTGATTTCCACAGTGGATGCACCAATTTACATTCCCACCAACAGTGTACAAGGGTTTCCTTTTTCTACACTGTTGTCAATATTTGTTATTTGTGTTCCTTTTGACAACGGTCATTCTGACAAGTGTGAAGTGATATATTACTGTGTTTTTGATTTTCATTTCTCTGATAATTAGCAACGTTGGGCATCTTTTCATATATCTGTTGGCTATCTATATGTCTTCTTTAGAAAAACATTTATTCAGGTCTTCTGTCCAATTTTTCATCAGGCTGTTTTTTGTTTTTTGACATCGGGTTGTATGAGCTGTTTATACATTTTGAATATTAACCCCTTATCAGTCATATCTTTTGAAAATATTTTCTTCCATTCTGTAGGTTGTCTTTTCATTTTGTTGATGGCTTACCTTGCTATTCAAAAGCTTTTCATTTTAAATAGGTCCCATTTGTTTATTTTTGCTTTGCCTTAGGAGATGAAAAAAATATTGCTGTGATTTATGTTAACGAGTTCTCTGCTTATGTTCTCTTCTTGGAGTTTTATGATTTCAGGTCTTACATTTAGGTCTTTAATCCAGTTTTAGTTTATTTTTGTATACAGTTTGAGGAAATGTTCTAAATTCATTCTTTTACATGCAGCTGTCCAGTTTTCCCATCACTACTTATTGAAGAAATTATCTTTTCTTCATTGTATATCTTACCTCCTTTGTCATAGACTAATTGACCATATGTGGGTGGGTTTATTTCTGGGCTTTCTACTCTGTTCCGTTCATCTATATGTCTGTTTTGGTATCAGCACCATACTGTTTTAATCATTATGGCTTTGTAGTATGGTATGAAGTCAGGGAGGGTGATACCTCCAGTTTTGTTCATTTCTCTCAAGATTGTTTTGGCAATTTAGGGTCTTTGAGGGTTCCATATAAATTTTAGAATTATTTGTTCTAGTTCTATGAAAAATGTCGTGGTTGTTTTGATAGGGATTGCATTAAATCTGTAGGTTACTTTGTGTAGTCTGGCCATTTTAACAATATTAATTCTTCCAATCCAAAGAGCATTGGATGTCTTTCCATTTCTCTGTATCATCTTCAATTTCCTTCACCAGTGTTTTATATTTGTCAGAGTATAGGTCTTTTACCTTGAGCATTTAAAATCTTTACCTACTTGAGTTTCTTTGGTCCTTCTACACCCTAATACATCTGCCCCAGCTCAAAACATGCAGTTCTGTCAGAGACAGTCATTTTCAGCAAGACCGTACCTAGAAATAAAGGCTCATGAGACTTTTAACACTTATCCAGTCACAAGAGCAGATTATGCCCAAGTATTCATTCTCGCTCTCCTTTTCATTTTTGCCTGTCCCCAAAAAAGCTCATAAGGATAACAATATTGGAGGCAAGTTGGGGAATCTGCCTCTTTACACAGCTGACACAAACCTTGGCAGAATAATAATGCATTCAGCAGCCACCTAGTCAGCCATGCAAAATGGTCACTGGGTTCAAGGCTATGATACATTAGAATATAATTTGGCTGGAGCTTCTCTCTCTATTATGGAGAACAAATGCATTTTTGAATGACTTGAAGAAGAGGTCATGCTATTACTTATGATGGGTAAACTCAAAAAGGGTCAGAGAGGAGAGTTCAGATAAGCCCCTGGAAAGTATATATGCTTTTTCAAATCTAATCCTATTTTTTAGGTCTCTCTCTTCACTTTCAGGGCAGGAAACTTGGCTGCCATCTGGAGCTCCATTTTCAGCTTGTTGGGAGGTTTCAGACAACTGCTGAATCCCTTAGTGCCCTCTTGGTTACTCCATCTATGGAGAATGGAAAAAGCCACCTATCTCAGGCTACAGAGGACACTGAAAAGTTGTTGTTAGTGCTATTATTGTTGCAGTGGTTGTTTCTCAAAAGACTGGAACCTGGCCAATTTTCAAAAGCTCTGAGATAGCTGAGTAGCATAGCTTTTCTTCCTAAGCATACAATGCTAAAAAAGATGCCTGTGTACTTAAAGCCTGGTTATATTATCAGTCTCTCCCTCTGTCTGTTTTATACACATAGGTTCATGTCCACAAAAGAACCAATTTAAGTTCTTTACTGAAGAGTTCAAGTTCCTAATTCTCACAATCCATCAGGCAGTATATTTAGAAAAAAGGTAAATATGCCTTAGATATTCTTAGCCAAACTCTACCAAGAAAATTGCTTAGCACTGTATTCTGTTTGCAGTCTTTTTTTTCCTAATTAAACTGGACTAAAGGAGGATTCGGAAAA
This sequence comes from Catagonus wagneri, assembly GCA_004024745.2. NCBI lineage: Eukaryota > Metazoa > Chordata > Mammalia > Artiodactyla > Tayassuidae > Catagonus > Catagonus wagneri. The sequence goes on along the minus strand of PVHT020000886.1, from coordinate 9,794,924 downwards.
TTGTATAATTACGTGAAAAATCAACCTCACTTATTCTGACAAGCTTTGAGTACACTGTTATAAATCTTGATTAAAAGTCAACTTTTTCCCCCTGCATTCGCATATTTTTACACATGTGCTATAAGCTGAGGAGGCTTCCGAGTTCAGGTCATTGCAATCCCTGCTGGATTCATTGCTAGAGATTGAATGGGCTCTGCGTGGGCCAGATTTAGCCCACTCCATGAACAGTCTCACAGTCCTCAGAGCAAGTCCTGGCTGTATATCCTTCAGCCTCTGCACCAGCTTTCTTTTGCCTGAGAAAGAGTCACAGTCCATCTGCTGTGCAAATACACAAATACAAAACCATCACCCATTTCATCAGGAATTAGTCCCCTCCAGGATACAGCAGCCCTTTCACCTTTCAGACGAGGAATGAATGTTATAATTGTAGATCAAGCTCCTGAGGGGAGGCTTTTCCTGAGCAAGGAATGGAGGCAGCCTTGGCTCCAGGAATCCACAAGGCCAATGGCGCCCCAGGAATCTCTGTACTGGGTGCAAAAATATATGTAACAATTCTTAGCCTACCTTCTCTTACACCATCTGTTTTTCCACCCCATCAGGTGGGTCTGGGTGGCCAGAACTGAACACTTGAGTGGCAGGGACTCCCAAGCACATCTGTACCAGGCCGCAGCAATTAAACTGGCTCTGCACCCTCCGTATAGGCAGGATCTCCAGTTAGTTTGCAAACCATAAACATCCTAAGCGTTGGGCTGACCTCACCAAGTCCTGTCTTGTCCTTAACTTTTTCTTGTTCTTAACTTTTTAATAATTTCTATAACTACAGGGGAAAAATGAGCTGAGTTCTTTGACATTTACATGACTTTCTTCTAGACTTGGGCATAACCAAAGAGATTAAAGAAGGGCAAACTCTTAAACTGGATCTCATGTATATACATCAAATATCTCTGGAAGGGCCTGAAAACCTTGAGTGTCTCTGGGAAGAGACTTAGGTGCTGGGGAAAGGGATGTCACTGATATGCTGTTATCGGTGGAGCACAAAGAGGAGGGGAAAGCGGTAGGCACTGTGGTTTACATGGAAAACAAAGACACTTGCAATTTTAGGCACAGGCAAAGCTTCCCCAGTTGTGTTTTTTTAAAAACTAAGAAGAAGTGGTACATAGATACAATGTAATACTACTCTGCCATAAAAAAGAATGAAATAATGGTATCTGCAGCAACATGGATGCAATTAGAGATTCTCATACAAAGAGATGTCAGTCAGAAAGAAAAAGACAAATATCATATGATATCACTTACATATGGCATCTAAAATATGGCACAAATGATCCTATCTACAAAACAGGAACAGACTCAGACGTAGAGAACAGACTTGGGGTTGTCAAGGGACCGGATGGGAGGGAGTGGGATGCACGAGGAGTTTGGGGTTGGTAGATGCAAACGATTACATTTAGAATGGATAGATAATAAGGTCCTACGGTACAGTACAAGAAACTATACCCAGTCTCCTGGGATAGATCATGATGAAAAAGAATATTTAAAAAAAAATACGTATATATACAGATATATATATCTGAGTCATTTTGCTGTACAGCAGAAATTTGCACAATATTGTAAATCAACTATACTTTAATCAAAAAATAACACAACTTCCACTGAGATGGTTATTGGGAAAGAGAAATTCTGATAGTCAGTCTAGAATGCAGCTTTCTGAAGGTCTCACCAACCTATTCTGCTTTTCACCTCTCTGACATGGTTTTTAACAGTCTCGTCTTTCTCTGTTGGACACATGCAAAGAAAAGACACAAGTCCTACACTTGCATTGTTGGTTACCAAATGCGATTTGTTCTTTCTTCCTCTGGTCACTCCTTCCTTTAAGGATATATTCTCTTGCTCAAATTTCTCAATCCTTGTTTGGATTCCATTCATTAAATTTGTCTATCTTTCCTTTCCTCTCTAATAACATTTACTGAGTGCTTAAGCTTCATTCACTGAGTACTTATTAGATGCCAGGCTCCATACTAAGCACCTCATGTGCAGCATCTCATTTGATCTCTGGAAAAAAACCTCATAAAGTATGATTATTATCTCCACTTTGCAAATTAGAAAGCCGAATATTAGACAGATAAAGTACCTTGTCCCACATCACACAGCAAACCCAGACCTGCTCACTAGAAGCCCACAAACTCAGGTTGTAAAAGCGCTATTCTTACCACACTCCTTAATCTTTTTATTCAAAGTACTTTTTTTTTTTCGCAAATGCCTGCTCACTGTCTAATGTCCTCATGTTATTTACCTCTTCCTCTTTTCCTCAGTATCCCATTGTTCACCCTGTCCCTGGGGTCCCCTCTTTTATTTTCTTTGCTCAAGTCCAAAATCCAAGTAAAGGATAACTCTCAGGGCCTCCTTTCCTGCCACTGAGAGACCTCGTGAGGGCACAGCCACGGTAGCTACGGCCATGGGCCATGGGCTATGTATTTGGTAGGAAGGTGATTTCCTGCCTATTGACAGCTATGATCTTTAGGTAAATACTCACCCTGTCTGTGTGCTTGAAAGTGGTGCTTGTTTCTAAAGATGTGTGACTTTTTTTTAACGTGGAACTTTATTTTATTTTATTTTTTGACTTGTTATTAAGTGTCTTAAGAAGGTGATAGAAAGAGAAGTTGTACTTGACTACACAGTGTCTAGCTGGTCACGGTAAATTAGTAGAATACACACTTTTTTCCCCATGAAGGGTACCTTTTACACCCCAGAGAGACACAAAGGAAATCCTGTTCTGAACACTTTTAGTTTTAGCCACAAAATATTAAATGTTGCAGAAATGTTAAACATAAAACAGCATTCTGTGACCAAGTTGTTCTCATTGTCTTCACATCACCGTATTGCGGAGAGCGCTGCTAACATCATCCCATTACCATCACTGATATTATTCCACGGTGGAGGAGAAGAGGCAGCAGAACTTGAAGGAAGGATAACAAAATCCCCAAAATAAAACTCATCTACAAGGTTCACCCCCTCCTTTCCCCCTCATGAACTACAGGTCGAAAAGAAAATAGATGCTCCTGAAACAAGAGAAAAACATGAGCAGTGAAAATTCACATTCAACAGGCTAAACTAAAAAGAAGGAAACTTTTTTTTGTCTAAAGATGAATATGCACATGGACGCAGACGCCAGCGCACACACCCCACCCCACCCCACCCCTGCGACGGAAGCCTTGGCCCAAGCTGAGCCTGTGGCTGCCGGCACCGTGACATCACTGCATCTCCGGTAATATGTGGTAATGAATTCATTGCATGGATCTATGACCAGAAATTCATCCCCACCCCTCCCCCTCGCCACCGCCCTCGCCACAGCCAGCCAAGTTTGTGTAGTGCCACTGCGCCGCTCAGCCTGTGTGCTTAATGCATTCATTAAACAGGAGACTGGAGACGGTTTCCTATGTTTCTCATTATTTAAAAGAACAAGTTAATCTCCCCTTTGGGGGGGCTGCAAGGGAGATGAAAACCACATGATCCCTCTTACATAGTTCTTTGCCTGGTGCTCCCTTGTGGACAGGTCTGCTTTCATAATTTCATTGTCGTAGCTGCGGAGCAAATTTTAGAGGGGTAGAGTTCTTTGATGGAAGGGTGGAAGTGAGGAGAAGGAAGATGAGGCTGGCAGGAAGCAAGGAGGCGAGGGAAAGAAATCCAGCCTTCTGATCGATGGCACGTCTTTGATCAGATCCGTCTCCTTTCCTTCTGGAGCGCCTAGCATATCACACAAACTGCTCCTGAAGAGCCCTCCATTTACCCTCTCCCCTAATTAAATGTGCACTTCATTAATGTAAATTGGGGGTTTAATGCTCTTGTTGAAATTCTGAAGAAAGTGCTATGGCCTTGCGAAATGCTTAAGCATCATTGCAAATTAGATTAGGGACCAAGAAAGGCAGTAAAATTAGAATGATAATGGCTGATGTGGCTTCCTGACAGGCATGACTATTCAGGGATCAATGGAACGGAGAACAGCTCCCCGAGCCCAAAGTGAAAGGCAGGGACAAACGTCAGCCTACAGATGTGGCTTTTGGAAGCACTTTCAATTAGTTTAATTTGGTAAATGGTGGGGATTTAGAGGCTCTCAGCCAGTCATACAAGACAAGAATACATTGAAATGTTTTTCACTTTTTAACATAAAATAGGATTGGCTTTGGATTTGCATTTCTCGAACAAGAAGATTGGGGGGGGGGGCTTGGAGGAGGGCGCGGGCAAAGTTTCCAAAGTGTTTCACCAACTCCAGCTTTTGAAAATGGAAATGACTGTTATAAGCTTGGACTGCAACCTTCCGAAGAGTTGGAAAGGGGAGAGCAAACGTTGCCCCTCTGGTTCTCAGGGAGGCCTTAAACCCCGTACACACCCAGAGCTCAATATATTCTCAAACTTGCGGTTAAAAACCTAGGACGAGGGAGGGGGCGCGAAGGCGGCGAAATACACTCAAACTCATTCATCGTTTCTCACTAGAGATACATTCCTCCTCTTTAAACACCAAACCAAACAAACGACAAACAAAACGGCTATCTCTCAGCTGCAGGACGCCTTCCCCTCTCTCTCCTCAGATAAAGCAATCACTTTCTAAAAGGCATCACGAAGCAGGAACAGTCAGAGCCCCGCTCCACAGTCACCAAGCACGCGCCCTGGGCGCCGCTCGGGGGCGTCGGCCGGCACCTCCGCGGCCACGCGCGAGACGCAGGGCCCTTCCGCGCGCGGAGCCGGTGCTAAGTGCGCCTTTTCCTTTGTGCTCCCTCCTGCTAACTCCACCCCCTCCCCAACCGCCGGGGTCCCCGCTGGAAAATAAATTGGTGCTAATCTGGCGACCGGGGACGGCTACAGCAGGACAGTTTCTGCGCACAAAGACCTCCTTCAGATGTGCAGCTTTTGACTACAGGTCCCCCCTTGTGTTCCCCGAGTGCTGTCAAGCTCGAGTTGGACCTCCTCCCTGAAGGCGCCTGCGTCTTTCATGAGTGAAGGGGAAGGAGATGATGCGTCAGAAACTAGGGTAAATATTACCAAATGCCTGGTGGCTCCCAAGGCCTCTTCCACCTGGCGAACCGGCGCCCTGATTCGCCTCCCAAACGCACACGCTGCCTTCACGGATTCACCTGACGTTTGCTGATAGGCTCGCCGCTCACCTGTGTTAAGTGACTGTCCCCAGTCGGCGGCAGCAGGCGTGGCAACCGGCAAACCCACCCAGAAAGGGGAGAGTCTGGTGCCCCAAAAGGAAGCGCGCGGGGTTCACTGGCAGTGGCAGTAAACCAGGGCAAAGGTAGGCTCGTGCCATAGTTTGCGCTGTCAGTAATTTGGTGGCTGTGGGTTCTCAGTTCACGACGACGATGACAGCAGATCACTGATGCAGCCAGCAAATCCACAGTGTATGGGCTTCGGAAGGACTCATTTCATAACAGCTGACTGTCTCCCTCAAAACATCCAGAGGAGAGGTAGGGTAAAAATCTCGAGTGATCCCAGCGAGGTTAATACAAACAATAATAATTGTATGGTATTTGCTGTTTTTCAAGAACATGGACAAATCCAATAGCTCATTTTATCTGCAGTAAAATCTTCTGAGGTAGAAAAGAAATGAATGATTCCTTCTATTTTATAAGCGAGGAAAATAAGGCTCAGGGATGTCCGGTGATTTCCCCAAAGACACGGGGTAAGTGTCGGAGAAAGAATGAAAAGTCTTCTTTTCCTTCCCCCCCCCCCCACCGTGGCAGATGGCGTTCCATGGCCGGGGATCAGGTCTGAATCCACGGTTGCGACCCAGGCCACAGCTGCGGCAATGCCAGACCCTTGAACCCACTGTGCCTGGCCGGGGACGGAAGCTTTGCCTGGTGTTGCAGAGATGTCACCTATCCCGCTGCCCCACAGCGGGAACCCCAAAGTCTTCTTTTTCTAATAACGTAGATGTTGTGGCAAAACTGATAGACGATTGAGAAAATATTAAAATAATAAAGGAATGGATAAAGAAGAAAGTAAAAAGCATACCAATAATTACCAGAAATATTTTGCAAATATATTTTCATATATCCTTTTTATATAGATAGATAATATTGATGATTCTATTAAGAGCTAACATACACTGGGAGTTCCTTGGTGGTGCAGTGGGTTAAACAACGCCGAAGAGTTATGTTATGAACCATACGGGAAGTCCGGTGCAGTGGGTTAAGGATCCAGCCCTGTCACTGCTGTGGCTCAGGTCACTGCTATGGTACGGGTTTGATCTCTGGCCCAGGAACTTCCCCGTGCCCAGTGTGGCCAAAAAAAAGAGAGAGAGAGAGAGAGAGAGAGCCAATACTTCTTGCAATGAACCAGCTACTATCCTTGGTATCTTGGATATTTGCATTTACTCCTTAGAACAACTCCTTGAAGTAGATATAAACTTATAAATGAGGAAAGTGAGGCTTGGAGAGGTTAAGTAACTTGATCAAGTTCATAGAACTCTGACTATAACTTATAAAATATGATTAAGCTGCTCATATAAGGTAACTTGCTTTTTTCACACAATATATTATAAGCATCTTCCCATGTGTCTACTCACCATGTTTCATGGTCACCTATATTTCACTGGATGTAAGTATCTTCCTTTAATTAATAAATCCTGAATGATGGACTTCAGGTTGCCTCTAACTTTTTCCTTTGTAAACACTGCTGTGATGAAAATTGTGGGCATGCTTTCCTTCACATCTCACCAGCAGCTTCCTTAGGACTGATTCTTAGACGTAAGATTTTGAGCAAAGCCTAGGTCCTCTGCTCTGTGGTTTCGCCTGCTGGCCCTCACTCCACTCCCTCTCAGGCAGCCTCAGTACTGGGTATCATGTAAGCTTAACAGCTACTGGCTGGAGGTTTTCATATTTTCACAGACAAGTTAGCAAAGAATGTTCCCAGTATGTGATCACTGCTTCAAGTAAACCCATGTCTAGGATTCCTCTGCCCCTCCAGGTGCTTAGAGAACTGCCCGTAAGTATAGTCCAGGCCCCTGAACAACAGTGATGTGCCGGTGCTGGCATTTCCTCCCCTCCTGTCATTCCGCAAACATCTGACTGGATACCAAGGAAACAAGCCAAAAATGATAGAATCTATGTTGTCAAGAAGTACATGGGGACATGGGAGACACAGAGAAGTAAGGAGGCAATTACAGAAGAGTGTGATAAGTACTACGATAGCAATGGTCACGTGATTTTTACTGTGTGCACTCAGCCCAGACCGGTGAGCTCAGGGAAGACCGTCTTGGCCTAGGAGAACCTGGAGAATCCCGAAGGATGAGCTGCAAATACCCAGGCAAGCTAGGACAGATGGACGTGGCAGGTGGAAATTCTTGTTAGGAAGCTCTTTCCATACAGCTGTCTTCTCCAGAATTTCTCCTCCTGACCACTTCAGGCCAATGGATAAGTGATAACCATTTTCCCCGTTTTTCGTTTTCAAAAACCCTGCCCAGCCCTTTGTAAACAGCCCATTATGACACTCTCTTCTAATGACCCAGTTTGAGTGTGAGATCTGCTTCCTGTCAGGACCCTGACTAATCCAACACTTATATACATAAAAGACTGTACATAAAGCTATAGACTTCACAGCTCCCCCCCCCCACTTCATCCCAAAGCCCATCTAAGGAAAATCCCAACTTGAGAAGAAATGCAGAAATGCACTCAGGATTGGCCCTGTTAGCCTTGTTAACAGGGACTGGCATGAAGATCTAGCTGGGACATTTCTCTTCTGGCGCCAGTTAGAAATGTTCAATTTCAGTTCACTTTAATTTGCAATAAATGTGCCTAATTTTATTTTTAATTTCCTAAATAGATTGATTTGGCAAAGCCGCTTCACCAGCTCAAAGGTTAAATTCATGATTGAAAATGCTAATATGGAATTCATTTTCTCAAACACTGATTCTCTGAGTTTGTGAAATTATCCCTGTTTAGATAAGAATCAGAGAACTGCAGAGATGGGAGGCTGTGTAGACGTGAGCCCAGACGGCCCGACCAAGTTAAAGGTCTTGCCCAACAAGACCCAGTTTGTCAATAACACCCTCCACTCCCCTGGACCCTGGGTTGCCTGACTGAGGCAATGATGTCTGCAGTGGAGAAATACTGTCTCCTAAGAACAATCCTCTGTATTCTGACACTCTTCCTCCCTCGGCATTTGAAGTACTTGGAGATATCTTCTCAATTCTACTTTCCAAGACTTGAAAAGAGGTTTTTGTTTGTTTGTTTGTTTTAAAGAAAAGAAAAGGACACAAGAAACCAGTAACACTTGCTTCCTGGTCCGGAAGCTGAGGCCAAGGAGAAGGGAGTGGGGAGGAGAATTGCTTTTTATGAGGTAATGCACAAGTTGTGACATTTACGGCCTTTGAATTTATCATCTACTGGAAAAATAAATCAGTTGACTTACAAGGTGACTAGTGCAGGCATCACCTGTATTCTGTTCAGCAAAGAGATATCGCCCAACTACTGCATGTTACGGAACATCCTGGGCACGACAGGGAATGTACGGGGACCTCGGGCAGAGTTCCAGACTTCAGCGTCTGTCTTCCTATGGAAGCGACCGAAAGATACAGAGACGACGATAACCCAGCAGGGAACGTGTGACGACAGCGAAGAGAGAGAGACGGGGCGGGGAGGCGCTGCGACTGCGTGTGTCCAGGCTGCGTGCGAGCGGGTGGTCAGTTTCGGGGGAGGACACACGGAGTGGGGGGGCTGGCAGCAGAAGCGTGAAGGGGAGATGAAGAAGGACGGGGACAGCTGGCTTCCGCTCACACTGCAGGCGAGGAGAAGCAACCATCCTCCGTGCCCCCCAAAGCCCAGCCTGGAGGCCATCCTGCCTTCTTCACCAAAGTTCTTCGGGTAAAGCTGATGCGTTTCTGTTCCCAAATGAATGATCTCCTTTCACTGCACAACACAGCCTCGCCAGGTCCTTGCAGAGACTAGCTGAGAGGGGACCGCAGAGTTGACCGGGATTTTAAAGGAAATTATCATTTCACAGACAAGGGGACAGAGGCTGAGGGGGGGGGACATGAACAGAGCCAGAACTTTCTGAGGCTGTTCGCCTCGCACATGGAAGGGACAAATCTGTCTTTCAGTCAGCACTGCCTCCACCTGCGTGTAACAGTTTGGAGGTACAACAAAGAGGCTTTTAACTCATATACACTTGTTTTCTGTCTAGATGCAGAATACCAAGCTTTTTCTTTTCTTCTTTTTTTTTCCTTTTTTTTTTTTTTTTTTTTGGTTGGGAGGAGAGGTCACCTAACTGCTGCTACCGTTTCACCTGGAAACTGCACCCCTGAGTAGGACAGTGTGTCTGTGGATGGGGAGGCCAGCTCTCTCCACCACCGTTCACCCAGAGACTACTCTGTATGGAGGAGCTGTTACGTGTGTGGAGGTACTGTTTTTCAAAGGGAAAAATACAATGCGTGTTAGAAGAGAGCTGATGATATAAAGCGGCCACGATCTGGGACAGGGGTAGCTGCTTCGGAGGACGAGCAGCATGCAGAACAGAGGGAGAGAAAAAAGGCACAGGCACGTGTGAGCTTGCCTTGCCTGTAAATAACACCTAAGTCATTTCATCTTTTACCCCTCACTGCCCCCTCACGAAACGCACGCCCCCTTCCCTCAGCCAGCCCCCCACACTCGGACCCTCTGCAGCTCCTGCCGTTTTTTGAGAAGCTCCCCATGTCCCAGCTGGGCCTGAATCATTAGGTGTGGCCCTATAGCTCGCTCTCACTTATTCAGCTGTTAAAGCAGCTTAAACCCTCATAAGAACATTAACATTTGGGTGCCAATAACAGATTGACCTTTATTCATAAAGTGCAAATAGTTGGAAGTCGAACAGATTGGTTGCCAGCAATTGCCTTTTATGTGCAGTTTAAGGCTTTGATTTCTCTCTCCTTTCTTCCTTTAATCTGACATCGCTGGCTTGAATACGGTTTGCACTCTAAGTAAACAGGGCCAGGGGAGGCCTCTGCCTTTGTAGCCCAGTTTGCTTGCAGAGGACGAGAGGAGAAGACTGGGGGGTGACTTGAAAAGATGTGCCTTTGGAATTAAACAATTTGAAAATGGATTGGAAACCCCTAAAACTCAGCGGAGCTGTTGGAAGAAGTCTGAACCAGCCGGGCACAAGAATCTTTTGCCCACACGACTACTTATCCAAAATCGGCCATCTAGATGCAGACTGAGCATGTAAGAATTTATATTAACTCTCTCGAAAGGCTACTCCATGCCATACACAAAAGGGAAACGCCAGTACTCACAGAGACCAAGGATTTGAAATGGGACCACACGGCACTGCTTTGTCACCCCGTTTCTAGCCAGCTGGGAACATCTGATGCTTAAGAGCGTGAAGGGTGGTCAAATCCCTTTAAACGAGTTGTGTTTCTTTAAAGCATTCCAAGGAAATAGTCTGTGAAGCACAGGCTCTTTAAGATACTCTCCGACACAGCATTCAGTTCTGGATTTTTTTTTCCCCCTGATTTATCTTGACAATACTTCACTTTCAACAGCCCAGCCCACGCTTCAGGGCAAATGGAGAGTCGTTATAGCATTTTCATAGAGAGCATGTGTAAATGTAAAGCTTCCCAGCAATCAGTTGCACCCATTTAGAAATAATAAAGTCCCTTGTGAGTCAACAGACTGAACACAGGAAATGGAAGGTACGAAACACTCATGAATAAGGCTTGACCATAAGTATAAGGCAATTTTATGTGAATGCTGGTTCTGCTAAAGCCTTTGCATTACCTCGAAAGAAAAAAAAAGTCTTAAATGTATTTGGAAGTGAAGGAATATTTCTGATCCCAGGCAATTTAGAGCTGTATTAATAACTTTGGCTTTAGAATTGGGCAGATCTAAGTTTGCATCCTGGCAAACTTAGAAGCTCAGTAGCCATGTGACTTCGACAAGGAACTTCTCTCAAAGCCTCAGTTTCTCCTCTGAAACTTATGGGCAACTACGGGGCCAGTACAAAGGGACAAACATACACATGAAGCTCTAAGCTTAGCTCTTTGGCTCTTAGTACTCAGTCAAACTCAGTTATTGTAACTTTACCCATTTTTAATTTTAGATACTGATGCTGTCATAAGTCTGTGTGGGAATTTGACCAAAAGAAAGAGAAAGTGCTTAGCAACAGGCCCCTCCTACAGTTAACCCCAATAAAGAGAAATTTCTAATATTATTGTTAGTATTCGTTCATACGTTCTTGTGCATGGACTATTCCCGTCTCAAACTACATTACGGTTGTCTCATGCAGAAAACAGGTCTTCCATTTCTTTTTCACCCCCTGGTGCTCTGAACACAATATTAGACACAGAGTGGATGCTTAATAAATGACTCGTTGGTTAAACTGCTTCTTCTTTTTTATTGCCGTTCACTTGTTCCAAAGCGGAAAAACATAAGCATTATCTTTCACTCCTTCTCCGCCAGTCCCGCCACTGGATGTATTACCGGTCATTTCTTGCTTGAGAAAATGAGCTCTCCCAGGCTCCCTCACACTGTCACCAGGCTAGTCCGGGTGTGCCACAGCCTTCCAGCGGAGAACGGGCTCACCCCATGTCTTTACCACCATTCCCCACCGGCTTCCAGTCATTCTGCAGGCCCTCACTGGGCAAATATTACCTAGACTTCTTTTATGTCTCTTCCCAGAAATTTATCCTGTGGCCTCCCTGGTCTTCCAGACTTTCCCTAATAACGATGTGGAAAGTTTCATGGACGGAAAGCGTTTTTGAAAGATACAAGAATATATCTACAGTGCCTTGATTCAGGGCTTTTTCCAGAACTCAGAACACCACAAGGAGGGCAAAGCCTTCGCACATATGCTAACTGCTTAGTCATCTTGCCAGCATGTACCTGGCTTCAGCCCACGAAAGGGACAGTTGTACCGGTTATGGTATAGCTCGGCAGTAAAAACAAATCATCTGACCGCAAATGGGCAGAGGACCTGAACAGAAGTCTTCCCAAAGCAGACATACAGATGGCCCACAGCCACACGAAAAGGTGTTCAGCGTCGCCAATCGCCAAGGAAATACAAATCAAAACCACAGTGAGGTATCACCTCATGCCTGTTAGCATGGCTATTACCAAAAAAATAACAGACAAGTAGGGCTGGTGAGGAGATGGAGCAAAGCGAACCCCTGTGGACTCTTGGCAGGAATGTAAACTGGTACAGCTGCTATGGAGAACAGGATGGAGGGTCTTCAAAAAAGTTGCAAACAGGACTACGACAGGATCCCGAATTCCCACTTCTGGGTATATATATCTTAAGGAAATGAAATCGGGATCTTGAAGACATATCTGAATGCCTTCATGTTAGCTGCCACATGATTCACAACAGCCAAAATATGGGAACAACCTAGGATGAATGAATACAGAATATATGGTATATGAATACAATGGAATATTATTCTGCCATAAAAAAGAAAGAGATTCTGCCATTTGCGGCAACCTAGATGAACCTGGAGGGCAGTATGCTAAGTCAAATGAGTCAGAAAGAGAAGGACAAATACTGTACGACCTCACAATATATGGAATCTAAAAATGTGGAACTCATAGAAACATACTGTTTACTTGAAATTTGTTAAAGGAGTAAAATCTTAAATGTTCTCACCAAAAAAAAAAATTATTACATGAGATAATGAATGTGTTCACTAACCTTATTGTGGTAATCATTTCATAATATATTCATATATCGAATCAACACATTGTACTTCTGAAATTTCCCCAGTGTTACAGGTCGATTATATCTCAATCAAACTGGGAAAAAAAGAGGCTGTGGATGGGTCAGAGCTACAACTAGAGGAGAAAAGCAAAAACCCTTTAAACTTCAGTTATTGTCAGTGCTGTCACCCTACATGTATCTTTTCTCCAAAATTTCAATAGACTACAGAGGTCAAACTTTAGATCACAGTAACTGTAGAAATTTGTTTGGGGGGCACCCGCTGTGCAACAGGATCAACAGCATCTTGGGAGCACTGAGATGCAGGTTTGATCCCAGTGCAGAGGGTTAAGGATCTGGCGTTGCCACAGCTGTCACTTAGGTCACAAGTGCGGCTCACATCTGATCCCTGGCCCAGAAATTCCATATGCTGCAGGATGGCCAAAAATGAAAAAAAAAAAAAAAGAATTTTGTTTTGCAATCCCAAAACAAAGGGCAGCAAACAAGGAAAAGTTAAACATTACACACAAGCATACAAACACAAAATTGTGGCACAGAAACTATTACGTTTAGAACGGATAAGCAATGAGGTCCTGCTGTACAGCACGGGAAACTACATCCAGCCTCTTAGGAGAGAACATGATTGGAGATAGTGTGAGCAAAAAAATATATACATACGTTTGTATGACCAGGTCAGTATGCTATACAGCAGAAATTGGCACAACACTGTAAGTCAACTATACTTTAATAAAAATAAATTAAAACAATAAAATAGTAGCAGAGAAAGCAAAATGAAGAAAAGTGAGGAAAAATTGAGATGTTAAATTTTAGATTCCCAGGACAAGTCCCTCCTTTTCGAAGTCCCCAGAGTTACTCCAAAGAAGAGACAAGAGCCAGAGGCAATGAGAAACTGTCCTGTCTTCTAGGTTTCATGCCAACCCATCCCTAAATCCAGTGCTTCAAGGCGGCAAAGTGTTCATCCTCAGTAGAAACTCATTTCTATTTAATTGTTTTTTCTCACTGCTTTTCCTTCCACAATCAGGGACCGCAATGCCAACTCGCGCTAAAGCCAAGTCATTTTAATGAGGGAAAGATTTCAAAACGATTATGGATGGGATTTTAAACATCTCCTGAAATACACACAGAAAAGTCTTCATTGTAAAGGAGGAAATGCTTTAAAAAGTATCTTTAAATAAATCCTCAATAACAGGGACTTGGCAGGCCCAGGGCTGCTCCCCGGCCATCGCTGGAATAGTGGGCTTTTTATGGATTCCAGTGTAAGTGTGCTGCTGACGGGAGCCCCTCATCTACAGGTTGTTCAGTGCTCTTGAGAGTCTCATTAATTAGCATTCGATGAGGTACAAAAGAAGTAAATTTTGTTTCAATTTAACGATGACCTTCATTTTAATTCCATTTCCTTTGCGGAAAACCTGGAAATTATATGACTATCCCCAAACAGTAGAGTTTTTAAAAGCTCCTCTAGTCACGCAGACTGCTTTAATTCCTTACCCCTCTACAGAAGGCAGGGCTATAGTGAAAGTAATGTACTTCTGGAAAAAGAACTGACAGAAGGAAGTTAAGGTTTGGGGACTATTGGGGAAATGTTGGCAGGAGATACACAAGGGAAAAATGAAAGGTTTTAGTTTGCATTTCTGACAAAGAACCATCACACAGAAAGTCTGAGGATGATAAAAATAATGTTTGTGTCATCAAAACGAAAGGCACTTAAGGCACCTCGGAGACCTTAAATAACCTGGAGATCAATGCCTGGCACAGAATGTATTTTTAATAAAAGTTTGTTGAATGAATGAATGAATTCTTTGGATGTCACCTTACTCTCAGCCAATGCTAGTATTTTCACCCGCAACGCTCCTAAATGCAGCTAAGCAGTGGGTTTGATACAAGGCTGGCCTTAACGACTGTTAAAACAACGAGTTGTGAAAGCAGCCCTGGGCCACTCAACAGTGAACAAGCACTCATTGCACTCGGGGAATAAGCCAGAAGGTAAAAGGCAATTTGAACAGGCAGCTGCCTGCCTCACCACCACTGGGACTTCTCAGATGGCAGAGCCCAGCTCCAGGCCAGCGAGGGGGCCGACCCACTGCAGCTGCTAGGGAGTATGCAGGTTGGGGACATACCATGGGCTTCGAGGGCATAGCCATTTTAACCAAGGAAAGGACTCTAGAGGCATTCTCCTCTCTTCCTAACACCAAGTGATCTGTGCAGAAGGCACCCTTCAGCCTCACATCATCCCTGACTGCATCTTCTAGGATGGGGTGGGGCTTAGATGGGCTGTTTGTGTTTAGCAGACTACGCACTGAACTAATGAATGACTGAACGGTTACTATAATAAATTACAATTCAGTATGGCGTTCATATCATTACCCACACTTAGTACTTGCCCAAACTCAGTACTTCTAGAGCCACTAGAGAAAACAGTATGGAAGGTCCTGAAAAAATTAAAAATAGAATTATCATATGATCCAGCAGTTCTGCTTCTTGGTATTTATCCCGAGAAAGGAAAAACCACTAACTTAAAAAGATATCTGCACACCCATGTTTACTGCAGCATTATTTACAATAGTCAATACGTGGAAATAACCTAAGTGTTCATCAGTGGACAAATGGATAAAGAAAATGTGGTGTTTATACATACAATGGAGCATTGTTCAGCCATAAAAAAGACAGAAATCTTGCTATTTGTGACAACATACATGGACCTTGAGGGCATTGTGCTAAGTGAAATAAGCAGACAGAGAAAGATAAACATTATATGATCTCACTTATACGTGGAATGTTAAAAAAAAAAAAAAAACAGGAGTTCCCATCATAGCTCAGAGATAAGGAAAGCAACTAGCATCCACGAAGATGAGGGTTCAATCCCTGGCCTTGCTCAGTGGGTCAGGGATCCAGCATTGCCATGAGCTGTGGTGTAGGTCGCAGGCGTGGTTTGGATCCCACATTGCTGTGGCTGTGGTGTAGGCCAGCAGCTACAGCTCCAATTTGACCCCTAGCCTGGGAACTTCCATGGGTGTGGCCCTAAAAAAGACAAAAGGAAAAAAAAAATCAAACTCATAGATACAGAGAACAGGTTGGTAGTTGCCAGAGGGGGGCAGTGGTGGGGTGGGTGAAATGGACAAAGGGGGCCAAAGGGTCCAAACTTCCGGTTACATATACATAAGTTCTGAGGGTGTGTTGCTCAGCCTGGTGGCCAGAGTTGATAATACTGTAGAGTGTATTTGAAGAGAGTAGGCCTTAAAAGCTCTTCTTGCAAGAAAAAAAATGTAACTACGTGTGGGGGTGAGTATAACTGGACTTATCGGGGTGATCATTTCACAATTATATACAAATACGGAATCATTACACTGTACACCTGAAGCTAATATCAGGGTATTTGTCAATTAGATCTCAATTTTTTAGACAGTCAACATCCCTTGGAAAGGTGAGATAAATCTATCAGTCATCCACACTCAAGTGCGAAACACTCAGATCCAGCCGCTCCCCTCCTCCCCCCAGGGGAAGTCTCCGCTGGGTGACTCTGAGTATCTGTTCTCAGTGAACAGGATCTGTGTATAGAGACTCTGTATGTAGTGTGGAGGCTACAGCATACGTTTTAACAGAAACTCTGCTACAACTCTAAGAAACTGGGAATAATAACGTAATCACGTATAATGCTTTTATAGCATCTTCTCTCGCATTGTTTCATTTAACCGCCCCACAATTCTGTAGGGCAATATTATCACCAGTCCATGGTATAGGTAAAAGAAAAAAATATCTTGCCTAAAAGGAAGGAGATCTGCACTTGGAAACCAGAGGGAGCGATCCCTCTCTCCACTCAGCTCCCTTGTCCACAGCTTTCAGGCAGATTCTCCCTTGTTGAGCAGAAATAGGACCAAAATTTCCAGACTTAATATCATCCTAACAGCTGCTAATCCCTCTGGAGTCCCACAGAAATTAAGAGTTAACTCTGCCTGTGGGCGTGAGGTGGAGAAATCTGGGAGGACTTGGGGAGGAAGTGATGTTCACTTGCATCCTGGTGACTGTAGGAGTTCCCAGGTGAAGAAAGATGGGAGGAGACGGGCTCTCCACATCTGAGGGACTGTTCCAGGCCGCCCAGCAGATGGGGGCATGTGGCGGAAGGAGGGTGAGGGCAGCTGCCGTAACTCACCAACAGTGATTTGCAGAACGGCGATTTCACTGAAAAATCAACTTGCCAAACAGTCCATTCATAATTTACCAAGCGTATTGATCTACCAAAAAGAAACCCTTTTGATTATTTTATATAAAGTTTGCAGCAACTTGTATTGGATAAGTGGCCACGGTTGACCAGCTTTTATTTTGTTTTTAGAATGACAATTTTCAGGGACATTCAGTTTATTAAGACCTAAGATCATATGGGAGGGGTTGGCCTATATTTATTATCTGGAAAAGTATATTTTAATCAACGACCAAATGTCAATGTTTCATATGGGAGTGTGTTTTTGTTTCTACTGATTTCTTTCAGCCTTTATCATTCCCTTGAATATTTCACTAGTCTTGCCAAACCTCATTAAAGACCTTTCTCTTTGGAGGAAGTTTCCACTTTTCTACTCACACCCATAGTCCTCACACTTTAGATGTGGAAAGCCACTAGCTACATGTGGCTATTAAACTTTAAATTAATTAAAATTAAATGAGATTAAAATTTCAGTTCTTTGGTCACATTAGCCACATCTGGAGAGACCAACAGCCACACGTGGCTAGAAGCTTCCATATCGGGTACTAGACATGAGACAGAGAACATTTCCATCATCCCAGAAAGTTCTACTGGACGGCATATTAAACCTGCATGAGTCCTGAGCCCACCTTTCCCCTGGGATTCTGTCTCTGACTGCTCCAGCTCTACGCTCCACAGCAGCTAATGAGCCAGACTCCACTGCTGGAGTCGAGCCCCTGGTCTTGACTCCTAAGGGCTCCACCTGCCTGGGGAGGAAATTTCAAAAGCAAGCACGTGGTTGATCATTTCCAGTTTGTTCATTTTCTAGCCTAGAAGTAGGATGAGTTTTCTCATATTTCAAAGGTCATTGTCCAAAATCTTCTACGGTATGATCTGCCTCAATTAAATCCCAATAAATACTGTTATTCTGCAATGCTCTCCTTCCTCGAACTCCTCTGCCCTTCAGAGAAGGGGGGGGGGTAGGAGGAAGAGAAAGAAGGATGGAGGGAAGAGGGGAGGGAGGCAGGGAGAGGAGGGAGATTCACAGAGAGAGAGAGATCCTCTTGTCAGCAAACTCCTTACTGAAAATATTAATTCCACTAAAAGCATCAAAAGACTGTTTTTTTCCCTTAGAATAAAAAAAAAATACAGCTGCATAGCAAAATGGACATTGAATGAACATTTCAAGTCCTACCTGTCACAAGCCATTAGTTGAATTGCCTAAAGAAATCCCTTGACAAGTGTAAGTGCTGTTTTTATGTTAGAGAGCTCCATAATGTTGGCCACCAGAAGAAATTTCCCCACAAAAGCTCCTTCTGTTTAATAAAGTGATTTGTTCCAGTAACAGTGATAATAAAATTGCTGAATTGAAACAGGATTGTTCAATGAAGACCTGAATCCAATTTGCTGGACTAGTCTGGTTACACTTTTATCTCTGTGTTTACTCATTTGTAGAATTGCTACCAGTCTTTTGATATGCAATTAATAGGATTAATGGTTTTCAGGACCAGAAGGCAATAAAAAGGAACAGAGCCCCGACTTGGGTAGCCTGGCAGCTGTGGGTGGCCTCTTCAGGGCTGTACACGTTGCTGTCTGTGTGCTACAGAACGATGGTTGATGGCCTTGCCTTGTCTATTAATGAGATTTTTTTTCCCTAATGAAAATTATTTTTTTTGTCTTTTTGCCTTTTTCGAGGACTGCACCCACGGCATATGAAGGTTCCCAGGCTAGGGGTCCAATCTGAGCTGTAGCCGCCGGCCTTCACCACAGCCACAGCAACGCGGGATCCGAGCTGCATCTACACCACAGCTCATGGCAACACCGGATCCTTGACCCACTGAGCAGGGTCAGGGATCGAACCTGCAACCTCACAATTCCTAATCGGATTCGTTAACCACTGAGCCACGAGGGGAACTCCATGAAAATTATTTTGAATAATCATATTTATGGTAATGTATGTCCCTCCCCTCGGTGAGTTCCTCAGGCAGCTCAGGGGGTGGCCTCATGGCCCTGAGAAGAAGAGTAATGATTAGAGTAACAGCAACTGTTTTCTAAAATTTAACTTTTGGTGTGGTCTATCCGGCTCACCTAGCCCCACGTTAAAGTTCTTATTACCACTCTTGGCGTCTTTAATAATAGAACGAAAACTTATGACAAACCATTTCATTCACTGCCTAGAGATTTTTGAAAGGTTAAATATATACATATTGAAGTTATTTTTGTGATAGTTTACACTTGCTTAGAGTTTCTTCTAATCTCTACCGTTTGAGATGGGGCCATCAAGAACCCTCAGAAGGAATTATTATAGTCATATGGCACACCACGTAAGATACATTAAATCCATACTCCTTTTTTGTGTGGAGATGTTTGTCTTGTTTTGATGTTTGTTAGTTTGTTAGTTCGGGTATATGGGTGTGTGTGTATGTGTGTGTGTGTGTGTGTGTGTGTGAGTGAGACAGATCAAGAAACTAGTAAGACTATGTCTAATAATAATTGAAGCCTGCCTACTATTTTTTTATTAAAGTATATTTGACATATAATAGGGTGTAAGTTTAAGGCATACAGCATGTTAATTTGATACATTTACATATTGCAATATGATTGCCATTCTAATGTCAGGTAATACCACTGTCAGGTCACATAATTTCCATAAGTACCCATCAACAGCTGAATGGAAAAACAAGATGTGGAATATACATACAATGGAATATTACTCAGCCATGAGAAAGCTACAAGATTATTTTAAGACCAGACCTCGATCATTTTCAGCAGACACTGGTTTCTATGCCTGGTTTCCTAGTCAACAAAGGCATAAGGCAAACCTATGTGTTAATGCTTTATTGAAGGTACAATCCCAGGGAAACGACAGCGAGGTGAAAAAAAAAAAAATGAAGCTAGGCAAGAAAGAGAAGAAAGCATGTACAAGATGGTATGTTACAAAGCTGACACAGCATCACTGGCACTTAGTCACGTGGGACAGTCCTTACACAGCTACAGGGAGGAAAAAGGGACCTCTGTGTCTTAGAAGTCTGTCAGAGAGAAGAAAGGCAAGCCAGAGCTTCCTGGGTCTTGCTGGGTCAGAACATGGTGCCTTAGCCAGTGCACTGCTTCATGGGCTCAATGAAGACCAGGCTGGAACCCAGTGTTCATCCGCAGGGGAGGCCAAAACAAGTCCAGGCATTAGGAAATGAGGCTGTAGCCATTAGAGTCATGCGTCCAGTGTGAGTTATCAGCAGAGCCGATCTGGCTGGCAGGCACGGAAAATGGCCAAGGATTGGGGGAAGAGGACAAAGCAGATCTGGAATGATGCATAAACTGGGTCTAGTGCAACTAAAGAACTGTTTCCACAATAAAGGGGGACATTTTCCCCAGGTCTTGATCAAATGTAAAAGCTATCAAAATAGGAGTTCCCATTGTGGCTCAGCGGTAATGAATCCGACTAGTATCCATGAGGCTATGGCATAGATCCCTGGCCTCACTCAGTGGATTAAGGATCCACTGTAGTCGTGAGCGGTGGTGTAGGTCGCAAACGCAGCTGGCTCGGATCTGGCGTTGCTGTAGCTGTGGCATAGAGTGGCAACTGCAGTTCCAGTTGGACCCCTAGACTGGCAACTTCCATATCTGCAGGTACAGCCTTAAAAAGCAAACCAAAACAAAACAAAACAAAAAGCCAAAATATTTGTCTTCCAAAATATTTTATCTTCCTAAACTACCCTCTACATTGAATGGAGTATTTACATAATTCTAGTTGGGGTTTGCCTGCTATCACTTTAATTATGTGATCCATGTAGTCAAGTCACCCTCCCAAGATAAAAACTGGGCTGACTGAGTTATCTACCAATGGCATCAGGGCCTTGAATGTAGTAGAAATGATTGGTGCAAATCATTTGTTGAAAGACTGAAACAGTGAAGGGCCAGCCAGTTAGCCTAAGGCAGGTACCTCCCCAGTCACACACTCGACCCAGCTCTGCCTGAGTTTACTGAGGACGACCAAGATATTAAATACGTAACCTCACCAAAAAAGAATATTTCTGAGTCTAACAGTGGCATTGCATTCTCACATTTTAGTGGAGATTTATATATATACATGTATATAAATTATATCATACATTAATATATTTTATTCCTTTGTTTAAAAAAAGCCTACTAAGAAGAGCTTTGTGGCACTTGCCTCCTTCTCATACAAACCTTAGCATCTTTTCTATGCCTTCATAAATTGCTATTCTCCTTTCTAAATACAAATTGTCTCCCAATCTTTTATCCTTTACTATGTCAATGTTATGAAATATCTCCGAGAGTTCCTTCACTGTGAAATTTTTTGCCAGTGTCACTTCAATCAGCACATATTCATTCTTTTCATCACAACCGCTTTCCTCACTGATGTTGATGAGTTTGTGTTCACCAAGTTCCTCTGGCTGCACATTCAGAGGCTCTTGAATAAGGACAGTGTCAACATTCTCTCAGTCAGTTATCTTTCTAAAAGTCCATTTAAGTTTAGTTTGAATTTGACTTACAGCATGATCACTTTTGATCTCTCTGTTGCAATCTCATCTTTGTTGGCCAATTCCCTCTTTCAATCATCCACTTTTATAAAACGCCACATGACTTTGTCTGTCCCCCAAATCACCATGCGTCCCCTCAAACAGTGTCTTGCTCACTACTTAATCTCTGGCACCCAGCATGATGCTTGGTGTACAGTGAGCGTGAAGCAAATATTTAATCAGCAACCAAACCAAACCAAAAGAGTAACACAACAGCACACATTGTTGTCTGTGCATGAGCTTCATAATAGGTGCTCAATGACAAATCACTGACAGAGTTTGAAAACTGATCGTGATACCTCTTTGATATTTACATAGTGATCTGTGGAGTAAAGAGCCAGCAGGGAAGTTTACGCAGTTACTCACGGTTAATACACTGCGGCAACTGAAATATGAATCATGTTGGGTACTGTTGTTGTTTAAGTAAACAGTAGTACCTGAAGTTCCCTTGTATTAGAAACTTGCAAACTGAGGGCTGCCTATATTTAACGAGACTTGGTGAGGGAACCTAGTTATCCACCACAGGAGGAAAGGAATCTGTCACCATCATGGTCAAGGTGTACCCCAAATAACAAAAGAACGTGTAAGATTTTTTATGTATACGTGTGTATGGGTACCCACTAGAAACTATGCCTGAACTCATGGAGTACAGTATATATTTTGGAATCTGACAAAACTGAGTTCGAATATTATCCAGTCTCTCACAAACTCAGGTTCCTCATATGTAAAGCCCTACTTCAAAGAGCTGTTGTGAGGATTAAGTGAGATAACACATGTAATATTTTTAGCACAGTGTCTGGTGCACAGCGAGGGACACTGAACGGTGTCACTGGCAGAGGAAGTGACTGTGTTAGTCATGATGGTGTGCTCTCGTGCACCTGAAACAACAAAGAAATACAGAACCTTTAAAAAGAATAGAGCCGGAACGCTGGACTGGAAAAAGCTGAGCTTCCCAGAGGTTATTACAGAATGATTTTAGAATGGACTCATAGAACATTTACTTGGAAAATCTAGAACTTTAAATAGGTTGAAATGTCCCCGGTGTGGGGGCGGGGAGCAAATAAGCTTCAGTGTGACTCCACGCCAAGTCATGGTGCCAAAAAAGCATTTATGTCTCCGTTGTGAGCTTTGTCCAACCTCCATTTACCAGTTCCTGGTTTGCAAATCCAATTGCTCTAGGATAGGGATTGAACAACAGAACTGGCAACATTTTAAGCTTGATAAATTGGAGCTGCCAGCATGATAGCACAATTATTAAAAAAAGAAAAGAGTCCAGCTTGCCCATTTCAAGAGCTTACTGCGGATTTACCTTTAGGTGGATTGACTTTCATTAACCATCTCATTGTCATACACATTTGGGAAATTTGAAGAGGCCATATCCTAATTAGGAAAGACAAAATTTACTTAATTAAATTACAAAAATGACTAACATGAATCAAATAACTGAATAGTCTTTGACCTTTACAGCTGTGTTTTCTGGACTATGTTCTATGGAACATCCGTGTTCATTGTGATGTAATATGCATTCCTCACAAAAAAAACAGGGAGTTTTATAGCCATGAATCTGGAGACTCACAGTGTACAATGGCATTTGAAAGCCTTTGAGAATCTCTGCAGTTTCAAAAAAGAAAACTCTTTAGGTTAATCACATTTTCCAAGTATACTGACCATGAAACACTTTTTTTAAAAATAACTACTAGAGAACTATAGGCCAATATCTTTGATGAATATAGATGCAAAAATTCTCAACAAAATTTTAGGCAACCGAATCCAACAGCATATCAAAAAAATCATACACCATGATCAGGTGGGATTCATCCCAGGTGCACAAGGATGGTTCAATGTACGTAAATCAATCAACGTCATAAACCACATAAACAAAAGAAAAGTTAAAAACCACATGATTATCTCAATGGATGCAGAAAAAGCATTTGACAAAGTCCAACATCCATTCATGATCAAAACTCTTACCAAAGTGGGAATACAGGGAACATTCCTAAACATAATAAAGGCCATATATGAAAATCCCACGGCAAGCATAACACTCAATGGAGAAAAGCTGAAAGCCTTCCCACTAAAGTCTGGAACAAGACAAGGATGTCCACTCTCGCCAC
>PVHT020000886.1:9707885-9770417 GCA_004024745.2 Catagonus wagneri | reverse complement strand
GAAAGACAGATGTCATATGAAATCTCTTATAACTGGAGAATAAAACACTACACAAATGAACATCTCAACAGAAAAGAAAATCACGAACTTGAGGAACAGACTTGTGGTTGCCAAGGGGGCGGGGGAGGGGTGGGGGAGGGGTGGGAAGGAGTGGGGATAACTAGTGCTTTAATGATGGAATAGCAAGGAGCTCCAACTGTAATGCATGGGGAACTATATCTAATTACATGTGACAAATCCATATATGTACATGTAATCGGGTCACCACATGGTGCAGTTGGAAAATCTGACAGAAATCTGTAAACCAGCTATAATGCAAAAAAAAAAAAAACACACACAAAAAAATAACTACTGCTTTCTCACAAAATACAGTGCCTCATGTAACAGCTTCAGAAACTCTCACAAAAAGTATAAATCAACTAGGGATTCACAGGGTTATATGATTTACATATTGAGACCCTGAAGAAATTTTAGTACTATTTCTGTGTTAAATCCTTGAACATTTACACATTTTGGAAATATATTTTTGGTAGCTTTCAGCAGCAATTTACACAGTGATCCCCAAGTTTACCTGAAATGTTTTATTCCGGATACAAGACTTCCCTTCAGTCCGTTCCATTCTATTACCCACACTGGACCACGCTATTCCTCAAGAACCACTTTTCTCTTTATGGAGAGTTTCTTGCTCTGTCATCTTAACTGGTCCTCTAATCCAGTTCATCAATTAGAACAATTTTCAGCTCTTATGATGAAATTTTAGCTCTGTGTTAAGTGGAAGACAGCAGACATATAAGTTCAGGTGCTTACAATTTATCAGAAGAAGCAAAGCTCACATATGTAAAGCAACTAAAAATAACTGCAGAGGTTTTCAGGCAGGATAAGGTAAACATGGGCTGAGATCCCTGGAGAAGAAAGACTTTGTGAACCTGAGCATCTGAATAGGACGCAGAAAAGTGCAGAGGGAGAAGAGAGAAGATTTCCAACTAAGAGGAAAGCATGACCAAAGTCAAAAGGCTGGAAGAAGCATTTGGATTCAGGATATGGGAAAAAGGCAGCTATAGAAGTCTTCCTGTAGAAGAGCATTTGTGATATAGGTGGGAAGAAATAAGATGGACTAAGTACAGGTGAACTACACTGTGGAAGATTCTAGCCACCAGATTAAGGAGTTGAACTTGTTTTCTTAAGTAGGAGGGAAACTTTATGTTCTTGTTCTTATAGTCATAGAACAAGGACATAAATTTAAGCCTGGTCTTAAGTAATCAAATGAGTGCTCTAGGAAGACTGGCCTTGCAACTCACATGAAAAGGTTGGAGAGAAAAAAAAAAAAAAGACCAGGATTGAAATTAGAATGCCATTGAAGTAATTCATGTGTTGAGGCTCTTGATAGGTAGGAATAAAATAGGAATTAAGAAGAAAATGTGAATCCATAAATCTGAAGGTAGAAATGACAATATCTGGTGCAAGAAAAAGGTAGAATTGAATACAATTGCAAGTTTTCTAATCTAGGAAGATGGGTGATTCTAAGAACTAAATTTGGGGGAAAGAAGATATTTAATATGAAGGAAACTAAAAAGCATATTTTCATGGCCTTCTAGTCTTAGAAGATGTCTTCTATTTAATTTACATTGTTTTCCACAACCCAGACTTCAGTTCAACAATTATTTTACAAGTACCTATTGTATGCCAAGCAATATTCTAGACATGGAGGAAAAAAAATGTGACATGCACAGTCTGAGGCAAAGCATGGAGATGGGTGAAGAATATGTCAATAAATAATTATGGAATGTGAAACCTTTTTTGTTTTGTTTTTGCCACACCCTTGGCATGTGGCAGTTCCCAGGCCATGGATCAAATTCACACCACAGCAGCGACCCAAGCTGCAACAGGGTCAACACCAGGTCCTTAACTTACTGAGCCACAAAGAGACTCCCTGAAATCTCTCAATTTATTTTTTATTTTCAGACTCCAGAGGACAGATGCCAATATTTATCAAGCTCCTTCTATGCACTAGATCTTTTAGATTTATCTAACTTAATTTCTACATCAACACAAAGAAGTCGATATTGTTGTTCCCATTTTTCTTGATCCAAATCACCACCTATGGGGTTCCCGACAGAGAGAACCACTGAGAACACCAACAATGTGAAAAACCCCTGGAAAATACTGCTTCCTTTCTTGGACTCCTGGATGGATGGCAGGGATCCTTCATTATGATAAAAACAGGATTTGTCAAGGCCCCACAGATCTTCAAAGATTCTACTGCAAGGCCAAAACAACCAACCAGATTTCAAGAATTTTAAGACGCATATATTTTTTTCATATTTTACCATCTTGTTGGGACAATCAAACAGGTGTTTTATTCTTCAGGTAAAGAAGGGTCCCTTTCACCCAACCAGAGGTCTTTCGTATCTGTGTATAGAGAGAAAGCAATGATTTACTTCATGGGAACTATGAATTTTTTGTTACCATTTTTTGTCATGTTTTCCCATCATAGAGGCTGCAATTTGCAACCAAATGAATTATCTCCTTAATGATAAAAAAAGAAAAGAAAAGAAGAGAAAAAAGAAAAGCAACCATAAAACTGCATTAGAGGATTTCATTACTAACCTACATTTTATTATCACCTTTAATTTATTAAACATAAACAAGAAAATGTTTCCTTAATACGGAGGAATCATTCAATTATTAAATATTACTTTAAGAGAAGCATTATAATTATTGTGCCATGGAGGTGTTTTTTGTTAGTTTTAAATTCTTTGCTCATAAAACTGGTGATAAGGAGGTCTTCAATATTTAAACCGTCTCCCCATACTTCAAATAAAATTAGGACACTATGGCCAAAACCAATTTAACCCCAGGAGTTTCATCCCCAACAAAGTGAGAAATAAATATTAGCCATTCTCCACTCTGGAGAGTGTCCGACTGAATGAGACTGAGAGTGGAGAAGCGGCTTGACACGTCTACATTTCACAGCGCAGGTAGCCAGCTCAGCTTTTTAGGATTTGTGTCGCTGCCAGTGCTTTTGCTTGGCACAACTTCAAGGGCCTTATGTGTCCAATCCAAGGCAGCCCCCTTCAGGATACTTGAGCCAAGCTAACTGCATGCAAACCAGGCCGGGTCTTGGAATCAGTATACATGGGCATGTTGTCAGAGAAAGATGTTTATGTGTGTGAGAGTCTTAAAGGACTGAATAGAAAGATCAGAGGCAAGGTTAAGCAGATTGGGGCTGGGAAGGATCCCACACGTCCTTAGAGGACAGGCAGAGGATAAAAGAAGGTACAGTAGGGAGGCAAAAACAGAAGTGCATTCTTCACAGTCTGGCTGGCAAGCCCCGCAACACTGCCATTCTTCAAACAAAACCTCCCTTGGCTTCGGGTCCTGCACTGGTCATGCCAGCTCTATTGATTTACACAAAACCTTCAGGACTTTGATCAGTTACCAAAATGCAAACATTTTAAGCGATGCCCCAAAGACGCTTGTTTAAAAAACAGTTGATGTAAGGGTTTAAAACAGTCCATTAACAATCTCATGTAGAAATGTGTATACATATATGCCCACCCATGCATGCCTCTACACAAAAGAACGTTTTTATAATCTGTTAACAATGTCATGGGCTTGTTACACGTATTCACTTCAGGTCCAAGGGAATGTTCTTTATTTGCAAATCTAAAGTCAAAAATATAAAACTGAACTCTTCTTTCATTGAACCTCATGCTCATTCCCACCCAAAACAGGAAAAAGGAAATCAAACTCAGCTCACCCATCAGACATAAATCAGATGATTTATGGTTGGGTTTATTCAGACCATAAAGTTTTTCACAGAGTAGAATTTTAGAATATAAACTAATCACATAATTTTAGAGGTTTGAAAGATCCAAATGATCATTTCCAACTTTTCCTCCTTATGGAGTGTCCCAATGCTTGTCAATCTGATAAATATCCAGTCCCTTATTACAGTAAAATGGCTGCTAAAAATAATGCCCACAACACATAAATGCCAGCCTTTGTGGACCCCGAGGTCTTGCTCCAACTGAAGAATGGACTCGCTGAGCTAGCTGGAGAGAGCAGCTGGCAAAGTTTCTAACTACGAAATGGGCAGCCAGGAGGTTTAATGGTGTGGTTCCTGTACTTTAAAGAAATTACTAAATAATATTTGTCTGCCTGGAGTCATTTGGACTCTATTTCTAGACCCGGTAAGTGTAAAGAACTCTATTTTGTAAAAAATATGTACTTCATCCATCTAATAGAGTGATAGCACCTCAGCTCCAAACCACTTTTTTTTAAGTAAATAAACAAACACAAAACCAAAAAAAAACACTGCCTCACTGGTCTAGTTTCCCCTAACAAAGTCACTATGGATATACTAGCTTATGACAGCACACGACAAGGACCAAAAGTGGTCAACGGACTGTCAGCTAAGGCTTCCCCCAGCTGCAGAGTCACACAGCAGGAGAGCAGGGTGCTAATTTGGAGTGATGTACTAGGCTGAGAAGAGAGGGCAAGGGGCAGCTGAATTTCAGTTCTTTCATCCTCAAAAGAATTCCAGACACTGTTCTATCTCACTGACTTAAATTCTAATTGATCCCAAGCACAGTGTGCTCTCCACTGAAGTCCAGGGCTAAAGAGATGCTGAGAAATTTTAAAACAAAGACTGTCTGCAGGCTACATATAAGACAGGTCTTTCTCAGCTCTTTAGGGAATACACTGCTTCCGGAATCACCCTAGCCCTCTCTGAAACCAACATGAAAGGGAAGTTCCCTCCAGAAATCTCAAACACTCATCTAGGGTCGCTCCCCATTGGTGTGGGTTCTCCTAACCTGATTCGCCAACATGGCTCCCCACCCACACTCCTTCCAACTAAGGAAACGCCTCAAAGCCCCCCTCCCTGTATTCTGTACCTTCCAATTCTACCACCCATGCTTAGGAGAGCCTAAGTGTGCACAACCCTGCTCCTTCATTTCAACATATCCAAAGCCTTCCCCCGCTACATTTAAATGCAGTGTTGTATAACTCTGTTAAATCAGCAAGCTGTGAAGCCCCCTTCAAAATATACAGAAAGAGAGATTCAGGATTGCCTCTTCTTCTAAACAGTGAAAAGATATGGAGGAAGTGCATATAATTAAGTGAAAGACGCCAATCTGAAAAGGCTACATACTATATGATTACAACTATACGACATTCTGAAAAAGACAAGACTATGAAGACAGTCAAAAGATCAGTGGTTTCTACAAATGGGACCTAATCGAACCTTCAAGCTTTTGCACAGCAAGGAAAACCATTTAAAAAAAAAGAAGAAGAAGACAACCTACAGAGTGGGAGAAAATAGCTGCAAATGATGCAACCAACAAGGGCTTAACTCCAAAATATACAAACAACTCATACAATTCAATAGCAAAAATGCAAACAACCCAATTGAAAAATGGGCAAAAGACCTAAATAGACATTTCTCCAAAGAAGACATACAGATGGCCAGTAGGCACATGAAAAAAAATGCTCAACATCACTAATTATTAGAGAAATGTAAACCAAAACTATAATGAGGTACCACCTCACACTAGTCAGAATGGCCATCATTAATAAGTCTACAAATAGCAAATGTTAGGGTGCAGAGAAAAAGGAACCCTCCTACACTGCTGGTAGGATTGTAAATTGGTACAACCACTATGGAAAACTGTATGGAGTTTCCTGAGAAAACTAACTACAGAACTACCATATGATCCAGCAATCCCACTCCTGGGCATATATCTGGACAAAACTATAATTCAAAAAGATATATGCACCGGTATGTATAACTACTGCACTATTCACAATAGTGGAAACAACCCAAATGTCCATCAACAGATGAATGGATTAAGAAGATGTGGTGCATATATACAATGGACCACTACCTAGCCATAAAAAAGAATGAAATAATGCCATCTGCAACAACACAGATGCAACTAGAGATTCTCATACTAAGTGAGCTTAAGTCAGACAGAGAAAGACAAATACCATATTATATCACTTATATGTGGAATCTAAAATAGGGCACAAATGAACCTATCTACAAAAGAGAAACAGACTCACAGACATAGAGAACAGACTTGTGGGTGCCAAGGGGGAGGGAGTGGGATGGACTGGGAGTCTGGGGTCAGCAGATGCAAACTATTACCTTTAGACTATAAGCAATGACGTCCTACTGTCTAGCAAGGGAACTATATCCAGTCTCTTGGGACAGACATTGATGGAAGATCATATAGGAAAGGGAATGAATGTACATACGTGCATGACTGGGTCACTGGTGCTATACAGCAGAGATTAGTATAACATTGTAAATGAAAGCTACTTTAATTTTTAAAATGCAAAAATAAATATGTAAAAGATCAGTGGTTTCCAAGAGTTGGGGTTAGGAGGAGGGGTGGATACATGGAGTACAGAGGATTTTTAGGGTAGTGAAAATACTCTTTATGACACTGTAATGATGGATGTATGTCATTATACATATATCCAAGCTCACAGAATGTTCAACATCCAGAGTGAACACTAAGATCAGCTATGGACCTTGGGTGACTGTGACGTGTCGGTGTAGGTCCACCAGTTGTAACAGTGGACAATTCTAGTGGAGGATGATGATGATGGCAGAGGCCAGGCAAGTGTCGGGGCAGGCAATATATGGGAAATCTCTGTACCTTCCTCTCAATGTTTTTGTGAACTTAAACCTGTCCTAAAAAAATTGTCTTTAAGAAAAAACAAGAAAGCATCTAGCACATATTTTCCATCTCATGATTACAGAACAAAGAAACATTTATGCTCAGCAACTGCCTCAAGCAGACCGACCAGTGTGTCCAAGGTGAGAGGTTATACACAGAATTGTTTCGTTAGAAGGCCTGGGTTTGAACCCCAGCTCACTTACATTCTGTGGGGCTCCTATGTTCCTCAGCCTCTTCATCTTCCTCCTAAGATGGAGTTAATAACAGTACTTACTTCCTACAGCTGCTGGAAGAATGATGCGAAAGAGTACTTGGAAAATGCTGAACCAGGTACCTACACCATCAATGGGAGGTAAGGTGAGCAGACAGAAAGCACGAACGCAGAGCAGGACTAAATTCATCTGCAGCCTAATGGGCGGGCGATGGAGAGGAAGAACGAAACCAGGTGAGGGCAGAGGAAGGAGCACTGCCAGCTTTGGGCACTAGGAGTTACACATGTCCATTGGGGCAAGCTCCCTTAGGTTGGTAGACTGATGTCTGCCAATCATAGGGGGTGGTTTAAAATTGTTAACTGTCTTTGCCTTTTTTCTCCCACGGATATTCACTCCTATCACTTGTTCTTGCCCAAAGACTTTAAATGAGAATGAAGGCACAGCACCTCTGCAGCCCTGGGACACAGGTTCCATCCCCAGCCCAGCACATTGGGTTAAGGATCCAGCATGGCCACTGCTGCAGCATAGGTTGGAACTGTGGCTCGCATCTGATCCAAACTCCATATGCCACAGGGTGGCCAAAAAAGAAAAAAAAATGTGAATGAGATCCATCCTCATATTTTGAAAAAGAACATCTGTGCCCTGTATTAACAATAGCTTGAGGTGGCCAAGGTCTGGACACCACCGGAGCTATGGAAGAGAATCCTGTCCAGTTGGTTTGCCAAGTCTTTCTCCGTCACCAGCCTCACTCACTGGCATAGTAGTTACAGTCTGAGGCCTGGTTGACGTCTATGCCCAAATTCTTGCTATTTTTATACCATTGTTTCTCATCATGTCATTTATGCGATGCAAAATAAAATGTAAATTTTTTTAGTTTTAAAATCACCCCAAAAATGTGCAGAATGAGTTATTTCTAATTCTATTTCTAATCCACATCGAATACGGTGAACTTAATCAAGTCCTTCCATGTCTCTAAGCACGAAGTTCAACCTACCAGAAAAATGAAGAGCAAATCCCTAAACTACTAAGACACACAATTCCATTTCCCCAGATCCCATCAGCCAAAAAGAAAAGCAGACGTTCCTGGTTTGGCATTGATCTCCCTGTGTCCTGCTTAGTTTTAGAAAAGCCTCTTGGTTGGGCACATGGTCTCCAGAGCCACTCCTGCTGTCCCGCCTGCAGGCCCAGCCACCCCACATCCCACGCCCGGGTCAGAGAGAGCTGCAGGAGCGAACGGCTGCACACGTTGAGGTCCTTGCAGGCAGGAAGGTGAGTGCAGACGGCACTGCAAGGACACAGACGGTTGTGTTACATAACTCTTGGGGTTGGTGTGAGAACTTCATTAAATAAACTAACATACAAAAGGATGCAGAGGCGTGCCTAGCACAGAGCGAGCGCTGTTCTGGCCACTATTACTGGGATCCATCAGAGGCACTCCATACACAGTCCCTGCGCTGAAATGAACATCGGCTGTGAGCCAGGCACTTGACATATGTTATCTGTTTAATTCTCACAACAACCCTGAGAAGAAGAAACTATTATCTCCATGTTATACAACAAATGAGAAAAGGGGCTCAGGGAGGTATCATAATAGACTCAGAAGGCAGAAGAAACTGACGTTCAATACCTAAATCCACACTAAAATGCAGCGTTAGTTCATTAGCATAATACACATTCCATTCTATTTTCTATATGACAAAAAACAGAGAATCAACTATTTTATTTTCATTCTCTAATAGTGGGCATTGCATCAGGAAACTGTGAATAAAGTTTGTTTCCCCGTGTTTCTGTCAACTTGGAAGTCTCCGAGAACATCCTCCCGAGCCTAGCAGGGATAAGAATCCATGCGAATATAATCACTTTAATTAAGTCGCATATCATCGGAGTCCAATCAACATTATCCTCTTGCATTCAAAGTTCCTTGAGTTAAAGTCACAGAAACATTTGTTCAGGGAAAACAAGGAGGTTTATTTATCATAAGAAAACTGAGAGTCAGAGAGCCCCAGGGAGGGAAGACTGCCTCGGGGGAGCGGAACCAGGACCTAAAAAGCTGGCAGGAAGGCAGCTCTCTCAGCTGCCCCCAAAAGGGCATCACACACACACACACACACATCCCAGATAAACCTAGACAGCTATTCTGAGCCTCTAGCAAAACGACTTGCTGCTGCTTTGTCATATCTCCACCCATCATTCTCTCAGAATATTCAGGAAATTCCGAGTGCATCTGAAGGGGAGTCCAGGTCCCAGGAATGAACAGCGAAAAGAGAAATGGAGGAAAGAGATTTTGAAATTGGACGCCTTTGAGCGCCCAGAAAACTGCCTCCCAGCAGCAGCCGAGCAGGCGGGCAGAGAGCCTCGCTCCGTGATGTTTAATCAGATGGTGCTGCGGGGGGGGGGGGCCCGCGAGCACACCATCCAGCCCGCCAGGAGCCCCGGGAGTAGTGAGTACGGAGCAGCCCGCCGTAGAATTCTCACAATGGCCTGGCAGAAATGGATGGTCGGCGCCGGGAAGGATCAATTGTAAAAAGTGGAATTAGTCATTCTAAATCATGCAGCTGTGGTCGAAGGGAGCTCTCCTAAAAATCATTAAACAATCATGTATTCCTATTGATTTATTCAAAATACCTTGAGGGAAAGCAGATTAAACACAAGGTAAAAGTAAGCTAATGCAGATTAAATGGATGAAGGATGGGCCGAGAGTTCCCTAGGTAGTTTTTGTACTAATGAGAGGAAAATTATATGTACACTATTACCAGGATAAAAGGGTCTATTAGAGGTCTTTTGCTTGACATATTTATGTATTTCAAATACTAAGTAGCATAGTGAATTAGGTTTACTCCGGACATTTGTTATTTTTATTGCATCTCCAAAGTGATAAACAGGGTTCTCTGTCGAGGGCACCGGGCTGCCTTACTGCGGGAAGCCCTGCCTGAACAGACAAACCCCAAGGCCACGGTGGTTCCCTGGGCCTCATTTATTAACAAGCCCAGGGCAATCTGATCGCAAAGACAAGGTCTTTCAAATGCAGGAGCAAAAGACGGAAGCCAGGGGTGGGAATGAGCTGCGGTGCTCAGGGTGTCTGTTCCCGGGGCTACATCTGAAGATGTCCTTTCTTCCTCCAGCGGGATTTATCCCAACACCCGATCGCGTAAGGAAACCGGAAGTGCAGTAGTACGTCACACACCATCCCCATTATCCTCACGCGCGGTAGATACAGCAGGTGTCATGATCCTCAGAGAAAGAGGCTGAAGCAGAGAAATGGCAAACGAGGGGCCCAAGGCACACAGCTAGTGAAGGCCGGTGTTAAGACCTCTAGTTTTTTTCTCTCCTGGTTCAGGCCATTCCTGCTACACCACGTGACAGTGAAAACGCATTTGTGGTTCACCTTATAACAAAAAGGGTTATGACCCCTAAACTCCCTGAATGCTTAAAATCCAGCTGACTGTCTCAAACTGTGCCATCCTTCCAGTTCCACCTGTACTTCAGTCAGCTA
Organism: Catagonus wagneri; assembly: GCA_004024745.2. Lineage (NCBI taxonomy): Eukaryota > Metazoa > Chordata > Mammalia > Artiodactyla > Tayassuidae > Catagonus > Catagonus wagneri. The sequence continues at coordinate 9,760,023 of PVHT020000886.1, read as the reverse complement.
GGAAACTGCCTCATTCTCCATCATCCCCCTGGGCCAAAGCAAGAAAATCCAGTGATGTCCCTGCTGCCACAATTTCCTCCTTCACACCTCTCCTGCACCCCACTGCCAACATCATCTATCTAAAGCATTGCTTCTGTCATACTACCCCTTATTCATAAAATCCAGGGAGGTGGGGTGGCAGGCAGGCTTGTTTCTCTTCTCCTTGATCTGGAAAGGTGTCACGGAAGGCTAAGTCTCAAGGCTGGCTTTAAGAGAGATTACTTGTAAAGGAGGCATTGCTGGTTGGTGGAACTCGTGATGAGTTAAGTTAGGAGTGGGTGAGACAGAAGGAATGTCAAGAAGGCTGGATGGTTAAGAGCAGAAGCTGCAAGCTCGGGAGATGGGGGCGGGGAGGGAGGGATGTTAACCAGAAGGCATGAAAGACGAAGAGAACATAAGAGTAAAGACCTGGGTTTTAATGACAAGTCATGGAACATGGCTGACATCATTGGCAAATTTCAACTAGAATCAACAGAAGCATGAACCCCACTGTACTCCATGATAATGACTTTAGCCAGTGAATATAGACACATCATTGGTTTGCGACTCTACACATGCCCAGGTTCACTAGGACCTCTGGGTCAATCATCTCCAGGGGAAAGGCCCACAAGTCTATGGCTTTAGGAAACCCCACATATTATGATGCACAAGCAGATTGAAAGCTTCTTAGCATTGCATTAGACTCCTCTTAGCCATCTGCACTTGTAAGAATTGCTCTAATATTTTATAGCACTCCAAGATTCAGTTAAACCATATATTTCCTTCTAAACTATAAATTCCCAAGAAACTTTTCTTATCTACCAAATAGATATTATAACCATATGCCTGTGCGTGATCTGGCCAAAAACTAGAGAAGTTGACTATTCCCACCATGAGGTTAAAAGTTGTCCCAGTTCTTGCCGCCTAATTGTGTTCTTTCTGTGTTCTATGTTTTAGAGCTAAAATCTGAAGCAACATCTAAAGCAAAGTGTATCTTGCATTTTCATAGCACTTCAGTTCCATAAACATATCAATTCATCTGGTCCCTGCTTCCATCTATGAAAGAGGCAAAGGGCATTATCCAGTTTGCTGGTGGGGAAACTGAGATTTAGTGATATGAAAGGACTTGCTCAGTTATGAGCAGGTAATAACAATTTACACTAGGACCCTATCTTAAGAATTTTGTATTCTGGTGTTCTTTTCCACTAAAGCATTGTAACTTTTTAACAAGTTGGGCACAAATCTGTAAAAAGAAATCCCAATCTAAAATATGATAAATATTTTTAATGTCCACATACATATTTCATCAAAAATTTAAACACAAATTAATGGCAATAGTATTTTCAATATAACTTTGTGGTAAAGTACTAGTACTCTGATGAAGTGTCAAAAAGGGTTAACAAAAATTACAAGATGCACATGTGTACTAAGAACTAATGGTGTTATTGTTTTACTCATTTCAGTTCTATCTATGCTTGTTGGGTTTTGTTTTCATTTTTCTTTTTGTTTTTTATTTTATGGCTGCACCTGCAGCATATGGAAGTTCCCAGGCCAGGGCCAGAGCCTGAGCCACAGCTGTGAGCTACGCTGCAGCTGCAGCAACAATGCCAGATCCTTTAACCCACTTCACCGGGCTAGGGATGGAACCTGCACCTCCACAGCAACCGGAGCCTCTGCAGACAGATTCTTAACCTACTGCATCACAGCAGGAACTCCTGTTCTGTGCTTTTTGGCTATAAGCAGTGCACATATGTGCATGAGCACAGACACACACACCATTATACCATCTAAACCCATCTTGAACAAATCTAGATAGCAGAAGCCAAGATCTATGAAATATCTGTTTGATATTTAAAACTGCTTAAAAACTAAAGAACTCACAAAGAGAACAGAAAATGCTATCCTGATACATATCATCAATGCTGCAAAACACAAACCGTAGTCCATTCTGGTCTGTTCAAGATAACATCCTACCCCCCAAATCATAACCTGGGCTGCAAATCAAAAGCAGAAGGAATATGGCTTTGTCTCCCATTCTGCAATGGAGAACACACTTCCAAATGGTCCAATTCAAGAAGAGACATCAGGGGAAGAACTTCTGAGCTCAGGAGGCCTTACCCAGTAGACAGTATGCCTTGTCCTCCTCTTGGGGGACAGTCTCACTATGGCCATGTGGGTCTGGGGCAGGAAAGGGCTTTCTGCTTACTGAAAATGACTTCTATTCACAACTGTGCTTTTTCAGAGCTTGGCCATCCACATTTTCTTGGACGCTGTTAGAGTTATAAAATAAACACTTCCAAGATTGTTTTCTTAAAAGTCAGTCCAACATAAAATAAAATGAAAAGAACTTTTCTGAGTCTTCAGTTCAACATGAGTGCATTTAACTAGGAACATACCTTTTTCTTCCTCTCTTTGAACTTCTTCAGACTGATCTTTGTTTTTCAAAGTCTCAGCACTGGCTCATTCCACTGGAGACTTCTGTTTGATGGCTGGCTCCATCCTAAACTCTGGGACAACATTTGGATGTCAGTTATTTATTTAAGATCTGAAATCAGGCAAATACTGAAACAGGTGTTTAGGAACTGGAGCAGTGGCTGAGTAATTATAGATCTTAAACCTGGATGGAACCTCAAGGGATAAAGGACCTGGCCAGCAGCCTTCAAGCAGACAGGTTTTTATTATCCCATTTTACAGCTGGGGCCTCTGAGGTGTAAAAGAAGTAGCTTCCTTTGTTAACAGGTGCACAATTACTTAGTTAAGGAAAAAGGTAGAAAGAGATGGAGGAGAATTGCATCCCAAACTGCCTGCTTTTTAAAAGTATACGTCTTCCATTACACATAGAACTAGTATTATCCACCCGTTACACATTCAATCCTAAGATTACAGCAGAGTGGTCAACAATTTGCATTCTAATCTAATCGCACGGGCCTAAGTTTAAACCTGGTTTCTCCCATCCACTGAGCACGAAAATGCACAAATTATTTTATCAGTCGATAAAAATATAGAATAGGTATCTCACAGACAAAGTGTGAGAATTAATAAGGAAGCTACATATAAAGTATTTATTCCAGAGTCTAGCACATGGTAAATACTTAAAAATATTAGCTATTGTTACAAATCAACAACTACACTCTGTCAAGGGTCCTTTTACAGTGATATTAGAACCTGTTTTAATGATATTTGGAAACTTCTAGTAATTCCAAGACAGGAACAATTAACTGTCTTCAAGTAGTTAAAAAGAAAGTGAAAAGAGAACAGATTTCTCATAGAAGTTAGTGTGACCTCCCAATGAAATGGGCCCAGCTGAGATCCAAGCTAATGACCAAAAAGGCTTTAACGGACTTAATCATATGACCATGGGTGGATTTAAGGCAAAGCTAATAAAGTTTATTTGCAGAACCTCTCAAATTGCCTGGGCTCCTTCCAAAGCCTTGCCAGAGACCCTAGCAATATGTTCAAGGGACAATTCTACATTTTCCCTTAAAGCATATCCCCTGAATTGTACATGCTTCATGGCCCCCCAAACTTGAACATGTTCCTACAATGATGTCCTGTTTATAACTCTTAAAAAACCAAACAAAACCAAAGCTGATATAATTGCGGGCAGATGTTTTCTTAATTTAGCTTTTCTGGTTTTCAGGTGCCTTAGTACCAGCCCTTGGGTACTAAGGCAGGGTCGGGCTACTGTACTGCACCACAAACTAGACGGTTCCTTCCGAGAATGTCAACGCCCGTAGACTGGGCACAGCTCCAAGGGATCAGGTGACTCAAACAATTACCTGAAGAACACAGATTTCAAAATCCACCCAAAGAATTTGAAGATGGGCCACTGGTTCACTTAGTGACTCCTACTGTGGAGTTAAAATGGGCCCTCCTGTGGAAACTGGCCAGAAGAGATACTGCTTCCTGAGTACAAAGTGGTTTTAGGCTCTTCAAGAGAAAGCCCCAGAATGGTATTAAATACACAAGCCTTATCCCAGTGAAAGCAGACTGAAGAGTGTTTCATCCTCACATTCCTTCTACTGCCTTACTCTGTGACAACTCAGCTTGATCCTCACTTTCTGGGAAGAGACATGGTGAGGAAAAGGGAAAAACCAAACATTTACAGAGATTTCACAATTTGAGCCAAGTATTACAGCAGTGCTGTACAGATCGGGTCATTTCATCATCATGAGCATCAGAAGTCCTGCATTTCACAGGTGAAGAAACAGGCAAAGAGAAGCAAGGAAAGATGGTGAGTGATGAAGCGTGGATTGTAAACTCAAAATAAAAACTAAAAATCTAGACATTAAAAGTTAAGTTGGTCTCTCAGATTTTTATTTACTTATGGTACAGCCTCCATTACCACAAGCAGCAGCATGAAAAGGAGTTAAGAAAAGGGAAGCTGGCCCAGGAACAGAATGATTTCTTCTCTCACTCTCTTTCACAATTTAGACCCTACTCCTTAAAGTCAACTCCCCTACTGGGGTAGAGAAAGGGAAGAAGATGAGAAAGAAAAGGGAAGGAGGAGGCAAGAAGGAAGAAAGGAAAAATAAAGGGAAATGACATGATGGGATTTCAAAAAGGGTTCGCACCTCACTGGAGAAGTGGAATCCCCAAGCCTAGAACTAATCTTAGTAACAATTAAATGGCACTCAAAGAGTATAGCGGATTATCTAAAATGGCTAGACTTGAGTTCACATTCTGGTTCCAATTGCAAGGTGCTCTACTTCTCTGAGCGTCAGTTCCTCATATGAAAACTGTAATTAAGCAGTGCCTACTGCATAAGATTGTGAGAGGATAAATGTGTTTGTGTGTGTTAAGCACTCTAAAAAGTGCCTGCAGCACAATAAATGTTAGCAATTACAATGCTATAGAGGACTTCATGACCTGGCCCATATTCCCTTTATCAGTGAAACTGCACACGGAAACCGATATAATGCAAACATTCATTCAGTGATTCATTCATCTACAAATTTTAATATGCACACCCGGGGAGCAGGGGATGAAACATAAAGAAGACAGACCCAGTCCCTGCCTTCTTGAAGGCAACGATCTAGGGCAGTTTTTATTCCATCTAAAATGCAGGGGGGAAATAACTGTTTGTTTGTTTTTTAATGTCATTCCAAATGGACTTCTTTATTATAATTTCTTTAGTTGGTGGTACTAACTGCTTATAAAGTACCGAGTAAATCTCAACTCACTTCAAAATGGTCTTTGATAAAGGTGGTGCATGTTAGCTTAGCAGAGTGCAAGCTCCACGCAGTAATTTCTTAGTTAATCCCTTTAGAGATAAGTCTAGTACTTGTTAAGTGTCAGGATGGAGTGTCTAACATGGGGGAGGAAGAGCCTCAATCTGTATTGGTTCATGTGCTTTCTATTGCCTGGTGAGCCTTACTCTTCATTTTCAGGGAACTGTCACTGAAGAGACATCTTTTTGTCACTGAACATGTGTTCAGTGATTACTTTATCTGTAAGTGGTGAAGATCATACTAAACGATTGCTTCCTCTGTCTAGTTAAAGCTGACAAGGTTGTCACTACTTCAGTGATGGATTCAACACCCCAGCTTCTTTTCACGAATACGTCTTATTCCATATCAGAGAAATTATGAACAGTTTGAGAATGGATTTAGCCAGCAGTAGACAATGGGTTCAATATGATATTCTTAAGAGTCAATATCAGAAAACAAAGGTTTATTTAAAGTTTGCCTTTCCTCCATCCCATAGCCCAGAGCTTGTTCTCTGTTTTCAATGTCAAAATGATTAATTTAGTCAACTATCGAATGCTATTTTTTTTAGAAATGTGTTCATGGAAGATGGTTGTACCTCTTCTCTCATCAATTTTTCTATCCTTTCCAGGTAACAGATAGGGATTCCGGCAATGGACAAATATTCTTACCCTGATGGACAAGAGCGACTCTAGTGGTAGGAAATTCTAGTCTGGATATTCAGGAAATCTAACCACTGAGAAAATCATCTGGGAAACTGGAGCCTTAAAGATTTCCTTAAATAACAAGTAGGTAGACAGCCAGAGTTACTGCTTGAACAATATTTAAAAGGGATAATTTTATTATCCATATTCCCTTCTTGTTTGGAATTAACTGAAATCTGAGTACTCCTCCTCAAAGTCATTTTAATTACTGACCTCCTTTAAATTGTTAAGAACAAGGCCCAGCTTCTTATACAAGAGAGCCTATTACAACAAAAAGAGCCTTTTTTGTTGACGAAAGAGTAATTCCACATCCTGGCATTCACTGATTTCGATTTCTCTGTGAAGATTTAATTCCACCATTTACTTCTCATCTTGGGGGAAAAAAATGTGCTAGGGAAAGATAAACAAGATCTTGGGAAGGCAATATACTGGAAAAGGTCAGGGCCTCCGTACAATTTTGAACCTGGTGCTAAGAAGGGAAGGAGACAAGAAAGTTGCTGAAGCAGTTGGAATGGGGAATAGGAATGGCCAGTCAACCAATCAGCAATGAACAATGAAAAGGTCAGGCTACTTTGGACCATTTCCCCATCTTTCACAGGCTAAAGTGAGCATTAAAATTCCGAAGTCTCCCTTGCTTCCCAAAGTTTAGAAAGAACAGAAAACGGCATCACCCCAAGACTGTGATGATATTTAGAAATGATCTGAACATCTGGGGATAAACATGAGGTCACCCTTGGAGCACGGCCATCAACCTGGTCACACTCACCACTTCTCCCCACGCCCCTCCCAATCCTTCCCCTCTCACTTCATGCATATCCATGGGGCAGCTGCCTGATCAATCAGACAGAATTCTTCAAAAGGCCCCTGAGGGGCTGATAATCACAATAAATATTACGAGTTTGTCCTCACACAGACCTTTCTTCAGAAGGCCTTCTAGGCTAGCCAGTTTAATTGTTATGACTGCTCTTTTTTTCCTCTCATATGGGATTGATGAAGCACAGTGGCTTCTCTGAGGTCACCCAGCGGGATGGGTTCCCTACCGTACCGCCTAGAGAATCAGTGATGTTGCAGAACAGAGCTCCTTAGGAGCCAACAAAAATATGTCAGTGGGTTTTACAAAGGACTTTTTAATAAAACAGCAAAATCCATTTCTGTACTAAGTCATTTTAGCGGGCTGGGCTAGGTTATTTCAGCAGGCCCTGCTAACACCAAGACCAACCAAATGGGGAACAAAATTTTGTAGTGTCTGTAGGATGGACGTCCTATGTGCTGATTAACTGTATTTGAAAAACAAGATTCCCTTTACCAGTTATGTTCTTCTCGAGCCAGTAATGATAATGTGCATTTTCCTACCACAGTGATTCTCAACCAGGGACAACTTCACACAGCAGGGGACAGCTGGCAACATCTAGACACTCTGTTGATTATCACAACTGGGGGGAAGGGGGCTACTGAATCTAGTTTGTGGGGGTCAGGGCTGCTGCTAAACATCCTACAGTACACAAGACCGCCCCCCCACCGCAAAGATCTCTCTTGTCAAAAATGTCAGTAGCTCCAAGATTGAGATACCCAATGGCTTGGAACCAGGTGAGACTTGGGACTGAAAAGAGGGAAACTGGTCAGTACAGTGTTAGCCTCTGCAGGTTTCTTCCCAGACTTGGACGGTAGGCAACTACTCCAACTCCCGTCCCCAGCTCTGCAGTAAACCCTCCAATTTGACCACATCAATTCTCTATTTCTAAAGCACAGGTACAAAGGTTTTGGTTCTACTGTTTTTGTCTTAATGATAAAAAGGGTATCATGCTCTATATAACCTTTGGAGACATATTTTTTTGCTCCAACGTATGTTGCTGAGATTCATCTAATTTTGTAGCCAGCTTCAGTTCGTTCATGTTGACTGCTATATATTATTCAATTGTGTATATGAACTACAATTCATTTTGGTGAATATTCAGCTTGTCTGCAGGTGTTTGCTATGGCGAACAGCAGTCCTACAAACATCTTATATAAAACTCATAGTGTGCCTATATGTTTTTCGTAAATACACATATGTGCACGCACACACACACATAGACAAAGAAGGATGGTATGATACACACCCGGATCTTAACAGTGATTATCTCTTATGTTGTGGGATTATTAACAATTCCAACAATATCATCATAATAAATATTTTCTTATTTATATTTTCTATTTTTCTACAGTGAATTTTTTGCAATAAAATTTTTTTCTAAGAAATAAACTTACAGACATAGAAAACAAACTTATGATTACCAAAGGGGAAAGGGGAGGAGGAATCAATCAGGGATTTGGGGTTAGTTGATATACATTACTATCTAAAAATAGATTAAAAGGAAACAGGACCTACTGTATAGCACGGAGAACTATATACAATACCATGTAATAACCTATCATGGAAAAGAATCAGAAAAAAAATCTGAATATATATATATATTCTTTTTCAGATTCTTTTGAATCTTGTTCAGTCACTTTGTTGTATATCTAAAACACAGCAAATCAACTACACTTTTTTTTTTTTTTTTTTTTTTTGTCTTTCTAGGGCCATACCTGCAGCATGTGGAGGTTCCCAGGCTAGGGATCTAATCATAGCTACAGCTACTGGCCTACGTCACAGCCACAGCAACACAGGATCCGAGCTTCATCTGCAACCTACACCACAGCTCACGGCAACACCGATCATTGACCCACTGCAACGAGGCCAGGGATCAAACCCGCAACCTCATGGTTCCTAGTTGGATTCGTTTCCACTGCGCCACGACAGGAACTCCACAAATCAACTATGCTTCAATAGAAATTAAAATAATTTTTTAAAGTTTTCTAAAAAGCTAGAAACATGCATATCTATCTGTTAAACTGATGTGATGCTATTTAAAATATCTCATTAAGTTAAGCTTATTCCAATCGATAGAATATTCATGAATTTGTTATTTTGCTTAATTTAAAGCTAGACTTTAATTAAAAGTAAACGGCCATGTCTAATTTAACCCAAATTCTGAATTTGTCCATATGATATATAAAGTCAAAGAGAAAGTAATCAAGATAGCTCAAAAAGCCAAAGAAGAACAACACCCAGCTTGTTGAGGTCCTATACATAATTAAAAAGTCAACCCTCTCCCGATAAAAATCCACTTTCCTAGCAAGAAAATGCCTGCTTGGACCAGGTGCCAAGACAATATAGATAACTGACAAAATGTGAAAGTGAACTTTATATGATCCAAGAAATAAGACTGCTACTAGCAATAAAAAGTTATTTGTCCAACCAAAAAGGCCTACTATCTAGCACAGGGAACTATACTCAGTATCTCGTAATAACCTATATGGGAAAAGAATCTAGAAAATGATATATATATTAAATAACTGAATCATTTTGCTGTACACCTAAAATTAACACAGCATTGTAAATCAACTATATTTCAATGAAAAAAGTACAAATACATAAAAATATTAATTATCCTACCCCCCCCAAGAAAAACACACTGTAAACATTGTATCATCCTCAAGTTTGCAGTCTCCAGTCAAGACTGAACCTGTTGACGATAAACCATAACCTCGGTCCAGCCCCTGTGAGCAGGCGGTGGCTGAGGGGCCACGCGGTCACACCATGCAGCTATCACAGGCGCAGGCCCTTGTTCTGCCGTGTGGCTGCCTCCCATCCACAGAAAAAGCAACAACTGACCTCAGGAGAGGAAAGCTGGAATGGAGGCTGTGTCCTCAAACATTAACCAAGAAAGACAACACAGAAACGGCTCTGTTTATCCAAGTCCCTCTCCTCACTCCCGTAAAAAGCAGGCCCTTTTCTAAGCCTGCCAGAAAAAAAAAAACAAAAACACAGGTGAAGGCCTGAATTAACTTCATTCTTTTCTCATCTCATTTTTGCAGAGCGGAGAAAAGCTCAATGCTCACCTCAGTGACAACAGATTTTTTTTTTTTTTCCTTTCTGTATTACAGAGCCAACATCCCCTGCTGTGTACCGGGGGTTGGAATTGTGTGATCTGAAAGTTGAACAGGAAATGTCATATCAATACTGACAGAAAGAGATGTGAGAGGATGCAGAAAAGAAGGGAGGTGGATAGCAGGGTGAGTAACTATAGCAACAATTCATCGCTAAAGCCCCCAAATTCCTCCTTCAAAGAAAATGCCGGTCCTGCAGGAAGCCAGAAACTCCAAAGACTGTACGCTCCTGTCAGGTATGCTTCTTTTGTTGTTGGCAAGAAAAACAGACAGGTGGCAGAGTTCCTGCATGAAGCGGCCCAACTCTGCAGGCGGACACGTGCAGAAAGACAGATCTGCAGGCTGAAGAGATACTGGCCGCAGAGAAGCTCACGGTGTTTGCCAGAGGTCTTAAGGGGATCTTCTATTTCATTCCGTAGTAATGCCCTTTTTGTTGACAAAAGTAAATTGATGATAGTCAAGAGGGAAGCATTTGGTGGAAAAATTCTGTTGACCCTTCTCAGATTGAATTTGACCACAGAACAGGATACCAGCAGTTGCAGAAATGATAGATTATTGTAATGACTGCCAGAATGGCCTTTTGGCATGTTTAAATGGCAATAAATTTCATCAGGAAGAAGGCAATTTTACTACTTTAGAGCAGTAAGAAAACACGGTGTTTAGGGTGTAAATAAATTGTGGGTCATTAACAGGGAGCGTATTCTGTCCGAGGTGCAATTCTCAATCAGTAGCTATTCATATTTAATTTAATTACGTGGACTTAGCCAATTATGCTTTTTGGTTCCAGGTCACAGACTTCTCAGGCGGACAATTTTGCTCTCTTCCTGTCTCCCTTATGTCCACAAACACAGTCCTACTTTCCCCCTCATTTTTCCTTCCACGGGTACATAAATACAATCGGGGTAGTCCAATAACGCTAGCTCCCTCAATAGTCTGCTGAGATGATTAAATTAGAGACTGATCGGCTACCGGTCTTTTCCTCGGCTCCCAAATCCTCTCCATCCCTTGCTCATTAGTCTGGCTCAGTCCTTCACTGAGCTCTGCCATTAAAGGAGGAGGCGGGAGAGAGAGGTGTGCAATGAAGTTTGACATTTCCTCAAAAATGATTGTATTAAAACCCACTTACATTTATAGCTCCGTCTCATTTGAGAATGTTAATAAGTTGCAATGGCAGCACGAGAAAGGTATTGGGATCTAATCAAGTCAAAGGCTTGCTCAGGTTGGTATAGATTGAGCTTCTCAAGCATCACTTTAAAAGGTCATTTTTAAATACAGCTTAAGCTGATAATTAACCAAGTTCATTAATAACAATCTACTTAGGGACCATGTAAAACATCTGGGCTCCCTCTACAGTTTCCGAGTCAGGCCACCTTCAGCTCACTTCCAGCTCTGACCCAAAGAGCAAACTTCAGGAAACACCTCACATCGGGCAGGTCCCCACTGTGCTGTACGGAACCAAATTAACGTTGAGCTTGGGTTGGCAAACGAGCACAAGCTTTGCCAAAAGCCTCAGTCTCATTTTCTGCTAAAGCACAACACAGACTGTCCTTTCTCAACATGACTGAAAGGTCCAGGTGATCAGTCCCACTATTACATCTGAAACCGGGCACCGTGGTTTCTTTCGGCTGGCTTTGTGCTCTCTGCGATGTTTACTGAGCGGAGACCACATCGGAAAGTTTTTCTGTACCTGTAATTTTGTAAACTGCCAGGAATGTCCCAGGAGCCCCAAGGATCTTGAGGCCAAAAACATCATCTTGTTTATCTCAGACCATCCCGGAGAACTACTGAAACTCTGGGAGGCTCATGTGTGCTGTGAAGGATACAGGGGAGCTCACCGCAATGAATTACCCCCCATCTGAGAGATCACATCGTTGACATCCCCAAGTGGAAATGGAGGAGAAAATCCAAGACATTAAATCAAGAAAACCACCAGCAGAAGTTTTAGCAGGCAAATCTGAAGGCACTCAGTTGAAAAGCTAGGAAGTTTATAGCAAGCGAAAAGGATCATTACTTGCAGAGGCTGGAAGATTTTAGAAAATGATTTACTAATTGTCTTACTTTACCGATGAGGAAGTGAGGACCCCCAAATCTGAATGACTTTCTCAAAGCCAAGGGTTTGGTGATAAAAGAGGACTCAAATGAGGCCTTCTGGATTCCTAATTCCACTACTCCAGGGGAGAGTATTCTAGGAAGAGCAAACCACCAAAAGTGCCATCAAACTGCCCTGGGGAATGGCAGGCTTCAGGAGCAGCTGCAACCTGGGGCAGCAGGAGCCTGAGAAAACCCGCCGGCGTCCTCGGCTCACCCCTGGGCATGAGGCTCCTGAAAACAAAGGTCTAGTGTGTTTGGGCTGCAGGGGTGGGAATGCACAGTTTCCCAAGTCCACACGTTTCCAAGACCCTGGCTCATTTTTGTCTTTATTGCTAGAGAGATAAAGAGGATACGGGGGAGGGCAGGGAATTTTTAGACTACAGGGCAAGGTTATCTGGCTGTAGCTGAGATAAATGTGAGGGGTCAGAACCTTGCCAGTTTTCACTGCAGTAGGTCAAGCTGACCCCATGCGAGGAAGATGGAATTTTTATAGAAGCTGTCGACATTTAAAAGCACATAGTCACGTGCAGTGATAAGTCAAGCCTCCTGTGTTTTTAATGGACTTGCCTCCCAGCCTCACTGCCCGAGCTGACGATAGCCTTATCTCTTGGTGCTTAGTTAACGCTCCCTCTAGATCTCTCCCCAGTCAGGCAGACCAAGGGGAAGTCAGCCCGCACTCCCTTTGTTTACCATCTCTGGCTAAGCTAATTGCAAGTTAGTGAAAATGTCCCTACCGGGAGTAATCATGACCACAGGGAAGGTAATGGTGTTGGTGATGAGGATGGTGATGCTGATGCCAGCATATGAGGTTTACGCAGACAGAGTTCTCTCCTTACTGATGGGCGCTAAGCTATTCAAGCAAATAGCCTGCGATAAGATAGAAATGAAAGAACCCAAGTCAATAAATGACTGTTTGCTTCTCATCGTGAACAAATATGGTGGCCTGATGACCAAAAAAATTCATTTTCTTTCTGTTTGACTTCTACCTGGTTAGCTTTATGATTTGCTTATTTTGTCAGGTTGATCAGGTACAATTAGCATGTCTTTCTAACAAAGATTAATAACTTTTCAAGTCAACAAAGGGCAATGAGAGGTGGGGTCTATTACACCAATACAGTATGAAAGAGACTTATTTATTTGATCTTGTGCTATTAGTCATATGCATGGTGTCATAGACTCCCATCTACACCACAGCAATGAAGGAGAAAAACAAGTTTATTTCAGTGTAAATAAGAGACCATTTAGTTTAAGTTAATTGCCCTTATACAATGCTTCCGAAAAGGGTTGTTTTGAATTGGCTTTGTGAAAATAACATTTACTAAGCAATTAACACATACCAGACATTATATTCCACGTTTTATGTGTATTTTTTATTTAATTCTTACATTAAGCTTATGTGAGAGGCATGGAAAACACTGATTCTTGTCACCCAGTATCCATCTCCCTTTTGTCCTCAGCAAGAGAGCCCTTATTTTATTCATGGTGACAATATTGCCAACTAAAAAGTTCCCAGCTTCCTTTACAACTAGGAAGGCCATGCAATAAGATTTATGCAAAAGAGTTGTTAGGGATTTCAGAGATAGTTCCTTTAAAAATTCATCTCCGCTTTTGCCCTTTCCCCATTTCCTCTTTCCTTTTGTCTGAAACACAGATGTGATGGCTGCAGCTCCAGCAGCCATCTTGGACCAGGCATCAGGATGTTAGAAGAAGGCAGAAGGAACCTGGGTCATTCTGATGATGCCGCATACACAGAGAAAGTTCCATGTTTCATAAGCTACTGGTATTTTGGGATTTTCTACTATATGTAGCCCGACCTAATCCTAGTGTAACAGATACATATTATTATCATCCCCAGGATTTGAACCCAGGTTTTCTGACTATGGAGCCTCTAGGGTTAATGCTGTACTCAGTTGATTATTAAAAGCAACTGAACTCCTCACACTCTTCACTAAGGCCATCTAAGATTTGTTTCAGTCCTTCAAACCAAACTGGCCCTGTCTTATCTGGCTTTAGATGTTCTTATATGACTTTTTTACACACTTCTCCCTGTTCTTTGAATGAATAACACCTATTCAGCTTTTAAATTTGATTTAGAGATCACTTCTTCAAAAAAAAAAAAAAAACACAAAACAAAATCTCTCCTGATCCCGCAAGTCTGGCTACAGTTGCCTCTGATATAGTTCACCATACTTCTCTCATCACTCAGCAGTTATCATCAGCATTAACTACCAATAGACTCTAAGAGAAGACACTGTGTCTTTCTTCTATCTTGTTCACTGCTAGATAGAACAGTGGCTGGGAGCCACACAGTGCCAGGAATTAGTGCTAGACTAGAAAGCCTCATAATTCATGGGGCATTGGGCAGAGTACTCAGAGGGTTTTGCCTTAGTAGTGAGGAATAATCAGCCAGAGACTAGACATGGCTCTGGTCCTACTAGAAAATCTTGAAAGCAAGATCCAAATGTACCTTAACTGTGTCCCGAAGCAAAATTCAACAATGTTTTTATATGTGGCATTGAATCAAAGAGGACCAGGCAGGCAAAAACGAATGAAAATGTGACCCATAATGAAGAGGAAAAAAAATCAATTAATTTAATTGACCCAGATGCTAGAATTAACAGGCAAGAGCCTTAAAACAGTTTCCATAATTATCCAAAATTGAAGTAGAGACATAGATCTTTTTTTACAATCCAAACTCAGCCTCTAGAGATAAAACCTATAATGTATAAGATGAAAAAAATACACTGAATGATATTAATGGCAGATTAGATACAGAAAAAAAAGGATATATTAGTGAAATATTATAGGACTATTAACTATCCAAAAGGAAATACAAAAAGGAAAATAATTTTGAAAAATGAAAAGACCACCAGTGAGCCCGATAACTTTAAGCAACGCAAAGATATGTGCAACTGGAGGCTTCAGAGGAGAAGGAGATTAAAAAAAATTTTAAGAAATAATGCCAAGGGAGTACCTGTCATGGCTCAGTGGTTAATGAATCCGACTAAGAACCATGAGGTTGCGGGTTCCATCCCTGGCCTTGCTCAGTGGGTTAAGGATCCGGCGTTGCCGTGAGCTGTGGTGTAGGTTGCAGACGCGGCTCGGATCCCGCGTTGCTGTGGCTGTGGCGAAGGCCGGCAGCTACAGCTCCTGTTAGATCCCTAGCCTGGGAACCTCCATATGCTGCGGGTGCAGCCCTAGATAAGGCAGAAAGACAAAAAAAAAAAAAGAAAAAGAAAAAAGAAAGAAAGAAATAATGCCAAAAAATTTTATCCAACTTTGTTGAAATCCATGAATCAACAGACCTAAGGTGCTCAAAAGCCCAAGAAACATGAGAAAAACTACACCAAAGAACATTATAAGCACATTACTTGAAACCAGTCATAAAGGGGCACCCAAAAGAAAAAAATCACCTTCAATTAAGAGGAAAAAAAGATAAAGATAATGGTGATTTCTTATAAAACACACACACACACAATTCAAGGAGGAAGACAGCAATACTTTTATAGTACTGAAAGGGAAAAAAAAAAAGCTGTCAACCTAGAATTCCATACCAGCAAAAAAGTGTTTCAAAAATTAAGATCAAAACAAACGCATTTTCATACATACAAAAGCTGAGAGAATTCATTACTAGCAAACTCACACTACAAAAATTAAAGGAAGTCCTTCAAGCAGAAAGAAAATGACAGTCATTGGAAAGATGCATCTACATAAAGGAATAAGGAGTAATAGGAACAGTAACTTCATATGTAAAATACATGACTTCTTTCTAATGACATAAATCTCTTTAAAAGATAACACACTAAGCAAAATATCAAGAGAATGTACTGAGGGCTTTATAACATATGTAAGGTGAAACTTCTGACAATAGAATAAAGGCAAGAAAGGGAGAAATGGAAGCATTATTGTAAGGTCCTTACACTATACACAAATTGGTGTAAGTACCTGTGATAAGCTGATATGTATCTCTTGCACCACAAATGAGAGAGCAACGATTAAAATCACAAAACAAAGAATTATACCTAATAAACCAGTGGAGATAAAACAGATTTTTTTAAATGTTGAAACCAAAATAAATTAGAAAAAGAGTGGAAAAAAAAAAGCAGAACAAAACACAGGATAAACAGAAAACAAAAAGTGAAATGATAGGCTTAAATCTAATCATATCAAGAACCACATAAGATGTAAATGATCTGAATACTGCAGAGATTATTAAACTGGATTATAAAAGACTCCCCTGAGGTCTTTTTTAGCTGCTAGGAGTACCTCATCATCATCACCATCATGACTTTAATCATTATTGCTATGTTGTGTTCATTAGTCTTCACAACCATCCCATGAGCTCGGGACTCTCATTATTCCCGTTTTATAGATAAGGGAAATGGAACACAACAGAAAACTTTACCCAAAGACGCAAAGCAAGACAATGGTAGAGGCAGGCTTTGAATCAGGTAATTTCTGGCCCCTGTGCCTACACTCAAGAGGCACCATGTCTATCAGTCATTTATTTATGAAGTAAATATTTATTGAGTGTCTTCCATGTGTCAGAATCCATACAGGCTCCAGACAGGAGGGCCTTGAGCACTGGACAGGGGGCAGGGTATACCCTAAAAAGCACAGGAAAGAAAGAGGGAGGTGTGGGGTGACTGGGGAGATGGAGGAAGAGGGTTCTACCTTTGCTTATCTCACAGATTTACTTGTGGAAAAACTCAGGATTATCCATAGGATTGGCTTCTGCTCTTGCCACGTGCCCTGCCCCTTTTGGGGTAGGCTCTTGAGCCCATTTGTCCACCTAAAGGCTGGTTACATCACATAACCTGGAGTCAGGGTGTGTTCATCTCTCTGAGTTTCCCCTCTAAAACAGAGAGATGAGCTTCTGCAGGCTGCCCCACTGAACTGAACTGCTGAAAGAAATAAAGGAATGAGTCCGTGCAAGAAGAACACTAAAACTTTTCTTTTTTCCCCCGAACAACTTCTAGAAAATCTGGTTCCGACAGTCCAGGTGGTTAATGATCTGGAAGGTTTCTCTCAATCAAGCTAATCCCGAGACTGAAGAAAAGAATTTCTTCCTGCTGCTTTCTCCTGGAGAAAAAGGAATACTGTGCAGTTCCCCCAAAGACTTCTCAAAAGACAGATCAAAAATGTTTGAGCAGGGGGTGATCCTTTTAAAAATGGAAACCTCTGATCCCCCTGGTTTAAACTCATCCTCAGGCCAAATACTTTTCCCCCAGGCAGCTATTTAGAATTGCAGTAATAGTTATCTTTGGTTGACTGACCTGAGGAGCTAGGAGCTAGAAGCACATTCATTTAAAATTAAAAGGAAAAAAAATCCTGAAATCCTTACTGAGCTACTGGTTCCAAAAGACTTAAACTCAAAATCAAGCTCCATTAAATTTCATATCCAGTTCCATTCCATCTCTGCCCTAAACTTATACTTTATTCATTTATTATTTATATCAATAATTATTTTTATATTCACTATTTTTATTTCTATTTATTGTTTATTTATAGCTCACTCATCATACAATATTAACCAGGCTGTAATACATGTTCTGATGGAAAAGTGGACTTCTTTTTCATTTACCTTCATAAATATTTCAAACGGGTAGCCAAAATGCACAATTCCTCCATTTTTATATAAGCTCCTTGATGTGCTAGGTTATGAAGTACTACAAATTTTTTGCTATGGGTCCCAAAAGAGGTTCTCATTATAAGTACCCCCAAACTTCTCTGCATTTAAGAAGATGCTTATACACAGACATGATATGTCACTGAGAACAGGCCAGCTAGAGGGCATATGGCTGGTGTGTTAGAGTAAACCACTGAGGCACCAACCAAGTAAAGGAAGCAACCGTCATGCTCGTTTAGAAAATTTGGTTTGTATTTATCTCTGCGTTGACTCTAAATATGGTTTAACAGTAAGTATACTTAATCCAAGCATTATACAGTAGCACTATAGAGACGGCAAGTTCCAGTCACTTCAGAAACAAATGATTTTTGACCATTATCTTACACTGCATCTCACAATTTTATGAAAATTATCTATGCACTTGCCTCCACGCCTAGAATGTGAATTTCTTTAACACACAGACTATGCATAGCTTTTTTTTTTCTTTTGCATGACTGAGTCTGATAACTAGTCAAAGATTCAGTAACTAACAATGGAGTTGTATATATGAGAACATATCAGAACCACAGAAATGTTTATTCTGCTCAGAACTACCTAAAAAGAATAAATCCATCCATCAATTAAGTTCAAGTACACTAAGACTCTATACTTGCTTGTTCTGTAGTAACAGCGTCAGGGCCCATTAACGAGAACTTACTATGTGGAAGGCCCATTGCCAGGTGCACTGAATTCCCATAAACATGTTGCCACTTAAATGTCACAACACCCCTGGGAAGTAGATTTTTTCCCTGTTTTCACATAAGAAAATTACATTTTGCTTTGCAGCTTTCACCCTTTTTACTAAGATAGGTGCTGTTCTTGATAAATAAACAATGTAAACGACACCTCAGGGTTTCAAACAATCCATGCAAGTTGCCTATTCCCTTGCCCTTTGTCCCCTGAAGAAATTACAAAACAAAACAACACTCTCATTTGGGGGGGCAGGATCTGTTGGAGGTAAACACTTAAACACTGCATTGTGGTTTTGGTCAGTAGACAGTGGGGGACTGTTTCATGCTTACTATTAGCCCTCTCTTTCCCTTTACTAGGTCTCCTGTTTAACTACATGCTTTTTGCCCAATTTCTTGACCCTCTGACTTTTTTATTAGGGAACAGACGTGTAAATGGGAAAAAGCCAAACCCCACATCTACCCTTTTCTGGTATTTTTCACTGAGTTTCACATTAGTCTCACACCTTTGCTGAACTGTGTGGAACATACCTGGTTCATATGACACCAAAAAATTTCATCCTAGCTGGCAGAGTCAATAATTACAGTTGTGTCGTGTGCTAGTCTCAAAATAATTCCACTTATTTAAAATTGCCTCTATGAAGTCAGAAAGGGAAAAACAAATACCATATGATATCACTTATATGTAAAATCTAAAATATGGCACAGATGAACCTATCTACAGAACTGAAACAAACTCATGGACATAGAGAACAGACCTGTGGTTGCCAAGGGGAGGGGGAGGGAGTGGGAGGGACTGGGAGTTTGGGGTTAGTAGACGCAAAGTATTATATCTAGAATGGATAAACAATGAGGTCCCACTGTATAGCACGGGGAACTACATCCAATCACTTGTGATAGAACATGACAGAAGATAATATGAGAAAAAGAATATATATATGTATGTATAACTGAGTCACTCTGCTGTACAGCAGACATTGACAAAACATTATAAATCAATTACAATAATTTTTTAATGTTTAAAAATTAAAAAAATGTTGCCTCTATGGAGTTTAACCAGGAGTTTAAAATGGCTTTAATAACGACTATGAACTACTGATTATTCTGAATAACCAGTACCTAGCACAGTACCTGCCACAGGTAGGCACTCAGTACATAGTTTTTGAATGAGTGAATTATTCTATTACCTGTGATTCTAAATATTCCCTGCCAAGGCTGTCTTCCCTCACACCGCTAATCAGGACAAATGCCCATCACAGTCCTATTATACAGCCCTTAAATTAGCAAGTGTGTTCCACAGCCAGAGAGGAAGTCATTGCTTGAAAGGATAAGAGGGGCCTGGCCAGCCAGATACACCACGTGAGTGTGCACAGGATCACAAACGGCTCACCCTCTAGGAGGAGAATAGAGAAAAGAGGTTAGGAAACGTATTCCCCACCTCATGGATAGTGATCCAGGACATTTTTTTTTTATCACAAGTCCCTAAGGACAAGCATTAATTAAAAAGGTCATTGCAGGAGTTCCTGTTGTGGCTCAGCAGAAACAAATCTGACTAGTATCATGAGGATGAAGGTTTGATCCCTGGCCTGACTCAGGGGGTTAAGGACCTGGCATTGCCGTGAACTGTGGTGTGGGTCACAGACGCGGCTCGGATCTGGCGTTGCTGTGGCTGTGGCGCAGGCTGGCAGCTGTAGATCCGATTCAACCCCTAGCCTGGGAACCTACATATGCCACTAGTACCGCCCAAAAAAAGAGCAAAAAAAAAAAAAAATGTCATTGCAGAAAAGCTTTCAGGTGAGAACATTAAAACAAGCTACAGGGAGTAAACGTTTCCAAATCTTTTGTATTATTTGATTCCAGGTGATTTTTACTCCTCTGTAAAATTGTCTCTAAACTTACAAAGAAACCAAGGGATGGTACAAAGGACAAGACAGCAAAATTTTATTCTGCGTTTATCCTTAATGTTGTCTCTTTGAATCAGTACTTCCAACTATTAGTATTTAAATAAAGTGTGGCTTGATGTCTTTCCTTCAAGCTGTCACTTCTCAATGACTAGCTTTGCCTACTGACAATCAAATATGAAGTAGGACAGGAGGCATATTCACTGGTAAAGCACCCACTAACTGTAGTGTGCTCCGTCCCCAAAGTAATACTTCAAAGAGGTGATTCCATTTCTAAGTTGTACCCATGTATACCTAGAAACACTGATTTATTCTCTTCTCTCTGATGACAAAAGCGAAATTAGTCTAAAAATTATGATTATTGCATTTGTAGAGTACTCCCGTGTTATAACTAGCCCATCTCTTTAATCAATTTGCCATTCCGAAGTGGAAAATGATTTAGGGAAAAGCTGTCAAACAGGAGAGAAAGAAAATCTAATCTGGATAACTTATTAAGAAAACTGCTTCTTTGAGTCTCTAACATTGAAACTGTCCACAAAGATTTAGAAATGAAGGTGACGGGAGAGCCAAAGGGTTGGAGCGAGCAGGGCGGGGGGCTGGAAAGGGGGACTGGATGCCACGAGGAGCACCGTCCAGCCCCGGGACAAATGGCAGTTACATGTCGAGGGATAAAGAAGGAAAGCCACAGAGACAGGTGGCAGAAAGAACAAGCATGAGACACGGACACAAACAAGGGAAAAGACAAAGGGGAACACGAAAAGCAGAGGAAAAGGAAAGGAGAAGCCCAGAGGGGTCGTGGAGAGAGAGAGGGAGAGCAGAGGGCGCCTGCAGGGAAGAGCGAGAAAGAAGAGAAACCGAGAGAAAGAAACAGGGCAGCCCCTGCGTCCTCAGCGGGGCCTTCTTCATCTTCGTCTCTCTCTTTTTTTTTTTTTTCAGATGGCACACTGACAGAAGATTAATTCAAGTCAGCTGCTGAAAATAATTATTGCATTATGGGAGCAGTAATCATTATTTAGAACATGATTAAATATGTCTGCACCTATTGACTCTGCCTATGATTTATGTATTTGTTTAGTCAATAGTCTAATGTAAATGATGTAATTAATTATAGATGGTGGTGTCAGGTCATTGGTGAAAACAATCTGAGGAGAACAAGGGCTCTGTTTTTTTCATGACAGATGCAGAGGGGGGAGCTGAGTGAGTTGAGGGAATTCCAGGGGAACTTTTTCACGTGTGAATGGCGGCTTGGAGCTCAATTTGCATGTTGTCTTTCTCTTGTTCAGCCTTCGTTTAGAAATTGAAATAACTTGTTAAGCAAAGGGGAAGGGAGCACATGATTGCCGAGAGGACGCCTGGGACCCGGGCGGGTGAGGAGGTGAAGAGCCAGCTGCTCCCTAACACAGGGGAGCGTGGCACCATCATTTACCGCTTCATAAAATTAAATGTTTTCCAAATTAAATCAGTAGGCAGTGTGCAGGAGGCCTACTATCTCTAATAACAATTTTTCAATCAATATGAGGGGCCTTGCCGGGATGAAATCTGAGCCGGGAAAGTTAGCCCGGGCCGGGCCGGGGGCGCTGGGGGAGGGCCCGGGAGAGGAGGTGGCAAGAACGTTTGGGTCCTGCAGCTTTCAATCACACCACAGGTTTAAAAAATATAGATATACACGCACGGGGGATCCGCCATCGCTGTGAGTCTATTCCCCGTAGATTTTTCTCTTAACTGATAATTCGGTCAGTCACATTCCTCAGAGGGAGGTCACAGGTCACCCCAGCCCCTGTCAGGCCTCAGAGAAACCATTTCCATTTTAATGCCACAGCTATAATCTATCAAAGATGTGATGTACAAGATACAATGAATTTAAGTGGTCTTCATATATCACTGAGCTTTCATGCCTTCACCTGGGTAATAGTCTGAATTACTCTCCCTACCTCACAATCTGTCACCCCCAGTAAAATAACTGCCATGCTGCCGTTAATGGCAGATTTGTCCAAATTGGGGCCACAGTAGCCAAAGTCATTCT
This sequence comes from Catagonus wagneri, assembly GCA_004024745.2. Classification (NCBI taxonomy): domain Eukaryota; kingdom Metazoa; phylum Chordata; class Mammalia; order Artiodactyla; family Tayassuidae; genus Catagonus; species Catagonus wagneri. Next base: position 9,737,750 of record PVHT020000886.1, on the reverse strand, counting down.
ACATCATAAACTTTAGCATTCAGTGCTTAGCCTGGGAAGGACCCGGAGCTTAAAATTCTTCTGTAAATAATTCTGTAGAGAGGTTCTGCTCATGTTTTTATTTATAAGCGCTAAAATAAATCTAGCCGAGGCTGCACACAGCCTGCCTGCCTTCTCCATTTTTCTGTATCTAGTCCTCCGGTCCTCTCTCTCTCTCTCTCAAGCCCATCTAATCTGACCTGTCACTTGTCCCAGAAAGGTGTCTAATAGACACAGGTCTCTTCCTTCGACAATAAACACAGCAGAGTTCAGAAGGCTTAGCTCATAGTGAGTGACCTTCTCCGCAACTCAGCTGTTAACCCTTCTTATTTTACCATGAAGGAGTAAAAGCTGCTGACGTATACATCTCCACCTAAACTCTCCCTGGGTGTTGAGTACCACAAAAAGCTCCAGAGGCAGAGGTCTCAGGTGACTCCCTATTGGCGGAGCTGCATGCAGCCATCTCTGCTTTCTATTCTTTTCACCAGATCCATGGCCTCTCATCACCAATATCCAGTCTACTATTTTATTTGCAGCCTTTTAGATCAAGGGCTAGAAAGATGGGTTTACACTCACGGAGTTATGTCAATAGCATTATAAAGGGACGATATATTGGGATAACTCAGAAAATACCTCCATCCCACAAACGGACCCATGTGATAGAAAAGACTGTACAATGGTTGATCATTAGGTACCAAAGCCCGTGGATCAGATGCAGAAAGACGTAACTTAGATCGGTTGGCTACAAGCGTTCACCAGCCCAGAGCTCCTGTAAAAACATCTTAAACTGGTGTATCACCTAGGTCGGAGACTCTTAAAGAACTTAGGCGCTGTTGAGAGGGGATCTTGGTTTCTGCACATTGATCTAACATGGTAAGAACATAAACCCTAAATAGAACCTTGTAACACGTTACACATCTTCCAGGGAAGAGGCAGTTTTGTTTTCTTCATAGGTCACCTGGTACTAGAGCCAACCAATGAATAAGGACAGATATGTGAAGGCTGCTAGTTTTTCAGAGGACTCTGCTTCTGCATCATTTATAGCCTCTCTACACCTCCTTCTTCAATATATGAAAATCGGGGCCATTAGGACTTACAGACACTTTATTCCTCAAGGCCACGGTAAGGATTAATGAAGTAAGGTTTATAAGACATCTTGAGCCACTCACTTTTTCCACGGGCTATGGATTTCTAGAAATGGAGGCAAAGCTGTCTAAAAGCTGATGGCCTGCTTAAAAGGCCAGGAAAGTCAATAGAATTGAAATTATTTAGGAAAGGTTCAGACAGAACACAGAGCAGCGATTATTCCTTCAGGTTCCAGGCCGCCTGTGTGCCGCTCTAACAAAGGAGGCTGGCCCTTCTGTTTCTGATAGGACTTTCATTAAGGTAAACAGTGTATTAGTCAATGCTGAGGGCTTCTCCAGCAGGCTCTGTTTGCTTCCACTTTATCTGGGCACCTTTGCAGTGAATTGTAAACTCAGGAGATGTAAATTAGAAATATGGTCCCAGCCAGTCAAAATCAATGAAATGTCCTTACCTTCAGCTGGAAAGAAATTGTAGTAAAACGAGATCAGAGGAAGCAATGTTCTCTCTATCACGGTTTCTTGAGTCCACTGTGGCGCGGCCTTTATTGGACTCTCCTGTCTGTTCACGAAGCATGTTTTGAAGCACATATCACGCAAACATGGATGGTGACAAGATGGTCTCACGCCTCCGGAGCCACCTCTCAGCCGGCCCCTGGAGAGAGAGCACGTGCTGTGAGCACAGAGGTTCCAGCGAATCACTTTCTCATCACTCTGCACACCTTTGCACCTGAAAGATTCTTTGGCTTATTACAGACATAAAAAAAAAAAATCGAACTCAAGTTTCTTTTAAAAGTTGCAAGAACTTGCCCAAAAAATTCCGAAAAGCTTTCCCTAACAAAATTTTACAAAGGAATTCACTTTACTTCCCTGAAATGGATCGAGCTGAGTAGGAGTTCACAAATTGAACAGCCCGATATCGGGAAAATCATCAGAGATTCCCAAAGAAAGCTGTAAAAATGTCCATCTAGGAGGCACCTGTTTGTCCTCCCTCCTCCTTCCTCCCCCACCGTTAAAAGAACAAGCTTTAAAAAGATAACAGGCTGTGTGCTGATAACACCCAGATTTCCTAAAGTTGATGCTTTTCCTGTGGGAAAACACTTACCTGGTAGAACAGGATGGAAGCTAGACTTTGCTGACCCCATGTTTGCATGCTTTAGAAGTTTACAAAGCTCTTCTTAGGCCTTTAGAGTCAGATCAGCAAAAATCCCTCCACCTTTCACCTCCCAGAAAGTTTCCAGCGAAACCCAGAGCTTTAGGCCGGTTCTGGCCATTTGAATGTTCCCCTCAAATCTGTTTCTCCAACTTCAGTGTGTGTCCAGTAAGGCTGCCAGGTAAAAGACAAGACACACAGTTTGATGTGAATTTCAGATCAAATTGAAGAGTTTCTTAGTACAAATATGTTCCCCAAATTGCACGCAATATACGTATCCTTAAAAAATCTCGTTTGTCTGAAATTCAAATTTAACCAAGTGTAGGGGTTTTTTGTCTGTTTACTTTGTATTTGCCTTTTGTTTTGTTTGCTAATCTAGCAAGCCTGGAATAAGAATTACCTCGAATGTTTACTTTATGATGTAGACTCTCAGACTCCAGATCTCACAGATTTGGATTTCTTTTCCCTTGTTTCCCCCAGTTTTATTGAGATACGACTGACATGCAGCACCGTATAAGCTTCAAGTGTACAGCACGATGTGGCTTGCATACATCATGAAATGACGGCCACAAGAAGTTCAGTGAACATCCATCATCTCATATAAACAGAAAATTAAAAAAACAAAAAAATGTTTTTTTCCTGGTCATGAGAACTCTTAGAATCTTCTCAGCTTTCCTATATAACATACAGTTGTGTTAACTGTATTCATCATGTAGTACCTTACACACCTGCTACTTTTTTATCTTATAACTACAAGTTTGTACCTTTTGGTTGCCTTCATTCAGTCCCGCACTCCCGCCCCCGCGTGCCGTAGATCTGGATTTGATAGTTCACGGGGTCAGGAAATCTGGTTTTTAAGTGAGCACTATGGATGAGCTCAGCGCAGGCAGACTTGAAACTGCTCTCTGAGAAACACTTCTTAAAACAGTAGAATGTCCCCGATATACCTTCGTATATCTGTAGCAAAATGTTTTGAATCTAAAGGGGCTGGTTATTGTAACTTTGCCCTAGGAAGTTTAATATGTTTGCCCACCTTCTAAAATCCCAAAGACAGATAGAGTCCTTGATCCCTCAGAGGGATAAACACAAACAACATGAATTTCTGTCAAGGGATAAATGGAGCCTATTACCTCTTCCTGGTAATTTTCCTTTCCCACATACAGAATAAACTGATTTCTGTTACTGTATTTCTTTTGCAACTTGGGTATTATTTACAATAAATTGAATCCTTTCCGTGCTTGACATATTACACTGATCTATGACTTTGCTTTCATTTTGTCCTGTTAACTAGAAACCCACTTCATCATGAAATATGTTCCTCACCCTTTCCTCCATAGTGAGTAAAAACATTGATAAAGCATCGTAAATTGTAGGTCATTTCTCAAATGCTTCCTGTTAGAGTGAGGATTGGGAGAAAGAAAAGTAAGTACTGATCAATGGCCACTTGATAAAATTTATGCTGAATGTATGGACAGAAAAGCAATGGACGTATTAGAAGGTACATTATAAGGATGCTTGTCTCACATTCAGACTTCATTCTTTACTTCATAATGCCAAAGGTAATTCAGCCTTCCTCTCCAGCAAGCTACTCCCACTCCCAAAATAAATTAATATTAATGTAAACTTCCGGCAGTGATTGTTGCCTAAGTCACTTAGACAATCGAAAGAGAAGGAATGTATCTAAGCTATCAGGATAGTTACAACGTCCGCCTCTTTATTCCTTGTGAATCTTGGGTACATATTATTGCTAAAGACTATAATTTAGATCAGAGATGTGAAAATAGGGCTGATCCCAGAACACACAATACCACTAGCATAATGATGTATTCGATTTATTGTAAGCCAACAAATTTACCAGACACTTGACCAGCGTTATCTCGGGCGGGACTTTACAGCAACATTTCCAAAATGAGGAGTTAATGATTTAGGTTCAGATCGCGAGGTAAGGATGGAAAGTGAGAGCGGGGAGCAGAGAAAGGAGAAAAGGTTAAAAAGGCAGGGTGGGGGGTAGGGGAGAGAGGGATGGTGTCCTTTAAAACTGATTTCAGCAAAACAGTTTCTCAGAACTCTTCCTCTAAAACACCCCAAATATAGATCAAATATCTGAGATCCTCGAATGTTTCAAGGAATTGATGTCCTTCTTTGCCACAGAATAATATCTACTGTTATCAACCTCTCCTTCCCTTGGTAGCTTTGCCTTGGTAAAATTAAAATGTTCTTCAAAAGTAAATTCAGCTATGGAAATAAATACTCGCCAACATGCCCCCAGAACACAGCGGCTAAGAGCGCTTAGTCTATAACCACTGCAGTGATCAGGGTCACACACACCTCAACGCCAGCAGCTAACTATGCCCCTGCCAAGTCTTCTCAGCCACGCATCGAGGAAAATGAACCTGCCTCTCAAGATTGGTATGAAGAATAGCTTATAAACATGAGTGTGAAACCCTTTGCAAATACCCAATGCTGTGTGAATGCTAAGTAATAATAAAGATCTGTATAAATGCAGCAAAACAGCCCAACTTCCAGGTGCTTTTTCAAACTGGACACCAACCATTTAAGATTCATCCATCATTCACCTTTGGGCATCCTTTTCTTTATGAAAAAATAAAATGGCTGCCTGTGTGGCAGGGAAATGGAAAAATTGAATTTCAAAGGATATAAGCCTCCATGGAGTTCCCATCGTGGCACAGCAGAAACGAATCTGACTAGGAACCATGAGGCTGCGGGTTCAATCCCTGACCTCGCTCAGTGGGTTAAGGATCCAGCATTGCCGTGAGCTGTGGTGTAGGTCATAGATGCGGCTTGGATCTGGCGTTGCTTGGTTGTGGCGTAGGCCGGCAGCAACAGCTCCGATTCAACCCCTAGCCTGGGAACCTCCATATGCTGTGGGTGCAGCCCTAAGAAGACAAAAGGCAAAAAAATTTTTTTTAATTTTTAAAAATCAAAGGATATAAGCCCCCATACTTTGACCATTCAAAGCAATGGGTTATGCTACTTAGCTAATGAAGCTAATGCCCACGAAGTGACGAAAGGATAAAAATATCAATTACCATTTTGACTTTGTTTTCAGCTCAGAGGGCACAAGATTCTAGCTGCAAGCAGATCTTGGAGTCACCATAAGGTGCGTGGCACACAGCCAGTATCACAGGGGATGTAGAGTCCTTAGGCCTGATCCCTTCTCCTCCAAGAAGTCACTTGTCAGGAATCCCAAGCACTGTCTTTGAGTTGGAAGGTAGGAGAGGAGGAGAAATACAGGGTAAGGAGCAGCATGACAATGATGACTGCCATCCTGCAGCCTCGTGCAACGAGAAGGATGAGAAGGAGAGAGGGAGGAAGGGAGGGCAGGAAAAGCCAGGAAGGAAAGAAAGGGGAGAGAGGGAGGAGAAAGGGAAAGAATGAGAGAGAGGGAGGGAAAGAGGAAGGAAGGAAGGAAGGAAGGAAGGAAGGAAGGAAGGAAGGAAGGAAGGAAGGAAAAGCAAAGAAGGAAAGAAAGGAGGAAGGAGGAAAGAAGGAAAGAACAAATAAAAAAGAGGGAGGGAGGGAGGGAGGAAAGGGAAAGGACAAAGCACTTCTCCAGCAAACCATTTCCTCCCAAGGCATGATTCACTAACATTTGATTTGACAAGTTGTAGGCCCTCCTAACATTATTTTTTTCCCCTTTGCTGTTCATTTGGGGAGCAAAGATTTATTGCCTCTCCTGCAAAGGACAAGGGATGCACTAGAAATAAGAATTAATAGGGTTTTTCCCTGTTGCCTGTCTTTATAGAAAAGGACAACTGCTTGACTAGATTTTTCATTCTTTTTGGTTCCAAAATACAGTGAATCTTTCTCTACAGTATTACATAAAATGTGGAGACAGAAGCAAACAGAAGTGGTCCCGGTGTTGTGGGGCAAGGGGAGGCGATTCATTTAAAAGTCACCCCCACCCCCGTGAAGCTTCCTTTCCACACTCAGTCAATAGCCCCTGCCCTCCTCTTTAAATGTGGTGTGTGCGTAAATCTGTCACACGTATGAGCTGTATTGTACATGGGTTTGCACTGAATGTACACTGAAAAAATCATGTAAGATTTCATTCACAAAGTTATCAAGCAATTATTGTCCAATAAAACAAAAGGGAAAAAGAAGAGACTAGATCCTACTCAGCAAAGATATTGTTAGGTATCTAATGAATTGCTCTAAGAAAAAAAATTAAATTAAATAAGCCAGGAGAGCCAAGGACTTGGCTGCACCAAGTTTTAGTCCTGGATGCAAAAGAGCGTAACTTTCATCACTTCCTGTTGGTAAGTAAGTGGGTCTAAAGAAAAAAAGCAAAAAGGAATGGGTAAAGTTTATTCAACCCACAATAGATGAAACTAATTTTTACTAGTGTGATCATGTTTTATCAGTGGCAAGATAGCTATAACCTCCTGATATATGCATATTATATGCATATACACCCTTTTTTAAAGCAGTCCTAGCTCTGGCTGTTAAAATGGCAGAGAGCCTCTCAGCATTTCCAATATAAAACCTGATTTTCAGGGATTTATAACTAAACTGAAGATTTCCTTCAGGGTGAAACAAGAAAAACCAGGTCTCAGCTCAGAGCACATTTTTGCTTTCAGTTTTCTGGGAAGTTTGGTTTGGTCATTATCAAGTTATGGAAATGCAAAAATAAATAAGTCAAAGCTTATGGGGATCTGGCTTTTTCCTCCTTTTTAAAAAAATCCTCGTGGAGCTTTCAAATAGCTTGGTTCTCTGAAATGACATTTAGTCCAAAATATGGATTTCTCTCTTAAAATGGCTGCAACTCTGACATTTAAAGATTGGTTATTACACATGCATAGAAGCTGCTTCTCCAAAAGATACTGGCAGTACTGTGCAATATTGTATGTATCATGCATACTTAATGCCCGCTTTCCAAATGACCCTCTCCTACTGCTGGGCAGAAAAAAAAAAAAAGAGGTTTTTAACAGGAATGATAAATATATTACCAATTCAGTTATTGCTTTATTATATTGCACTCAGTAAAGACTGCTTGAAGAGTAGCATAGATTGTGCAAAAATTACTTAATTTCATGCATCATTTTAAAAGTAATTATTTACCTCCAAATGAATATTGGCTGAAAGATCTTAAATACCCTGCCACTGAAGACTTCTGGAAAACTACAATGGTGGTTTTTTGTTTTTTTTTACAGGGTCCAGAGGCATAAAAGAAAATAATTAAGATCAGGATAACATTTAATAGCATTCACAGAATGTATTACTAGAGTTTCACCCAAAGAAGCAATAATATTCCACATGCTCTACAATGTATTGTAAAACACACAGATTTCAATCAAGTCTAAATAGGTTCATTTAATCTTTTTAAAAATTCATACTGACTTTCATCTGCATGGTATTTCTTTCCCTTAACGAAAATGCTTAAGTAACACATGTGTAATAATACATATTAACAAGATATGTGTATAAGGTGTAACACCTTGTTTAAAAAGCTTTTGCACGGTCATTTGATTATCATCACTATGACAAATCCAAATCATTTGGGGAGCAAACTCTTCTGAAGCAAAGAGCTAAGATTTGTGAATGAGGCCAGTACAAGATTTTGGTTTGGCCTGGGACTAATGAGACTGGTTTGGTTTGTGGGTTTTTGTTTCCTGCAACCTGTAAGTCCAAGCTCAAAGCAACCTAAAAGGAGAGTATGGAAAAACGTTTTGCGCAATGGAAGCATGATTGGAACATGAGACATTTTTCAAGTCTGGAAACAAACATTCATTACCATGAATACGGGCCAAACACTGTGCTAGGTGCTGGGATCCCACCAGCCACATTCTCAAAGTTCTTAAGGTCTACAATCAATAAATTTTTACTTTTTTTTCAGGCTGGTATTCAAACTTAATCATAGTCATGTCCAGCCTGTTAACATGGACTCACGAAACTATGGAAGTCAAGCAAAACACATGTCAATTCTTGTTCTTGTTCAGCAAGCAGGTGAATGAGGGAGTCTTTGAGAGTGGGGACAAAGGGGCGAAGGCACCTGTAGCATCAGTCAACAGCCTGACTGTAGGTCTTCTCGGCTTTCCAAACTCCTCAGAAAAAATACACCTCAGAGGAATGTGTTTAACTGCTTGGTCACCACATAACATAAAAAAATGATGTCAAATTTTGGAGAATTTTTCAGTTAAATGCTTTTCCCCATTTAAGCCTCACATTGAGTCTGAAATAGGAAGGGTATGTTATTATCCTATTTTCTAGATAAATAAACTGAAGTTCAGAGAGGTTAACCACACAGTTAGGAAGTGACAATTCTGGGACTCATTAGGAGTATAGACACAAGAGGAAATAAAAAGAATGGGGAACAGATGCAAACTGTCTGAAGTTTGGATTGTTACTAAATCTTTTAAAAATTCCAACAAATTGATTATTTCTGTTTCTTCTATTCGGTAGCTGAAACTTATTTACCCATCACCATTAAATCAGCCCAAACATGCTGCGGTCAATATTTCTGATGATCTTGGGTACTAGTTGGGCAGGAAGCCGTTTCACTTCAGTAAGTAAGACCGCTCGGGCATTCCAGCCACAAAAATACTGATCAACTTTGCCATCTGACTTTTTCCGCCATCAAAATAAATTAAGACCAAGGCATTTGCTGCTGAAGTAAGGAGGGTATTTAAGAGCCTGAATCACCCAGAGAGGCTCTCTATATAGGAGTTTAAAATGCAGTTGATAACACGTCAGTCTCCTTTTTAAAAACTCGGCTGTACACACCATCACTGAATCGTACAGCAGGATATAATTGTGCATTGAATAAGTGCAGTACATTAAAATAAAGAAAATAATCCATTTACTTCTGACTTCTCCTGATTGCTCCCTTTCATCTGTCAGAATAAAGGCAGATCACTAACTTCTCCACCAAGGACACAAACAGAAAGAGCGTGAACGTAGATATACCAAGAGCGCGGTTTACGGTGCAGAATGTAGAACACTGAAAAGAACATGAGACTTACAGTCAAGTCCTGAGCTCTAGACCTTCCGTCCACCACCTGCTGTGTGACCTTGATCAAATCACCTCTCAGTCTTAGTTTCCCTATAAAGGGAAATGAAATGTGAATAATAATAGCATCCTGCTAGCTCACAGGCATAAGAAAGTGAAAGTACTTTGTAAATGATGCAAAAAAACAAACACCGTACCCAGGAAGTATCAATTCTGAGGTACTCTTATTATTATTTTCATGATCACGGGGGACTTTTTTTTAATGTAGGTTTTTAAATGCCTGAGAAAATGGGGCAGTCACAGAACCATGACTTTAAACAAACTTTATTTGGGCGCATGACTGACTGGCAATTGTGTGCAATCATTTTAGCTGTCACAGGCCCAGAGAAATGTGGGAGAGCTCTTCCATGAAATGTTTATATTTCATAAACAAAATGATGTGCTTAACAGTCAGAGCGATGGGAGGGTTCCGGCTAATGCATTTTCCAATGTGTGAGGCAGATTATTAATGCGCTCCAGTAGCTGTTAATTTCAGTTTGCCGGAATGATTTATGGGGAGGTAAAGGAGAGAGACATAATCTAATTGAGATCAGAATCACTGTTCTAGCAGCAAAGCAGCAGCATGGGCCCTGAGCACGGCAGAATGATTAATATCTAATAAGCAAATAATCCGTTAAATTATTATAAACATTACTTTTGACAACTCTTTTGTTGGCAAATGAAAGAGGAAAAAAAGAGAAGAGAAACAAAAGATCTAAAGATCACCACTTTCCCTATCATGAAGGATTTTGTCAGAGCAAGGGTGATGGATATCGTGATGGACTTGAGTATTATGATCAATTTTAAGTAAACTGGGGAGGCATTCTTACTACAATATGAATGATAATTGAATGCCTGGAGCAAGATCACTCTTCAGAGACAAAAACACGTAATACCAGGTCTCAGAGTGTGGCTTTTACCACACCTTATCCTTAGCCCCACGAAGGCAATCAGGTGTACCTGCAAAGGAAAGGTTTACACCCACCAACCCCAAACTCCCCATCCATCCCACTTCTATAAATCAACTATACAGTAATAAAAATAAAATTTTAAAAATTACGCTGTGATTACTTTTTTTTTTTTTTTGTCTTTTTGCCTTTCCTAGGGCCGCACCCGCAGCATACGGAGGTTCCCAGGCTAGGGGTCTAAACAGAGCTGTAGCCGCCGGCCCACGCCACAGCCACAGCAACGCGGGATCCAAGCTGCATCTGTGACCTACACCGCAGCTCACGGCAACACCGGATCCTTAACCCACTGGGCGAGGCCAGGGATCAAACCCGCAACCTCATGGTTCCTAGTCAGATTCGCTAACCACTGAGCCATGACGGGAACTCCTGATTACTTTTTCTTTAAAGGAAAGGTTAAGGAACCCCTCCCACAACAGTTCCTTTTAGTTTCTTCTTTTCATTTTAATTTTAAAACTTTTTAATGCACATAATATAAAATTTACCATTCTATTTTTAAGGGTGCAGTTCAGTGGCATTAAGTATACTCACTCTGTTGTGCAACCATCACCACCATCCATCTCCAGAGCTTTTTAATCTTCCCAGACTGAAACTGAACTCACTGAACATCTCCCCAGTCCCTCCTCCCCTCAGCCCCTGGAAACCATCATTTTATTTCCTGTTTCTATGAATTTGATTCCTCTAGGGAACCCACCTAGTGGAATCATACAATATTTTTCCTTTTTACTTAGCATCATGTCTTTAATGTTCATCCACATTTTAACAGGTAGCAGAATGTCCTTTCTTTTTAAGCTTGAATAAGATTCCACTGTACATGTATGTTACCTTTTGATTATTCACTCACCTGTTGATGGACAGTTGGGCTGCTCTTACCTTTCAGCTACTGTGAATAATGTGCTATGAAGATTTGTATCTACAAATATCTATTCAAGCCCCTGCCTTCAATTCATTTTTTTAGCTTTAATTGGGCTATAACTGACAAAGTTATGATAGTTAACGTGTATAACATGATGATTTGATATACATATACATTGTGAAAGGGCTCCCCTCATGAAATTAACAAGTCCATCACCTCATGTATGTACCTTTTATTTTGGGTGAGAACATTAAATGCTACCGTCTTTGCAAATTTCAATTATCCATGAGAGCATTACCAACTACAGTCACCATGTCATACATTAGATCTTCAGTCTTTATTCACATTTTAACTGAAAGTTTGTACCCTTTTACTAACCTATTGGCTATTGTGAATAATGCTGCAATGAACACGGGAGAACAGGTATCTCTTCAAAGTACTGATTTCATTTCCTTTGGGTATATACCAAGAAGTCAGATTGCTGGATCATATGGTAGCTCTATTTTTAATTTCTTAAGGAAACTCCATACTTTCCTCTTTTTTTTTTAATTAAAGTATAGTTGATTTATGGAGTTCCCACTGTGGTGCAGTGGAAACAAATCTGACTAGTATCCACGAGGATGTGGGTTTGATCCCTGGCTTCCCCTCAGTGGGTCAGGGATCCGGCATTGCTGTGAGCTGTGATGTAGGTTGCAAACACGCCTTGGATCCAGCTGTAGCATAGGCCAGCAGCTGTAGCTTTGATTTGACCCCCAGCCTGGGAACTTCCATATGCAGAGGCGTGGCCCTAAAAAGCAAAAAAAAAAAAAAAAAAAAAAAAAGGTACAGTTGATTTACAGTATTTCTTCATTTCCTACTGCAAAGCAAAGGGACCCAGTCATACATATATGTACTTTTTTTTTCATACTTTCATCATGTTTCAACCCAAGACATTAGACATAGCTCCCTGTTCTGGACAGCAGAACCTCATTGCTCTTCTGTAGCAGCTGTATCAGTTGACATTCCCACCAAGAGTGTGCAAGGGTTTTCTTTTCTCCACATCCTTGCCAGCATTTGTTATTTCTTCTATTCTAATAATAGCCCTTCTAAAAGGTATGAAGTGATATCTCATTGTGATTTTCATTTGTACTTCCCTGATGATTAACGATGTTGAACACCTTTTAGTGTACCCACTGGCTATGTGTATTTTTCTTTGGAAAAATGTCTAATCAGGTCCTTTACCCAAATGTTAATAGAGTTATTATTTTTTCTATTGATTTGTATGAGTTCCTTATATATTTATATATTAACTCCTCACTGGATATGCAGTTTGCAAATATTTTTCCTATTCCATAGGATGCCTTTTCAGTGTATGGACTGTTTTCCTTTGCTGTGCAGAAGCTTTTTAGTTTGATATAGCCCACCTATTTATTTTTACTTTTGTTGCCTTTGCTTTTGATGTCAAATGCAAAAAAATCATTTCTAAGACCAATGTCAAAGAGAAACCCCCCCTACATTTTCTTTTAGGAGTTTCATGGTTTCAGGTTTTATGCTCACGTCTTTAATCTATTTTGAGTTAATTCTGAGGTATGATATAAGTTAGTGGTTCAAGTTCTTTCACCTGTATGTGGCTGTCCAATTTTCTCAACACGATTTATTAAAGAGACTATCCTTTATTTACTGTATACTCTTGGCTCCTTTGTTGTGAACCCATATATTCGTGGGTTTACTTCTGGGTTCTTTATCTTGTTCCATTGAGCTGTGTGCCTGTTTTTATGCTGGTACCATATAGCTTTGATTACTATAGCTTTGTAATATAGCTTGAAATCAGGAAGTATGATGCCTCCAGCTTTGTTCTTTCTCAAGATTGCTTTGGCCATTCCAGATCCATACAAATTTTAGGATTGCTTTTTCATTTCTATGAAAAATGCCATTGGAGTTCTGATAAGGATTATATTGAATCTGTAGATTACTTTAGGCAGTATGACCTTTTAACAATATAAATTCTTCCAATCTGTGACCATAGAATATCTTTCCATTTATTTACATCCTCTTCATTTTCTTCATCCATGTCTTATAACTTTCAATGTACAGATCTTTCATCTCCTTAGTTAATTTCCATGCTTTCAAGTCCTCTGAGTATACAGCCAGAAATGAAATGGCTAGAGGAATGACATTCCATTCCAATGTCATATAACAATCCATTTTTAACTTTTTGAGGAACTGCCATACTGTTTTCCACATAATCCACACTGTATTATATTTCCACTGGCAATGCACAAGATTTCCAGTTTCTCCACATCCTCATCAATATTTATGTTCTATTTTTCTAAATAGCAGCCATCCTAGTAAGTTTCTTCTTTTTCTTCTTAAGGGGTTTCTTTCTTCTCCTTCTTCTCCTCCTCCTCCTCCCCCTCCCCCTCCCCCCCTCCTCCTCCTTCTTCTTCTTCTTCTTTTTTTTGGCTGCACCTGTGGCATACTAAACTTGCTCCTCAGCAGCAACCCAAGCCATTGCAGAGATAACACCAGATCCTCACCCTGCTGTGCTAGAGCAGAAACTCCAGGGTTTCTTCTTAAACAGACTGAGCTGTCTAAACTGGCTTTGAATCTCCAAATGCTAAGTAAAAGTTATTTGAGTCTTGGTTCTACTCAGGGACTTTTATTTTGTGTGTAGTTCCACAAGTATTTGGCATTGACATTATAACAGTCATAGGCCCCACTGGGTATGCATCAACCAGCTAAGGAGGCAAAAACATACCGAACTGAATGAAGACAGGAAAAGAAGCCCCTGGAGGGTTCAGCAGAGAGCATGTGCAGTTGATCAGGTGATACACATACAGCCTCTTTCACTACAGCCCAGAAATCCCAAAGCTATTATCTAAGAACTCTCATGTGCCCCTTAAACTTTACTTCATATTCCTCTCCCTCCTCTTTAACAATTCCCTCTGCACCTCCATGTCTCCAAGATTAATCATGGCTGTTTGAAGCACCGTACCATTGCCTACTCCATCTCCTGCTCCATCGCCTGCTGCTGACCACAAATCTAAGTCAATAGCTTTCCACGGTGAAACAATTAATTCCTCATTGCATGGGTATAAAATGTCTAAAGGCTGATAAGAACAACTCAACCACTCTGGGCCCTGGTGGCTCTCACTTCTTGTCCCCCACTCTATTATTGACATTCTCCAGGGCATGGACTAAGTTATATCTCTCCCTTTGCTTCAATTTCTTCATTCACAAAGTCTAAGCAACAGAATTAAGTCCCTGACTAGGATAGGATCTAACCTGGAGACCAGAGCCTGCTTTGAGACTTTAATATCCCTCTAATTAACATTATAATTTGCATTAAAGCTAATGTTAATAATCTAAGAATTTATTAGCCCAGGAGAAACACTGATAGACATAGGATAATGAAAGATCTGGCAAAGAAAGGACAACCAAATATTTGGGACCTGATTTCACATGTAATATACCAATCCCTTCCCATTCATCAGTCACCATAAAATGTCTGGTTAAATAATACTGCCACAAGGGCTATACAAAATTATTTACCCTCTATTTAGTTTGCTCTCAAAGACTGTATTATATCTAAACTCAGACAGTAGAGAAATAATATCTACATTTCTAATGAGAGAAGAGAGTTGGCAATGCATAAACTTCTGAGTATTCCTAAAATCTTACTCTGATATACATTTTAGAGACATTCCCATTATACTATGATAGCATATTTCAGCTTTTCCTTCTGGAATCCATCACTTAATATGTGTCTCTATCCAGAATGCCAGTAGAGGGTGTGTCTCTTCTTGGTACTCAAATACCACATTCCATAAACAAAAACGATTTTAATTCTTTTAAAAAGTAGTTCTCTTCAGAAATTTGTTCAAAACCTTCTAGATGTACACTAAAAAGTCAGCCCTAAAGATAACCAAATTTCAAGACAATCCTTCCATTCCCACTTAGCGCAGGCAACTCCCATTCTTTAGGCTCCCTGAATAATCTAGAGACATTTCTTGCTCACAATCACTAAAAGACTGAAGTTGGAAATACTATCCAGAAATGCCCAGTCCTGGCCTTGACACTGTACCTCTTGGTTCTTAGAAAGGATACCCCATTTAAAGGTCACAGACTGGCTACCATAAAATCTTAAGGGTATCTGTTTTGCAAACAAGCCTTGGAGCATCTTACATCAGATAGGTCTCCCTCTAAGTATCTTGGGGGAGAGCCTGAAACCACTGTCTAAAAACAGAAAGTAGAGCTTAGAGAGGTTATAAAGTTTATTAGTGACAGAGTCGAGTCTAAAAACGAGAGTTCACGAGTCTTTATCCACAAACCTTTCCATCCTTCCACATGTTTCCTCACCAATTCCAGCTAAGCATCACTGATTGTTGCTTTTAGTCGCCCACTCAACGAATGTAACTGATGGGGTAAAACGCATTGGAACTAACTCATTCGTTCAATCACTGAGCACTTATCACCTGCCATACAGTTTGCTAGCATTAGGGTCAGTACCATGAGTAAGACTCACCTGTCCTCATGTGTCTACACTCCAGGAGGGGAGAAAGGAATTATACAAATAAACAACTTTTTTTTTTCTTTTTAAGGCCACACCCTCAGTATACAGAAGTTTCCAGACTAGGGGCTGAATCAGAGCTGCAGCTGCTGGAGTGTAGACAGCCACAGCAAAATAGGATCTAAGCCGCATCTACAACCTACTCATCAGCTTGCAGCAATACCAGATCCTTAACCCACTGAGAGAGGCCAGAAATGGAACCCACATCCTCACAGACACCATGTCAGGTTCTTAAGCTGCTGAGCCGCAACAGAAACTCCAACAACATTTAAAATATGATTACACATCGCGATAAGTGCCATGAGGGAAATAGGGTGAGGTCATGGGGAGGCCAATTTACTTTGGGTGGTCAAAGAAAACCTCTCTGAGAAGGGTCATTTGAGATGAAACTGAAGTGTGAAGGTACGTTAATAAAGAGCTGGACACTCACTACAGCTGAGGGGACAATGTGCAGGAAAGCCTCCCGGCACGGGCACGCTTGCTGGGGAAAGAATCAGAAAAGAGATTCACTACATGCTGAAGTGCAGAAAGAAGAATAAAATGGGGTTGCAGAGCATCCAGGACCTTCTAGGCTATTTTAAGGGAACTGATTTTATTTAAAGAGCGATGGGAAATGTCTGAGGGTTTAAGCTGCATGATGATGTGATCTGCTTTACGTTTTTAAAAGATCACTCACAATGACAGTTGGGTAGAAAGTGGATGGTAAGGGAGTGAGCTTGGAATCAGGAAGACAAGGCAAAGCCACAGCAACGTCTGGGTGAGAAATAATGACATTCCGACCAGGGTGATGGCAGCACAGTAAAAAGAAGGATTCCAGGTATGTTTTGGAAGCAGAACTGATAAGAGCTGGTGATCTATAATGTGAGTGTGGGAAACAGAATAAGTGTGATTCTTAGCTGTTGTCATGAGACAGCGGTGGTGCTGTCTACCAAGGAGAAGAATTCTGCGGTCACTTTGCTAAGTCACCTCATGGTGAAGATCTCAGGAAGGTATTGCTTCGTAGAGCCAGGGGCATAACTGGATTATTAAAAACATCTATGAAACCTCAAGAGAAACACTTCAAGAGGTTCATCCATCTCTCCATTTGCCAAGCATGATCTGCCATCAACACTGAAAAGGACAGAGGAACGTGACCTTGCATCAATTACAGAACACAGTCGGCTCACTTTGGCAACTCCACACTCCACGCTCCAGAGCTCTCCAAATGCCTTCCAAGTTGCCAGTGACTCACTTGCCAAGACACTCATGGAGCCTACATTCGGGTATAACTGCACTAGAAAGAATAAGTAGGCGAAATAATTCTGAACAAGGTGTGCACTTTTAAATATCATCATAAAATATACTAGCAACCTTTGAACAAAATATCCTTACTTCCCTATCTCACAATTGCATAACTAAATGAAAATGTGCTCTTTTCCACCACATAATTCAAATATGCCTAGACTATCAGAAGTGTTTTATGGTACTTCTAAGAGCAAAACCTATATACATTAAAATAAAAAACATATTTAGTATTTGCTCAGGACATACGGTTTACAAGGCACTTTCACATACAAGAGTTTAAACCATCTGGCAACACTGGTTGAGTCAACAGGACACTTATTTATTTTCAGCTGAAGAAATTATGGAGGATAAAACTTTCAGTTCAATTTAAAATATTTGTCCCCTTTGATCTAATAACTCCACAATCTACCCTAAAGAAACAACTAGAAATGGCAAAGAGATTTGATCACATTGTTTCATCATACAACTCAGGTCTGAGGTGTTACCAAAAGGTATTTATGTGATGCAGAGGAAACTACCCACAATCCATTTCAGAGAAAAGGTGTTCCTCCAGTTTGTTGGCTAGCTTTCATGTATTGTATCATTTGTGGGTTACCCACCAAGACCTTCTGGACCTACTCTTATAAGGCTTCTTCGATCAGTTCAAAGGGAACTTTTTTGCTTTAACCGTTTAAACATTCCCAGATAACTCTAGATGACCTTTCTGCTAAACTATGACCAAAAGGGTAGAACAGCTATATTGAACACAAAAAAAGCTGTTGTCCGTTAAGCCTAATTTTTAAAATAATTAGTGCTCTACTTTAAAATACTATATGGTGCAGATTATCGCAGATTAGACAACTTCTTTTATAAGGAGACAAATAGGATTATATTCTACTCACTCCATCATTCACTCATTCATTCATACACACATCCATCCAGGTCTGCTCTTGGGCAGGCACAATCGTATGGCTACAGAAGTGAACAAAACGAGGTTGCTGCCTTCATGTATCTCATGTTGAGTGCGACAATGAATAAACTAGTTTGCATTTTTAGTAGTGATCAGCAATAATGAAAATGAAAGCAGGAATAAAGGATTCAGAGTTATGAGAGATGAGGAGAGCAACTTTAGACAAGTGGTCAGGGAGGTCTCCCAGTAGTAACCCAAGTAGTGTGAAAGAATGAGCTGTGGGAAGATTGGAAGGAGAAGACCAGCAGCACTATATTTGAAAATATAATCTCCTGAAGTCTGAAATATTAATGTCCTTTCCAACTTAGTTGATATCCCCCTACTGAGTCTCTTACTTTTGTGCCTAACCTACTCTAACTCTTTTGGGACCAAGTGCTTGCCTTCTGGCTTATGACAGCCAGGGTGTGGGGAAAGGTTCACTTGCCATCAGGAAAGTGTATATTTTTATATTCCCTTTTAGAAAGAAATTTGGTAAAAATCTATTAGTTTCAGATATACTAACTCTTTGACAACCCCCAAGTGATTTTACTTGTAATAGCTGATCACGAAAGTATACTTAAAGATGTGTGTATATGTCTATAAGTAATAATATTCAATACAGCCAAATCTGTAATAAAGATGTTTCAAAACTAATGAATAAGATATTAATTACACATAATAGAGTATTCTGCAGCTGTCAGAAAGAATGGGTACTGATATGAAAAGATTTTTTTTTTTTTTGCCTTTTGTCATTTTAGGGCCGCACCCGCGGCATATGGAGGTTCCCAGACTAGGGGTCTAACAGGAGTTGTAGCCGCCAGCCTACGCCACAGCCACAGCAACGCAGGATCTGAGCTGCATCTGCGACCTACACCACAGCTCACGGCAACGCCAGATCGTTAACCCACTGAGCAAGGCCAGAGATTGAACCCGCAACCTTATGGTTCCTAGTCGGATTCGTTAACCACTGAGCCACAATGGGAACTCCTGAAAAGATGTTTAAGATATATTCTTAATGTTGTTATATATTTAATATGTGCATACACGTATATATGTATATATATCAAGTTGTGAACAATGGTCACATTTGACTCTTAAAATTTAAATTAAGTAGGTCACTTTTTTAAAACATTTCTAAATTGTCTCAATTATTTATAGCATGCATTTTTACCTTTGCAACTAAAATAAATAATAAAGGAGTAAGCTCCATGGTTTAACAATTATGTGTTATTAGGTATTTATCATCATTTATTATGAGCTTTATATCCCTTTTAAGTCCTGCTATCATACCGCCAACATAAACTAGACCACCTATGCATAGACACCTACATGACTGAACATCATTGCTCAATCCAGTGCAGAGGAGATCTGTTATTCGCTCTCCTAATGGCAGCAGAAGCTCGGTTAGAGCCCTCCAAGACTCACCAGTCATCTCCTACTGTAGTAGGTTGAGGAGAGATGGAAAGGACAAAGGACAATCTAAGTACATGCATGGTATTTATTACTGGCTAGACCCTTGGACCAAAGCCTGTTGAGACTCTTACTATGATGAACTGGGCTGGACCATGTAGAGCCTGTGGGTTCATTCTACTATTTTATCTTAAGGTCTAAACTAGAAACAGAACAAAGAACCATCTTCCTGCCCAGTTTCACTCATACCACACAGCTCATCTTCACAGTCCAGACATAACATTATGAGAAAGTAAGTAAACAGAACAATTCCATCCCCTCTTCCAAAGGCCTAGCGTGGAGGATGCCTAAGATTCTTCTCAGCATTTCCTTCTCTCTGAGCCCCAGCCCGGACTAGCTTATCCTTCCAAAAGTGGAGACATTCCCCGAATGGAAGACACCTAGAAGCTCTATCCGAACCCACAAGTTTCATGGAGCTAAGAGAAAAGACAGCTTCAGAGAAAGGCCCAAGGAGAATGCACAGTCTGCATTTAATTTTATTTGTATATCTTCATCCTTCCTACTAAATATTCCATTTAGGAGTTCCCATCATGGCTCAGCAGAATTGAATCTGACTAGCATCCATGAGGACACAGGTTCAGTCCCTGGCCTCGCTCAGTGGGTTCAGGATCCAGCATTGCCATGAGCTGTGGTGTAGGTTGCAGATGCGGCTTGGATCTGGTGTTGCTGTGGCTGTGGTATAGGTCGGCAGCTACAGTTCTGATTTGACCCTAGCCTGGGAACCTCCCTATGCTGTGGTTGCGGCCCTTAAAACAAAACAAAAAAAATTTAAATTCCATTTAATTGTGTTTATTTTGGCGTGTGTGTGTGTGTGTGTGTGTGTGTGTGTGTGTGTGTGTGTAAAAACGTTGGGACTATGGAGCTCCTCCTAGTGGTTAGAGCACAAGGCCATCAGGTTCAAAATTAAAGTTGTAACTGCTGTTTCCACTTGTTCATTTAGAAATATTTGAAAGGCAGCAAAACTGAGGGTCTAAGAAAGTGATGTCAAACAGAAAGTGAGAGAATGACTGAGGCGGCACTGGCTGTTTTCTATTTTTGCAGGAAGAACTGGGAATATCAGTCAGGCCAATGGAAATGTTGAGTGAAAAAATGGAAATTTTTGAAAAATCAATGTAAGGCTAAAAAAGCTGCCTTCCAAATTATAAAATATGAGTCCTAACAGGGAGCTAATATGATATTCATGTTTTATCCTAGGAGTTGACAAAAACACTAACTAACAGGCACTCAATAAATTCTCTACTTGCATAATTTGTTGAATAATAGGCCTAGAGAGCCAAATTTTCCTTAAGGGTTGGATCTGACTCATAAGATCCTTATTTTCTAATATATTTGGAGTTTTCTGGTCTATTAAGGCTATGTGGAGTTATCCCTAGGTAAAGTTCCCATAGAGAAAATGACTGAATTTTAAGCTACTTTAAAAAATAATAGTTTTATACATACATAAAGACTATGGCCTGAAGGCCCCAAGGAGTAGCTAAATCTATACAGCCCATGAAAACAATATTGTTCGAAGAATGTTAAAAAGCTAAATCTAAATATTTTCTTCACAGAATTATTCTAACATTTCACTGGATGCATTGTTAACAACTTATCAAAATCATATACATTTTCCTTATTTTCTTAATTTTTGACCAATTAGCTATTCATATTATGATAGAATTCTACAGAATTCTTTGAGAAGCAGTTTACTTTTTTTTTTTTTTTTTTTCGTCTTTTTAGGGCTGAACTTGAGGCATATGGAAGCTCCCAGCCTAGAGGGTCGAATCCGAGATGCAGCTGCTGGCCTACACCACAGCCACAGGAATGCGGGATCCTTAACCCACTGAGTGAAGCCAGGGATCGAACCTTCATCCTCATGGATACTAGTCGGGTTCATTACTGCTGAGCCACGACAGGAACTCCAAGCAGCAGTTTACTTTAATCATACCGAATATCTATTATTCTGAATGCTGCAAATTATATTGCTATAAAGAATGGTGCACTACACTGTTTTTTAGACAGGAATTATAAATTCAGATCAAATATTTTCTATGTTTTTCATAATAAGGGTTAATAAAAAGACTCCAAATAGAATTCACTTTAGCAGTAATAAATTTGATTCTTGGGGGTTTTAACTATTTTTTAGTATTATCAAAAGTCTAATATGTGTAATGAGTTTAAATATTACTAAAGCAGGAGTTCCCCTTGTGCTTAATGGATTAAGGCCCCAACGTTGTCTCCGTAAGGATGCAGGTTAGATCCCTGGCCTCACTCAGTGGGTTAAGAATCCGGCATTACCACAAGCTGCAGTGTAGGTCACAGGTGTGGCTCAGATCTGGAGTTGTCATGGCTGTGGCATGGGCCACAGCTACAGCTCTGATTTGACCCCTAGCCCAGGAACTTCCATACGCTGCAGGTGCAGCCATAAAAAGAAAAGAAAAATTACTAAAGCAAGCACTTGAATCAAACTTTGTGGAAGCAGTAAGGTAGTAGCAACTCACTTGGATCATGCAGATGATGAGGCTCTTGGTGGAGCTTTGTTCTCTACTTGCTTTCGCGTGTATAGCGATTCCTTGAAAAGTAATTAAACAAGGAGGCCACAAGACTGAGTGGCTCTACTACCCTGGTAGCCTATATATGCAGACCAAAACCTAAGCTAGAGTCAATGCACTTGAATTCAAGAAAGTAAAACCTAAAAACAAGCAACACAAACAGCCAATGAGGCTTCCCTAAATAAGGCAACAAGCTATAACCCATCAAATAATGTTCTTGGCTTTGCTTCCCTTAGCTCCTATCAATGGCACGCTTCTAACCACCTTTGGTTTGGGGCCGAAATTCCTCATCAATGCATGTTCAAATAAACTCCTGAAAAAAAAATGTTAATATGCCTCAGTTTACCTTTTAATATTCTCAGAACAGAACTGAAATCCCTTAAGGATCCACTTAAGGTTTTCTGCCCTAATTTTAAAAAAGTTATATAAAAGTCCCTAGACATAGGAAGGAAATCAAATTCCAAAGTATAACTTTAGTTTTAATTTCGATACTACCACAATTTGTCTACAGATTCACAATTAATCCAAATTAAATGACAAATGCTGATTGAGTGAATACCGTTATAAGAGAACATTAAGTTAATCTCTGTAGTCATGAAATCTTAGCTGAAACCGTAATGCTAGAAACAATAGGCAATAAGTACCCTCACAATCTAAAAACAGGAAATAATCACATCAAAGCCAGCCTTACTAAATGGCAATCAACCAGCACTATCAGCACCTATCACTAGAACAACCTCCTCTCACTCCCCAGAGAGATGTTTACTGGACTACAAAACTTTTAACCCCAGTGCTACCCAAGACAAGAGAAAGCCCAGTGAGAAAGTTCTAAGGAGAAATCCTAGAGCTTGAGAAATTATGAATTTGGAATCTGGCATCTGCTCCTTACCTGGTGAATTTGGAAGACAGAAAGCAATCTCCTAATGCCAACCATGGCAAGGAAATTCGGAAGGAAAGAATCAACTAGGCAAACCACATTCCTAGGGTTTTTCATGGCAAAGATGATACATTTCCTACGAACCAAGTGCATGTTCAAGCACGGTCTCCTAGAGTGAGCAGATCCCAGAAGCAAGAGTCTGCTATAGGAGTTGAATGTAAGAGCAGGAAATGAAGGGAAAGTCCACCAGAAATGCATCTGAAAGTACATGGTAGCCATCAAAGAAACTGGCAGATCCCCACAGAAGGGTTTCAAAGAGCCCATAAATGCCCACTTAGCATGTGGCTGCAGGCTGCTTCAGGACACGATAGCAAAATCATACTAGTGGACCCTAAGCCACACCTCTGAGCCTTTTCTCTTTCTTCCCTCCTCCCCCATCCAGACCTAAAAGCAGCAGAAAGCACTGGGATTAGAGAGAGAAGCATGAGAGGGCCAGAAGGAAAAGTGAAATAACACGCCGGTCTCCCTCTCTCACTCAGGTTCCTGTACCACAAGTCAGGCCTGGGCTGGAAGAAATGGGCAAGCTTGGGACTGGATGTGAGATGAAAGTTTTCCTGTATGCCAGACTGGACTTTTTACTAGCTGGACAGTATCCAGATTACTAAAAATCAGTGTTCTTATCATTTAAAAAAAGCTATGAAGTCTACCCAAATGTCAATGGGCAAGTGAGGAAAAACAGGGTGAATGGCGATAATTGGAAGAAAACCAAGCCCACTTGGTTCTGCCAAAAAAAACTTTTTTTGGCAAAAAAACCCTTTACTAGACATAGCAGGAAATACAAAACGAACATGATATGGATTCAGTCTTTGAAAATCTTATAGAACTGTAAGAAATGGAAGATACATTTATGAATAACTCCAATACAATGAAGAAAATGCATGGGCTATAAGAAAGATAAAAACAATGTCACTGTAAGGCTGATTCATTTCTCAGCCCTGTCCTGGCTGAGAAAAAGAACTGGGGTGAAACACAGACAAAATTAATTGCTTATTTATTTCTTATAAAAGATTTTGGTAGAAGAGCTTAAGTATTAAGCTAAAATGAGTTTTAGATTTTCATTATCTATTTCTTTTAGCCATACAAACTCTATCCCTTGTCATAAATAATTGCTTTGTGTTTGAAACAGAAATAAGTGGTATAACTATTTTAAAGTTGCGAGTGGGAAGCAAAATCACTGCTATTTACAAGTAACCATAGTGTGAATACTTACAAAACCTAAGAAAATCCATTGAAAAAAATCATACTTAGTGAGTTGCCATTGTATGTCAGCAGTAATGAGCACAACTAGTATCCATGAGGATGCGGGTTTGATCCCTGGCCCTGCTCAGTGGATTAAAGGATCCAGCGTTGCTGTGAGCTATGGTGTAGGTCACAGACACGGCTCGGATCCAGCGTGGCTGTGGCTGTCGCGTAGGCCGGCAGCTGCAGCTCTGATTTGACTCTTGGCCTGGGAAACTTCCAAATGCTGTAGGTGAGGCCTGAAAAAGATTAAAAAAAGAAAAATATATAAGTGAAGTAGCTAGCTAGTTTTAAAAAAATAGTATTGCCTATGTACTAACAAGAAACAACTGGCAAATATAATGGAAAAACTGTAAACACACTGTTGATAGAGGTCAGCAAGAGGTGACCTCCAGTTGACCCACGAGCTGGACCTGGGCAATCACAGGCTCCCCTCCCCAACCCCGTCCTTGGAATGCACATTATGCTCACTGTTCCCACAGTTAGAGCCGTTTTCAAGGACGAAGTCCTGAGAGAGCAAAGTGGTGTTGAAACCATCTGGATGATACACATGACTGAACCCCGTTAAGGCCTCCCTATAAACTTCTAAGAATCTGTCAGGCAGGTGTGGAGATTTACTCATCTTGCAAGCTGCCCAAGACAAGCCCCCGATATAAGTTCCCCTCCTTCTTAAATCTGCCACCTACCAATCCGGGGTGGTGCCCCCTTCCTTGGTCTCTCCTCGTTCTCTGCATATGTGGGCCAGTTGACACATACACAGCAATGCAAAGTATAAATACCTGGGAATCCCACTAATAAAATTTGCTGGGCCTCTGTTTTTTAAATCCCCATATTTTTCTGAGACTACATTTAGAGAGCAACAAGCTGTTTTATTGGTGGCAATTGTGTGTACCATTTAATCTGGAAACAAGAGACTTTGTCAGAACAAGATGCGTGACATATGCAGAGACATGACTCAATCAGTGGAGGGGCACAAGACCGCCTACTTCACATAGAGGAATCTGCTGCCTGTGGTTCTGCTGCCATTTATGTCTGTGCAACACAGGAATTCTTAGAAATACTATTTTTCACAACCCCATCGAAAAAGAAAAAGAAAATATATATATATATATATATATATATCATGATGGGTTTATAATTGTAAATGCTGTATTACTGAATATATTTCTGACAAGAGAGAACTTCCACTTTGAGGAGGACCGAATTCCCCACTCAGAATTTTTACATGATTAACAACTGGAAGAATGTTCTACAGACTGGCCTCTGGCTCTGTACACCTTAATCCTTCCTTCTCCTCCACTATCCACATATTTCCAGAAAACAGGAGCTGTGGGATGTGTTCATACTGAGATATGATCTCCGGCCCTGCACCTCCCCGTTACAAAGTACAGCCAAGCAATAAGCCATGACAACAGCCCCCACTTTCCTACCCACGGACTACTAAGAACAACTTAACTACATGGAAGCTATTCTGACTCCCAACGTGTATCGCAGTAAACTGACACAAAATGATTCCACAACTCAGATCCCCTTATCAAAAATGCCCAAAGGGACATATAACAGAAAAGAAGTCAATGTGGACCAAGGAAGGAGATTTGGAATTTTAAACGGATGGGGATTAAAATACCTTACTTTTGCCTGGTATCATAACTATTTCTAGATGACAAAAAACATAATTTTTCCTTTTTGCATAACATCATCTTCTTGCCTTAATTCCTCCCACAGTCAGGGGGAAAAAAAAAGGCAAGGGAATGATGATATTTGTGCTGGCCCCATTCTGTTCCTGCTGAGCCAGGCTGTTGCTGTGTTCTTAGTTACAGTGATTTTTATACCACAGTGTGGATCATTCCATTTTCTCATGTAATTGTTCTACTCAATAAAAACAGCTTGCCTCTTCTAAAATGTAATAAAGTTTTAAAAGCTCTGATCTTTTCCTACCTGATTTTGGCACCCCTCAATCTGAAAATAAGAAAGAGAATATCATTCCAGATGTCTTTACAGTAACTACTGCGTTTTCCAAAACCAAAATCAGAGCAGATAACACAGCTCTAATTTGGGAGGCTGGACCTGCAGTGCCACAACCTATGTCTCATAAATAATCCTCAAAGCCTCAACTGGAGCAGAGGAAGGAAAGAAACACAGAATGCATCTAGTTGGCAACTTTTCAAGACAGTGAAATCCCCACTTTTATTTACTTTATACACTCAGTCTTGCTCTCCAGAAAGTCTCATCCACTTGCATGGTTTCAAACACCACCTATATTCCGATGACTCCAAATTCTGTGTTAGAACTTCTTCCTAAGTTCAAGATCCATTTAACCCATTTCCATGGAACACTGTTAACTTAGACAGTCCTAAATGTAACTTATCATTGTCCCTTTCAAATTTGCTTCTCAAAAAAAAAAAAAAAAGTGTCACCTTCTCAATGAGTGGCATTACATCCCTTCATTTGTTCAAACCAGAAACCTAAATGCTATTATAGAGTCCTCCATTCCAGTGGTGAGCTGACCACTTGCAAAAGACACTTGTACAAATTGCCCTCCAGTTCCTCATTCTGCAATGTTACACTGCTAGCTTGAAAGTGGCCCTGGTGGCTATCAAAAAAAAAAAAAGAGAGAGAGATAGAGAAAGAAATGACAACCATGGGTAAGGATTAGAGAAAAAAGGCCCTTGTGCACTATGTTAGTGGCAATATAAATTGGTGCAGCCACTATGAAAAACCAGTATGGATATTCCTCGAAAAATTAAAAATAGAATACCATATGATCCAGCAATCTGATTTTTGGGTATATGTCCAAAGGAAATGAAAAAAAAAAAGATCTCAAAGAGATATCTGCACCCCCATATTCACTGCAGCATCATTCACAGTGCCATGATATGGAAAGAACCTAAATGTCCATCACCCAGTGAATGGATAAAGACGTGGTGTATACATACAATGAAATATTACTCAACTATGAGAAAGAGGAAACCCTGCCACCTTTGACAGTTTGGATGAATCCTGAAGTCATTATGCTAAGTGCAATAAGTCAGACAGAGAAAGGCAAATATTGTATATTGTATTGTATCATTAATATGTGGAATCTAAAAAGGCTGAACTCAAACAGTGAGTAGATTGGTGGTTACCAGGGCTGGGGAGTTGGAGAAACAGGAAGATATTAGTCAAAGGGTACAAATTTCTAATTATAAGGTTAAATAGTTTTAGGGATCTATTTGAACTGCATGGTGATTATGCTAATAATACTGTATTACAGACTTGAAAATTGCTAGTGGAGTAGATCTTAAATGTTTCTCACCACAAAAAAGAAATGCAACCATGTGACAAAATGGCAGTGGTAGCCAAGGCCACAGTGGAAATCATGCCTGCAATACATAAATGGATCAAATCAACATATTGTACACCTTAAGCTTATACAATGTTATATGCCAATTATATCTCTATAAATCTGGGAAAAAACAAAATTAAAAACAAAGAAATTGATGGGAGTATTTGTACCATGAAACTTAACAAATGATAAAATTGAGGCTTTTTCCTCCTAGAGAATCATCTGTTAAACATTTACCAAGATACCGCTGCATCTTCCCCACAATCCAATCAGTAACCAGTTACTAAGTCATTGCATCACTTACTCTAGTTCAAAATATTTCCAGGGTACACCAACTTCTCTTTGAGCTCACTGCCATGCTCCATATTCAGGCCATCATTATCTTCTCTGTGTACTGCAATCTCCCTGCCTCCGGTGTGATATGCCTTATTTGCCCTGCAGCAGCAAAAACGACCCCTCTAAAATGCAGAGCTGAATGCATCGCCCCATTGTTTAAAGTTTCCAAATGGTTCTTTATTGCCCTTAGGATAAAGCCCAAATCACCTAGTACAATATCCGAGCATCTTCACTGATCTATTCATTCATCCCTTCTGTACATATTTATCAAACAGCCACTATGAGCCAGGCACTATCCTAGGTGCAGGGATATATCAGAGAACAAGGGAAATCAAGTCCTTGTCCTCTTGGTACTTAGATTTTAGTGGAGTCCTAGCAAAAAGCATAAAAGAGGTTAATACATGCATGCATACATTTCAAATAACTGTTTTCAGGAAACAAGTTAGAAAATGGAGTGGATGTTGTGGGTAATTCTCTCTGAAAAGCAGACCTGTATGAGAAGAAGGTAATCACGCAGATGAAGATCTGGGAGAGGAGCCTTTCAAGCAGAGGCAACAGCAAGCATACAGGTTCTAAGTGGAGCTGAACTTCAGGATCTGGGCTATACCTACATCCCCAGCCTTATTCATGCCTTGCCACTCCCCTTTTTCTCTCCTCCCATCTCTAACCAGAATTGGGTGCCTCTCCTAAGGTTTCTGCTCTGTGCATGAACTTCTCTCATAGCATTTACCACCTTATAATCATTGACTTACTTCACTGCTACGCTTTAGCACAGTGCTTGGCCCATAGCAAAATACCCAATGAATGTTTGGTGAATGAATGGATGAAATTAAAAGGCCTTTCCTAACTGGAGTTATAGGATTCTTTCCTTCAGTTGAGATATTTACACCTCAGGAAGGAAAATGTGTTTATTCAAATACCGCAAAAATAACTGGGTCCCAGGGCAAAGCAGTCTCCATAGGAATCCGGGTGGAACCTGACTGCAATTCTTGGAGGATCTCCTGGGAAAATAGGGGTGACTGTGACTTGTTGTGGGGGAAGGACATTGGAGGCGAAGCTCTCGGGAACATTCATCAGCCTGCATTTCTCTGAAGGGGGCCATTTCTGGGAAAATCTGGTCCCTTCCATCAGCGCTGAGAAGCCCCGGGCCAAACAATAATCCAGGCGGGATCACAGCCCCACCCATCAGTAAACAGGCTGCCTAAAGACCCCTCAGGCACACAGCCAGCCTCTAATCTCATCCAGAGACAAAGCCCCACTCATCAGCGGGAGAGGAATCAACCCCACCTACCAGTGGGCAGGCACCAGTCCCTCCCATAGGGAAGCCTACAGCAAGCCCTGCCCATACCAACTTTAGTCACAGGGGAGGCAAACGCCAGAACTAAGAGAGGCTACCACTCTATTGTTGGCAAAAAGGTCACCACACCAAAAACCTATAAAAATGAAAAGACAGAAAACTATAACTCAGATAAGGGAGAAAGAGAAAAGCCCAGAAAAACAGCTCAGTGATGAGGAGATTATCAGCCTCTCAGAAAGAGACTTTAGACTGTTGATGCTGAAGATGATGCAAGGCACTGGAAATAAACTGGAGGCAAAGATTGATAATTTACAGGAAACACTGAGCAGAGAAATACAAGCTGTAAAAATTAAACAAGAAGAGATGCAAAATACAATAACTGAAATAAAAAATTCATTAGAAGCAGCCAACAGTAGAATACAGGAGGCAGAAGAATGAATCAGCGAGGTGGAGGACAGATTAGTGGAAATCACTAATGCGGAAGAGAAAAGAGATAAAAGATTGAAAGGAAATGAGCTGAGTCTCAAAGAACTCTGGGATAATGTTAAATGCTCCAATATCCGTATTATAGGGGTGCCAGAGGGAGGAGAGAGAGAGAAGGGGAGAGAAAAAATATTTGAGGAGATGATAGCCGAAAACTTTCCCAATATGGGAAAGGAACCACTCAGTCAAATTCAGGAAGTGCAACGAGTACCATATAAAATAAACCCAAGGAGGAACACCCCGAGACACATATTAATCAAAATGACCAAAATTAAAGACAAAGAGAAAATTTTGAAAGCAGCTAGGAAAAAGAAACAAATGACATACAAGGGAACCCCAATAAGGTTATCAGCAGATTTCTCATCTGAAACTCTACAGGCCAGAAGGGAGTGGCATGATATAC
>PVHT020000886.1:9519423-9695932 GCA_004024745.2 Catagonus wagneri | reverse complement strand
GGGAACTCCTGGGTGACTTTTAAAGACAATTAAAATAGTGGTTCTATGGCTCTTAGTTTTCCTACTTTATAAGGAAAAGAACGTAATATAAGCCCTTATATTTAACCCAACTGTCTCTTTTTTTCACTCAATATATTTGTTTTGAGTTTCCTTACCCAATTCTCACAGTTCAAATAGCTGGCCCACTTAGATCATGATCCAGGGTATTATTTAACTTGAATACCCAGTTAAATTGTATAAAATAGCAACTTAACACAAAATCTGATTTGGATGTCTAAAAAATATCACTTCATATCAGAAATTGTTCTGCAAAGAGTCTTTTACCTCTTCTTTAAAACAATAGCACTTTCAGGAGTTCCTGCTGTGGTGCGGTGGGTTAAGACTCCAACTACAGCAGCTTGGGTTGCTGAGGAGACACAGGTTCAATCCCCTGCCAGGAGCAGTGGGTTAAAGGATCCCATGTTGCCGCAGCTGCAGGGTAGGTCACAGCTGTGGTTCAGATTCAGTCCCTAGCCCAGGAACTTGCATATGCCATGGTTGCTGTCAATAAATAAATAAATAAAATTAAAAAAAAAAACATTTTCAAATAACACATATATAATTTAATGCAGTTTTAAACATATAAAATGTTATCACAAGAGTACTTTAAAAAAAACTTCCAAACCAAACATGCACAGAACATACTAGGCAGAGTGTCACTGCCCAGGAAAAGAAGCTACAAGTCACTATGAGCCTTGCCCAGGGTCCTGCTGTGGTCAAGAGTACAAAAATATTAAACATCAACCCAAGAGGCAGGGTAGATAAATTAAGAAGCAGTATCTTACTGTTATACCAAATCATAAGCTACGCACAAAATTCTGGTCCCCATAGCACAAAAAAGAGAGCCTTGGAGAAAGACCATTTCGATAATATAAATGGGATGGCTGAGGCTGTAGTCTTTGAGGTTAAATTTTTTTAAACTAAGACTATTTAGCTTCAGTGACAAAGGGTGAAGGGCACACAATTAAAGTTATTATAGTTTTAAATGGAATGGACAGCTTAAACATGAGCTCATTAATCAAACCTTAGAACGCCAGAGTACCAACTGAAATTGGAAAGAGGTTTTTATAGAGCAAAAGAAGGAAGATAGCTAACGTGGAAATCCTTACTTTAGAGAAATAAGACAGGCCAGTGGCGGGGTTGGGGGGGGAGGGCAGTGAGGCGGGTAGTAATTTCAACGCAATTGGAGATAAGTCTCTATATAATTTAATGAAGATATACCTGTTATTGCGTCTAGAATACCAGTACTCTAGATGGGAGAGAAATGTTTGAAACTTGAACCTTCTCTTCAAGATTTATGATGTATCTGAGAGGAGTACATTCACGGATTAACGATTCAGAGTAAACTGCTAAGAGAACGAAGTTATGCTGGGGGCATGAATCTAAACTTTTCTACAGCATCGTTAGAGATAAAAAAACTTAACAAGTAGATGATGCTTGGCCCTATGATAGTGTTCCTTATGCGACCATGTTCTCAATGAAAACTGTAAAGAGTACAAACTACAGTTTTATGTTTACCAGTAACTCCACACTTCACGAGTCAAAAAAGTAACCTAAATGGAAAAATAAGAAACGGAACAAAAATGCAGCTCCAAATCACCAAACTGAGGACATACATAAGCCCTAAAGTAACACGCAGCAAAGCATAAATGTGCACTTACAGCCAGTCCCTCTGGACGGCCAGTACAATAATGTTGGCTGTTAGCTTAGAGTGAAGGATATGGATCTTGGAGTCAGGCTGCCAGGGTCTGAATCTTGGCTTCAGCATGGAAAAGTTGTTTAGCCTACAGCACTCTCAAGTTAATCATGTATAAAATGAGGACAGCTATCACATCAACCTTACAGAGTAGCTGTGAAGATTAAATCAGATAATTTGTGTAAAGCACTCAACACAATGTCAGGCACATTATAAACCCTCCTTAAAATACTATTACTAGAAACAGACCCCTGGGGCCATTAGCAGCTGGGTGAGTCCCTTCATCTCTAGGACAGGAGCCCTGGTTTGCATAGCTATAAAAAGAGAATAACAGCAACTGCCTCATAGTTCATAGCGAAAACTTCAGTGGGAAAGAGAATAGGAACATGTATGAAAAAAACGCTTTGTAATACCTACAGTGCTAAAACACGGATTATTGTAACACAGTTCTCTTCCACACCCTGAAGAGGCTGGCTGCCTCTACTTTGGTGTGCTTTGCCCACAGATACGTTCCCAGCATTAGACTCAGAACCGGCACATAAATGGCCAATAAGCACTGCTGAGTGAATAAAGGAGTATCGCATTTCTACAATTCTGCAGTTGATTTTGTTTGACCTTTTACCACCCTGAAGTCAGATGAGGAATCTGCAGCAGAGAGTGTAGGTGACCCTACACTGTGGTAATTCTCCATGGCTGTGTAACAGATTACCACAACCCTACTGGCTTCAAACACCTCCACTCGTGAGCTTATGGCTCTGTGGGGCAGAAATCTGGCACAGCATTGCCAAGTCCTCTGCTCTGGGTCCCACAGGGCTGACGTTAAGGTGTCAGCCAGGCTACATTCTCTCCTTCGGAAGATCAGGTGGGGAGGAATCCACTTCCGAGTTCCTTCGGGTTGTTGGCAGGTTTCAGCTCTCGACTGCAGAACTAAGGTGCCCAGGTGCTGGCTGGTGGCTGGGACAGCTCTCCACTCCCGGAGGCCGCCTACGCTCTTTCTCACGAGCTGCGCCGCGAGCAGTTCACAACAGAGCAGCAGCAGAAGTCTTCAAGGCCAGGAGCAGATCTCCCTCACAATATATACCTCTCAGGCTGCGAATCAGATTTCTACTACTCAACTGCTAGGGAAAAACTCTCTAGTTAAGGAAAACCCAAATAATCCTCCTCTTACGTGTGTGTGTGTGTGTGTGTGTGTGTGTGTGTGTGTGTGCGCATAGTCATACAGCTAACTTACAGAGCTGTGTTAGTTTCAAATGTACAGCAAAGTGGATCAGTTATACATACACATATATCCTTTTCAGACTCTTTTCCCATATAGCTTATCAGTATTGAGTGGATTTCCCTGTGTTATACAGTAGGTGCTCATTACTTATCTATTTTATATATAGTAGTGTGTTTATATTAATCCCAATCTCCTGATTTACCCCCCCAACACACACACACACACATCTCCCCTCCAGCGGCCCTACGTTTGGTTTGCTCTATACGGTAACATAATTGAGGATTTGTTATCTCATCATATTCAGAGATTCACCCACACTTAAAGGAGAAGGATCTAAGTGAGGGCAAAAGTCACTGGTGGTCTTAGAATTCTGCCTACCACATACACTGTATTATATCGTCATAATATAGTGGTGACTTTTCTTAAAAGTTGGATGGAGAACCCATGTCTAGGATGATCCTTTGCTTAATTAACGTGCTTAAATACGCAAAAAGAGAGTCAGGCTACACAGCAGCAGCTCACAGTGGTTATCGCCACGGAGAGAGGCTGAGCCTCTCACCGTAACCGTACGCTATCCCTAAGATTAACGATAATAAAAAGCAGAAAAAGAAATTGATCCTTTCACTCATGTTTTTCTCTTTTTTTTTAAATGCAAACTCTTGCTTCTCCCCCAGTGTAACTCATCTCACCAGTAATGCAGCAGAGTCGGAGCTGCCACTGTGGTGCAGTGGATGGAGGAGCCGGCGTTGCCACCGCTGCAGCTCAGATTCAGCACCCCCCCCCAAAAAAAGCAAGAGAGTCAAGTAAAATAACTTCTTCCCTTCTAAGGCATCTTTCTCCAGGTGTTTTAAAGACGTTCCCCTATTAGTCACCCCCAACTTCCTGCACCACGCTTCCCTAGAGTCTTCCTTTAAGGTTCAGTTCAGAAGGCACTGTCTTGCTGGTCTCAAAGGCAACAAGAGCTTCTCAGCTCTGCAAACCCCACTCTTCCACTCTATGGACTCAACACCATCATTTTTATCAAGTAAGACAGGTCTCGTCCACTTTTATCTGCCCAGGGCAGGAAAATAAAAACATCAGAAAACCCTCCAGTTTAAAGAACTATTGTGCTGTATCCAAGCGTAACTGCACAAACCATGTTTGCGGCAGTAGATTGGATTAGCTGTATAGTGTACAATAAATGAGCTAGAAATCTAAGCAGTAGGTGTGCTGATATTTTGTTGTAAAATTCATGTGCCAAGAAGTCTTTGACAAGCAGTATTTCCATACTTAAATTTAGTAATGGATTGAAGGCTGAAAAAAAGAGAAAAGGATGTATTCTGTAGTTGTCTCTTAAATTGTGTTACCCACTGATGGTTTTTTCCCATGGAAAAAGCAAACCCTCTGATACAGAAAAATCACATGCCAAGACAGGCTCTAATTAAATCAGTTACGTTGCATTATATCATGTGAACAATGTGCATCCACAGCAATCTTTCCATGGAAAAGTTAAATAAAACATTTATAATTCATATATATATAAACATGGACTACTTCATATGTTGCCTGTCATCTGTTCAAAAAAAGCTCTGAACTCTAAATATAATGGATTCTTGGCTGGGGTGAGCGATACCAGAGACATTTTTAACATATTTAAACATCATCCAGGGGTTCCTATCGTGGCTCAGTGGTTAACGAACCTGACTAGCATCCATGAGGATGCAGATTCTATCCCTGGCCTCCTTTAGTGGGTTAAGGATCCGGCATTGCCATGAGCTGTGGTGTAGGTCAAAGCCGTGGCTCAGATCCCACGTTGCTGTGGCTGTGGCGAAGGCCGACAGCTACAACTCCTGTTAGACCCCTAGCCTGGGAACCTCCATATGCCGCGGGTGCAGCCCTAGAAAGACAAAAGAAGAAAAAAGACAATAAACAAATAAACAAACAAACAAACAAACCATGCAGATTTCTATACCGCCTCTGGAGTTCCTGTCATGGCACAGCGGTTAACGAATCTGACTGGGAACCATGAGGTTGCGGGTTCGATCCCTGGCCTTGCTCAGTGGATTAACGATCTGGCATTGCTGTGGCTGCGGTGTAGGCCGGCAGCTGTAGCTCGGATTCAGCCCCTAGCCTGGGAACCTACATATGCTGTGAGTACAGCCCTAAAAAGCAAAAAAAAAAAAAACAAAAAAACAAAAAACAAAAAAAACCCCTACAGATGTCTACACTGCCTCTCACATAAGTTAGAAAAAGTCCAACATTCATGATCTTTTGTGCATCTGTACCAATTCTTACACTGATTATCCACTCTTGTAGTTTCGGTAATAATTTGTTTATTGTGCCTTGGCATCAACCACCTTTAACTGCCCACACAAAGGCTGCGTGGCTTCACGTCTTTCAAAAGTACCACAGCAACGTAGCATATAAATCAAAAGCAGCATTAGCCAAGAAGAGCTGGTCACCTTGAGTAACTTTCCTTAGCTGCCTACTAAAGTCGGGAGTAAGATTCATTTTTCAGTGTGTTAACAGTGTGTGATTGTGTTGTTATTGTTACTGTAATACAGATTTTTCATTCAAAAATGCATGTTTCATCTTCAGAAAAATCTCTTATCTAAATCTTTTCAGGAGTTCCCGTCGTGGCGCAGCGGTTAACGAATCCAACTAGGAACCATGAGGTTGCGGGTTCCATCCCTGGCCTTGCTCAGTGGGTTAAGGATCCGGCGTTGCCGTGAGCTGTGGTGTAGGTTGCAGACGCGGCTCGGATTCCGCGTTGCTGTGGCTGTGGTACAGGCCAGCGGCTACAGCTCCGATTAGACCCCTAGCCTGGGAACCTCCACATGCTGCAGGTGCGGCCAAAATGACAAAAGGCAAAAATAAAGAAATAAATCTTTTCAAAGAACTGAGCAAATATGCATTACACTTATTATATGGAGGTGTTTTGAAAAGCCAAAAGTGCAGCATAAGCTTTAAAAATTATCTGTATTTCCAGTGTTTAACTTATGAAATATGTAGGATGCTGAGCAAAGTTGGCTTTTCCAGCTTTAACTAATAGATGGGCTCCAGAGGTCTATCTAGAATTTGAATAGGTTCACAGATATTCGCCTTAATACTTAATTTACTATAAGGGATTGAAGAATTCGGTTTAGTTAATTGTATAATGTTCCCTCAAGGTGTGTAATCAGTAAAAATGGGTTACAAAGAAGTCGAAAGACATAACAATAGCAAGAAAATACAACAAACAGCAGAAATGAGCCATATGCTTAGTCCTCAAAGTTCTCGCATCAAATAAAAAGTTATGAGCTTCTGCTATGGCACAGCAGGCTAAGAATCTGACTGCAGTGGCTCTGGTCGCTGCAGAGGCATAAGTTAGATCCCTGGTCCAGGAACTTCCAAGTGCCATGGATGCATCCATTAAATAAATAAATAAATAAATAAAGTTTAAAGTATAGCAACTGAGTTTCTAGACAGCACAAAATCTAAATAATAAAAGATACCACTGAATTAGTTAAGATAATGCTAACTGCTTTACCAGATAAAATCTGAGATCTCACAAAGGATGTTTGTTTCTCATTTAAGGTCTAAGGAGGAAATGGAGAACAGGAATTCCATGCAGTCACTCTGGGACCCAGGCTGATGAAGGTTTTGTCATCTTCAACTCTTAGTGTCAGAACTGCCCTGAGGATAAATATCTGTCCAGTAGATGGAGCAAGAATTGAGGGCAGAACATTAGAGAGAGCCGGTGTTTCAGGCCAGACCTGGAAGTGATGGGCATCACCTCCACCCACCTTCCATGGGCCTGAACTCAGTACTGTGTTCTCATCCATATGCAAGGAAGGCTGGAAAAATGCACTACAGTTGTCTGCCAAGGAAGGAAGAAAACTGGCCTGGTCCACTGGGAGCCAATTTCAGTCAAACTACAAATGTGCTCTTAACCCCCATTCAAAAGAAAAAAGAAAGAAAGAAAGCAAACATCAAGAACAACCATAAAAAGAAATGTTCTCTTCTAGCGGGGCAATACAGTCTGGTTTTTCAGAACTTCCGTTTTGTTCAAGCCATTCGAGCCCCAATTCTTTGTCTTCTGTTGGATGGTATGTCCATTCATATGGTACTCAGTAACAGAAGAATCATAAAATATGGAAATAAAGGCAGAGCAGAAAACTTCTGCAATTTAGTGCTCAGAAGTTTGTGGGCCAACTTGACTTGCTAATCCACAGTCTGTGCTTCTGGAGAGAAGAAGAAGGGGGAGTTCACAATCCACAAACCAATTTGTGTTGTTTCTGCAACACTGC
The DNA here is from genome assembly GCA_004024745.2 of Catagonus wagneri. NCBI lineage: Eukaryota > Metazoa > Chordata > Mammalia > Artiodactyla > Tayassuidae > Catagonus > Catagonus wagneri. The sequence continues at coordinate 9,688,710 of PVHT020000886.1, read as the reverse complement.
AAAAGTGCGACTCATGAATATGCTAATGAAATTGCAATGAGAGTTTTGGCACTATTTCATCACCTCAACTAGATTAGAGAGTAATAACACTATGGGTTTACATGTCTTCAGAAAGTGCTGTGGTAGTAAAAAAAAAAATTGGATCTGCGATATTTATAATGCAACAAAAATTACAACCATGCTACAATAAAATAATGGTAATTATTTTATATGTAAGTAATAGTGTGCAGCACACACACAATAGTTGACTGTTCGGGTCATTCACCGCTTTCCATGTTTGTTCTCTGATGTTAATGTGAGTCTGTATTTGTGAATGGGTTCACATCTCTGCTTACTTCCAAAGAAGACAAGAGATTAAAAAATAAAAACACGGGGAACACTTACATTGGCAAGGCAGGAACTTCCTTTAGAAACGTTTAGCACTTTTCTTTGATCATTAATTAAGGTTCTAAGAAGAGAAGGACCATAAAAATGTATTCTTACCTTTATATTCCAATTACCAATGTAATAGTCAAGTTACGCTCTGGGACTCTGGAACTGTTCCATGGATGCAAGCCTATTTAAGAGTTTACGAGTGCATTGTTTTAAGGCAGGGAACCAGACTGAGGCCAAGAAATTAAAGATTAACTAAAAAGTCTCCAACAGCTTCACTGAGCAAGCCAAACCACAAAGAGGCACGGGAACATTTTTTCAAATAGCTCTGGACTGCCTAATTTTAGTAAGCCAAGCCCCCTGAAATACCAGAAATTATGCTCGGACTCCAACTTCCCAAAGGATGTTCTCACTAGGAGCTACAAGAAGTGTAAGAAGATACGAGCAATAAAAAACCACAGGCTCAAAGATACGGAATCCTCTCTGATTCCTAAGGAACGAAGACGGTACTGGTTCCATCAGCTAAGAGGATGCTACTGATTTTCTCACCATGTTTCACAGGCATATTATAAGAAAAGATACTAGTTTCTTTTACATGCGTTTAATTGAGAGAAGAAATATTTTTCCACGTTAGTGAATAATAACCTTATGTTTGTTAAGAGATATGTAGCCACTAAATACCTTTATACATATTATCTCAAGTAATGCCCTCCATCCATCAGTATGAGGCTAGACATCTGCTTATTTGTGATGTTATATATCCCCAAATGATGAAATTGGAGGATCCTCTGTCCTTCTGGTGTGTCTACTCAGTTTACAATTTTCAAAACAAAAAAGGAAAATTGTGACCAGTGACAGTTTCAGAGTATTCCTGATCCAGAGTGCCTTCATTTTGAGAGAAATTAGGCACTGTTAAATAAAGAAGATTATTTTGCTTACAAAGAAGTTTGTTGGGATCCAAGAAAAGGAAATAATTCACTGGGACAGTATATAAATAGCACTTTACATGTCTGGGCTTCTACATATTTCTACCTGTAGGTGTACATGGGTACACACACACATATAATCCTCAGAATAAAAAGAAACAGGAAAACTGAAAACTATCCTTGAGTCAGTATACACTGAGAATGCTGTTTACTTTGATCCCAAACACACACTGGACTATCTTTGGTGATACGGTGCTGTAAGTAAGTTCAAGGTTGGGATTTAGGAGACAGGCTCTAACTTAAAATAGTATATTTTTTCTATTGGTAAAGAATGACTCAGTAGGGAGTTCCCATGGTGGCGCAGTGGAAATGAATCTGACTAGGAACCAGGAGGTTGAGGGTTGGATCCTTGGCCTCACTCAGTGGGTTAAGGATCTGGCGTTGCCATGAGCTGTGGTGTAGGTTACACGCACGGCTAGGATCTGACGTTGCTGTGGCTGCTGCTCTGGCCGGTGGCGATAGCTGCGATTAGACCCCTGGCCTGGGAACCTCCATGTGCCGCGGGTGTGGCCCTAAAAAGACAAAAAGACAAAAAAAAAAAAATGGAATGACTCAGTAATGCCAAAGATTCCTTCCAGCTCTAAAAGTCTGACTCTCAGCCTTCACTTCACTTACGGAGAACTGGACTCTGCGGCCATAAACACATCCCTACATTTCTTTGGATCTCATTTTACAGCTTACAATTTTATTTTTATTTACTTATTTTTTTTGCTGTTTAGGGCTGCACCCATAGTATATGGAAGTTCCCAGGCCAGGGATCCAATTGGAGCTACAGCTGCCAGCCTATGCCACAGCTACAGCAACGCCAGATTCGAGCTGCGTCTGCGACCTACACCACGGCTCACGGCAACGCCGGATCCTTAACCCACTGAGCAGGGCCAGGGATCAAACCCGCAACCTCATGGTTCCTAGTCAGATTCGTTTCTGCTGTGCCACGACAGGAACACCCACATAATACATCTTACATATAAAACTATCTTACATATGTCCTACCTATCTTCTCAAGAAATAATGTAGGGAAACACGGGTTCCTGCTGTATTGGTCAATCTGAAATATTTGAGTAATTATTAGATTAATTCCAAAAGTTTATAATCTAAATTGGAAGACATTTGGAAGAAAACACAGACCAGAAAGGATTGTTTATACATAGATTCATTTTCCTTTGTTCCTTCTTAGCCTATTTTCAGACTCATTTTCTTTGACCAAAGTCTTTGATGGATTGCTATCAAAATGAATTTAAAAAAATAAAGACTGAAAATTAAAACTTGAAAAAAAAAAACTACTGAAGGTGAAGAAAGTAGTCTGGGGTGGAAAGTAATATAGAAAACTTCAAGTACAGAAGAAGAATAGAATTTTTTTAATTTATATACGTACAAAGGAAACAAAGATTTCATTCAAATGACAAAACTTTTAGTTCTAGCTAGGTTATAAATAAGTAACAGGTTTTTATCCTAATTAAGTAACACTTTCTAAAAAGCAGAGACTAAATGTGATTTGATTCAACATGACCATCTAGAATATTTAGAATATTTATACTATACCATGGTTCTTACGCTCTTTTGGTGGTAAACCCCTTCGAGAATATAATGAAAGCTTTGGACCCTCTCTCTAGAAAAATACACACGCATGCAGTTTTGCATATAAATTCAGGACCCTACTGGGCCATGGACCACGGGTTAATAACTCCTGATTTACAATGTTACAGCCCTGTTTATAAAGTACCAGGGCTCTTGGATCAGAAGAGTCTGAATTTGTAGGGTTATTTACATAAATTTGCATACTCTATTCAATCTGCTCTACCTCTATGTTTATAAGATAAATTATTTAGTCTAACCTACTATGATAGTATTCAAATTTAATATCAGTGACATGGTACACATAAAATCCTTTAGCAGCTTTTTAAACCAATCAGTTTAATCACACCTCATAACTAGGGCATAGCTAGGAACACTCTGGCCAAAATGAAGATTGTTGTCCCATGAGTCTTCATGCAGTGAAGCCAGGCATACCCTGTCTTGGTCTTACAACAAAAACGCCACAGCCTCTTCCTGATGTCACTTGTGCAGGCCTAGAATGTGATGAAACTGCCCTTGGTAGTTTATTTACTAACCATCAAAGCTATTCTTTCATTACCTTCAGAATGTAATGGTTATTTTATGAAGACTCATTAAATTTAATGAGATACAGCAGTGTTTATTGCTCTCCTATAAAAGGAGGTGGGGGGAGGACCTGTCTTCAAACTGACTCTTGCTTCCATGGAGTACCAAAAATAAAACGTCAGCCAGTGCACTGTACTCAGAGCAAGGAGCTTCACAAGTCATTCCCAAGGTTGAAGGTAAACTAGGATCATTATAATCATTGTTGTTCTTATTACAACCTAGCCTTATAAACAATAACAGCAAACTCATATAACCCAACGGCAAAAATACAAATATCGTGATTAAAATATGGGGCAAGGATCTGAATAGACATTTTTCCAAAGAAGGCATACGAACAGCCTATAGGCATAAGAAAAGGTGCTCAACAACACTAATCATTAGGGAACTGCTAATGAAAACCAAATCAGAAATTATCTCACACGGAGAATATTCACATGGAGCCTTCTCATATGGAGAAGGCTATTATGAAAACGACAAGACAGAAGTGTTGGCAAGAATCTGGAGAAAAGTGTTGGTGAGAATGTAAAGTAATGCAACCATGAGGGAAGACAGTAAGGACACTCTTCAAAAAATTAAAAATAGATCTACCATGTGATTCAGTAAGCCCACTCCTGGATATATATCTAAAGGAAATGAAATAAAGAGAGCAAAGAGATATCTGCACCTTTCACATTCATCGTAGCACTATTCACAATAGCCAAGACATGGAAACAACCTAAGGGTCCACCCACGAATGAATGGATAAAAAAAATGTGAGATAGATAGATAGGCAGATAATGTGATTCAGCCATACAAAAGAAAGAAATCCTTGAGAGTTTGGGATTAGCAGATGCAAACTAGTATATATAAGATACCTAAACAACAAAGTCCTACCGCATAACACAGGGAACAATAGCAATATCCTGTGATGAACCATGATGGAAAAGAACATGAAAAAGAATGTATATGTATAACTGAATCACTTCTCTGGACAGCAAACACTGCAAGTCAATTACATTTCAATACTTTTTTTAAAAAAATGAACAAAAAGGACTTTTAAAGAAAGAAAGAAATCCTGACGTTTGCAACAACATAAATGGACTCTGCATTATGCTAAGTGAAATAGGTCAGAGAAAGACAAACACTGTATGATTTCATTTATACGTGGACTCTAAAAATGCAGAACTCACAAAAATAGAGAGTAGATTGGTGGTGGGTAAAATAAGAAGATGTTGGTTAAAGGGTTCAAACTTACAGTTGTAAGATGAAAAACTTCTGGGGATCCAATGTACAGTATAGTGACTATAGTTAATAAGATTGCGTTGTATACTAAAATGTTGGTAAGAGCAAATTTTAAATGTTCTCTCCATAATAACAAAAAACGGTAATTATATGAGGTGAAAGTTTAAACTAATCTTACTGCAGTAATCATTTCACAATAGATACATGTATACCATCAGCAGAGAGCACACCTTAAACTTACGCAATGTTATGTATCAATTATATCTCAATAAAACTGGAAAAAATAGTAAGAGCAACAGCCACAGAACTATTACCATCAATAACAACAGCTACCAATTATTTTACCCTTACTTCATGGCAAGCATAATTGCGTGCACATTACATAATATCTCACTTAATTTAGTCATGTCACTGGTCATAAAGCCAGAAGATGCTTCATTTTCCACATGGAGTCTGTAGATTCAGTACAGTCTGTTATTTATGATGTCTCATAAAAGCCCCACAGGAAAGGCGAAAGTGTAGGCCTAGATCCTAAAGTAGAACCAGTAGAAAATCTAGGAAGGATTTCCCAGATCTACTTCTAGCAGCAAGTTCTGCCCTGTAATTTTATGGCCAGATCTCATCGCTGAAGTATCTTGTCTTGGAGCTCAACTAAACCAGGATGATTCAGTCTGCCAACCGCGATCAAGAGATGAAAAGTTCTGACCAAGAACCAGCGAAATAGAGTCTAAACACATGGAATCTGGAAATAGGTTTTGCTGCCTCTCTGGTACCCCGGGCTGGAGCTAGAATCTTTAGTTCTCTCCAGTGACTTAGGAAATCATGAATTGTATATGGCAGCCCTTAGAGAAGACTTTAGGTGTTATTGTATTTAATATATGAAAATTGAATTCTACCTTTGAAACTATGGTTAATTCCAGAATCTGAGTAATGGGTATGTTCATTACGTTATCTTAATCCTACCACTTGTACAGGAAAAATGAAAATCCCATGTGGGCCCCAATGTGAAGTTATTTGTCTGATTTACCTCGCTTGTCTCTTTCTAGGTATTCTTTCTTTTCCACCCCGTCCCAGAAGATGTCCGTGTCACCGGCAATCAAAGAAGAGCCAGACTATGTGGAAGGCAGAACATGGAAATTCCATTGCTCTCTGAGTCCATATTCATTCCACTGAAAAATCTTCCACGATATCAGAATGAATACTGAGCACCTGGAAAACAGAAATATTTCTATTTTCTAATTATTTCTAAATATATTTCTAATTAATTCTAAATATAAGCTTAAGAGTTGCAGTTCAGAGGCCAAGCAGAAAAATAACCCAGATGAAGAAAGATTAAGGCAGAATGTGTATTTTTCCTTTCAAAATATTTAGTCCAGTCGGCTTGGGAAAGCAGGTTCATAACCAGATGAAACAAAAAACAATCCAGTGCTGAGGTTACGGAGTCTGAGTAACAAATCCTCCTGGTATCCAGGAAAAGTAACTCTAAAGAAGGATGCTTACCTGAGAATTTCTAACTACTCCTAAGTCACATCCTAAGTTTCCGGGGTTTGTTTGGAGGTCATCCATGGGAACTAAAATGATGTAATTAACAGTCAATTTCCTAGGAGAGACACAGGCCTATAAGAGAATTCTGTTCCCTGAAGAGTACAAATCTTCTTCCTCAGGGGCCATAAGGAATTAAGAAATTAAGGAGTAAAGTACTTTTCTGCATCCTGTTGTCTCCTCTGACATCTTCCTTAGTTGCCAGAAAGAGCTGCCTAATTGCGGAGAGCAGACAGGCCATTTATACTTGGTGGTGGTTACTGTCCTACATCCTTTGGGATGGTTTTAATAAATACTGATTTATCGTCATCCTCCACACTTGCTTATTAAAGTGTTGTGTGAAGTGAGCACAGAAGTTCATTGTCCTTAAAGTCAACAGAGCCATATGCGTTTCTTAGTTTCTCCTTCTATCGCGTTAAACTATACAAATGACAATAGCTGCAAATGTAAGATTTAAAAAGAGTCTGTGGCTTTACAATGATATGTAATAGGTTTCATGAAGGCAGCAGTTAAGTTTAGAGCCTGAATTTGAATCCAGATTAATACCTGTGTGAATCCTGGTCAACTAAGTAGCCTCTTTGAGCCTCAGTATACTCAGCTGTAAAACTGGCATGATGACGATAATAATAATAATAATAACACCCTACTTCATAGGCTTACTGAGAGGATTACATGAGATGATGTAAATTATGTGAAGATGCATAAAGTATGCTACAGAGTGCCTGGTATATAGTAAGCACCCACTAAATGAGAAATACCAATAAAATTTGGGAAAAGAAACCTTAAAAAAATGATATTTACAAAAGAGTTATTTTTACCATTCTAAGAAATGAGCTAGAACCTTTAAGGAAACCTTGGAAGGTAAAGTAAGCTTGTCTACGCTTATTTAGTGAAGTTGAGTAAAAGTCTATCTCTGTTTTAATGTCGTGATCTAATTAACCTTTTGCCAGTATTAAAATGACCTTGAGTTGGTCCTATGACCTCGACTGCTTCATGCTGTTGACTTTAAACAGGCTTTTTGGGATGGTCAGAAATAGCATCTGGTGAGATGGGCAAAAGGTCAAATTCATTTACTTTGTAATAAATAGCAAATATATTTTACATTAGCTGCTTACAAATAAGAAAAAATGCATCAAATTCCTTTGTCAAAACAAGAAGGTATGATATTACACATGGAATTCAAAATAACATATTCCAAAAAGGAGCCAACATTGATTTTCGGTCTCACGCTACTGATTTCATACCAGAAAGTGATTAAATTATTCATTTTTATAAACTAAAGAAATACATTTCCAGCTAACATTAAAATGAAGTAAAGATGAATCTAATTAAACAACACTGATTTATCATCATAAACATTCCTGTCTCAGGCAGAGAAATCACTGAGCTCTATCTAGTGAAAGGGAAAAGATAAATGTAGCTTGTGAAAATGTCAGAACTGCAGAACTATATGATTTCTGAAACTCTTCCTTGTTTTACAAATGTTTACGCTCCAAAACCCAAAACTCTAGTGGCGTCTTCCACGTTATCCACAACTCTAAGGTGGATGACTCAAAAATAGCCTATTTTATCAACAGAACCATAGTGGAAAATCAGAGAATTTCAACCACAAATGATATTACATTTAACCAAAACCAATAAACACAACCACATCTGATTTTTTCACCTCATATTAAAATCTGGGTGGTTTTTTTTTTTTTTTTAGACTATTTGTGAAGCAAATTTCTTTCTATTCATATAACTCTGAGTTTCACGGGCATGTAATATTCATAATGACTCTTGATACAGCAGAAGTAGCCATATCTTTTTATTTACAACTTCCATTCTTCAACTTTGTGTCCATTTCTGTTTCACAAGGAGACCAAAAGGAGGGCATGAATGAATTCAAATAATACTGTTAAAATGGGTGCAGCCTAGATTTTTTTCGAAATGAAATTGAGTTCAAACAGCTGCCTGTGCACCATTGTTTAGAAAGATTTGCAAAGCATCTCCTTATTGGAAATATATCCAGCTTCCCCCTCTTCCCTGTAATAATAATAAGTAAGTCTATATTTGGCTTCCGTGCATAGTTACACATCATAAAGAGGCACTTTATGCCTCGAGTGATCTTGTAGGACCATCACTCGCCTTACATTCCTCTAAGCTCAAATGTTTACCTCTGCAGCAGACCCAGTTATCATTTATATCAGTTATTAGTTACAAACTGATCATTCCATTCCCCCATTATTAATTATTTTATTGCCCTTCAGATCATGCCCCATTTTTCAAGTGGTGTTTCATAGCCTAAATTGTTTCTTCCTGTAAAAAAAATCCAAGCATAAATGCCAACTCTTTGTAGTGCATTATCATTTGTAATGTCCTAATTATTTTACATAATCGATAACATCAAGTCCCTTTTCTTGGGGACTTTCTGTTTATTTACATTTTATTCTACACACGTCAGTTTCCATCAAGTGCAAAACCGATTTTCTTGTTCTGCATCTGCTCTCAAGACAACCTTAATTCACCATAAATCTATTTGTGTTCACTACATAGTTAGACCCAGTTGGTCATGTTGATATAATCCTGGGGCCAAACATATCTTCCTCTGCAAAATAGGACTTAAGTGTAACTTGAAATGCTATCTTGATGATGACCACAGTGAATAGAGGGGGGCGTTTTATTTCATTGTTGTTATTTTTGCAGAGGTCTCTGTTTATGATGTGATGCATTTGGGCCTAAGCACATTAGCTGCATTATTCATTGGGTACATTTGTCAGAACATGCATGTGTATAAAGAACTAATGATCCATATTAAATTAATGGCGCTATAAAAAAGAAAAATACTCCATACAAGCGGCTATGTCAGAAACTACAGACTTTGATAAACCATAGAAGGGACCTAATCAGATGAAGCATTGGACTGTTCTGTCTCCAAAATTACATTTCTAGAAATGTACTTGTACACAATGTTGGTTTTATTAAAACAAATTAATTCAGTCATTAAGGAATCATAAGGCAAGTGTCTCATAAGTCAGGACCTCCAGTGTAACAAATTGATTAAATGACTGTGTAATAGTCTCTTTAAACAAATCTAGTGTAACAAGTTAATAGATCTGCTCAATTACCATGCTGGGTGATGAGGATGTGGGCGACTCTCTCATTAAATCTGGGAGATTGTTCTTAAGAGTTTTTTTCCCCTTTTCTCTCTATTTTTCTGTGAGAGCCCTGCAGTGTTTTGGATTTGAGGTTTATTTTTAGGCCTCTAGAAATTGATTGTTCTAATGGAATTAAAAATAAAAAACTGAATCTGATGCTGCTGACTTCTCCAGTGGATTTGTCACCTGCTGTTTCACATCGGCTCCTGCTTCTCAGTCCCTCTGCCCCCTCTACTTTTCCCCTCCTTTACCTTCTCCCACCTCAAATCTGGGACGTTGGCTGAAGGAATGCATGATCCCTCATACCGTTCTCAGCATTCGGTGCAAAAAATGACGAACACCCTCTCGGGATTAGGCTAGAGCTTTGGTTTAGCAAAATTATCACAAAGCCTCGTAACCGGTAAAACCGGGGCGGGGCCTGTGGGGAGGGAGGGAGAAAGGGATGAAGCGGGTAGAGGTCACCTACGTTTCCCCAGAGTCAGGAGTTTAAAGGAGCTGCCCCTGTCCCTACTATATAGCCCTGGATTGATTTCAAAGAAAGTCTGCCACACGCGAGAGGGACATTTGCCAACAAGTCCCGGGGCCTTCCTGGGCCTTGTTCATTTCTTCCTAATTTTCCTACTAGAAGGGAAGAACATCGCAGAAAGTCCTTGAGGTGGGGGTGGGGCCCCTGGTCTCTTTAGAACCAACCGAATCACTTCCTTGCAGGGGTTGGTGTCCGGGCCAGGCAGGTGGGAGGGGGAACTGGGAGACTAGTTTCAACCACACACACGTAACACTGACTTTTCTCCCTCATGAATGACGAAATCCTCGAAGCGAAAGATGGAGGCCAGACACGGAGGCGCTCTGGAAGCCTCCCCTCTCTTAACTCTGAGGATGCCCGTTCCGGGCTGGTTCTGGGGTTGGGACAGGGCAGCGTTAACTTCGAGCCTCCAGCCTTTTCGGAGGTGTTGATGTCCGTGACACCCTCTCTCGTAAAGGCCCTGGGAGAAAAATCTATTACCCCACTGCCATTTTGTTAAGTGTTTGCTCCTGCGATGTGACCCTGCCACTTTATCTGTTGGTTTTTATTTTCTGAGTGCATGTTGCCCATATGTTACTCTAATAGTTGCTATAATTCTTGAGCAATGGGGCTCGTATTTTATGGGGCTGAATTAAAAAGAATGCACTTTAATAAAAACCTGAGCAATACACTAATGGCCTGACATTGATGTATTTGCATAGAGATGAATTATACGGGCCTACTTGACACGACTTTTAATAAATGATTGAGGAGGTTATTATAGGGATGCACTTTGGTGTGTGTTAACAGGTTATTTTAGTGCATCTGTATCCGAAACTGGGAGCAATACAGCGCCGCGTACAGTTGGAGGGTACTTTTTGTCTTATATCTTGTGACATTTATTGGGACCGCTCCGTCCCCAAATTACGGTCGCAAACTACATTTTATTAACCATTAGTATGTTCACCGTGAATGGAACCGGGGAAACGAAAAAGAAAAATGAAGCCGTCCCCTCCCGTATTAGCCATCAAGGTAGTCAATAATGAGCCTTTGATATCAGGGGGCCCTACTCCAGGAAGTCACAGAGGGCTGGCTATGCTCAACTAGAACCCGCAGGACAAGCAGCCGCTCTCTTGGAACCGCACAGCGAACTACTGCTGACCAGGGGCGATGAGAAACCACTAAGTAAGAAACTGTGAATGCCCCAGGAAACGTCCACCCGAGTCTGTGGGCACATGGACCATGAGGCTCGATCTGCGCCCAGAGACCCAAGAGCACAGACACTCCGTCGGTGAGGGACCCAAGAGGACATATTCAAATACCTGCTTGCATGCGCACCCTTTTGTCCTGCTTGAATTTTCCACCACGTGCTTGCGAGTACTACCTAGTAAAACATGACTAAACTAAAATATATTTTAAAGTGCGGACGGCCCTGCCTTCTCTCCGCGGTCTCTGGCACCAAAGCGCTCTCGCGCGAGGTTTCCGAGCCCGGGAGGCGGGCAGCGCGCAGCCGGCGGCGCCGCAGCTCTGCGTCCGCTGTGCTCCGCCGCCGCGCCGCGCCCTTCCACCCGCACCCAGCCGCCGCGCTCGGGGGACAGGGGCGCGCACAAACCTTTCCCCGCAGCGGACACGGAGGGTGGTGGGAATGCCCTCACCCCGAGCCTAGCGAGGGTGGGGAGAGAACAAAGGTCGGAGGTGGGTGGGGCAGGGCGGGGGGACTTCGTGGAACGCCCTCTCCGTGCCCTTCCGCGAAGAGTACCTGCCGTTTCGAAAATCCTTTGCGAGTCGCAGGGGCCCTCTTCCCCTGCGGTTGCGCGGGGCACGGTGTGTCCCCGCCGCGCTACACCCGCCGCCGCGGCTTCCAGCTTCTACCCGAGCAGATGTTTTCGTCCCTTGCGGAGATTTGTAACTGATGTTCGGGACAGCTGGTGGACGGCGCTAGCAACCTGTGTCTGTTCTAGAACATACCTGATGGGAGCTGCGGGGAAGAGGGGAGAGTCAAATTGAGGGGAGAATGGGCAGGAGAAGAATCAAGAGTGTGGGTGTGAGAGAGACAAGAGAAATTTACACACGTGCGCACACGTTTCTCTAATGTATCGTGTAATAGCGTGGCGGGTTTTTTGTTTTTTGTTTTTTTGAGGGTGAGATCCAGCTTGGTGGCGGTGGCCTTTACTTGGTGATAACTAAGTAAGGAGAGAAGATGGGAAATGCCGAAGCAGGTGTAGTGCGCCTTGAGAGTCTGTGCAGAGGAGCTCGGGGAAGAGAGCCGGCCCTTGTCTGCTAATTAACAGGCGTCCACTGCCCTGACACTGCAGCCCCGCGGCCCCTAAAGCCCCCAAAGAGGGACCCTTCCCCGGGCGGGTAACGGCGAAGGCGTCGTGTGCCGACCACGTCAAAAGCGCGAAGTAGGCCTGGATCCGGGAGAGAGCGCCATTCGGGGTGCGCGTGGACGTTGGGGTCCTAGCCCCGCCTGCAAGGGGGCAAACTGGATCTCCTTGGGTCCAGCTCCGCCCGGATTCCGAGGGCCTGAACAGTCCGCCCCGCCTGCAGGGGGCGCGCCAGGGACGCAGCGCTGTCGTGCGGGCCTCCAAGCTCGGGTAAAAAAGCTTCTGGAGGGAGGAAGAAAGAGCGACCCGAGCTCGGCTTTGAGCTGGGCACTCCAGGTTTATTCCGTGTGACGCCGAGCTGTCACGTGTCTAGAGAAGGTTAGGGTTAGTTTTTGGAATGGCGGTATCAAAGGAAGATAGTACTGCAGGGGCTCAAGGGTGCCTCCTAAGGCACCGGGGGCTTCTCGAACAGTCTCGTTTCGGAGGGAAGCTGTAATGCACGAGGGAGCCAGACTGGGTGCACACATGCCACGATGGCAAGTGGAGCCCGCTGGTCCCCGCAGGCCTGTACCCAGCCTTAAGGCGTCGAGGCCGCCGGACTTGTCACGGAGCCGGGGTCCCTGGGTTGAGCCTTCCCCCGGGCCCAGGCGAACTGGAGCCGCCCAGGTGTGGCGCGACCAGCGTCCGGAATCCCAGACACACTTAGTTTGGCTGAAGTTCAGTAAGGAATCAGCCAAAAGGCAGGCCCCCAGGCCAGAGAGGGAAACACGGCGCCGGCCACTTTTGAGCGCTGTCGAACATCTTGGGCCTTGTCGTCTGCGAAAGTAGAGAACGTGGTAAGCGGGAGTCTGGTCTGGTGGGGTGCGGAGATGAGCTCCCAGAGACCCTCTGTCCAGTGACTGGGTTCTAGCTCTGTCCAAATCGTGGGAGGGTCGCAAAGGGGGAGGGGGGTTCTGTAAAGTAAGTACAGCCGGACTATGGGAAGCAGGTGCCTTTTCCGCCCTCTCTCGGGAGATCTGGTGGGTCCCAGGACCTGCAGCACCAGTCCCTCGGAGGGTAGGCACGGGCTCCCCGGGAGGGCGGGATGTGCGACACAAGCGTCCGCAGAGGCGAACTCTTCTGGGCTTAAAGCACTAAGCAAACTAGAGAAGCAAACCCATCCAGTGGGCTCTTGTGCCTCGACCGCCGTATCACCCGCGCAGCCAGTACCACCACCGACAGACACACACACACACACGCACCCTCTTGCCCGCTTGTCCCACTTTAGAATCGTGGACTCGAGGCCCCAGAGGGTGCAGAGAGATGGGAGAGGCCGCGGCTTGAGCCTGTATTTAGGATTTCCCTGTGGGGAGTCCCTTTCAGAGCAAATGGAACGAGGCAGACACGTAGCATTTTCTAAATTGTTTTCCCATTTCTCCCAGACGAATTCCGATTTATCTTCTTCAGACCTTTGTGATTCAAAGGGAACCTCAGCCCCCCCAAACTCCGCATCTTTTGTTTCCTTTTCGAACTGGAAGGACTTTGGGGAGCTCTGGGCCTTCAGCCCCTGCAAGGTGGCTGTCTCCTCTCTCCTCGCATGAATGGAAAGTTCTGGGAGGCCTAGGGCAGGCACAGCCTCTCAGGCTTTGGGGAGATTATTTCAGCCCCTGCCTGTAGATGGAATGCAGAACATACTACAAACTTTTCCCTTTGGAAATTTGCCTGGGACAACTTTCCATGCCAGATGGGCCCCTTGTCCCTGGAGCGGCAGAGTTCCCTCCTTCTCTTCTCCTATACACCCCCCGCCCTGCTGCCAGTTCAGGTAAAAGAGGGGATCAGGGAAACAGCTCATTAAAAGGAAAGCGAATTTTCTGCCCAATAGAATAGGACCAGGTAAAACAGAGCCTGGATTTAAGCTGTGGACTGAGTAAGAGTCTGCCCATTTTGGAGGGTCTCCCCAATTTGGAGGGCCTCCCCAATTTGAAAGGAAGCAAGGCACCACACAAAGGGCTTTTCTAGGCTTCCTGGGCAGCTAGGGGACAATGGGGGTGACTGTTGCTGTAAACCAGCATTAGAGAAGAGCAAGAAAAGTTGTTGAATGACGAAGCCATTACAAGCGGAAGAATGTATCCTGCCTTAGGAAGATGGGAGTACAGAACTGCAGAGGGGTGAAAGATATTGCTAGTTTTCATAGTTTTATTTAAGAGACCTGAAGTCTGGACTTATTTACTCCTCCTCCTCCTTGGATCCTAGATTTGCTCAAGACCTTCTCTCTGGAACAAAAATTTTTAACCCTTCCCCTTGGAAATGGAAGTGTTCATTGGCTGTCAGCTTTCAATACAGAGGCTAATGGGGGTGCGGGGCGCAGGGAGACTGGGAGCTCTTAAATTCCCCATTCTAGAGGAAAGGGAGTGGACTAAGGACAACAGCCTAATTGTAACCTTGACCAGCAGGTCAAGAGGAAGCCGACTCCCAGCATACCACCGCCACCTGCAGCTACCCGCAGCCAGATCTCCCACGTGCTTCTCAGACCTCTCTCAGCCTCCGAGGATCATTTCACAGCAAAGAGGTCTCTGAGGATGCAGAGTCTCCACAGTGCATCCGCACTTCTCAGGTACTGAGAACAGCATGAGACAGACGTGGAGAGTGCCCAGAAGGAAGGCTTCCAAGTCTTAGTTAGTTAGACAGTCCTCTAACAGCAGGAACCCCCAGTTAAAACATGTAGGGGTTGGATGTATGCCTTTGTATCTTCTCAAATTTTTGTCCCAAAGAAGATACCTCGGGAAAAAGAAGTTTGGGATTGCAGACTCTCTGATGGAATCAGTGAATAAGACATGCATCTCAACTGCAGAGTGTTTTGAATGGCCACTAAGTCTCCCTCTTAGTTACTGTTTTATGCGTAATTATGACCCACGTGCCTTGGAGAATGACATACCTTACAAATGATGATTATGTTAAATATTTTAAAGTTATTTTAAAGTAACTATGTGAGCTGATAAGTGAATGTATTTATAGTACCCTTCCTTGATCTTCCATTTTGCCCCGAAAAAATTCTTTACACTGAACTCACCTGTTTTCTACTTAAGCTGTTTGTGCTTATTTTTTACAGCAGTTTGTCAGATGTTTACATATGTACTCAAGAGTTAAATGAGACTGCTGGTAGCTTGGAGATCAGTTCTCTGCCTCCGGGCTGGGAGATAAGAAAGGGTTGCATTATAAGTATGTCATTTTCTGTAAGACCTTGAAGAGAATGAGTTGTTCCCTGTGGCTTCCTTGATATGTTGGGTGTGTGTGTGTGTGTGTGTGTATGACCACGTGCATTCAAGAAATATTCCTTGAATACCCACTCTGTGTGCCAGGCACTATGCAGTGTCCTGGGGATACAACAGTAAACGAGTGTGTGGGCCTCCATCCTTGCAGTTTGTCTGTTCTGCATTGGAGTTTTCCAAAACATAGTGCAGTTGCAGCACTGTCCAGACTGTCACCCACCGTTGCCTTTTGAGGCACATTCTTCCCTTGGGTGGAATAACACAGCACTGTGCTGTAAAGAAGGAGGAAGAGGGGGAAGAGGAAGAAGAAGGGAAAGAGGAAACTATCATGATGCTTCTCAGCAGAGTGTGGGTCCCTGGCTGACACAATCACCTTAAGTGTGCTAAAAGCAAGGTCCCTTGAGGTCATCCACTTCCGCCTTATTCTCTGTATCAAGGAGGTTAATGGCAGCGTGTTGATTTCATACTGGCTTTGCAGTCCCTTGGCTCTTTGGAATACCTAGGCTTGGCACGGGGATGGCTTCTTACACCAGGGGCTGTGAAGCCCAAGTCTTCAACTGTAGTCGCAGTTGTTACTGCTGCCCCGGGGCCCTGACTTCCCCTCTGCTGTGCTGGAGGTCTGCGGGAGCCAGCCGAGCCAGACAGGGAGGAGGAGCTTCCTGCCCATCAGCCTCAGCTGGCGAGTCATGCCCGCACTCACCCTGGCAGGAGCAAGGGCTACAGGAGCTTCCCTCTTAATCAGCAGCCAGCTCTCTTGACTTCAGGGGCCTCTGTTTGTTTTTCTAGGGACTTGCTGCCTCCCTTTCTTCCCTCATCCCTGAAACAGCAGTGTCAGGGCCCCTCACTTACTCCGCCTCTCTGCTGCCTTCTTGCTACCTTGACTCTCTTGGAAACAGAGTCCTGGCCCCATTTCTCAAAGGAAAGATAATGGGACACTTCCAAACCCTTAGTCCTAACTCAAAACTCAGGGTCTCTTCTTTTCTTGGTACTTTCCCTGAGCTTTCTCCCCCTAAGGAAAAGCTTTCCCAGCATCCAACCAGCCAGAATACAGATGGACAGTACAGCGTCTGTGGCCATGTTCCACGGTGAGAAAACACTACTGACCTGTGAAGCCAGATCCAGGTTCTTTTCCATGTCTGAGATGCCTTCATGGGAAACGACAGTATAACCCAGTGGGTCAAACTCTACATCCATATTATAGCAGACAGTCATCACCTCATAACCATGTATTTGTGCGCCACTTGATATTTTTAAAGCCCTTTGGCTTTTGAGTTTCACAACAACTTTGTGAGGCAGTAGTTATTCAAATAGTTGCATAAGTGAGGAAACAGAAGCTACCAAAATTAAGTGACTTTCGGGGGGCCAAGTTACCAGCAAGAAATAGAAACCAGCACTAGGGCTCTTTTGACCCTCATGAAATTATCCTGTGCTTCTTTCACACCACGTGGGGTCATTCTGGTGGCATTTTCAAAGAAGCTCCTCCAAAGTCTTTACCTTCAAAGCATTATTCTTTATCCAGAGAACTGTGATAGGTCTATTAGATACTGTATTAGCTGTCTATGCTGTGTAATAAATTATTCCCAAATATGATGACTTAAAACAATAAACACTGATTATTTCAGTTGCTGTAGGTCAGGAATCCTGGAGAGCTTAGATGGGTGATTCTCGGAGAGTCTCATGACGTTCATGTGAGGGCTTGAACAGGGCTGGAGGATCTGCTTTCAGAGGTCACTTACACTCATTGCAAAATTAGGGCTGATTGTTGGCAGAGGCCTCAGCTTCTCACCAAACGGACTTCCCCATAGAGAGGACACTGCTTGAGTGTCCACATAACGTGGCAGCTTACTTCTCCCAGAACAAGGGATCCAAGAGAAAGAGCAAGGAGGAAGCCACAGGGCCTTTAAGCCAGCCACACACCATCGGTTTGGCCTCACTGTACTCATTAGGGTCGCTAAATATAGCCACACTCAAGGAGAGGGGCATTAGCCTTCATTTCTTGAAGGAATTTCAAGGAATTTTTGGAAATACTTGAAAACCACCACAGGTAATTATAGGCTTTAAGTTTCACATAAAAGAAAATACCTCTTGCTCCTACTTCTTTTTTCACTTTCACTTTTCATAATCTTTCCTCAGTTGAATAGTTAGCCTGTACAAGACAGCAGGGCCTGAGCTAGGAGTAACCTGAGGCTGGGCCTTTCATCGTGATGGTGATGATGAGATGGCAGCTAAGATTCCCATAACTGGGAGTGCCCATCGTAGCGCAGTGGAAACAGATCTGACTAGGAACCATGAGGTTGCAGGTTTGATTCCTGACCTCGCTCAGTGGGTTTGGGATCCGGCGTTGCCATGAGCTGTGGTGTAGTCACAGACGCGGCTCAGATCTGGCATTGCTGTGGCTCTGGCGTAGATTGGCAGCTACAGCTCCGATTAGACCCCTAGCCTGGGAACCTCCATATGCCGCAGGTGCAGTCCCAAAAAAAGACAAGGGACAAAAAAAAAAAAAGATTTCCTTGGCGTACTAGGTCAGGCACTGTTCTGGGAACTTCATATATATTAATTCACCTAATTCTCCCAGCAGTGTTATGAAATAGGTACAGTTATCATTTCCACTTTATAGATGGGAAGACTGAGGCACAGAGAGGTAGAGTCATTTGACCAAGATCACATAACCAGTGAGTGGTACAGAACAGGTGCTCTGTCTCCACAGTCCTGCTCTCAACCGACACGTGCTCTTCTGACTGTGGCAAAGATGAAAGATTTCTCAGACCCTCCTATTCACTTGGGGCATTTGGATTTGGGATCAAACTAGACAGAGAGCGAAGAAGAGAAACCTAGGAATTACAAAAAAAAAAAGTTTTCAGATTTCTTTTTAAGAGCTGAGCCATAGTGTCAAGTATAATGGTCCAGGCTGTAGATGACGACTAGAATGGCTGTAAATGTAGTACAAGCCGAGGTTCCACGTATCAGGCTCACACTGGAGGCACGGAAACTTGCTGGATGCCTTTGTTGGAAGGTGATTACACCATCTGGTAACAACTAAGTTACTAGTTCTTCAGCAGCCTTGCTTTCTGTTGTCTGTTCAAGCCGTTTCATCATCAGACAATTTACTGATGATCGATAGCTTTTTTTTCAGAATTTATGCAACCTCAGAGTTTTTTTCAGAAGTAAAACGATATTATAGAGGTGTCTGGTTTTCTTCCTCAATTTGCTGTCTCTGTCTCCCTTGTAATAACCACGTCATTAGGGTAATTACATCTCAACAGGCCCTGTAGCTTCACCAAGGTAGACAAAGGCAATAACTTTAGGGAGGTAGTTATGCATTTATTTATTTATTTATTTATTTATTTATGACCACACCCATGGCATATGGAAGTTCCCAGGCCAGGAATTGAATCTGAGCCACAGCTGCAACCTACGCCTTAGCTGCGGCAGTGCCAGATCCTTTTAACCCACTGTACCAGGCCAGGGATCAAACACACTCCTCTTCTGCAGTGACCCAAGCTGCTGCACTCAGATTTTCAACCCACTCTACCACAGCGGGAACTCCTGCACCCATTTAAATTGTGTACTAAAAACTCTTTCTTTCCATAGAATGAGAAAGGAATGTATAGTCATCCAAACTAGCCCTTATTATTCAAAGTTTACTAAAATAGAATCCCTGGATGAGGCTTCTACTTCAGAATTCTCACCAGGCTCCAGGAGATATTAAATACCAAAGAGACATTATGCTCTACTTTTTCCAAGTGGAAATACTTGGTCCAGGCCAAAAAAAAAGAAAAGAAAAGATGCATATG
Source organism: Catagonus wagneri (assembly GCA_004024745.2). Lineage (NCBI taxonomy): Eukaryota > Metazoa > Chordata > Mammalia > Artiodactyla > Tayassuidae > Catagonus > Catagonus wagneri. Next base: position 9,669,421 of record PVHT020000886.1, on the reverse strand, counting down.
TAGTCATTTTTCTTTGGGGTGAATGATCTGTTGGATCCGAGAAGAAGACTAGGAGTGAAATGAGGCTCTCAGATAAACTTTCCAGTTTGGGAAACAACCTCAAGCCAATCCATGGGATGCTGAAGGCTAAAATTCAGGAAACTTTCCCAGCCCTTTTGTCATTCCACTCACACCATCACTCTACTTCCCAGTCAAGCTTTACATTGATAGATGTAGGGTTTATATTATTGTGTTCTCTGCAAATCTTTAAAAGGGCTACATAAGGGAGAACGTATTTCTCTGTGAAGCCTGAGTCTAAATGCTGCAGAATGAAATGCACACTTTCCTGTCAAAAGCATAGTAAGGAACTGACCTTTTTTAAAAGCCATGCTGGGGCAGGGAAAAGAGTACTTTTTGCGTGTGCCTGTGTGTGTGATAAGAGGGAGGAAATTTAGTACAGAGAAATCAGCTCGTATTAGCCTAAAATAGAGTTTATAGAGGAAATTTGCCACTTACCTCTGTTGTTATTACATGATTCTATTGTCTATGATTAACAAAAGAGTCACTGTCTTTTTTTTTTAAGCTATTCAGTGCTAGGAATTCCCTAGTAGAATTTCACCTCGTCTGTCTGTGTGTGTGTGTGTGTGTGCGCGCGCGCATATGCGCATGTGTGCTGATGACCAGCTTAAAGGACAAGACAGTATATATCTACCTAAGCTGATGCTGGTCTAGTAACGTACTCACGTACATGACATTGGAGTCCAGAAGTCTTCAAAGGTACCCTTAGACTCTGTTGCCTGGGACTGTATCTCCAAGAAGAGCTGGCCTCTGATCCAGACTGTCTGCACCCTGAGTATGAGGGACGCACAGCTTTCTAGAGAGGGATGAACAATTTTTGGTTCCTTCTCTTCCCACTGTCTCCCAAGTAGAGAAAGGAAAAGTGGACGACAGTGCTCACAAGCCTGGGAAGCTGCTAAGTAAACCACAGCTTATGGGAAAGAAGGCGTAGAGCTTTAAGTCACAGATGCCTTTAAATGCGAAGCAAAGAGAAAGCTGATCAATTAGAACTGAGCTTGGAATTGGGAGACTGGGAACATAACTGAGTAGGAGCTTTGAATTGTGAGTGCTGCTGGCACATGGGAGCCACACGTTCAGGGCCCTTCCCTTCTGCTTTGTGTCCCCCACCCAGCCTCATTGGCTTTCTGCTTATAGGAAAAGACACATATACACACACACTGTAAAACAAAAATGACAAAGTAGTTTTACCTTCCTTTCACCACCCATACCAATCCTTGTTTTTCTCATTTTGTTTTCTGTGTTAACACTTGGTTACCTGTAAGCATTTTTAAAAGCAGAGGTTGAGTGGGGGGTGCGGGAAATGGGTGAAGGTGGCCGAAAGGTAGGAGACACCTGGGGATGTAATGTACAGCCTGGTGACTATGGTTAAAGATACTATATTGTATATTTAAAAGTTGCTAAGAGAGTAGATCTTAAAAGTTTTCATCATAAGGAAAAAAAATTGAACTGTGTGAGGAGATGGATATTAACTAGGTTTATTGTGGTAAGCATTTCACAGTATATATGTATATCAGATCATTATGTTGTACACCTTAAACTTAAACAGTGTTATTTGTCAATCATATCTCATTAAACCTGAAAAAAATTTTAAATAAAATCAGTGGTGTATCAGGTCACTTGCTGTTACTTTTTTATTTTTAAATCATGATCCCTTTAGCTGTAATGACTGATTGGCAGGCTTTAATCAGATGCTTATGGCTGGTTAATGCCATAAAATTTTTGAGCTAAGATGAAAAATAATTCTTTCTCTCCCTTGCTTGAGCTGTAGAGTGTTTCCTCAACTTCCCCACCATGCTGACTCGTAGGAAAAACATTTCTGTTGCACATACATGGAATTAAACCAAACCAACCAGGATAAAGGATGCCTAAGTAAGGTGCCCCCTTCCCCCCCCCCCACTTGTTCCTCACCCCCAGGTTCCTGCTGCAGCTGGGGGCCAGCTGGAATCCTGGGTGGAAGTAAATTAACTGGAAACCTCTAGTCACTGCTGCCGTCCCCTGGAATAAAGGAAGGAATGCCCAGGCAGCATGGCCCCAGAGTCTGCCTCTGGCTGCTGCCCACACAACTCAAAGCACTTCAGTGCTCAGGCTGGCAAGCATGCCCACTGCCTGCCTTCTGCATATTCGCCTGTAGGATGGAGGCCAGGCCACCAGCTTCCACACTTCTCAGATGCTCTAAAGGTAAAGAGCTCAGAGAAGATGCTTCATAAAGGAACTGGCAGCAGGGGGTGTCTTTCCATATTTCTCAGTGGAGATAAGTACTCTGACCATAGTTACCTCTTGAGAAAAAGCTTCAATCTTAGTTCCAAGTTTTCTCTGAGTGATAACTGCCCTATTATACTACTGCTGCTGTATAGTCCAGGAATAGCATTTCTAATTATCTTGTGAATTTTTGCTTTCTTAGGAAGAAGAAATAACCAAAAAGTTGCTTGGATTTTCAAGACAGAAGAAGGATGGATGAAGGTAAAAATAAATAAAGGAGATAAAGACTTTCATTTGTTGCAAATTAACAAATAACAAAGTGGAGCTTTAGGATGACAGACTTGCCTCCACCCCGAGGTTCTTTCATAAAGAGAAAGATGGGGGGGGGGGGGAGAAGGAAGGAAGGAGGGAAGGGAAAAGAAAGATCTTATTGTTTACCGCTAGAATTTAAATCACAGCACCCCAGCACAGCAGGGCCTCTTGAAATAGCTGCCTCCCCGTAGGACCCTTAGTCTTGCTGAGAACACAGAAATTCAGAAGTTTAAAACTCACTGGGAACTTCACTGGCAAACTAGAGAAGAGAAATAGGGCAGATTTGCATCCTTTCTTTCCAGTAAACAGTGCCATCAGGAATATGTTCCACAGTAACTTCCTTCAGGTAATTTCATTCCCAGTTTTCACTGGTTTTTATTTCAAGGGAACAAAACAGACCCACACCTTCTTTTCCTAACACTAGCCTGAAGAATCTACTGAATTCTATTGATTTTTCTCCCTTTGAACACAAGCTCATTAACCTGAAACACTAAAGGGAGAACTATATTTCACTGAGCCTATAGCTGAGTGTCTGAAAACAGAAAGATCCCAAGACAGTGATACAGCTCTTTCCCTGGGATTCCCAATTTTTTTTTTCCTTTCAAATTCAGCTGCAGAAGCTGTGACATTGCTTTCTTAATCCTAGAGAGTTTCACATCAGTTAGAAGCAGCTTTCTTTAAACGTATCCTTCTTTATTGCAGTGTTCAGCAAAAGCAGGGTTCCCACCAACTTCTGCATTCTTACAAGCTCTGGGGCAAAATGTTAGCATCAACAGCAGTGCTGTGCTGACAGCAAGCTCCGCTGCCTCCTCTCAGCTAAGCGAGCTAAGGCTGGACTGAGAAGCTATCTTGGATATATGGAAATGAGGTCTTCCTAAAAGTCCCCAAGGAATTCCTTGCAAAGGAAAAAGCGATCAGGAAAAAATTAGACAACACAGACATCAGAATCAGTCTGCCAGACAAGTCTCCAAAAAGGCAGATGAGTGGGGCTGCTTTTACCTTCCCAATCCAGGAGAATGAGAGTTGTGTCCCCACTCTTTAATAATAATAACGACAACAACAATAGCTGTTTTACCCAAGAAACCAATATAAAATGCTTGTGGTCTTGACTTTTATTTGAGATCTCTGATGAGATCAGATGATCTATACCCTTTCATTCAAGGCAACAGACGTCTTCAAACTGTTGTTTAATTTGATGTATCCTTTGAAACAGAAAGTGCATTACATGTAACTGGTCTTGGCAAAGGGGGTTTCTTTTTACAAACCGAATTCCTTATATAAATTAATAAAAGTTAAAGATGCTAATATATCACCGTTATTAGCTTAAAAAAGAAAAAAATTTACATAGTCTCTAGTATTCTTATGATACAAAACACTTCAAATTCAATTACAGCAACTAAATGGATCTTTATGTTTCTGACCCAGAGCAGTTGTAACAATTCCCACCATCTACTTTAACACGCATTTTTCTCAGAAAGGAGTTAAATTAAATACAAGCTATTGTAGCCCCTCCCTCCCCAACACTTTCTTTAAATCACTAATAAATAGCAACAAACGACTGTGCAATTTCAGGGAGGAGCGGAGAGGCAAGTCGGAGGCCTTCCTGGTTCCAAGTCTTCTACTTCAAGTCCTGGAGGCGGGAGCCGGCGTGGAGCCGGGCGTGGTCGGGGAAGAGCAAGAAGGTACGGAAGGGAAAAGGAGACTGAACAAATCCAAACCCGGGAGGGATGCGAGAGGCGAAGGGAGGAGGGTGAGCAGACTCTCCTCTATGCTTTTCCAAGTAAGTTCAAAATAAAAGGGGAAGGCGTGGTTTGAATAGCTCTTGCAAGGGGAAGGGACGCAGGAAGGAGGAGGTCCATCTTTGTATACCAAATTCAAAAAAGCATTTTACATTTTAAATATTCACAATAACTTCTAGTCAGTGTGACTCACGATTTATTTACAAAGAGCCTTCAACAGGTTACTCTCGTCGGCGCAGCGGCGCAGCAGTTTGTGGGGGAGAAACGTCCCTCTTCCCATCTGCGGCGGCCGGCCGGCCGCCCGCCCGGCGGCTCCGACGTCCCCCGCGCGGAGGGTGCCGACCGACCGGCGCACCTCTCGGCGGCGCCACCCCGGCCCGCGGGCCGCGAGGCAAAGGCCGGGGCTTGGGTCTGGGGGACCCGGGAGGGGGTGGGGCGCGGCCTGGGGCCGAGCGGGCCCTGGAGGGCGCCCAGCGGCAGGCGTCGGTCGCGCTTTTCGCGCGGCGCCTTTCGTGGCCGTCGCTGCCCCATCGTCCTCCGAGCCTCTCTCCCCCGCCCGCCTCGACCTCTAGTTTACAAAAATAGATATGTACATCTAAGAAAATAGCAAAGGGCCCCCACGGGCGGGGCCGTGTCCTCCGGGCCCCGCGGGGCGGGAAGGCGGGCCGCGCCGTCCGCGCGGTGCCCGCCGAGGGGCCGGAGGCCGGCCGGGCGCTCAGGACGAGCTCTCGTTCTCGGACGCGTGCAGCAGGAGGCCGCCGCCGCCGCCGCCGCCGCCGCTCGACTTGTGCTTCTTCAGCAGCTGCGTGATCTTCTCGTCGTCGGAGTTGGGGTCCAGGGGCTTATTGTAGTCGTCGTCCTCCTCCTCGTTCTCCGAGGTTCCTTTCAGCCGCTCGGTCTCCGAATCCTGCTTCTTCTTGGCCGTGGCCATCTCGGCGGCGTGCTTCTTCCTCCACTTGGTCCGGCGGTTCTGGAACCAGACCTGGGGGCCCAGAAAACGGAGAAGAGGGGAAACGGGTAGAGGGCATTTAGGGCGGGCAGAGCCAAGCAAGGCCTCCTCTCCCCCGGCCCGCAGTCGCTCGTACGGGCCCCCCGACGGCAGGATACCCTCCCCCAGAGCCCTCCCTTGTCTGGGCCGTCAAAGTCGGTCTCCGTCGCCCGCGGTTTCCTCGGGAGTACAGGCACCAACCAGCCGGCTGCCGTTGCCATAGTGATAGTAACACAGGAGCATTGAGGTTGTCAGTGACAGATTTCTCAGAAGAGGAAAAACTTGGAAACTTAAAACGAGTTTCTCTGAAAGGGTCTGCTTTCCTACTTTCTGGTTTGAAGTAGAAAACGTTTCCCCTTCGTAAAGTTGCTCCATGATGACTATGATTTTATTTTATTTTTTAAACTTTCTTAGATCAAGGTATTTCAAACAGTCCGAAGTATATCTGCTTTCTAGTGTAATTTTCGGGAGAAGACACAGACAGCTTTTACCTCAATTACTTCTGGTCTTTTCACTTGGGGATATTTGTTTCATTGGTCTCAGATCTGAATACACACAAATATGGTAGGTCAACACTCCCCTCCCCATTTACAGGAGTAATGTATGATGTAAAAAAATTTTTTGAAAGATCTGCTAAAATAGAAACCTCAAATTAATAATAATAACATAAATGCATGAACATATTTAGTAGCTCAGTGGAAATCATCACAGTAGTTTGTGAGTCTCTGTCTCTTTGGTTTAATGTTTTTCATAAAACCAAAGTCAAAGCAAGAATTTTCATTAGTAATTTTTTAAAATGAAATTTAGCCAATTACATTATTACCCAATATTAGCATGCCTCATATTTCAAATATTATTTTAATATTGTTCCTCCCTAATACATTCATTTTTATACACATATTTTAAGCCTATCCATGGTGTTTGCATCATGTTTGATACATATATTTTAATCCAGAGGATCAGCAATAAATAACCAATTTCCCAAATATATTGAATCATCCTCTCTTTATGCTTCTCATCCATTTTCTCATCTGTTATGTATTTATCTAGAGAATCAGAATTGTTAAGAAAATGATTTTTAGTTTCTTTATACAGCTATAATAACTCACTTTCAGACACACAGACATATTTATGGTGACAAATGAAGACCTCCAGATTACTGTGGTAGGCTCTGTACGAACTACCACAAAAGTAATTTTAACTGTGATGGTATGCTAATAGTAACATACAAAATCACTCCTGAAATGCATTTTATGATGCTTGTCCAGAGGGAAATACTCTTTAGTCAGCAGACATGGCTAACATTATCCCTACTATACTTTTAAAAGCAACAATATAACTAATGAAAACATATTTACACACACACACACACACACAAACCCAAATATAATAAACTGAAGGAGGACAAAAGAGAATACTAGCACCTAGCTGGCTCAACCCCTTTATTTTTCAGGGAAAGAGTTCTACAATGTGATTCCCTAGAAATATACTGTACAACTCAATTATAAGTTAAATGACATTTTAAGTATACACTGTTGTCATAAACAGTAAAACATCTTACATCAATTGACAAACTTAAGTTTCATAATACAGTAATAATCTTGTCAATTCATTTGGAAAATTACTATTCCAAAGTGATTGCCTTCAGCTAAGCTAAGAGCAAATGCATCCATGCTAAGTGGTTAGATTCTGTGGATTTATTGGTTTTTTTTTTTTAACCTGCTAGTTAAGACAATAGCACTATAATGCTGATTAGGAAATTACATAACTAGTGGAGCCTGAATTGACAAACAAAAGCTTGAATATCCTTACAAGTGGGATAAACAGAAGCTATCTGACTGTGCTGATCTTTTCTCAGGGCTGATATTTCGGTAATGCTTTCATTCTCTAATAATGGTTCTCCCAGCACATGCTGCTATCTAGATTAACCTAATTTCAAAGGCGGGGGCTTGATTTCTTTTGTTCATCAACAGTTTGCCCGCCTGGGAGACCCCAGAGCCTTTGTAACCTCCCCCCCCACCCCCTCCACTGATCTCATCTCAGACCCGCACCCCCCGGGGGCGGCTGTTAGTTTGGGGTGTGTGTGCTGCCCGAGCTGAGCTGGGCAGGCATGAAGAGGCAATCCCTAGAGGTTTGCAAGGTCCACTCACCTTGACCTGACTCTCCGTCATCCCCAGCGAATAGGCCAAGCGAGCCCTCTCGGGCCCCGCCAAGTATTTCGTTTGTTCGAAAGTCTTCTCCAGGGCGAAGATCTGCTGGCCCGAGAATGTGGGTCTCGTGTGTTTTCTCTTCCCGTCTTTGTCCAACAAAATGGATCCTTGATCTACGAGAACGTTTTAAAAAAAGGAAAGACAGAAAGCAGTCGGTTACAAGAGGCTCCACTGAAGAGAAACGGGACTCAAGAAACTTGTGTTTTGGTGGGTAGGGAAAGCTTATTTCTCGGCGGGTACCAGAAGTACCGTGGCTCCTGCAGCCCCACTGCGCATCTCCCTTTGCCTTTTTACATCCACCTGTTTTTTTGTTTTGTTCTTTTTAAGCTGGTGTGTTTGGAGCCACAGTAAATGACCTTCTACCCAACAACAACATCCAACAGCCAGAGAGCGCATTCCTAAAGTTTGCCAGGGACCGAATCGCTAGGCCCCAATAAATTGAGGAGCGCCGGGCGGGGGTGGCAGGAAAAGCCACTCTCAGTGCCTAATTTAGTTGGGGCTCGGACCTGTGCGCGGGGATAACTCCTTTTGCTCCCTAACGTTTTCCTAACCTGTGTCCGCACTACAAAGGGCGCCTTGTTTTGGGAACACAAGGGAGCTAAATCGCCCACAAGTCTGACGCCGCCGCGGCCGAGGGGGAGGGGGCGCCGCTTTGTTGGCTGTCCCTGCGTGGCCGTCCAAACGAATACAATGGAGTCGCCCCGACACCCTCACTCGCCCTCTGTCCCTGGGCTTCCCCAACTTCCTTCAGTTACTGCCGCTCGGCCACATGAAAACGGTCCTGAGACTTAGAAGAAACTTTGGGGACTCGATCAAAAGCAAACAGCAGAGCGAGAAAAGGACCCAGGGCTGGCCCCTAAATGCTACCTGGGAGGATGGGCGCTTCCGTGGCGGGACGGCCAACTAGAAGATAAGAAGTGATGCCGGGATCATTCAGTTGGTATCTACTAATGTCTCTGCGGGATGTTGCATTTTCCCCGTTCTTGTCCTATCACCGCTTTCTCCCTCGTGTTAGGATGTTGAGAACCACGATGCCCCTCAAAATGTGTCCGGGACCAAGGCGTCCCGGCATCCCGCGGCCAAGGCCAGCGGGAAGGCGAGGGCCCAGCGGTGGGAAGCGGCCCGAAGTGGAGCTCGCCCTCTGCCACCGGCCGCGTACGGGTCTTCAGTGGGATCACCTGGTCTATGTGTGGGACGAGGGCGACGAGGTTAGGTGGGGACACCCTCGGCAGAGACGTACACGCGAGTGCACGCGTTCAGCGAAGGGCTGTGGAGGGCTCGCCGCTGCGGATCCCCACTGGTTCGCAGAGAGAAGGCCAGGTAGGCTGGAGAAGGTTGAGCGGGGCTTTGGCAGGAGCCAGGAAAGCAGGGATGCAGGCCTCTCCTGCCCCATCTCTTTAACCCAAGCGGAGCCTACGAGTCCAGCCTGGATGTTCCGTGAGCAGCCGGGGCCTCGGATGAGACCCAAGCCCCGACCCACGTTGTCTTCATCAGGGACGCATGCACACCCGCTCCTCAAGGCGTGCCCAAGACCTGGGAAGAGGCGAGCGCTTGGACGCAGTCATGCGAGCTCAGGAAAGCGAGAATCCCCTGCCGAACTCTAGCCCAACCTAAATCGTGCAGTTCTGGCACTGCCAAACTACTCGGCAGGCCAGAGGTGAACCGAACGCATGCACACCAGGGGCCAGGACCCGAGGAAGCACAGCTGGGAGCGGGCGATTGTACTCACGAGGGGTGCAGGCCAGGCGTGCGTCCCTCCAGGGTGGGCTCTGCATCACTCCTGGCCAGAAGATAGGCGTCCGGCCTGGCAGCTCAGCTAGTGGCTTGGGGTACCGACCCACGGCGGCCACGGCCGCAGCGCTGGGGCTGAAGTAGAGCCCTGGCGGCGGCGGCGGCGGGCTCAGGCTGCTGAAACGGGGCAGGCCGGCCAGCAGCCCCGCTGGGGATGAAGCGGCGGCGGCCGCGGCGGCGGCCGCGGCTGCAGCGGCCGAAGCGGAGGAAGCGGAGGTGGACGAGGAAGAGGAGGAGGAGGAGCCGGAGGGCGAGGCGGAGGGCAGGGCGGCCCCTGAAGCCACCGGCATGGATGGCCGGCTCAGGATGTCGTTGATGCCGTGTGGGGTGGCTGCCGAGAGCTGCTGCGGGGGACTGCCCAGGGACGAGAGCCCCCCCGCGGCCGGGGGCTTCAGGCTGCCTGGGTTGTGGGCGCCCAAAGGCGGGGAGGGCGACGACGAGGAGGACGAGGAGGACGAGGAGGAGGGAGGGCCGGCGGGCAGCGGAGGGTACGCGGTGGGGTACAGAGGGGTCTTCATTTCTGCCATGCTGTGCAGGGCGGCCAGGGGCGGGCTGCTGAGCAGGAACGCGCTCTGCCGGGTGCCCTCCATCGCCCCCACCGCTAACATCCCACGACCAGGCCGGAGCCCGCAGCCACGCAGCGAGGGCGCCGGCCGGGGCCCCCCGGCGGGGCTCAGGGGAGCGAGAAGCGCGGAGGGCGCGAGTGAGGAGTCCGAGGAGTCGCTCCGCGCACACGGAGGCGACCTGCCAACTGGGCCAAGAATGCGGCCGCCTAGAGTTACTCTCAGAACTGCGCAGCAGAAATGTCCGGACACACCAGTCCAGAGGCGGTGGCTCGCTGAGACCAGCAAGCGTCCGGGTGGGTTTGGCTGTCCTTGCCGTCCCAGAGTCCTGGATTCTCGATCTCTTCCCTCTTCCGCACTTTTTCCTTGCCGCTCAGAAAGCGCTACTTCTCATCTTCTCCCCGCGGGAAATACGCAAAACAAAACTCCGGCTGGTTCCAGAGAGCTTGTAACAAAGTTAGAGTCACTGAATCTCCGCTTTGATGCGGGAAGGTGGGGGCTGGCTCGCTTTTGGGGGAGAGAAGTTCAAAGGACGCCGGATTCCTCCTGATGCGCTCGTCCAATCTTAGTCGGATGTTCTGCTCTTTCCCGCACGAGATTGATTCCTACCCCGCGCTCTGAGCGCGCAGGGAGAGAGCGCATCCAGCTCGCAGCGGAATCTGGACTCCGGCCGGGCTTCCTCCGCCGGCGCTGCCCGAGGCTGCTGCACCAGAAAGGGCAGTGCCACCAATCCGCGAGGCTCCGGATTCGGCGCGCCGACCCGCCTTCCCCTCTGGGCCACGGGGCACTAGAGTTGCAATACCGAAAAGAAAAAGGGGAAGAAAAACACGGGAAAACAAAGACTAAGTGTGAAAAGTCTGACTGCTTCGGTTATGGCTCCGCCGGTCTGTCCACTTCTGCAAACGGGCCTGGACGACCCCGGCCCCACCCCACCCCCCAGCGCTCTCTCTTCCTCTCACTCTCCGCCTTTGCCTCTCCTCTCTCGCATTTTCTTCGCGGCTCTACAGGCTTCGCTCTTCTAAGTCCTGTCTTCTGGCCAAGCTGACCCTCTCCTCGGCTCTTCCACTCCCCCTCTCTCCTCTCCTTTCTCCCTCCGGGCCTGACAGTTCAAATGAAGCTCTCAAAGGTAATAAAACATTTGCATCACTCCCTACCCCTCTTTAGCTGGGGGAGGAAAGGGAGGGGGAAGTGGGGGTCCAAAATGAGAACTTTGAAGGACGTCACTCCGAGGCAGCCGGGAAGGGCGGGGCCGAGGAAAGGGGTGCAGGCCGGGGGCGTAACCACGGTTTCCAATAGTGCTCAGCTTTGGGCCTCGCGTTGCCTCCAGGTTGCGCCCACTCGGGAGCGCCGCGCTCTCTGATTGGCTGCTAAGGGCGAGCCGTAGGGCCGCACCCGCCTGGTCCCCGCCCCCTCCTACTTCCATCCCTCCCGTGGGTGGAACCAAGGGGCGGGGCCTGGCTTGTGGTGCGGTTCTGCTGCTGGGCCTGTGGACGCCTCAATTAATTGTGTTAAATAAAACGGGAAAGGGGAGGGGGAGCAGAGACGCAAAGAGTATTACTTTTTAAAGAGAAGAATAATGAAAACCCAGCCCTTTTATGGAAAAGCAGTTCATATTCTTCCCTCGCCTCCCCCTCGCCAGCTCACGTCACCGTAGCCCCCCTTCCTCCAAGAGCTCAAGACGCCTCACCTCGAACAGAGTCTGGTCTCTTGTAAAATGGAGCTAATGGAGCAGGCAGCCCGCGCAGCCCTGGCCTAGCTGGTTCTTTTGAAGGGATTAATTAAAGGCCATCTGGGCGCTCCAAGAATTGTGTAAATTAATTTGTTGCTCCTTAAGCCTCATAGATGTCCTTAAGCCCCTTGTAGGCGAAGGATCGTTCTTTCCATCTTTGCCACCTCCCGCTTTCCTTCTCTTTCAACTTCACTTTTCTTTTTATTCCTGGGTAACACCCCTCCCCCCACGATTTATAGGTTCAGTTCACATGGAACGAAATCAGCTTGTTGGGAATATTTATTTCTCGTGTGACTTTTAGACCTGAGAGCAGTGAACTTTTTTTTTTTCAACTTTTCTCACCTGTGATTATTATTTGTTTTGAGTTTTACGGGGTCAGAATCACCAAAATTGAGGTGGCTCTTCAGATACGGACGTATCTGGTTATCCTCCCCCCGCTGTAGGTTTTTGAAAACCGTCCTGGAAACTCTTACCCCTGCTCTCAATTTCAGGTTGTTTGGGGAGATAGAGTTGGTCCTGGCTTGTGGGTTGTAGTGAGGAGGTGACTAGGGTTTGAGAGCTGGACAGTGGTATCCCTTGATCCCTCTCAATTTCTCCCATCCTGGCGGTCTTTACATTTTCTGGCAGGGTTGAGCTGCATTCTAGGGGAAGGAAGACCCTTACAGTTTTGAGGTTTCAGGATGTTAAAAGTAACACACGATTGAGGGGTGGTCACTAGAGCAATTTGGATGACAGCATTAAGGCCAAACTGTATTCACAGAAAATAGAAATAAATAGCTCAAGAATAGAATTCAAGAGGCACCAGGCAGGGATGGATTTTGGTCAAAGCACTCCTATGCATCGAGCACCAAAAGCCAGAGGGCTTATTCCGCTTCGATAACCTTCTTTCCAAGCACTGGTCTTTCAAGGGTGGCAACTTGAGCTTGAGCTTGAAGGGTTTTTTTAATTTGTTTGTGTATCTTTTTCCAGTTTTATTATTCACTTCTGAGATAAAAGTAATGCTCTTATTTGGTCCCCTTTTCCCCTCACCCTTTTTCATTAACTTCAAGAATTCGTAGACCTTAGAATCTGACTGGGGGAAGGTGAAGTCCTTCCTCAGTGTGAATTATGCTGAGAAGGGCAAGAAATGAGCTGATGGGGGGGACCGTCTGTATTTCTCCGAGAGGATGTTCTGCTGGGCTGTGGGTCTAAACCCCGGCGTCCGGCCACTTGGGCCGGGAGACTTCGGCGGGAGGCTGGCGCGTGTAGCCCGGCTCTGGCCCGAGTGTTGGGGTCCTCTGCTTGTCAATTCGTTAAAAAACGAAATTTCTCGCCTCCGGAGTCTCCAGTTCGGAGGTAGCACACAGCCTCTCGCCTGGATCCTGCTCCTGAGCCACCGGCGACCTCCTCACGTCCCCGGCTTTGGTCACGCAGCATTCTCAAGGGAAGGAATAGAGACAAGGAGGTCAGCGAGCCCCAAAGATTCCAGTTTCAGAAAGTGCCCCCCCTCCTTTATTTCGTGTAAATAGCGTGACCTGGGAAAGAATTCTTCATTCTCCTACTGTAAATTTAGCATCGGATACAGGGTGGGTATATCAGACAGACAGCAAAATCAGACAGGGACAGACACGGGGAGCGACTGATTCCTCTCAACGCAATTCCGGGTTAACTGCCATCGGGCGAATAGTTGCGAAGCTGTGTGAGTAAGAAGCCTCCATCGTTCGCCTTTATCATTCACATTGCAGAACTGAAGTAGCAGCATTGTTCTTAAGTGTGACGATTAAAAAAATAACAAAACCTGGTGTCTGTGTACCTCGATCCCTGGGGGTGAACCCGAGTGCCTGGATCTCGCGTGGGGCCGCGTGTGTTCCAGACGCACGCTGCGGGGCGCTGAAGGAAGGCCGGTGCCTCCTGCCTGGTGCTGCGTGTCATCATCGATCGGCTCCGTCTGTCTCCAGCCAGGAGCCGGGAGAGCGAGGGGCGTCTTCGAAGGGGGGTGGGCTGCCCCTGTCACTCGCGGGGAACATTAGCCCTGCCCCTGCGGAGCTAAAAACTACCTTTGGGATCGAGTCCTGGAGGGGCAGATCCCCAGCAGGACGCCGGAGGCCGGTTTCTGATTGGGGCCATTCTTAACGTGCCGCGTACACGCGCCCGAGGGAGCCGGGACTTCCCTCCCGGGGGAACCGTCGGGACTCGGCGCGTGCGGCTCTGCCTTCGATCTAAAGTCTGGCGTTTCTAAGCCACCCCTAGGAATGGATAGTGCAATACACGTTGACAAGACACCCCTCGTACATCTCTGCATAGTATATACCTGTGCATGTGTGTGTAAATACATATATATACATATGTCTGTTTGAAGAGGAATGATTTTAATTTAATTTTAATTAGAAAGTAAATGAGAGCGGCTTGGTAAATTCTGCGGTTGCAAAAAGGGCTGAAAGGTTAGGGGTGCGGAAAGCGACGCACCCTCCACCCCTGATTTTCCTTAAGCCTGCGAACAAGGGCCCCAGTTTTCCAGTTACTTATTTAGCCGGTTCCTGCTGTTTAGCACCCTTCGCTGTGCACTTGACCACCCTACCCTCGGTCTAACCCTCCTAGTGTGTTTCGATACTTCTGTTTTAGATCGAAGGAGCAGCCACGAAATTCAGGGTATTTCACAGAAGGAATGCAAATGAAATCTCAGCTGAGTGTACTTAAATTCAGCAGTCTGTCAGGGATGAATGATAACTCTTCTTCCCCAAATATATTAGCGTCAAAGGTCAGGAGACTCAAGTGTAGCCCCAGGAAGCCAATTCTATATTCGCTGAAGAAGGGAGGAGCAGATGAAGGGAATTTTGTGTGTGTTTCAGGCCAAAACCCACTCAAAAATGTGTTTGCTTGAATTGTCTGGATGACTTCTTTAATAACTCCACTTCGGCAGACGAGTGGGGCCTGTTTGAGCTGAACCTAGAGGCTGGCTGGTTTTACATTCATGTTAAAAACGGGGTCGGGCAGGCAGCTAAATAGAAACTCAAAGAAGAATGTCCACAATCTTGGAACAACCCAGTCTCAGAGATGGAGAGCAGGGGACGAAAGAGAGTGCGGCTGTCTGCACCTCTTTGCCTCCGGTGAACTCGGTGGGATAGGAACTGGACCCTCGGCCGCTTCTGCTGACCAGGAGTTACTGAGCCTACTTGGAAAAGGGTTGGGCTAGAGAGGGGCCAACAAATGCCGGGTGGGGAAGAGCGCTGGGGGATCCTGCGGTTGGCGCTCTCCCAGCCGAGGCCAATGCAAACCGCGGGAAGGAAGAGACCCACCTGTGTAGACAGCCTCATTGGATCTACTACCAAAAAGATCTGGAACCTCAGGCCAGGATCCCCCTCAGAGATCTTCAAAAATGGCAGCATCGCACCTCCGTGCGCAAGTGCAGAAAACTTACTGAGTTTCCCTGGGAAGGGAAGGTTCTGAAAGTCCAAGAAGATGGAGAATACTAAAGTTCGGAAAGGTCTGCAGCATCAAAACCCAATTCAGAAATGAGAGTAAGTGCAAGAAAACACAGAAGAGCTGCTACGGAGAAAACCAGTCTTGAACTTCAGCACAGCACACCTAACTTCAGCAAAGCATATACGGGGATGTACAGTGCCCACCTAGGCACACGCATTCCCGCAGGAGTTTACTGCAGAGACCCATTTGTTTCCAAGGAACCCGCTTGCTTTGAAGTACATTCTGGAAACCGGGATCCCGTGTGGATTCATGTACTCAAAGGAGTGTCTGTCATTTTCTACAGTTTCCTCACAAAATAGATCGCCGGTTCAGTTTCACCACCCGCTGAAACAGTATCTGATGTGAAGGGCCGTGAAAAATTTATACGTGTATCAATAACGTCCATTAAACATAGTGTAAGTAATTTCAAACGAGCCTGTGAACTAGTTCCTCCTTCTGCTCTGCTAAAAGCTGTTGCATCTGATTTGGGTGTGCGTGAGGGTGTCAGCCTTGGTCCCTTCAGCCACCTCGCGTGGATGACTCCTATTCTTTGGTGAGAAAAGTTTCATTTGCATGGAAGCTCGGCTTACAGTGAGTGCTTGGGTCCTATGGAGTCCCTTTTAGAGAAACCCTGAGCGGTTACCGCCCTCTTGTGGAAGAAACTTAGCGGTTCATTCCGTCTAGAAAAGACAAGCCTGATCATGTTAAAAGTGATTTTCTCAAGGAGGTGGTTTGCCTTTGCGTAGCTGCTGGGCTCGCTGATTAACATTTGCTTAATTTTTATCTGAAATGCCAAATTCATAAAGAGAAGTGTGGGTTTGACTGTTCTTGTTTTAATTCAGATAGCAAGAGCCCTCTGAAGCGAACACGTAAGTTCCCTAATGGCCTAGTGGTTAAGGATGCCGTACTGGTTGGATCCCTGGCATGGGAACTTCCTGCACGCCATGGGCAAAGCCAAAAAAAAAAAAAGAAAAGAAAAACCCAAATAAATAATAAAATGAAAATTTAGATTTTAATCTTTCTTTCTTACCCACCCTTTGTTGCACTCCACTATTTGACTCAATTGGAATAAAACGTATTTCAACTTTTATTGGAATTAGTTTTTTACTTTTCTTCCCTAATTATCAAACAATACTGTGTTTACTAATATTTGAAAAGTAGAGAGAATTGTAAAAACAGAGAGTCACCCATAACCCCATCCTCAAGGGACAAATACTTCTGATATTTTGGCATATTTGCTTGCTGTTTTTAGCCTTTATTCTTGTTTTGTTTTAATGGTTGAGACCTTATTGATTTATAGTAGTGTATCCTTAAACTTATAACCTGCTTTATATACTGAGTGAAGCAGGTGAAATTTCAGCACTGAAATCTCCCCGACTTAGCCTCCTATGAAGTGAGAAGAGCGCAGGACACTGTCAGAAGGCTGGGGTCTATCTCACTTCCACAAACCATAATCCTGCAGGGAGGTCAAGTGCTCCAATGCCAAGGTCCTGTCTGATTCTTCCACTTACCATTAACTCCTTCTGATCCTCAGACACTTGGCCACTAGTTCTCAGAATGTTATGACATAGTGATTAACAATAGCTAACAAAGGGTTGACTATTCTGAGTACTTTAAAGCATTAATTTGACAGCTCTGCATGTCTGAATTGGTTCCTATAGCTGTCTCCATTATAAGGATGCACAGAGAAGTAACTTGCTTAAAAGATTATATAGCTACTAATTGGGGAAACTGGGATTTAAACGCTGGGTGGTCTGGCTCCACAGTCCATACTTTTTTTTTGTCTTTTTTTTTTTTTGAGTTTTCTAGGGCCGCACCCGCAGCATCTGGAGGTTCCCAGGCTAGGGGTCTAATAGGAGCTGTAGCTGCTGGCCTTCGCCACAGCCACAGCAACGCAGGATCTGAGCCGCGTCTGCAACCTACATCACAGCTCACGGCAACGCCAAATCCTTAACCCACCGAGTGAGGCCAGGGATGGAACCTGCAACCTCATGGTTCCTAGTTGGATTTGTTAACTACTGAGCCACGACGGGAACTCCCACAGTCCATACTTTTAACCAGTATATTAAACCGTTCCTCTGATAACTGAAAAAAAAAATGCATAAAAAAGCAATCTGAATATTATAAATTGATAAGAAAATATAAGGTGAATCTTTGCATGTTCTATTATTGAAAAACACATAATTCACATTTTCTTAGGAAAAGCATCAAAAAGGATAATGGAGCTTATTGAATTCTTTTCTAAATTATGCTAATAAAAATTTAATTTCTGAAAATATGTTTTTGGTATACACACAAGACAGATACTTAAGTTTCAAAATAATTTTAATTTTAGTTACTTTTTTTGAAAACTAGACCTTATTTTAGGCATTTTAATTACTTTTTAAATTAAATTTTTAATTTTAAAGAACACACACTTTGGCTTCATATTTTTGTTCCCTGAATCAAGGCGAGTGGTTAATCATAGATTTGCTTCGCAGAAGGTGTAGATTATAGCCATGAAAAAGCTACTCATGGGCCAGGTAGCTTTTGGAAGAAACCAGTCAACCTGGCCATTTTACCCTGCAAAATTGTCAAGGATGGGGTTATCCCATTGGCCATCAAGAAAATCTCCATTTACTTGGTATACTTTAGTTATCATGAAATAGAGATCGAATAGGTGTGGTACTAAAGCTATTTTATAATCTGCAGGGCACAGGTGTCAACCAACCGGAAGTGATACTCTGTCTGTTAGAACAAATATGCTGTTTATCACACTGGAATTCAGCAACCCTCTCTGATTCATGCTCTACTCCCTCCCAGCTGTGATCTTGGGTAAGTTAATTACTTTTTATTTTAAAATGGCACTTTGTCATGCTAACAAGTGGCTCTGTAGACTTGGTGTATAGTCTTTCCTAGAGCTGGCCTGTAGAAGCCGTCTTGCACTGGTTGCAGGGTCCTGTGTGTATAGGGGTGAAATTTATTCAAATGAAGTAGACCTTCTTGATCTTAATCATCAATGAAAGAACTGGTCCCTGGGAAGGAGAGAGTTATTTGAAGGCAAGCCTTAAATAATTAGAAGAGAGAATATGTTTATCTCAGAACGCCCCTTCTTTTGGGTTGAATTTTGAGCTGTCCGAGGTGCTTTTAAGGTAGAGGTTAAATACAGGCATTATCACGTGGAAGCAAAACTTGGTCTAGGATGAAGTTCCTGCAGGGAACGCCAAACTGGTGATGAGTACTGTGTATAAACTAGTTCATCTAATTTCATGACACTCATTTTTCATTTTAATTTTCCCTGTGCTTTGTTTGAATGTTCTATCGTGGTCTAGGAATTGCTGCTGGAAAGCAGAAATACATTGTCCGTATTTGGACAGAATATTAAAGGGAGATCTGTGACTCTCCTAGGCTGTCTACGTCCTGGGCTGTCTAGCTATTCTCCCTTCCAACACAGAAATATTGCCACCTTGAAAAGGAGAGCACTAGTGAGTGTACTCTGAGAAGTAACAGTTTGTAGTTTTTTTCACAAGAATAGAAAGTTCTCTGATAGAGTTAAGAAAGTATAGCAAACAGAGATTACCAGGGCCACATTGGGGGTTTTTTTGTTTGCTTGTTTTGTTGTTTTTTTTTTTTTCTGCATTGCAGAGGCATACAGAAGTTCCCTGGCCAGGGATCCCACCCAAGCCAAAGCAGTGACAACACTAAATTCCTTTTTTTTTTTTTTTGTCTTTTTAGTGCTGCTCACACGGCCTACGGAGGTTCCTAGGCTAGAGGTCAAATCAGAGCTGTAGCTGCTGGCCTACGCCACAGCCACAGCCACGCCAGATCCAAGCCACGTCTGCGACCTACACCACAGCTCACGGCAACACCAGATCCTTAATCTACTGAGCAAGGCCAGGGATTGAACCCGCAACCTCATGGTTCCTTGTCGGGTTCTTTAACTGCTGAGCCACGTCGGGAACTCCCTCAATTCTTAACCACTAGGCCACCAGGAACTCTAGGGCCACACTGGTTAAAAACAGTCCTTCTTGGAGTTCTCATCATGGCTCAGCAGTAACGAACCTGACTACTATCCATGAGGTCGCAGGTTTGATCCCTGTCCTCTCTCACTGGGTTAAGGATCTGGTGTTGCTGTGAGCTGGGGCATTGCTGTGAGCTGTGGTATAGGTTGCAGATGCTGCTCGGATCCTGTGTTGCTGTGACTTTGGTATAGGCCAATAGCTGCAACTACAGATTGGACCCCTAGCATGGGAACCTCCATATGCTATGGGTGTGGCCCTAAAAAGACAAAAAACAAAAACCGAAAAACAGTGGTTCTCAACTCTATTAGAACTAGTGGTACCTTCTTATAACAAATATCTGTTAATGGTTTTTTTACTACCCTAAAATGATATTCGTATCTAGCTCTACACGTAATTTCCAAAAAAATCGAAATATGGCCTGAACCATAACATAAAGGGAAAATAATTTATAATAATATAATATGTAATTCAGTATGTAAATGAATAAGGACTATATACACTGAAGACAGTTAAATAATCAGACATATATGTGTATGCATATAATTACAATAAATGCAGTCACTGCAAATACAAGCTGATTGAGGAGTTTCAAATATTATAAGTGACATTAACATTTGTGTGTTGATTTTTAGAAATGGTAAATGTCTCTTGAATGAAACAAAATGTGTTTTTCCTTTAGGTTATGTGAACGTCACTTTCCTGGATAATTCAGTGTTTATTGAAACCATATGAAAATACTTTGTGTTTTTAGATAAATGTGCTGAATAATGATAAGTTGGTTTTTCATCTACATAAATGTCCACTGAGACATTTGAAAAAAAATTTTTTCCCTTTTTTTTTTTTTAATTTTTAGGGCTGCATCTGAGGTCTATGGAGGTTCCCAGGCTAAGAGTCAAATCGGAGCTACAGCTGCCAGCCACAGCCACAACGACACAGGATCTAAACCATGTCTTTGACCTACACCGCAGCTCATGGCAATTCTGGGTCATTAACCCACTGAGCAAGACCCAGGGATCGAACCCTTAACCTCATGGTTACTAGTCGGATTCGTTTCTGCTGGAAATGAATTCAACGGGAATTCCGAGATTTGAAATTTTTACCCTTTGCATGAATGTCCCATGCACTGTAGGACATCCAGCCTTCCTGGACCCTGCCCATTAATAGCCAGTATTACCCCAATCAATCTGACAAGGAAAAAGCACACACAGATTTTCCAAATGTCCCCATTGAGAATCGCAGTTTTAGAAATTTAGACAGTTTAGAAAGTGTTTTCATACATATTGTTTGCAAAGCATTTTCATATATAATAGCTCATAATCCTTCTCAAAACTCATGAAAAGGACATTGTTAGTATCATTAAAATGTCATTAAAATAATGAAGAAATGAGGCAGCAAAGGGAGAGGTGAAAAGTCAGTCATTCACCACAGCATATCCTCACCATCTCCTTGACTCATCAGTCTAGAGCATATAGAAAGATGAAATAGGACTTCCCATTGTGGTTCAGTGGTTAATGAACCCAACTAGTATCCATGATGATGCAGGTTCGATCCCTGGCCTCTCTCAGTGGGTTAAGGATCCAGAGTTGCCGTGATCTGTGGTGTAGGTCTCAGACACAGCTCGGATCCCACGTTGCTGTGGCTGTGGTGTAGGCCGGTGGCTACATCTCCAATTCGACCTCTAGCCTGGGAACCTCTATATGCCGCTGGTGTGGCCCTAAAAAAAAAAAAGACGGAATAAATGATATGATTCTGCATTTAACCCAGAAAACTTCATTGCATCTAGCTTTGCTATCTGGACATGATAGCAAAACAATACAGTAACCACTAGCCACATGTAGCTATTTAACTTAAAATTAATTTAAAATAAAATTAAAATTAAAATATAGCTCCTCAGTCACACAACCACTTTTTTTTTTTTTTTTTTTGGCTTTTTAGGGCCACACCCGTAGCATTTGGAGGTTCCCAAGCTAGGAGTCAAATTGGAGCTACAGCTGCTGGCCTACGCCACAGCCACAGCAACGCAGGGTCCAAGCCACATCTGCAACCTACACCACAGCTCACGGTAATGCGGAATCCTTAACCCACTGAGCGAGGCCAGGGATCAAAACCACAGCCCGTGGTTCCTAGTTGGATTGGTTTGTGCTGCACCATGTAGTAACACATGGCTAGTGGTTACCACACTGGACAGCACATAAATAGAACTTTCCCACCATTGCTTAAAGTTCTGTTAGGCAGTACTGGTGGGTTATTTCAATTTATTGTTAAACTTTCATTGGCCTCCATGTGGCCCACTCTTTCCTTTAAGCTGCTATCTGTCTTAAACACACGTACACGCACAAAATGCCCAGCTCTCTTTCTCTGGATCTTGGTTTAAGCTTTTCTGTGCCTAGAATATCCCACTACTTCATGACTGAACCTATTTGCTTACTTCTTGAGAGCAGGATCATGCCTCATTTATCTTGGCATCACCAGTTCCCAGCACAGTACCTGGCACACAGTGTCCAATCTCTGCCAGTCAACAGAACTTCACATGTATTTTCCTTTTGGTCCTGATCTTGCATTGTGACTGATAGTGACAATATGTGTCTCCCACATAAAGCAGATATAACCATAATTAATTGTACACTCCAGATTATAAATTAGGTAGATGAAAGTATTTGACTTCCTTTCTTTGTGTCAGTTATGTCATGGAAGTTTTGCAGTGATAAAAAGCACACCTCTTGGAGTTCCTGCCATGGCTCAGTGGAAAAGAATCGAATATTATCCATAAGGATGCAGGTTCGATCCCTGGCTTCACTCAGAGGGTTAAGGATCCAGCGTTGCTGTGGCTGTGGCTATGGCTCCAATCTGACCGCTAGCCCGGGAACGTCCATATGTCTCAGGTGCGGCCCTAAAAGAACAACAACAACAAAAATCACAGCTCTTGCTGTGATGGGAGTTTCTTTGTCCTTGGAGAAATTAAGTACAATAAATGAAATGTCTAGAGATAATTAGGCAATATCTGGTAGAGCTTATGATTGGAAAGCACAAACTAAATGTTGCAGGAGTTCAGAACTGTGCAGTGTTACTGAAAGGGTGCCTGAAAGAGAAAGCTTTGTGAAAAAAAGGTGGGTCGCTTAGAGCAGGTCTTAAATGAAAGCAAGATGTGCGTAGAGAAAATGAGAAAGAGATCTGGTTCTACGGAAGAGCATTATTAGTAGAAAGAAAGCATATAGTCAAGGAATCAAGGAAGAAATGAATGTGATATTGGCAAGGGAGGAGATGACATGTAAATACAATTTAGCACTTACCACATGCTTATTTTGTGCTCTTGACATAGATGGAGAGGAGAAGAAAGAACGTAGCTTCATTGAGGTGGAGACTATGGGTTCTTCCTAAAAATATTAGTTTCCCTCAAATTCCCCTCTAATTGTGCCAAATATTTGGATTCCTTTCATCAGAGTTTACCTCTAGATCTACTTTTGGAGTATTTGACTACCCACAGCTCAACTAGGTTTGGTGGGGGGCGGGAAGGAGGAAGCAAAAACAAGAATGGAGGCAAATAGCACAGAATTAGGCCAAGGAAGGAACCAGAAGTACCTCGGCCAAACCCCTGGGAGAGCTGACACATCTGGAGACAATGCACTGAAATTAGTGATACAGGACATTTTTTAACCCCTACAAAAATAAGAACAGAGAAATTTGGAGTCCCCTTAAGCCTCATTTGAGAATCCCACCTCAGGAGTCTAAGCCAAGACAAATGGAATTGTTCAGACTGCGAAGGAACAAATAGCATGTCTATAATCAACCACAGTTCTTGGATTTGGCGCCCCTCTTAAATTGGAATTAGCCTGGACTGGAATTTAGGAGTTCCAGAATTGTTCGGGTTTAGGTCATCAGGTTATTTAAACTTGGCAGTCCTAATTTTCCTCATCCTCAACATATTGATGGGTGAAGGACAGCACTGATTAGGTCATATCTAGGACAACTTTTGATGCTCGTATTCTAGAGGCCTAAGACTTGACCAACAACGCGGTGTACGTGAAAGGCCTACCTAAAGGCAGATACAAACCAGACTATGCAGAGAGAACTAGGAAATCAGTGAGGCAGCCCAGCACTCTGGAGGAGGATACAAACGAAAATATTGTTAACCAGCTGCCGTGGCTTGATTTCCAGAAGACTGACTTTCCAGGAGGTTGCTAACTGCTGGCTCAATACAGTTTCTGCACTTGAAGACTACAGCACGCTTGTGATCACAGCTCATTGAGGCACTCAATTTTAATTTGACATAGTTTACATTAGGTTGATTTATTACAGCCAGCTCGTTCTGCACAGTGATCGTTTCCTTGGCATTCTAAGTCCCATAACAAGGGGTGGTTCATTCCATAAGTCCTCTCAACAGAATTCCTTCACAATTATTTATTATTTAAAAGGATTATGTTACAGGCAACAGATCCCAAAGACTTACTAGAAGGATAGCATCACTGACTACCTGCAGTTTGGATTATAAAGAGGTATGCAGGCAGATAACAAAGATGGTTAAAAAAATTCAAAACCTATCCCTACATTTTGGATGCAAATCAAATCTAGAAATAGAATCCATGTGTGATACTAGAGTTTTAAAGGTAACTTTTATTTCTAAAATTTCTGGAATACAGTGAGTAGGAAAAGTGCTTTATTAGGAATCATAAGCCTAAATTCTAATACTCAGTCTGATTTTCCTCATCCTTAAAAAAAAAAAAAGGTTAAAACATGTCTATTCAAAAAAGTTTATACTAACGTTAGCAGCAGCATTATTCATAACAGTCAAAAAGTGGAAGCAACTCAAATGTTCATCAACTAATGAACAAGTAAAACTATAGATAATGGAATATTATTCAGCAATAAAAAGCAATGAAGTACAGATTCATGTTATAATATGAATGAACCTTGAAAACATTTTGCTAAGAGTCCAGTCACCAAAGACCACACGTACTTTATGTTATTGAAATGTTCTAAAGTTAGGTTGTGTTGATGTTTGAACAACTCCACGAATATACTAAAAACTCCCAGGCTACAGACTTTAAATGGGTGAGTGTATGAAACGTATCTCAATAAAACTATTTTAAAATGAGAGGGAGTTCCTGTTGTAGCTCAGCAGAAAACGAATCTGACTAGTATCCATGAGTACGCAGGTTCAATCCCTGGCCTTGCTCAGTGGGTTAAGGATCCAACGGTGCCATAAGCTATGGTGTAGGTCACAGACACAGCTCAGATCTGGCATTGCTGTGGCTGTGACGTAGGCTGGCAGTTACAGCTCTGATTTGACCCCTACCCTGGAAACCTTCCTAAGCCGTGGGTACAGCCCTAAAAAAGATAAAGTATAAAAAAATAAAATGAGAGAGATTGTGAAGAAGTGCCAGTAGTATAGGCAAAACCACTCCAAGTAAAGAGCAAAAAGCTTTACGTGGGCAGGAGGAGAACTGCTGGCTTCACCAAGGAAATTTGCTAGGAGAGGGAATGACAAACTGCCAGTAGCTAAAGAAATGGATACTGACAAAGAAGGCCATGGGAATGACTGCCCTATGAAAGGGAGATTAAATTAAAATATAATGAGGCAATATGAAAACAAAATGATATCGATTTACTTATTTTTCCCTCCAGGTTTCCTTTAGATTTCACATTGTAAACAAGATGTAATTGGCTTACAGAAAAGCAGCAAATATGCATTTCAGATATTTCTTATTGTATCAGAATCATGAAGTCCATAAATCATTCCCTGTCTGTCCTAGAGACAATGAAAAGATGTGCAGAGATTCAAGATAAGAAATTCTGAAGTCCTACTGGGTGTTACTGTTACCTCTTAATGTCTGATCACCTAAAAGGAAGACAGAGCGTAAAAGTGCGGTAAAGATTTAATTTTTTTCACACACTCCATAACTCATGCTGTAAACCGTGCCCATGAAGACATTTACTAGAGCAAGAAAATTGGCATTTGCTGCAAGATTCTGTATAGCAGAATCCTGCCAATTATGGTAAATAAGCCAAGTCCATATGCTTGTTCTATAAAGCTCTGTAATATGAAGGTACTCCAATTTTGCTTCTGCTTCCTCAAAAATATACTGTATCCAAAGAATAGTAGAAGGTAATTAAAAGTACTTAATAGCTTAATCACACTTAGTATTGTATTTGTCCAGTGCAGACTCTGGTTTGCTGGCGATATAGCTGTAAGGCACTATCTTGAGCCAAGAAAATGAATCAGATATTTAATGGATATGTGGAAACGGAAATTTTCTTGTAAGATTACAAAAAACACAAGCCAGTGATACACTACACTATAGTAAAGCTTATCATTAAAATTCTGAGCAGGAATGTTAGACACTGTATCTTTTTTTCCTGAAGGATTAAGTATTTTGCAAAAGAATGCTTAAATACCATGTTCATTCTTTTATAGATAAATATACTTTGTAGGCTGTTCTACAGAGCAAGCGGATGAATTTTCCCCCATTCCATTATTTCTCTACATTAAGGGCATAACTAGAAGCAAAGCCCTAGTTATCAACTGACCAGCTCTGTTTAGATCTCTAGATCAAAACTGAAAGTGCCTCACAGCAAAACATCAGATTAGAAGCTTAAGTCCCTAAATAATCAACAAGAATAGTTTATGTTCAGTATAGCGCCATGGTGCTTTATCAGTTATTCCTCTTTACAAATAAGGCTTCTTCTAGAAGTTCTCCTGCGGTGCAGCAGGTCGGGGATCCAGCTTTGTCACTGCTGCAACTTGGGTTGCTGCTATGGCGCCGGTCTGATCCCTAACCACAGAATTTCCACATGCCATGGGTGTAGCCAAAAATAATAATAATAAAGGCTTTGTCTTTGGTCAAAATTCTGTATATGGAGTTCCCATTGTGGCTCAGCAGGTTACGAACCTAACTAGTATTCATGAGGATGTGGGTTTGATCCCTGGTTATGGATCCTACGTTGCTGTGACTGTGGTGCAGGCTGGCAACTGCAGCTCTGATTCGCCCCCTAGCCTGGAAACTTCCATATGCCATGAGTGTGGCCCTAAAAAGCAAAAAAATAAAACAAAATAAATCCTTGGAAAGACTAAGAGGTATGTCTTAGCAATAATATAAGTCCAGGTATAATGAATTTAGCAAATCCTTATCAAATGCAAGCTTTAATGACAGAAGCTGGGTGTGGGACTGCACGGCTACACTGTAAGTCCCAGTGCCAGAAATGGGAACCATACCAGAGCGACAAGGCTTCCCAAAGGATGGCGTAAGAGTAATGGAGTGGCTGTGATATGCTTTGACGTCAGAAGAGCAGAGGTGGAGGACATAACCCCAGAGCTTCCACAGAACCGTCTCAGCCCAGGTAGTCGGCAGCAGACATGAGGCACTAGGAATATAGAACCTTTGTAAAATTTCCCAAAGTTAGTAACTCAAGACTACTTGGTTTTTTGTTTGTTTTGTTTTGCTTTTACAGCATATGGAAGTTCTCAGGCTAGGGGTCGAATGGGAGCTGCAGCTGCCAGCCTACTCCACAGCCACAGCAACACCAGATCTGAGCTGCGTCTGTGACCACAGCTGATGGCAATGCCAGATCCTTAACCCACTGAGCGAGGCCAGGGATTGAACTCGCATCCTCATGGACACTATGTCAGGTTCTTAACCTGCTGAGCCACAATGGGAACTCCAAGGTTTCTTGCTTTTTTTTCTTCCCCTCAAAGCCTAGTGGTTCTTTGTGCCGATATTTAGGGACAGCAAGAATGGTTGATACCTGGTTGACTCTCCTACTGCCCTTGGGCTTATCTCCAAGGAGGGCATGTCGCTCATGTGTATGGTCATTTGTCTGTGTGTCTGGGTCCCCTAGAGGAAACAGGTGAGCATGCAGGGGAGCTATTTGGCCTAGAGCCTCCACACACAAAGGATCTCAAATTTATTTTTATTTATTTATTTATTGGTCTTTTTAGGGCCGCACCTACCACATGTGGAGGTTCCCAGGCTAGGGGTCCAATCGGAGCTGTAGCCAGCAGCCTACGCCACAGCCACAGCAAGGCCAGATCCGAGCCACGTCTGTGACCTACACCACAGCTCATGGCAATGCAAGAAAAGGATCTCAAATTTCTTAGGCAACTTTTGGAAGTTGCCTAAGAAAATTCCAAGAAAGAATGTGCACACCATCACAGACAACCACTTACACTGACCAGTGGAAGGAAAAACAGCCACCTTTCAATTTTAATCCTGGGTCCCATGACCTAACTGCATAGTCTTTATAGGATCTACACTGATATTTTTAATAAATCTTATAATTATCCTGTGAATAATAACAATGCACGTGTCAAAGGTGCTAAATTGTTAAATAGACCAGAATTTTTTTTTACCCTATTTTGGAATTTATGTATCCTTTAATATATCAAGAACTTCAAAAAGTGGAAGTAAACTTGGGTCCGCCTCCACCTTTGAGAGGCTCAGAGTCTGTGAAATTGCATAAAGGGTAGCGGCTGCTAAGAAGAAAAACAAGTGAACTTAATTTCTGGGACCTGCAATAATGGAAAAGGGAGAACAAAGGACTTCCGTGGCCTGTTACTTCCCCGGTAAGGAAAGGACAGACCTGTTTATCAGGCCCTCAGCTTCCACGGTGCACCATCGCCTTCTTACTGTTCTAGACTTATTTCATCCTTTCCACTTCATTCTCAGCACTAGCACCTGTTTTTTGTTTGTTTCTTTGTTTTCTATCCAAACCCATCACCTTTTATTTCCAAGAATTTTTAAAAAAGAAATCATGGGAGTTCCCTTTGTGGCTCAGTGGTGAACAAACCCAACTAGGATCCATGGAGATTCGGGTTCGATCCCTGGCCTTGCTCAGTGGGTTAAGGATCTGGCATTGCTGTGAGCTGTGGTGTAGGGCGCGGATGCGGCTCGGATCTGGCCTTGCTGTGGCTGTGGCGTAGGCCGGCAGATGTAGCTCTGATTCAACCCCTAGCCTGGGAGCTCTCATATGCTGTGGGTGCAGCCCTAAAAAGCAAAAAAGAAAAAAAAAGAAAAAAAGAAATCATGCTTTCTTTTAAATAATTTAGATCACTTTGCAGAGTGTTACTTGACTTGGAGCAATCAAATCACTCTGAGAAGTGGCTGATGGTCGGCTGCCCAATTACATTTGTACCCTGTGTAAACAGATCCCTCCACAACAATGCTGTCCACTTAATATTTCAAATTCATATATCAGCAATGCAACTAGTTTGTATGTTTCATGGACTTTGAGTTGCTCATGAGCAGAAAAATTGCATATGCATACGTTAGAATGTTACTGTTTTTCCCTCACTACTTTTTCTTTTAAAAAATTTTATTGGACTATAGTTGACTTATAACAGCGTGTTAATTTCCGGTGTACAGCAAAGTAAATCAGTTTTTTATATATATACACACATATATCCATTCCTTTTTGGATTCTTCCCCCTTATACATTACTACACAGTATTGAGTCAGTGTCCCTGTACTGCACAGTAGGTCCTTGCTACGCATTATTTTATGCACCATGATGTGTATACGTCTATCTCAACCCCCTAGTTTATCCCCACCCCACATTTCCTCTTTGAATTATCCATATTTTCAATAAAACTCTTTTTTTTTTGATGTATCCAGATAATCAGGACATCAATTTTATCCTTGATTTAAGGATATAGAATATAGTTTTTTTAAATAGAACATAGTCTTGATCTCAAATCAGCTAGGTGCTGAGAAGTATAACAAAAAACATTAAGTCCCCTCTTTTAGGAGCCTACCTATAGTTTAGTTCTTACATGTAAAAATACAAGCAACGCAAGGCACAGACTAACTGATAAGAACCACACCAGTGGCCTGGTCAACTAGAACTAAGGGCTGGAGTTCATGCAGAGGAAAACCTCTGATCAGCGAGAAACTACAGGTGAAGCAGAAGCTCATCTAAGCTGGACCTTTTCACTTTTGAGTGTATGCTTGTGTTGTTCTCCCCAGACCAGATATTCTCATGCTTTTTTTTTTTTTTTTTTTTTTTGTAGAAAGCCAAAAGGAAGAAAACACAGTGGAAGGGACTAAAGATTCTAAAGAAGGAGGAGTTCCCTTCGTGGCTCAGTGGTTAACGAATCCGACTAGAAACCATGAGGTTGCGGGTTCGATCCCTGGCCTTGCTCAGTGGGTTAAGGATCCGGTGTTGCCGTGAGCTGTGGTGTAGGTCACAGACGCAGCTCGGATCTGGCGTTTCTGTGGCTGTGGCGTAGGGCGGCAGCTACAGCTCCTGTTAGATCCCTAGCCTGGGAACCTCCATATGCCGCGCGGGTGCGGCTCTACATAAAAGGCAAAAAGATACCAGAAAAAAAAGATTCTAAAGAAGGAGGGGACGATTGAATAAGAATTTTCCAAGAGGATGAAAATATGTAGAAGGGTAAGCTTTTCTTTGGGGTTGAAGAAGACAAGACTAGCTATGAAGAAACATAGATGATTAGAGTAGGAGAATAGAGAGGGTAGGGAAACTTCTATTCTAAGCAGGAATATCCCTTAGATGGGAAGTTTCAGAAAAGACTTGGCAATGAAAGAAGAAAGTAAATTCAAGAAGGTTACCAAGATAATTATGTGAATGATCAAGAAGAGGCGGGTAAAGGAGTACTTAGTTGCAGGGTGGTGGTACCCAATGGGTTGCCTGAACTGTTCAGGATGCAGGGCCCTGCTCCAGGCGTTCCTCCAGCATCACTCGTCCCCCACTGGAACCTAGACCGGGTGTGATTCGTAGATGGCGAACAATGTCACCAGTGCTGTGAAAGCAAAGAGGCTGGGCTTTGAAACCTTTTCCTTGTTGGTACACTACTTGGTTCCTTTGGTTCCCATATTTTTAGGGTGGAGACATGGGCTCGTGAGAGGAAGAGAGCCTTCTCTGTCTGTGCCAGCTTTGCAGAAACTAGAGAGAGCCCAGTAAGTGTGATTTTCTTTTCTTTTTTTCCTTTTTTTGCTTTTTAGGGCCACACTTGTGGCATATGGACGTTCCCAGGCTAGGGGTGGAATCGGAGCTGCATCTACCAGCCTATACCACAGCCAGAGCGATGTGAGATCTGAACCGCATCTGTGACCTACACCACAGCTCACGGCAATGCTGGATCCTTAACCTACTGAGCGAGGCCAGGGATCGAACCTGCATCCTCATGGATACTAGTCGGGTTCTTTACCACTGAGCCACAACAGGAACTCCAGTGTGATCATTTTGTGTGTGTGTGTGTGTGTGTGTGTTTTTAGGGCCGCACCTGTGGCATATGGAGGTTCCCAGGCTAGGGGGCTAATCGAAGCTGTTGCTGCTGGCCTACGCCAGAGCCACAGCAATGCCAGATCCTTAACCCACTGAGTGATGCCAGGGATCAAACCCACGACCTCATGGTTCCTAGTCGGATTCATTTCCGCTGCACCACGACGGGAACTCGTGATCATTTTTATCTGCACTTTTTTTTTTTTTGACCACAGCATACAGCAACCTAATGCAGAATCTCAGTTCCCAGACCAGGGACTGAACCCAGGCCTCAGTGGTGCAAGCATCAATTCCTAACCACTAGACCACCAGGGAACTCCTTATCTGCACTTCTTATAAGAGATAGTTTGTAAGTAGCTTATGGCTGGAATCATCTCTTCCTGTTTCTCACTTTGATTATGTCCATGTAGTTTAAAAAGTAAAGCTGTGCCCTAAATTCAAAACTGCTGACAAACAGGTTACATTTAAACCTGCCACTCTGGGAAAATACTGATTGGTTCCTCCCTTTAAAGAGCTTATTATAATAGTGACTCAAGCTAGAAATTCCTAATATTCTCTCTGACTCCTAATCAAGACTCTGTTAACATGAAAAAAAATGAAATGTAAGATAATAGGGCTATAGCGGACTCACATTGTCTTCACCATCATACTTAATTGACACGTTGCATAATTTAGCTTTTTCAGGACCTGAATAGTTCACTTGCAGAAGAGTGCCCTGGGTGTTATGTTTACACACTGCATCATCACGATGCCTAGAATTTTTTTTTTTAATCCATTTTGTGTGATTGACACAACTACTCTGAGCTGTCTGTTAACATCTCAGACTTTTGCATCCTGACCTTTGCACCTGAGGCCTGACTAGCAAAGCAGCACCCACCACTGTTCCTTTCTGCAATTGGAAGCAGTTATACAAAAGGACATATTTTCCTGTCAGTTGATTCAAATGCATAAAAAGTACAGTTACCCAGATGACGACAGATGCCAAGTCACAAATTTGACTACATTCTAAGTAAAGTGAAGCATTATGAAGGCATAAAATCCACACAGCCAAGACCAGACCTATCTCTTCCGTCAGCATATAGAGAACTATCACTGGAAATTTCACCTGGGGCCCTTGCTAGAGTCACAAGCAGAGAGTCAGATGATTTCTATTTTTAGCCCTAATGCCACAATTACCTGAAATATGGTATGCTTCCACACAGCTCTATATTTATAACTAGGATTTTCCCTTAACAAAGGTAGTTCATATTCTGTAACTCAGTTTAATGTTAGGCTTAGAATAAATTTGTTCTACAAATGGAATTTTAAGTAAGAGTAAAAGCATTGTGGGAGAAAAAAAGCCCGAGGAGATTCATGCACCAATGGAATAAAATTTAATAACAGCAGGCATACACAACACACAGGAAAAGAAAAGCCGGCAGTCTAAACACAGACCAGAACGGCTCAGGAAAGCGTAGGCGGGGCCTAAACAGACCTGCAGATGTGAATTGCCCAGACGATACCGGGCCTGCCATGTGCACACAGAGCCATGGCCTTTGAGAAGCAGAGAGCAAGGCAGAGCCACTCAGATTCATGTCCACATTGAAATAACATAATGGATCAGTACAGTAAATTACTGAGCTGTAGTACAGACAATATTTTAGCAGAATTTTTCATTTTCCATAGGTTTTGTTAATGTCAGCTATATAAACCCTAGGTGACTTCACCTATAGTGTTTTAGTAATGAATTCTCACCGATAAGGAGGTGCAATTTATTTCCATGTCTTCTGTAGCAAATGCTGGGCTTCTTTCTGATTGTCACTGTCACCAAGCAGCTACACAGACTTGGGACAGTTCCTGAACTTCTCACAGCCTCACATTCCTCTCCGGTATAGGAATGCCTATCCATGAAGGTTGTTGTGAGGCTCAAAAGCAACTCATGTATAAGAAAGGGCTCTTGATAAACTGTAAATTGTCTGACACAGAGTCAAGAAGGGACTCTTGATAGAAGTCACTTTATTTTTCTCTCCCATCTTCATCACCTCCACCCTTAATTCAGCCTAAGTACAACCAATATAAAATCACTGTTTTTGTTATAGTAATGAAGACCAAAAGTAGATTTACCTTACTCATCTTTTTTTAATGATTTTTATTTTTTTCCGTTATGGTTGGTTTACAGTGTTCTGTCAATTTTCTACTGTATAGCAAGTACACAAACACACACACACACAAACACATATATACACATTCTTTTTCTCATGTTATCCTCCATCATGCTCCATCACAAGTGACTAGACATAGTTCCCAGTGCTATACAGCAGGATCTCATTGCTTATCCACTCCAAATGCGATAGTTTGCATCCATTAACCCCTGACTCCCAGTCCATCCCACTCCCTCCCCCTCCCCCTTGGCAACCACAAGTCTGTTCTCCAAGCCCATGAGTTTCTTTTCTGTGGAAAGGTTCATTTGTGCCATATATTAGATTCCAGATATAAGCGATATCATATGGTATTTGGCTTTCTCTTTCTGACTTATACTTCACTTAGCATGAGGGTCTCTGGTTCCATCCATGTTGCTGCAGATGGCATTATTTTGTTCTTTTTATGGCCGAGTAGTATTCCATTGTGTATATATACCACATCTGCGTAATCCATTCATCTGTCAATGGACATTTAGGTTGTTTCCATGTCTGGCTATTGTGAATAGTGCTGCAATGAAGACACAGGTGCACGTGTCTTTTTCAAGGAAAGTTTTGTCTGGGTATATGCCCAAGAGTGGGATTGCTAGATCATATGGTAGTTCTATATTTAATTTTCTTAGGTACCTCCACAACTATTTTCCATTTACTCTTCTTCTAAGCAAACTGTTACTCCTAAAACCCTTCTATACATAGACCCTCCACACATTCCTCTGCTCTATTCTATACCTTCATCTGTTTTATTTATTAATATTAAGCAATATGCTTGATATTTAGTCAAGTAGAATTTGAAGGGCTTGGTGACTGACTGACTTGTGTGGTCAATTATTCGTTCAATAATTATTTAAGTATCCACTAAGTGTTGTGCTCTGAATTAGCCTATGGGGATATAGCAGTGAAAAACACATACAAAAATCCCTGCCTACATAAGGTTTATATTCTTTTTTTTTTAATTGAAGTATAGTTGATTTACAATGTTTTGTTAGTTTCTGAATCATATACCAAAATGATTCAGTTATACATACACATATATTATGTTTCGTATTCTTTCCTATTATGGTTTATTACAAGATACTGAGTAGAGTTCCCTATGCTATACAGTGGGACCTTGTTGTTTACCTATTTTTATATATAGCAGTTTGTATGTATTAATCCCAAACTCCTAATTTATCCCTCTGTCCCACCTTTCCACTTTGGTAACCATAGGTTTGTTTTCTATGTCTGTGAGTCTTTCTGTTTTGGAAATAAGTTCATTTATACCATATTTTAGATTCCGCATGTAACTGATATCATACGGTATTTGTCTTTCTCTTTCTGGCTTACTTCATTTAGTGTGATAACCTCTAGGTCCATCCGTGTTGTTGCAAATGGCATTCTTTCATTCTTTTTTTATGGCTGAGTAGTATTCCACTGTATATATGTACCACATCTTTAATCCATTCATCTGTCAGTGGAGATTTAGGTTGCTTCCATGTCTCAGCTATTGTAAATAGTGCTTCTATGAACTTAAGGGCACATGTATCTTTTTGAAATAGAGTTTTCTCTGGATATTTGGCCAGGAGTGGCATTGCTGGATCATATGGCAATAGACTTTATATTCTAATGGGTGGTGGGTGGTGAGTAAATAGGAAAGCCAACACCATGTCAAAGGGTGATGTGAGCTATAGAGAGAAAGAATGAAAGTGGATAGAGAGTGCAGGACTCGGCTGGTGGAATGCAGGGCACAATATTGTAGTTAGGGCAAAGCTTCACTGTTATGATGTTATTCAAGTGAATGTCTGATGCTGTTATCATGGGGAAGATGCTTCAGGACAGAAAAGACAACAAACACAAATGTGTGGGTTCTGGTGTGTTCAGAGGACATCAAGGAAGTGTGGCTGCCTGAGAGAGAAATAAGGGTAAAGTAGTGGGAATTGAGTAAAAGGGATAGTTGTGGGGAAGAAATAGGCAAGATCCAGTGGCTTCCCGTGTCATTACAGAAGGGCTCTGAGCAGAAGATTGCATGAGCAGATGTAAGTGTTAAAAGAACCACTCAGGCCACTGTATAGAGGGTAGACTGCTGAGCAGCAAAGATAAAGACTAGCCAGGAGGCTTTGGAATAATACAGGAGAGAGCTCAGTGGTAACCATGGAGATGGTAAGAGGTGGACAGCGTTTAGATGTACTTTTGGTGGTAGAAACCACAGAATTTGCAAAAGAATTGAATCGTGAGTCATAAGAGGAAGAGAGAATGACTTTAAGCCCTTGGGCTGATCAACTGGAATGATGAAGTGGCCTTTCACTTCAATGAGATGGATGGCAGGTGGACCAGGTGGGTGGGCAGATGAGCAGTTGTTTGGGACATGTTAATATTGAGATGCCAGTCTACTTCCCAAATGCCAGGGAGGTAGTCAACTATGAGAGACTGAAATTGGAAGCATCTGTATTTATACAACATTTAGAGCTAACTTGAGACTGAAAGATATTATCAAGATAATGAGCATGGATAGAGAAGGATTTCAAGGACTAAGATCAGAGCCTTTATAGCTAAGAATCTGAGGATGAACCAGCAAGAAAGGGGTGACCTATGAAGCATAAGGAAAACCTGCGATTGTTGTGATATGAAAGTTGTGAGAAAGTGTATCAGGGCGGCCAGAGTGGTCAGGCATGTCAAATGCTGCTGATGGGTCAAGTCGGATGGGGACTAAGAATTTTCCTTTACCTAGATGCTAAATCCACTGCATTTATCAAAAGGAAAGTCAGTTAATGAACTTGAGAAGAACGGGGTGTTGGTTGGAGCAAAAAAGAAAAAAAAGGTCTGAGCGAAATGAATTCAAGAAAGAATATGGAGTTCTCGTGCAGTGCATTGGAAACGAATCTGACTAGTATCCATGAGGGCGCAGGTTCGATCCCTGGCTTCTCTCAGTGGGTTAAGAATCTGGCGTTGCTGTGAGCTATGGTGTAGGTCACAGATGTGGCTCGTATCTGGTGTTGCTGTGGTTCCAATTCGACCCCTAGCCCGGTTCGGAACTGCCATACATATGCGGCAGATGTGGCCCAAAAAAAAAAAAGAAAAGAAAGAATATGAAGAAAGGAA
Source organism: Catagonus wagneri (assembly GCA_004024745.2). NCBI lineage: Eukaryota > Metazoa > Chordata > Mammalia > Artiodactyla > Tayassuidae > Catagonus > Catagonus wagneri. The sequence goes on along the minus strand of PVHT020000886.1, from coordinate 9,633,907 downwards.
CTGGAGACAGCAAGTATAACTTTCGAGGAGTTTTGCTTGTAAAAGAAATGGAAAAATAGAGAGGGAGAAGGAGATGGATTAAGTTTTGTCTACTGAAGGTGTTTTGTTTTTTTGTGGAAATGTTTTTATTTATGGACATTCACTGTATTCATATCTCGTTATATGCAAATATACAAAGAGCCAAGGAAGGACATGGGTGAGTTTTACTCTTGATTTCTCTCTCTCTCTCTCTCTCTCTCTCTCTCTCTTTTTTTTTTAATGGCAGCACCTGCAGCATATGGACGTTTCTGGGCTAGGGGCAGAAGCTGAGCTACAGCTGCCATCCTACACCACAGCCACAGAAACGCAGGATCCAAGCCCCATCTTCTACCAAAGCTGAAGCTTGTGGCAATGCCAGATCCTTAACTCACTAAGCGAGGCCAGGGATCGAACCCGCCTCTTCACAGAGACAATGTCAGGTCCTTAACCTGTTGAGCCACAACAGGAACTCCCTCGATTTCTCTTTTCAAAAACATGGTTAGAAACTGTACAATAAAGAAAGGAAAAGAAGTAATTCCAAGCCTTACAAAGAAACCACTGATACCCTGTCCCCAGACACCCAGCCAAGAGGCAGGGCTTAATTGGCTTCAGACTTTGCACACAAATGTACTCAAATGGATTCAACTTGACTGAACTACGTATCGTTTATTTTGTTACTGAAATAAGAGTATCAGGCAACTGGAAATCAATGAATTGATTTAAATATTATGCAAAAGATGGAGCTATTACTATGGGCACATTTTTATGATTTAAAAATCACATTTCAGCATTTTCCTTATGTCAGGGGCTATGACGGGGCAGCATTGATTAACACATTCAGACCCAATCATCAAGAAAAAGACTTGGAACTGCAAATTTCTCTTGTAAAAGATGTCTTCTTAGGTCCATACTAAGTTCAAAGTTATTAAATAATGACAGCTGGTTTGGGATTTTTTTTTTTTTTGGTGTGTGATTTGTTTTTCATTTTTTTTACCAGGAAAAATTTCATAATATGTAAAGGTAAAGAGAATAGATAATGGCCCTCCCCACCATATACTCAGGACCCAGCTTCAAAATTACCAACTCATAGCTAAGCTTATTTCATCTTTATCCTTACTCCCCTCTCTCCCCAACACTGAACTCTTTGGAAGCAAATACCAGACATCATATCATTATATCTATAAATATTCCAGTATATGTGTCAAAAAAGAGTTCTCATAAAAGCCACATAACTAAATTATCATTTTCACACTTAAAAACTAGAGTAGTTTTTAAATTCCATCAAATATTCTTCTGGGTTCATATTTCCTCAAATGTCCCACAAATATCTTTCTACATGTAGTGTGTTTGAATCAACGTCCCAACAAGGTCTACATGCCATTTTTTGAAAGGAGCAAAGAGATATTTTAAGGCAGTTTTGCAAATTATCAGAAGCTCTTTAGTGTTATGGTATATATATAAAATCAGTTTTTTTTTCTTTTTTATGGCCACACTTGCGGCATTAGAGACTGAATGACTCACCTAGGGTCAAACAGCACGAAAGCTGAGTCCCCTGACTACCAGACCCATCCTTTGTCCTGCTGCCGTCTCACACTGTGTCCCAAATTACCAGATGCTTTCGGGTTCAAAGCTACTTCTTTTCTGTTAAAAATCTCCCCTCCCTCCTGGTTGGAGCAAGACTCAGAAGTGCTTTTAAATTGTCACTTGTCTTTATTTTACTTTCTAGTCGTTTCAGAGAATGTTGGCAGCTATTTTAAATGGTTTAATCTTGTTTCACTATTCAGTGTGAACTTTATTTAGCCATAGAGCTCTACTGATTATTTAGCTCTTAATATTTCTGTGAAATCCTTTTGGCCAAGGTGGAATAGGATCCTAGTATAGTTTTCAGAACTGGGTAAATTTTATTCTGCACAAATTACATTAATGTTTATCTTTTAAAACAATCAGCTGTCGTATTTATAGTCTGCACAAAAGCACAGTCTAATAATTATCAGCTTTCACTTCACAGCAAAGATTCCTTACCAACAATGAAAAACATTTTTAAAAGGAACATAATCTGTTATAATAGCTCCCCCTAGTGAACATTCCCACGGTCATTTCCTGAACACTCTTTAGGGTTATTTTAATGCTTGTTATATAGTTCCTTAGAAATTTTCTATCACACATAAAACAAAATTATGTCAACAAATGATATTTTCAGCTCCACAAACATTCAAAAGAATTAACTCTATCAACAGAATGGTTTTCAACTAGAATAATGGGTTTTTTTTCATCCAATTTAAAACAGGAAAAATGAAAAAGAACAAAGTATTCAGCGAGTATGATTGTTAATAATATCTGCAATTTACTTAGGATTTTCTATGTACTATGGATTTTGCTCTGCACTTCCCGGGGTTATTTAATATGATCCTTATATCACTTTATGCTGTTACATACTATCTCTACTTTCATTTCACATATGAAGAAACTAAATCTTTGGCCAAAGGACATGTAGCTAGCATATGACATACAGCTACCTGAAATTCAAATTCAAATAGTCTGACTCCAGGAATCATGTGCAAACCATTATTCTGTTCTGTAATGTAAGCTGGTTTTGCTCATAATAGCAAAACTGTTCACCAGATTATTTCATTATTTATCCATTACCCTTGCTTGTATCACAGAAGGCTCAAAGGCTTGCTGCCCTAGGCTTATAATTCCCCCTTTCTGCGTAGTCACCTGAGTCTACCATTGCCATCTAGTTAAGAAGTAGTATTAATTAATGCCAGGACTGGGGCAGAATAGATAAAAGATGATCTCCAAAAGCTTATTATGCCAGAAAGTAAGGAAGTCTTCCAATTAAAAAAAAAAAAAAAAAGGATAAAAGCATGTCGAAAGGACAGGGGTGCTAGCTTGAGACTTCTGGCCAAACTCGGGACAATCTGAGCACCAAAATGATTGGTTTTAAGCCACTGAAGAATTGGAGTTACTGTCATGGCCCAGTTGTTAATGAACTTGACCAGTATCCATGAGGACTCAGGTTTGATCCCTGGCCTTTCTCAGTGGGTTAAGGATCCGGTGTTGCTGTGAGCTGTGGTGTAGGCCGTAGACGTGGCTGAGATCTGGCGTTGCTGTGACTGTGGTGTAGGCCAGCAGCTGTAGCTCCGATTTGACCCCTAGCCTGGGAACCTCCATATGCCGTGGGTTTGGCCGTAAAAAGAAAAAGACAAAAAAAAAAATTGAAGAATTGAGAATTCATGAGTTCATACTAAAATAGATGATAATAGATAGATAGATGGATATACATATATACATGCATAGATAAGCAGACACATAAGGAAAAAGGAGGACTCTGGCTGACAGGAGAATGTTGAGGGCAGACTGCCAAATGTGGAGGGAGTGCAGGATTTGAAAACGATCATTTTGCCACCATCCTAGTAAGATTAAATCAGGCCAGAAACAACAGTAGATTCCAAATGTAATGAGAAATTTGGATAAGAAACAGGGTATTTGCATGATGGTAAAGTGTCTCCTCACCCACTCTTTATTAGTTGCAGGGAAGGAAAAATAAAAGAGTAATGATGCAATGGAGGAAGAAGACAACGCCTTAATCTGATGATCAAACACATCACTAATGGAAGAAATATTCACATATTGAGGTATGGGGAAGTCATTCTGGCTTATCCATGATTTAACTTGACTTTTATGCTAATTAAAACACCGGTTTGTGGCCTATCCAACATACATGGTACATCTGCTTTAATATTAAAGAAAAGAGTGCATTGCCCAGAAGTAAAGAATATCCATGTTAAAAATAAAGATTAAATGCCTCCCTTTCTGTGATGCCAGTGCCGGAACTCCTAGATGATAACACTCCCTTCCCAGGTGCCAAGAGCATACCGACTTGCTGTGTACATGCTGGTCTGGTTTTTTGGTTTTGGGATTTGGTTGTTCTTTGGGGTTTTTTTGTGTGTGAAACTTTGAAGGAATATATCCTTGACTTATTTGATGTTCTTTGTTCTGACAAGACATAAAACTGTGCTGAAAAACCATGCTTCTCTGGAGCAGTTCCTCAGAGTACTCTGAGAGCCGGTCTCCCAGGCTATAGCCTTCAGTCTGGCTCAAATCAAAGTCTTTTCTGTTCCTGATATAGACTGTTTAATATTGCTTCTAGTGATATCACTGGTGGGAACTACTGGACATCATGTATCTCCAAATGGGAGACCCTCAGAAGAAGCTACCACGTGTGTAGGAAATAGACAGGTGACATCAGAAATAGACAAAATGATGAATGTTCTGTTCCTTTAAAGGGGGAGAGTGTATTCTTTAAAACTAATAAAATCATAAAAGACAAAGAAAGGCTGTGGAAACAATCCAGTTTAAAGAGACTAGAGAGACATCACAACTAAATATTTCTAGACTTCATTCTGTGGTGGAGGGGCTCATGCTATAAAGGGCATGGATGGATGGATCAGCTACCAAAACTGAAATACCAACTGTAGATGATAAGAGTATTGAACTGATGTGAACTCACTGAACTTGAGTATTATGCTGTGGTTACGTAAGATAATATTCCTCTTGTTAGGACACCTACTCAGAAGTACCCAAGGGTAAAGGGCAATAATGTATATAACTTACCCTCAAATAGTTCAGAATAAAGGTTTTTGTGTAGGTATACATTGTTCAATAGCAACATAGTTTCAGTATCGCGAGATGGAAAGCATTCTGTAGAGGGATGGTGGTGATGGTAGCACATCCTGTGAAAGTGCTCACTGCCACTGAACAGTACACTTAAAAAATGGGGGAGTTCCCACTGTGGTTCAGTGGGTTAAGAACCTGACTGCAGCAGCTCAGGTGGCTGTGGAGTTGCTGGTTCAATCCCTGGTTCCGTGCAGTGGGTTAAGCATCCTGAGGTTGCCACAGCTATGGTGTAGCTCACAGCTGTGGCTTAGATTTGATCCCTGGCCTGGAAACTCCCATATGACAGGTGTGCAGCCATAAAAAGACAAAAGACAGAAAAATTTTTGTTTTAATTAAAAAAAAATAAAAATGGGTAAGGTGGTAAATCTCGTTATGTGTATTTAACAGCAGGTTTAAGAAGTTACCTACACATAGGGAGAGTGCACAAATGATAAAGCTACTGAGATGTGTAAAGCTTTTTGCATCTAAGCTGTAGGATATCCTCCCACCCCTTCCTCACAGTCCTGACAGGTCCCCACTGGACTACCTGACTGTCCCGCAACTGCCTGTCCCCTTGATCCTACTTGCATTTTCTCCCTCTCCTTTCAAACCACCGAAATCTTCCAGTCTCCCAATCTTCAGCCAATCCGCCATAAAGCTTTTGCCACAGTCACCTACAACCACCAGCTGATAAATCCAACGAAGGCTTTTCAGTCCCTACATTACTTGATTCCTCTGCGCCATTTAACCGATTGCCACTCCATTCTTTCTGAAACCATCTCTCCCCCTAATTTTCATGGATCTAAACCTTACTGAGTTTTCTATGTCTACTCATTCTTTTTTTTGTATTCTTGGGGGAAAAGGTCTTCTTTTTCTTTTTCTGTGTTTTGGTTTTGCTCTTTAAAAAAAAACGTTAAGGTGTTATTTGTTTTTTAACTGTTACAGCTATTATTATACATTTTCCAAGATACAAATAGGTGAGAAAAGAAAGAAAAATGGAGTTAAGCCCAGAGGAAGAGGAATGGGCAACAAGTTAGAAGAAAATATTATATGTTGTCCCCCCAAATGGTGTATGTTCACAGACACGTGTCAGATTGGAAAGAAATATCCTTTTACATGTACAGAACCAACTGCGACCTCCTGTGCCCAGGACCTACCAGTGACCTCAAAAACGGATACTTTGATGTGAAACAACAGATGGAGGCGGCCCATTTATGCAGATGCGGTTTAATGAGAATCTGGGTAATGAGTCAAATCCATTTCACCTGCCTTCACTCATCAAGGTTGTTTTTCAGACTTCCATGCCCCCAAAGCCTGAGTTGTTTGCCAGGAACTTGAAATCAGCTGTATCTAGTTCGAGCTGAGCTGGTTAAGACGGGATAGAATCACCAAACCCCACAACTGGGCACACACCGGTGTCCACTCAGTGACTGTTTTTTTTTTTTTTTTTGTCTTTTGTCTTTTCAGGGCCGTACCCACGGCATATGGAGGTTCCCAGGCTAGGGGTCCAATCGGAGCTTCAGCTGCCGGCCTATACCGCAGCCACAGCAACGTCAGATCCATACCACCTCTGCAACCTACACCACAGCTCATGGCAGTGCCAGATCCTTAACCCACTGAGCAAGGCCAGGGATCAAGCCTGCAGCCTCATGGGTCCTAGTCGGATTCCTTTCCTGAGCCAGGATGGGAACTCCCACTCAGTGACTTTTTGATGTCAGAGGGTTGGAAACGCTACCCTCAGATTGTGCTAAGCACCTCCGTCTTGAACATGCAGAGACTTAGAGCTCGGCCATACCTGTGCAGACTACTATTACCACCCGTTTTCCCAATCACATTTCCCCCTGCTTCCCGTGCTCCGCACACCTCAGACCTCCCTGCTTCTTTGTTCTTCATGTCATAAATATCTCAAGCCCCTTGCCTTAGGGAGAGAGATCTGAGACCAGGTCTCCTGTCTCCTTCCTTGGCTTCCTTTTAAGTACCTCTCTTGGCTCCGAACCTCAGTGTCTCAGCGTTTTAGCTTACTCTGTGCTAGGCAAAAGGAGCCTGATAACAAGGGCCTACTCAGTAGTCATTGCTGTGCTAGATACTGGCAGTTTCCAGAGAACGTCTCGTCCGCAGGAGCTGAGTGCCTAGGGGAGACAAAGACAGAAAGACGCCCTAACGTGGTATTTGTCTGCGATATGCCTTGGGACAGTGATGGCAGGAAGCCCTCTTCTCTGCAGGGTTGTCCAGTTAGACCACGCAGAGGTGAAGCCTCTCGTTATGAGTATTGAAGGATGGATGGAGACTTGGCCACAAGAGAACAGAGGAGTATGATCAACTCAGCCTCCTGCACCTGAGATTCATGAAATGTAAGCGTGCATCTCCCTAGTCTTGGGGTTATCTCGTGGGAAGCTGGCAGCAGATCGGAAGGGCAGATCTGACAAACCCAGGGAAAAGTTCATTCCACATAGCAGTTTCAAGCAACAGGGCTCCGTGTTCCCTGAAGGAGAGTATGGGAAGATGACAAGAGGTCTGAAAAGCCCCTGATAAAATGTACATCTTACCTTAATGAGAAAAAACATAAAAAAAGGTTGAAAAACGCACATCTTCAAGGACACCCTAATACCTTGTTATATTCAAACAAATGTAATAGATTGGCAAGTATCTATTGAGTTTTTAAGATAAACCATAGAACTTGAAAAAAAAAACCTCACTACTTTAGGTACTTAAAAGTTGGCCTGCCACCATCGCTGGTAGTTGGCATTTCTTTCCTTGGCCCTTACAGGCCAGTTCCTGATCGTTAGCAAAGCCAGAGGAGATATGCAATGAGGTAGGCCATATTGGTCCTTGGGTACTCTGTGCCTGCCTTTTTTAAAAAAAAATCAACACAGCATTTTAATATTTACGTTAAATCTGTTTCCACTGCATTTCTTCCATTTCTTTTGTGCGTATAAGGCCTTTCATGCAGAGATCAGGGATGTAGCCATTACCCACCCTCCCAAGTTGGTCCCCAACAAGGGTCCTCCTGCCCAGTGTCCTTCTAACCAATTGAACAAGACCAAGTTCAGTTCAGAAGCAAAGGAAAGCTTTACTCTTTGATCAAAGAATGGAGGGGTTGGAGCTCAGAGCCTCCCCCCTCACCACGCAGTGGGCGGGGCTGCTTTATAGGGTCTCCTCTGGGGGCGGGGCGGGGGCGGGGTTTGGGCAGGGCAGGGGCAGCTGCGCAGCTCACGCCCCAGATCAAGGCGCTCATGCAGCGTTTTGCACGCGGCCGGAGCTGAGGTGTTAGCACAGCCGATTCGCACCAGGAATTCTGCTCTGAAGTGCCAAGTGCGAGGCCTCTGCACACTACGCAGCCCCCATGAGCAAGTGAAACTAGATGAAGCACAAAGGAAAAGGAAAAAAAGGTCAGACTTTCTGTTATTATCCTAATTCTGTTTTATTTCCCGGGAATTGTTCACAGGCTTTGCTGGTGACAAACTCCATCTCTGTCTTTGTCCCTCTCGCTCCTCATCCTTGAAGAGGGGCGTTGTGGGGCGCAGGGCCGTCTTCTGCAACCGCTTCCTGTGGATTTGGGTGTCGGCCTAACCCCGGGTGGAGGAGCAGAGCTTGTCTCCAGCTGCCCATAGGGGCTTAATTGTCCCCAGGCCTCGGTCCTGACCCTTCACGTCCCTAAGCAACCGCCTTTTGTCTGATATTTTGGAGGCCAGGACACCAGACCATTTATCATGCATGGCCCCAATATTAGCAAGAGAACAATGGTCACATGTAAAATTAACTAAAATCAAAGGTATCTAGGTCTTTTGCCTGTAGGGAAATGCTCCCTGATGCGGAGGCTCACATCTCCACGGTTACACTGTTGTTTTTTGGAAGAGAAGCCCCAGGCCAGAGAGGGGTTCCCTGGAGCAGTCAAGGGGTCTGTTGCCCAGGTTGTCTCTTGGAGGCTCGGCCTGGGGGGCCTTCTTCACTTGAGTGTCATGTCCTGGCCTAGTGATCCTTGCAACTTCAGAGAGAAGTGGGTGGTTAGGGCCACCGAGTGGGGTCTGTTCCCCTGAGGAGTGAGTTGATCTTGCAGGCTTCTGGCTTTCCAGGTTTTTACGTTCCCCTGGTCTCCCGGCAGGAAGGGAAAGGGTGGAGGGCCAGCTTGGTGGGTGTGGGCAGCACCTGGTCACCATAATCCCTGAGAGCTTTCGTGGTTTCTCCTATCTGGATGGCACACCTGAGTCATTCCATTTCAAGGGGTTAAGGTTTCCTTTGCTTGGGGAATGGGGTCAGATACTCTTGACTTTAATTTATCCCTTGGGGCTAACTGCATACCGGGAGCAGGGCAATTAGAAGCAGCTTAATCCAATTTTCTTTAGGTCCCTGACAAAGATTGGCTGAGGCCCATTTCAAGTTCTGATTTCCCGGATGATTGGGCTCTCCAGGCTGAGCGTAATTTCTGTTTTCATTCTCTGCAGTAAGCATACCTTTTTCCTTCCAAATAGCCAGTGTACGTGTTCAATGGCAAAGCTGTACCAGAAATCTGTGTAAACATTTAAGGTCTTCCCTGTCCCAAGTTCTAAGGCTCCAAGCTCAGGTGAGGGCTATCAGCTCTGCCTTTTGACAGGTCCCTGGGGTGGGCTTCGTGCCTCAATGACTTGGCTTTGGAGGTCACTGCATTTCCCACTGCGTTTCCCTCTCTCATAAAATTGTTACCATCCTTGAACCCTTCCTCTTCTACGTTTGAAATTTCCTAGATAGGGGTGACTGGAATAGATCATTTCTATACAGTTGTGCCTCAGGAACCCCATTTCTGTGGGTGGTAAGGTGACAGGTTTTTCTGGTGGTCACTGAGTTGTCCCAAGGTTTACTTGAACTTGAATCGACCTTCTGGGGGATATCCATTTTGTTCCCTTAGAACTTACCAAACCTGGGGAGTTCCCTTGTGCTGCAGGTTAAGGATCTGACCTGATCACTGCAGAGGTTTGGGTCACTGCTGTGGAGCAGGTTCAGTCCCAAATCTTCCTTGGGATCAAGAAAGTCAACTTCTAAAAATGAAATATAAACTTTATTCACATTTCTCTGATTACTGCTTCTGCCGTGATTCCATCATCCCTTTCTGAAATTCCTCTTATTAACGGATTGGATTTCTTCCACCTGTCCCACTTGTAGCTCTCACAATTTTCATCATTTTGCCCTTTTCTTCTGAGTTCTGGACAAACTCTCAAGTTTGTCTTCTGCTTAACTAACTAGATTTTTAGCAGTTTTTTAGCCTCGTGCCTGACTGGCCCTTTGGGGTGATGCATTGCTCAGGTTCCCTGCTCACTACCACAAGCAGATGTAGATAACACGCCATGCCCTTTTATACTTAGTGACTTGCTTCTCTCAGGTGGAAAGCTCTTCAGTGCCCAGGTCTTTGCTTGGAGTGGCCAAGATCCTGTGAGCCTCTGGTCCTCCTGGCAGGGTTCAAAGACTATTGTTAGGAAAGAGCAGGAAGTCCAAGCTCAGAGCCAACTCCTCACGTTCCCACAGGTTGTTCTCATTTCCAGGCCTTGGGGCTGATGACGTTTAACTCACAATGTGTTTGTAAGGGTTAGAAAAATAATGTACATGAAAGTGATTCATAAACATTAGCATGCCCTCAGTCTAGAATCATCCAGCAGTAAAACCATGAAAACAGTCCAGCTGTGGAGGTTTATGTAATAGCATTGTCATCTCCCCTTTTTGATCTGGGAATTGGCAGATTGATTGGCTGTGAGAACTGGGAGCAACAGTCCCTTTTCCATATAGTTTTCTGAATGTCTTGCTCCTTTGTAGGGATTTATGCTGAGGGTACCTCCTGCCTGTAATTGACTCATCACTCTTTTCTCTTTTTTATTTGTACCGGCGCTCAAATTTCCACACATCCTTCGTATTACCATTGGGCAAAATACAGGTGGGACTAACCCCATACCCATTCTATGAAGGTATTTGACTCAATTGAAGCCAATAAATGTGAATCTCTGCTAGGGTTGGTGACTTGTAGAATGTAAACCTGGAGTTATTCACAGCCAGCTTTACCACCAATGAAAAGAACCTGTCAGAGCGTGGAGTTCCCTGATGGCTCCTCAGGTTAAGGACCTGGTCTTGTCACTGCTGTGGCTGAGGTCACTGCTATGGCTTGGATTTGACCTCTGGCTCTGGAACTTCTGCATGCCACAGCTGTGGCAAGAAAAAAAAAAAAAAGGCAAGAGAGAGCAAAACTAAGACATACCAAGAGACAGATTTCTGTCTGAGCCCTTGGATCCCACAGCATCGTAGCATAACCTACCCCTGCATCTTTAGTTCCTGAACCTACAAATTCCCGTTTTGCCCAAACATATTTGAGTTGGTATTCTGTCATTTACAAAAGATCACTAATAATAAAGGCTACATATAAACTTGGCCCTTGAAGTTTCAAACTCTCTGCCCCTTATCAGTTGGTTGGCATGGTGCTGTGGTCTGAAAGTTTTTAATCTCCCCAAAATTCATATAAAACTAACCCCCAAGGTGATGGTATTTGGAGGTGAGGCCCTGGGGAGGCGACTGGATCATGAGGATGGAGTGCTCATGAATGGGAATCAGTGCCCTTATAAAAGAGGGCCAGAGAACGTGTTTGCACTTTCTCCGTGTTAAGGATACAAGGAGAAATGCTGCAGTCCAGAAGAGGGCCCTCCCTGACCGTGCTGGCACCCTGATCTCCGACTTCCAGCTCCAGAACTGTGAGACTAAATTTCTGTTGTTTATAAGTCACCCAGTCCGAGGTAATTTTTTTGTAGCAGCTTCAACAGACTGAGACACATTGGATAAGTCACTTCTAAGCCTTACTCATTATCTTTAAAAATGGAAAAACACCCTACTTAACTTCACAGATCTGTTTATACATCAAATGTGGAATGTATTTGCAAGTGTTCTGGGAACTATAGAGCATTCAGAAGTAAGTTATTAATGTCAATTGTGTTATCTTGGCTTATTTGAAGGAAAGATATGTTGCCTGTCATGAAAATTGGTGTTGACTGTTCCTCAAAATCATTTCGTTTTACACTTTTAGCTTAATTTTTAGCTAAAAAATTGTCTTTAATTCTTTCCCTATTTGTCCCATTGTTTCGAGCTAAAATAACAGGAAATATTTATCATGAAAATATGTCCTGAAATAAATGGTATCATATATGTGATTTGCACCGTGGGGAGTGCCAGGGTAGTGAGTAGAGGTGTAGAGGCAAGAAAATTGGCTGTGACTTGACAATAATTAAAGCTGGACAACTATATTTGTGTTCATCAGTCTGTTTTCTCTGACTTTGCATATGCTGGAAGTTTTCCACATAAAAGTGTAAAAATTCCCTATAACTCTTGAGACAAATACCTGAGAAGACTTACTAACTTTCAGCTCTCTAGCTCTGTAATATATATTCAGATATCAAGCCTAGTTTTTATAGGTAAAATCATGCCACTCCATTTACAGAAACATAGTGGGTGATAGAAAAATACCCTAGCTAGAGGAGAAAGGCAGGACCTGACCGTGGTAACGATGATAAGTGTTTATCACAAATACGAACATCATCACCATTATCACTCTGGCTAGAATCCCAATAACTTAGTAGACACTGCTTTTAAAATTGTTTTATTCCCTGTATAGTGTTTAACTGTACCTATTCTTTTTTCCTGTTTTTTTTTAATTTTTGATTTTACTGGAGTGTAGTTGACTTACAATGTTGTTTTAGTTTCAGGTGCACAGCAAAGTGCATCAGTTATAAATATAGCCATTCTTTTTTTCCATACAGGTTATTACAGACTATTGAGTAGACTTTCCCTGTGCTATACGGCAAGTTCTTGTTAATCACCTATTCTATACAGTAGTTGTGTGTGTGGTACTCCCACCCTCCCTGTTCTCCCCTAGCCCACATGGTTTCACCCATGGTAACCATAAGATTGATTCTGAAATGTGTGAGTTTGTTTCTGTTTTATAAGTAAGTTACTTTGTATCATTTTTATTAGAATTTACATCATATGGTATCATATGATATTTGTCTTTCTCTGACTGACTTGTATGATAATATCTAAGTCCATCCATGTTGGTGCAAATGGAATTACTTTGTTCTTTTTATGGCTGAATAATATTCCCTTGTGTACATGTTCCATATCTTCTTTATCCATTCCTCTGTCTGTGGACATTTAGATTGCTTCCATAACTTGGCTATTATAAAGAGTGCAGCAATGAACATTGGGGTGCATGTATCTTTTTGAATTATGGTTTTCTCCAGATAGATGCTCAGGAATGGGATTGCTGGCTCACATGGAAGTTCTATATTTAGTTTTTTAAGGAACTTCCATACTGTCTTCTGCAGTGGTTGTACCAACTTACATTCTCATCAGTAGTGTAGGAGGGTTCCCTTTTCTCCACACCCTCTTCAGCATTTTTTGTAGACTTTTTTTTCCCTTTGGACGATGGCCATTTTGACTGGTGTGAGATGGTACCTCATCGTAGTCACTAAATTTCTCTAATAATTAGTGATGCTGAGCATCTTTTCATGAGCCTATTGGCCATCCATAGGTTTTCGTTGGAGAGAGGTCTATTTAGATCTTCTGCTCATTTTTCAGTTGGGTTGTTTGTTGTTGCTGTTGAGTTGTATGAATTGTTTGTATATTTTGGAGATTAAGCCCTTGTTGGCTGCATCATTTGCAAAGATTTTCTCCCGTTCTGTGGGTTGTCTTTTTGTTAATATTTTGTGGGTGATTTTTGCATCTGTGTTCATTAGTGATATTGGCCTATAATTTTCTCTTGAGGCAGTATTTTTGTCTGGTTTTTGTATCACAGTGATGTCGGCCTCATAGAATGAGCTTGGGAGTCTTCCTTTCTCTGCAATTTTTGGGAAGACTTTCAGAAGAATAGGTGTTAACTTTTCTCTTAATGTTTGATAGAATTCCCCCATGAAGCCATCTGTTCCTGGACTTTTGTTTTTTGGAAGTTTTTAAACCACACTTTCAATTTCAGTACTTGTGATTGATCTATTCACATTTTCTATTTCTTTTGGTTCAATCTTGAAAGGCTGTACCTTTTGTAAGAATTTGTCCAGTTCTTCTAGGTTGTCCATTTTATTGACATGTAGTTGTTTATAGTAGTCTCTTAGGACCCTTTTTCTAATCTTATTGAGTTGAGTCCTCTACTTTCTTTGTCTTGATGAGTCTGAATAAAGGTTTATCCATTTTGTTGATCTTTGCAAAGAACCAACTTTTGGTTTCATTAATTTTCTCTATTATTTTCTTTGTCTCTATTTCATTTATTTTTGTTCTGATCTTTATGATCCCTTTCCTTTGGACATTGTGTTTTCTTCTCTAGTTGCTTTAGGTTGTTTATTTGAGATTTTTCTTGTTTCCTGAGATAAGATTGTATTGCTATCAAAACTTCCCTCTCAAGTAAAAAACAAACAAACAAAAAAAAAAACACTTCCCTCTCAGAACTGCTTTTGCTGTGTCAGGTTTTGGATTGTCTTCATTGTCATTTTTGGACATTTGAACATACCTTCATTGTCATTTTTCTCTAACTATCCTTTGACTTCCTTTGTGATTTCTTTAGTGATCCATTAGTTGTTTAATAGCATGTTTAGCTTCCAGGAGGGTTTTTTTTGGTTTTGTTTTGGTCGTTGATTTCTAGTATCATAGCGTTACAGTTGGAGAAAATGCTTGATATAATTTCAATTTTTTTTTCAATTTACCAAGGCTTAATCTGTGGCCCAAGATGTGATCTAACCTGAATAATGTTCCATGTGCACTTGAGAAGAACGTATACTCTGCTGCTTTGGGATGAAATGTTCTATAAATATCAGTTAAGTCTATCTAGTTAGTCTAGGGTGTCCTTTAAGGTGTGTGTTTCCTTGTTAATTTTCTGTCTGGATGAGCTATCCATTGATGTAAATGGAGTGTTAAAGTCTCCCACTATTGTTATTGTCAATTTCTCCTTTTATGGCTGTTAGCATTTGCCTTAGGTATTGAGGTCTTCCTATCTTGGGTGCATATATATTTATAATTATTATATCTTCTTCTTGGATTGATCCTTTGATCATTAGGTAGTGTCCTTCTTTGTCTCTTGTGACCTTCTTTATTTTAAAGTCTATTTTGTCTGATATGAGCATTACTACTCTAGCTTTTTTTTATTTCCATTTACATGTAATACATTTTTTCATCCCCTCACTTTCAGTCTGTATGTGTCCTTAGGTCTGAGGTGGTTCTCTTGTAAACAGCATATACAGAGGTTTTATTTTTATATCCATTCAGCCAGTCTGTGTCTTTTGGTTGGAGCATTTAATTCATTTATGTTTAATGTTATTGTGGATATAGCTGTACTTATTGCCATTTTCTTACTTGTTTTGGATTTGTTATTTTAGGTCTTTTTTCTTCCTTTCCTCTCTTGTTCTCTTACTTTGTGATTTGTTTATTATCTTTAGTGTTGTATTTTCTATTTTTAAATTTTTTATTGCAGTATATTTGACTTACAACGTTCTGTCAAATTCTGCTGTACAGCAAACTAACCTAGTCATCCATATATATGCATTCTTTTTCTCATATTATCCTCTATCATGATCTGTCACAAGAGACTGGATATTGTTCCCTGTGCTCTACAGTAGGACCTCATTGCTTATCGATTCTAAATGTGATAGTTTGCATCTACTAACCCCAAACTCCCAGTGCATCCCACTCCCTCCACCTTGGCAAGCATGTCTGTGGGTCAGTTTCTGTGCTGTAGATAGGTTCATTTGTGTCATATTTTAGATTCCATGCATGAGTAATAACGTATGATATTTGTCTTCCTCTTTCTGATTTACCTCACTTAATAATATCTAGTTGCATCCATGTTGCTGTAAATGATTTTTTTTATGGCTGAATAGTGCATCTTCTTGATCCATTGATCTATTGATGGACATTAATGTTGTTTCCATGTGTTAGCTATTGTAAGTAGTGCTGCTATGAATATAAGGTGCATGTATCTTTTTGATTTGTAGTTTTGTCCAGATATATGCCCGGGGTGGGATTGCTGGTTCATGTGGTAGTTCTATATTTAGGTTTCTGAGGAATCTCCATACTGTTTTCCATAGTGGTTATGCCAATATACACTCCCACGATCAGTGTAGGAGGGTTCCCTTTTCTTCACACCCTCTCCAGCATTTGTTATTTATAGACTTATTAATGATGGCCATTCTGAATTGTGTAAGGGGGTACCTCATTGTAGTTTTGGTTTGCATTTCTTTAATATTTAGTGATGTTTTCATGTGCCTGTTGGCCATCAGTATGTCTTTGGAGAAATGTGTATTTAGGTCTTCTACCCATTTTTTAGTTGGGTTGTTTTTTTGTTGTTGAGTTGTATGAGTTGTTTGTATATTTTGGAGATTATAAGCACTTATCAGTTGCATTGTTTTCAACTATTTTCTACCACTTTGTAAGTTGTCTTTTCAGGGTTTTTTTTTATGGTTTTCCTTGCTGTGCAAAAGTTTGTTTGATTAGGTCCTATTTGTTTTTCTTGTTTGTTTCTTTGTTTGTTTTTAAGGCCACACCTGCAGCATACAGAAGTTCCCGGGCTAGGGGTTGAATTGGAGCTGCAGCTGCAAGTCTACACTACAGCCACAGAAATGCCATCCAAGCTGCATCTGCAACCAGTACCACAGCTTTCAACAATAATGGAAACCTAACCCACTGAGCAAGTCCAGAGATCAAACTTGAATCATTGAAGACACTTGTTAGGTTCTTAACATGCTGAACCACAATGGGAACTCCCCATTTATTTATTTTTCTTCTAATTTATCTTACCTTGAGACACTGACCTAAGAAAGCATTTGTACAGTTGATGTCAGAGAATTTTTTGCCTATGTTACCTTCTAGGAGTTCTATGGTATCTTGTCTTATGTCTAAGTCTTTAGGTCATTTTGAATTTATTTTTGTACATAGTGTGAGGGCGTGTTCTAGTTTCATTGATTTATATGCAGCTTTCCAATATTCCCAGCACCACTTGCTGAAGAGACTGTCCTTTTTTTTCTTTTTTTTCCATTTTATATTCTCACCTCCTTAGTCAAAGGTTAATTGACTATAGGTGTCTGGGTTTATTTATGGGTTCTCTACTTTGTTCCAAATCAAAATGACAAAAAGTAAATACAAAGAAAGACATACAAAGCAACAAGGAAGAAGCAACAAATAACATACCAGAGAATCCCCATAGGGCTAACAGCTGATTTTTCAGCAGAAACTGCAAGCCAGAAGGGAGTGGTAAGATATATTTAAGGCAATGATTTTGATTAGTATGTGTCTTGGCATGTTTCTCCTTTGGTTCTATCCTGTATGGGATTCTCTGTGTTTCTTTAACTTCAGTGTGTTTCCCTTCCCATACTAGGAAAGTTTTGGGCTATAATCTCTTCGCACATTTTCTCTGGCACTCTCACTCTCTTCTCCTTCTGGGACCCCTATGATGCATGAAAGTACTTAATGCCCTTGAACTGTATACTTAAAAATGGTAAATTCCGTTATTTGTTTTACAATAAAAATCAAACATTTTGCTTATCCATTCAGCTGTCAGTAGACACTTGCTGTGTTTTCACCTTTTGGCTATTGTGGATAATGCTGCTGTGAACATGAGTGTTCAAATATCTGTGTGTTTAATATTGTCCCAGAGATTATTATGGGCTCATTTATTATGTTTGATTTTTATTGTAAAACAAATAACGGAATTTACCATTTTTAAGTATACAGTTCAAGGGCATTAAGTACTTTCATGCTTTGGTGCCACTGTCACCACTATTCATGTTCAGAACCTTTTCATCTTCCCATATTAACTCTCCGTACCCATTAAACAGTAACACCTCATTCCCTCCTAGCCCAGCCCCTGGTAAGTACCATTCTGCTTTCTGCCTCTTTGATCACTCTGTGTACCTCACATAACTAGAATCCTAAAATATTTATCCTTTTGCAGCTGGCTTATTTCACTTAGCGTACTGCCTTAAAGTTTCATCTGTGTCGTAGCATGTGTCAGAATGTCTTTCCTCTGCAAGACTGTATAATATTTCATTGTGTGTCTGTCCTACATTTTGCTTATCCATTCAGCTGTCAGTAGACACTTGCTGTGTTTTCACCTTTTGGCTATTGTGGATAATGCTGCTGTGAACATGAGTGTTCAAATATCTGTTTATTCTTTATTGGGGAAAAAAAATCCATGGAAAATAAGGGGGGGTGGGTGAAAGAATATTTTTACAGACTATCAAGACTTCCCCATCCCCTGCCTCCCAAAAGGTCTACATTCACAGCCACGTGGATGACCATCTAGCCTGAAGAACAGGGTGCCAGTCACCCTGCAAAGTGAAAGTTATATGAGAAATGTGAAAGAAGCTGGGATCTGGAGCTAAAAGTGATGGACTGAAATATCAGCTCACCTCTTTACTGGCTCTTTTTCTCAGGCAAGTCATTTAACCTCACTGAAGCTTATTCATCTTTAAAATGGAAATGGTAGTAATCTCTACCTAATGGGGATGACCAATGTGGCATGAAGAGATGAAAGAGCTTTGTAAACTCTACCAGTCTCTTTTTTGACAGCTGATGCTGCTGCTGCTATTATTATAAGAATATTTTCATAGTAAAAATGGTGAAATGTTTCAAAGTCATGGAATCCTCATAGTCAGAACCTTTTTCTTAAAACTCACTCAAATTCCTCCTCTTAGAGTTCGCTCTTCTTAGTGGATCCATTTGACATCACTCATGGAGCATCCTGTCAAAAATCACAGATCTGGGAGTTCCCGTTGTGGCTCAGTGGTAACGAACCCGAATAGTATCCACGAGGCCTCGGGTTCCATCCCTGGCCCCGCTCAGTGGGTTAAGGATCCCGTGTTGCCATGAGCTGCAGTGTAGGTCACAGACGTGGCTCAGATCTGGCGTTGCTGTGGCTGTGGTGTAGGCCGGCAGGAGCAGCTCCAGTTCAGACCCCTAGCCTGGCAACTTCCATATGTCGCAGGTATGGCCCTAAAAAGACAAATTAAAAAAAAAAAAATCACAGATCTAGTCATGCTTATGCTGAAAGGGGACCTGCCGATCAGTCCAGCCTTCTTATTTCACATGTGAGGAAACTGATGTCCCTCAGTCGAGATGATACAGCTGCTAGGGTGAGAGCCTGAACTGAAATCTAAGTTTCTGGACTCCAGGTCAAGCTCCACAATATTATACGATGTAAAAAATACTGTAATCAAGACACCCTATCTCTGTCTTTTATTGTTTATCATATTGTGGTAATCCTGTGTATCCCTTGGTTTATAAATTTCTCAAGATATTAATGCATGTTATAAATAAAAGGGTTCCAGAGCTAAATTTATAAACTATTGGATAATTTTAAATTAAGCAGGATTGTTTACAGAGGCACCTCAAAGCTTTGCACCAACAGACTATTAGATTATAAACCAGAAGAGAGCAGAATTTTCCAAAAACATTTAGCTGTAGATTTCGTTATTTTAGCACACAGCCTCTAGAGCCAGATGGCCTTTGTTCAAGTGCTGTCTTTGGAAACTGTGTCATCTTGGATAAACTAAGCATTTTGTATGCTGGTTTCTGCTTCTGGAAAGTTGAAATAAGAGCTACTTCATGGGTTGTTAGGAAGATTCAAAGAATTAACAAATGCTAAGTGTTTGGAACTGTACCTGGCTCCTAGTAAATACTGGGAAAGTGTTTGCTGTTGTTATTCATAGTTGTGATCTAGATTCGACATAGCAACTTGAGAGACTGCGTTAGGTCAGCATTACCCAACCTGATGAATCTTGAAAGAACAGACTGACAGCCCTCCCACCTGAGATTCCGATGCAATTGCTCTGTGATTGGGGCCCAGGAATTGTACCACTTCCTCAGGTTTGCGGTCACTCATCATAACAGTGCTGTTCCTTTACACGTCTCACTTAAGGCCTGTATGTCAAAACTCTAGGAAATGTTTTCCCCTCAGCTGGTGCAAACTCTGGAGATTCAAGGGGAGACAGGAGAGACAGCCTAGAAACCCAGCATGTCTAGTGGACTTGTTGTGGTGCCCCTGAGCCAGCCCATCTATTAACAAACCGTAGAGGTAGCATAATGGTTTAAGGCACTAATAAGGAAATTTAGGTGAGGCCAGCCAACAGTATTAGCTTCTCACGGAGTAGAGCAGTACAGAGAAGGGCAAAAAATAAATGAATGCCTTTCACTAGTTGAGGATATGGGCAGTTTCCCTGTCAAACCTGTTGTAACTTTTTGCAATCTGACCAGCAACATGTCACAGTGATTGTTTCCCCAAAATCTCACCCACAGGATAAGTTGTCAAACCTTTGGATTTTTGCCTATCAAGGTGAAATGTGGTATGTCAGTATAGTTTTAATTAGCATATTCTCTTTCAAGCCTTAGGGACATTTGTATTTATTTTTCTGTGAACTACACAGCTTTTCATTATGTGTATCCCTTGCTTTTCAAAATTTTGCTTTATGCAGAGTGCCATTGGGGTACAAAGGGCATCTCTGGAGTGCTAGGACGCAGGTTCAATCCCCGGCTTGGCACAGTGGGCTAGGGATCCCGCGTTGCCACAGCTGTGGCATGGGTTGCAGCTGTGGCTCGGATCTGATCGCTGGCCTGGGAAATCCATATGCTGCTGTGGGGCTCCACTCCCCCCCCCCACAAAAAAAGTTTGCTTTGCCACTTCATTTTTAGGAAAGACCTATATTAGTACATGTTTTCACTGAATGAAAGAAATCTGAAAAGAATTTTCCCTTTAAAAAAAAAAGGCAGAAAGCAAAAATACTGTTCGGTGTTTATTTTGCAGCCAGCCATCACACACCCTTAGCAGCGAGAGTGGCACCGCCAGGCTCCATCCCCGGGAGCTGTACTCGGCATCAAGCCACCATAGCTTTGAATTGTGTGTGTGAGCATCTGTGCTTTATCTCAATTTATTTTATGCATCTATTAGCAAGGTGTGTCCTAAGGTAAAAGCTTCTTCACTTTATATCATTTCAGTTTACTTACAGAAGGTTTTATGGGGTAGTTCCCATCATGGCTCAGTGGGTTACGGACCCAACTGTATCCACAAGGATGCAGATCCCACCCCTGGCCTCACTCAGTGGGTTAAGGTTCCAGCATTTCCGTGAGCTGTTCTGTAGGCCACAGACATGGCTCAGATCCCACATGGCTGTGGCTGTGTCTGTGTCTGGCAGCTGCAGCACTAATTCAGCCCCTAGCCTGGGAACTTCCACATGCCTCAGGTACAGCCCTAAAAAGCAAAAAAAAAAAAAAAAAAAAAAGTTTCATAGGAAAAAAATAGCTTCATAGGAATGCTTTACTTTCAGATATTGAGGGAAACCTGTATTTCCTTCTCAGAAATATAAGCTGTTCCACCTAGGTTCATAAACCACTGAAAGAGAGGTACATGAATTAAAGGGTGCCCGCTTCCATGACCACATTCCCTTGTTATACCAGTGGTTATTTTAGAGAACTACACAGTAACATCTCTGTGATGTAGATTCGATGTAGCAACTTGAGAGACTGGCTAAAGAAACCTCAAGGCACCAAGGGGACGGTATAAGCATTCCTAACTGAAGTAAACCAGCTCCTCTGGTTCACTCCAAGAACAGCAGCCAGCCTTTCCTCATCAGTTAAACTGAAACGTTATGTTAAATCCCCTGGGAGACCCAGGAAATTTGGTGTCCACCTTTAAGCAGTCTGTGTTATCTGTCCTTCTCTAAATCTTAGGTATAGACAAATAGATTGCCATAAAAATGTTTTTTTCCACATGCCCACAAAGGAAAAATGTCTAGGTGCTTCAAAAGATTGGTTTTACACCATGATGCTATTCTATAAACCAAATGTGACTGTTTAACATGAGAAAATTAAGTTGCTTGTGGTCTTTGGACACTGAATTGACTAAAATTACTGCAAAAAAAAAATCTGTATTAAGCATAATATAGTTTTACAATGTTTGAAAAGAATTGCCCTGGAGTTCCCATTGTGGCTCGGTGGAAATGAATCCAACTAGTTATCCATGAGGACACAGGTTCAATCCCTGCCTTGCTCAGTGGGTTAAGGATCCAGCGTTGCCATGAGCTGTGGTGCAGATCACAGGCACAGCTCGGATCTGGAGTTGCTGGGGCTGTGGCACAGGCTGGCAGCTGTAGCTCCGATTCGATCCCTAGCCCGGCAACCTCCCTATGCCAGGGAAAAAATTTAAAAAAAGGGACTTACCCTTGCTTTTAATTATATTTTGTCATTATTTTGCTAATTACATTGCCCAAAAAATTAGTACAGTTAAACTTTATGGAGGAGCTTATGTTATTTAAAACATAACTGGAATTGAACCCAAAGTGGGAGAAGTCACTAGCTTCAGGTGATGTGAAATTATCCTCTCTGGCGCTTACTAACTAAAAAGTACTTGCAAATTATTATATTGATTGTAATGCCATAAATAACTGTAAAATAATGGACTTTGTTCCTGAGCATACACATATTTTTTCTCTTTTATTCCTAACACGCAAGTAAGCAGAAAGAACACTTTCATCCAACTAGTCTATGTGGGCTTTTATCTAATAAAAGGGACATAGACACTAAAGAATGAGCATACAAAACACTAAATATATCATTTCCCATTAGCGCAGCACATGTCCTATTCCTGGTAGTGGAAATTAGGCCATGCTAATGTGAGAGCCCAATAATGAGAGCATAAAAATTAATACACGGCTCTAAGATGAGTTTCAAGTTTCCAAGAATCACCCTCATTCTCTCTTTTAACATGCTAACTGGTAGGAGACGCTAGGAGACTTTTGGTGAAAGAATTGTGTGATGTTAATTTTATGTGTCAACTTGGCGAGTCCATGATACTCAGCTATCTGGTCAAATACTAATTCTAGATGTTTCTGTGAAGGTATTTTTTAGGTGATGTTAACATTTAATCAGTAGACTTTGATTAAAGCAGGTAATTCTCCTGTGATATGGATGGGCCTCATCCAGCCAGTTGAAGGCCTTCATAAAAAGCCTAACCTTCCCCAAAGTGGGAATTCTGCCAGCAGACCACTTTTGGACCTGAACTGCTGCATCAACTCCCCGGGTCTCCAGCCTGCCGGCCAACCCCACATATAATTGTGCTAGCACCCACAATTATATGAGCCAGTTCCTTTAAGTAAATGCCCCATTTCCTCTCTCTATACCTGCATATCTAGATCTATCTTATTGATTCTTCCTCTGGAGAACTCTGACTAGTACGAATAGCTGGGGGTCTGCAAGTAGCATTTGGAAGTAGGAATGTGGGAGGGAGGAAGGAAGGAGCCCAAGAAGGAGGAGAAGCTCACTAAGCAGCTAATGTGTCTGAAATGAGTTGGACAGCCTCGTGCAGACTAGCTGAGGCACCCCCCTGCCCGTGACACAGGCCTGACGCTCAGACCAAACGCCTCACCTACCACACAGCCTGCACACAGTAAGAGGGAGCTCCGGGTGACTCAGCTCTATTCCAACAACAAAGGTTCGAATGCTGCCAAATAGTCCCTGCTTTGTGTCTTGAGTGTATTCAAGTGTAGGGGAGGAAAAATAATTTTCCTTCTACTTCACTAGGTTCTTGGCAGACGTCTTTCTCTAGAGCTCCACAAAGGTGGGGGATTCAAAGAGATGACCAGGAGTTCCCGTCGTGGCTCAGCGGAAACAAGTCTGACTAGGAATCATGAGGCTGTGGGTTCGATCCCTGGCCTCGCTCAGTGGGTTAAGGATCTGGCGTTGCCGTGAGCTGTGGTGTAGATTGCAGACGCGGCTCTGATCCTGCATTGCTGTGGCTGTGGTGTAGGCTGGCAGCTATAGCTCTGATGAGACCCCTAGCCTGGGAACCTCCACATGCCACAAGTGTGGCCCTAAAATGAAAAAAAAAAAAAAAAAAAAAAAAAAAGAGATGACCAGAACAGGAAACTCATGCCTTTTGGTCAAAGAAACAATACATTTGTGAAGAATTAACAAGATGCCTTTTGGTCAAAGAAACAATACATTTGTGAAGAATTAACAAGACGAAGGGGTCTGGGCTGGGTGGGTGGGGGGGATAAAATAGTGAAAATATAACAAAGTTTGTTAGATAAACCTACATAAGTCGTCTTGGCCCTGAATTCCCTGACTGGTGATAAGGATGTAATCTACCTCCTGGTACCTTTCCTGCGAGAGGTTTCACTCCTGCTTTCAGGGAGATAAAGAAGGGCCAGGGTGGCCTTCTTGACTGGCTGTTTCTCAAGACCCTTTTATTTAAAATAATCAATATGCCAAAGTGGGCAATATTGTTGAGGGGTGACATATTCTGAACCCCTCCCCAAGCCAGCCTCTGGCCCCATCCCTACCTGCCACCTGACTTTTCGTCATCGCCGTCATTCCTAGCACCTGAGGACAACTGGTTTCTTCGGCCTCACCCTGGGCGATCTCCCGTGGATGTGACGTGACCCGTGTTCTCTAGCTTTATCCGCTCTCAACTTTTCTCCAAACAGGTCCCAGCCTCTAGCCCCGTACTTAGGATGTTGACCATTCATTAAGGAGAGACTCTTACCTGCTCACTTAATCTTAGCAGCAGAGTCTTTCCTCAGTTTAAGCTGATGAGGCCCTCTCAGTCCTGGGCTCTTGTTTTCTTGTTTTTTTTTTTTTTCTTTAATAATGTGTTTAGAGACATTATAAAGGAAACAACGATATTACTTATAAAGTGCTAAACCAACTAGAGTCTATTAATAAAAGAACAACTTACTGGATGGCTAATGTGTATAAAACTAATGAAGTGTAACAGATGTGACTATAGCTTATCCTCATTTTATGGACAATAACGCTGAGGCTCAGAGTTTTCTCCAAGAGATTTGCCCAGAGTCTCACAGCCGGGCTCTAAGTCTGCATCAGCTACCAGATTCCAGAGCTGGTATTCTTAACCTCTACAGAAAACAGTTTCCTAAGACTCTGGAAGAATAGGATACAAAAGCCAAGAAACAACTCCAGTTGTGTTAGCGAGTTGAAGGAAATCGGTATCCTTATGAATCTTTATGAATGACCCGTGAAGGATGTTGTTACCAAATGCATCAGGCCCTGCTGCTCTAACTTATAATATCAAACTTATAAACTTGGGTAAAGGGGAACGGTGTCTTTAATCAGAATGCCGGCCATCTGGGGACACGTGGGCTCAGTATCCCCAAAGAACCACCTCTGAAGATTCTATTCGGCCACGGCAATTTTAAAGGGAAACGGGGAAGCAACCTCAGTTAATCATTGAGACAGGGGGTCAGAGTGCTCGCTGTCCCCGCTCTGTGCAGGCTTGTCGACTCCTCGTGATCTCCCTCTGGATGTTACCTTGTCCACACGGTTTGGTCACACGATTTGTTCAAGAGATCACTGAAGGGGAAGCGAGGGAAGAGAGCTGGTCTTCTGTTAATTACGTATTTTTCATTTCTACTGCTTTGATCTACAGAAAGTATGCACACATTAGTAAGGTATTGTGTGATGACGAGATCTGAAAGGTGTGTTTGGACCAGAGATGAGTAGAGCATGCGGCTGCCTGGTTAAGAGTTAGTTACACTATAGCTTTGCTGAAGTGACCAGGAAAGGGCCTTCCTGCTGAGGGTGGTTTCCTGGAAAGAGCTGCTTGCAGTGTGTTTCATTGTTCAGAATGTGTAAGGTATTTATTAGTAAAGGATCAGACCAGAAAAGGCAAAGTGAGTGCTTCTCTGCAAGGGACTGTTGCTGATGATGAGTGTTTAAATGCATGTGGAGTCATGTGATGAGATGATGTGTATCACGTGATTTTGTGCAATTATTTCCAAAAGCAGGTTCCCAAGAACAGCAATTCTGAGATTCCCCTTTCCAACAGAATTCTGGGGTTAAATACAGTTGGAAAATATTTCATATTCTTGGAGATTCACTGTGCATTTCAGCATACAGGTGATTTTAAGAAGTGTTGTGATAAAAGATAGGTATGTCACTGGTTAATCCAACATATCCCAGATTTATGTAATTTGAAGCACTTTTATGATACTTCTTAACAACCTTTAGGATTCGTGACCTTGTAATACATTTTGCAAAAAGTCATTTTGGGAGTTCCCTGGTGACTCTGGTTACAGATCCAGCATTGTCACTGCTGTGGCTTGGGTCGCTGCTGTGGCATAGCCCCCCCCCCCCCCCCCGCCAAACAAAACAAACAAACCCAAATCATTTTATAATAATGAAGGAAACGAAAGTAACACTTACCGAGCATGGTTACTCATGTTACTTAATCCTCCTAACAACCCTATGGCTGGTATTACTGGGCTTTGGCCATTCATTTCTGTTTGAGATTTCATTAAACAACCTTAAGATTTTCAACCCATGTAATACATTCACCATGTGAGTGCTATACATAGCACAAAAAAGAGCTGTTTATGAAAATATTTGCTTCGATCTCAGTTCTTATCACTGAATTATCAAAAGGTTTGCAGACTCCGAAGACAATTCAAAGAAATTTTACAATGTCTCCAACCAAAGCTAAAGAACAGCAAGTGGAAGACTCAGAAACTTGAGGCTGGTGTTGATGGTTTTTGTGGGTGATAACAAGTGGATTTTTTCTTTATTTTAGAGAGCCTTTGGCTTTCACATTCTAACAACCCCACATTAACCTTTTCTCCTGCAGCTCTGATTTGGCCCCTAACCCAGGAACTTCCATATACCACAGTTGTGGTCCTAAAAATAAGGGGGAAAAAAAGTCAAAGCACCTTTTCTCCCCTTGAAGCTTCTACTCTCCCTCCTTTTCCTTCAAAATCAAATTTCTTTTTTTTTTCATTTTTTAAAGTTTGATTGAGGTATAGTTGATTTATAGTGTTGTCATAATTTCTCCTGTACAGCAAAGTGATTCACAAAAATCAAACTTCTGAAAAAATCTTCACTCACTGTCCCCGTTTTGTTATCTTTCTTCCTCAGCCCACTGCAGTCTGGCTTCTGCTCTGAAATGCTAATAAATTTACTCTGACAAAAGGCACCCATAATCTCCCAAATCAATTTTACGGACATTTTAAGGCTTTTTCATGTGAGGAATTTCAAACGTACATAAAATAGATCAACTAGGATGGTATATTCTCTTTGCCCCATGGACTCGTCCCCCAGTTTCAGCAGTTACCAGTTCATGGTCAAGGAGGCCTCATCTGTACCTCCATTTCCTCCCCTCCCCCTTAGAGTATTTTGAAGCAAATCCCAGAAATTGTGTTACTTCATCCTTCAGTATGTCAGTATCTATTTCTAAAACACTTTGAAAAAGGCATCACCGCAACATTAATGGCCCTATTCTGTTTCTTCTCTCACTCAGCCTCTCAGCATCATTTGAAAATACGAACATATTTCTTTCCTATTGAAAAGTCCTCCTCTCTTGTCTTCCTTGTCAGTCCTTTTCTCCTGATGTTTCTTCTTCCTCATGAGCGTCTTGTCTTTTCCTCAGCCTAACTTTCAAAGAGTCGCCTTCCTCTCTCCCATCAGTTCTGTTCTGAACTATTATCTTTAACCCCGTAGTAGAACTTCCCAAACTTAATGTGCCTACAAATCATCTGGGCTCTGTTAATTCAGTAGGTTCTGTTTAGAGACTGAGATTCTGCATTTCGGTAAGCTTTCAGGTTATAGCTTTGATGCCGATTTGTATTATCTATTGCTGCATACACATTACTCCAAAATTTAGCATCTTAACACAGCAGACCTGTTACTTCATGCAGTTTCTGGACAGAAAATCTAGGAGTTGGATTGTTCTTGGCTCAGGGTCTCATGGGAGGCTGTAGACAAAAGGTTGGGAAGGGCTGGAGTCCTCTGAAGTTCAAGTGAAGAATCGTTTGCTTCAAGGATAGCTCAGCGCAGGACTGCTGGAAGGAGACCTCAGTTCCTACTCACTGGGTCATTTCAGTGTGCTCAGGACATGGCAGCTGACTTCCCACAGAATCAGTGATTCAAGAGAGCAAAAGAAAACGACAATATCCTTTATGCCCCAGCCTCAGAGGTCACACTGTCATTTATATGACATCCTGCTAGTTATACAAGTCCACCTTACTCAGAGTGGGAAGGGGCTGCCCAAAGTCAAGAGTACCTGACGGCGGGGATCGTCTTCAGTGCCGGCTTTCACACCGCTCTGTGGACCATGCTCGGAGGAACAAGGCTTCACCCAGTGTCCCTGAACACAGTTTTGTTGTTGTTATCCCATAGCATCAGATGGCACTTTATATATGAATAAGCCCTATATTGGTTTTTATCACCCTGATTTTTTCCCCCGAGTTTCATACCTGTCTATCTAACCGCCCAATGGAGCATATCCTACTATGTGAAAAGTATCTCAAAATTCAACATGCTCCAGAATGAACTAATTCTGGTGTCAGACAGACTCCTCCTCCGAGTTCTCATCTTCTCAGGATGGGATGCAGAATCAGCACCTACGCAGGTGTTCAAGGAAAGAATCTGAGAATCAGTGACTCCTTCTGTGTCACTTTCATGTATCTAATTCTAATCAGTTTTCCAAGCCCTGTATCATTTGCCTTCTAAATATCACCCTTCCTCAGCCACCTTACTGCTCACCTTAGAAACAAACCACTTGGCCTTAAAACAGCTTTCCTTAATCTAATTCAACTAATGTTCAAATTTGTCTCATAATCGCCTAAAATTCATTTGGAGCATTCCTTGATAGGCAAACGTCAGCCCCTTTTAATTATTTTTCCATACTTTCTGTATTTTTTTCTCTATTTCACCTACTATTTAGGCTTAAGAATTTTTTAAAAACACTGTCCAAGGGCATTCTTCTAATCATTTTATATCATATTAATGCACTTTACGTGCAATATGATGTTAATCCCATTCTGAATATGAAAATAATTCCCCCTAAAACTGAGTTCCTTTACTGAGTTTATGATTAAGCTCTGTATCCAAAACGTTATTGCCTTTCTTAGCAAATACCTGTTCCCCTCAAGATTGAGGAGTGTCAAAGAAAAGGTGAATTTAATCCACATACTAGCCCTACGTTTCTGTCCTTTGAAGTAAACAGTTTTTTCTTTAGTCTCCCAGGCTCCTCTGAGTCTCAAAAGGCTGCCCCAAGAGTTAATGATTAGGAAGCTGTGAAGATGGAGAAACAAAGAACACTTGTTGGGCCGGGAAACTGGTAACAATTTAGACTATAAACTAGGTGTACAGTGGAGTCACTAAACTTCAGTTTCCTGAGAGATTTGAGTGAAAAATGGTCTGACTCACGTTCCTAAATTGTTTTTACAGCAAGCAGACCCCTGTCAGCTGAAAAACTGCTGTCTGCAAATGCATAGACCCCAGACAGGTTGAAACCAGAAAATTGGTGTTGCTCGAAACTTCACCGTGATGCCAACCAATCCAAGAATTGTGTATGAGCTGCTCATGCACCCTGCAGCTCCCCCTCACACTACCTTTAAAACTTTTGTTTCCTAACTGGTAACCTGGAGAATGGCCTTAGGACATTAGTCCACCATCTTCTCAGGTTGCTGGCCTCCTCAACGCTCCTTTCATCAACATTTTCTCTTGAGCATTGGTCTTTCAAGAGGCAAGCATTTGAACTTGGGTTCAGTACCGGCCTTAACCACTTACAGATTTTCTGGTGAGCCATCCAGGAGCCATGCCCTTTGCAGTGTCTGGCCTTTGGCAATTCCCTGAAGTGGAGCAGCTGACTGACTGGTTTCATACAACTGTTAACAAAAAGGATTAGTTACACAGGACTGAGTGAAATAAATATGGTTATAATTTTTTAGTTTTTGTATGAAATATTACTGGCTTTTAATCTGTATTTCCTGGAGTTCCTATCATGGCTCAGCGGTTAACAAATCTGACTAGCATCCGTGAGGATGCAGGTTCGACCGCTGGCCTTACTCAGTAGGTTAAGGATCTAGCGTTGCCACGAGCTATGGTGTAGGCTGCAGACGCGGCTGGGATCCTGAGTTGCTGTGGCTGTGGCGAAAGCCAGCAGCTACAGCTTCAATTCAGCCCCTAGCCTGGGAACCTCCATATGCCACAGGTATGGCCCTAAAAAGAAAAAAAGAAGAAAAAAATCTGTATTTTCCCAGATGTAAGGAAACTTTTCCTCTTAAACAAATTGTGGCTTATAACAATGTGGTCAGTTATACCTTTGTAAGCAAAACTGAAACATTTGTCTTTTTCTTCTACCTGATCCCTCCAGAAATTAAACTTATGTTCCTGGCAGTCTTATCAGGTAAATATGAAAGGCTCCCTCCTGGCAAAAGTAGCAATCTCAATATTTGAGGGATCTCTAGAAGAGAAAAATCCACTCAGGCAGAATCTTATGACAAGCTTGTGGTGTGAGTTTCCTGGCCTTGGGAGGCCTTTTAAAATTTAAGCCTGAGATCCTTATGAAAAGTTCTAGCACAGGCAATTTAAAAGAGCCCATATGACTAATTAACCAGACTTATTTTGCAAGCTAATTAGTCTTAATTTGGATATATTTGCTAAAAGTTAGGGTTATTATATAGAAAAAAAGAATTGTTTCAATGGATATTAAATTCTAAATCTGTTTTTCCTTGTTCTCTTTTTAAAATTTCAGACTTTTAGCCATGCAATGATTCAATTTTTCATGTAGTGCTTACTAAATATGATGCTCAAATCCAGTATGTCAAATGATTTCAATGTTCTTGCCTTTTTTAACCATTTTTTTCTGATTATGTCTATTTTTGCTCACAAAATGGATTTATTTTATAAATTATCACGTGCTCAGTATTCATTCTTGATTATTTCAGCCTAAAATTCTGAAAGTAAGAGTAGAAAGATATTATGGATACATCCAGTACAAATTCAGTGTACTCTATTTTTCATACTATGTAAATCATTGGATTTGGTACTAGAAAATATTTATCAATGTAAGCAACAACATCTTTTTTTTTTTTTTTATCATTTTTGGCCATACCGGTGGCATACAGAAGTTCCCAGGCCGGGGACTGGATCAAGCTATGCCACAGTTGCGGCACTTCTGGATTCTTAACCCACTGCCATGGGTCAGGGCTCAAACCTGTGCCTCAGCAGCAACCTGAACCACCTAAGAGATGATACCAGATCCTTAACCTGCTGTGCCGTAATGGGAACTCCAAAAACATCTTTTAACCTAACTTTTAAACAAATTAAAAAAAAAATAAAAGTAATAAGCTCATTTTTAATTTGAAAAATACATGCAAGTTTTTAAAAATCAGATGTAATTAGAACCAGATATGAACATTAGAAGCTCTAAGCACTGAGAAGATTGCTTGTCAGCTCCCAGTGTAATTCTTTTTTAACCACAAAACTCAAAACTTATATATATGTTAATAGTGAATAGGTTATTTCCAGATTTTTCTGAAGCACTATTTTAAAGCCAAACTTTTCTCCGTCCTCCTCACCCTGCCCTCCCTTCCTCCTTCCCTCACCTTCTCTCTGACATTATGTGTCCTTTTTTTTTTTTTTTTGTCTTTTTGCTTTTATCTAGAGCCGTACCCGCAGCGTATGGAGGTTCCCAGGCTAGGGGTCTAACAGGAGCTGTAGCTGCCGGCCTACACCACAGCCACAGCAACGCAGGATCCGAGCTGCGTCTGCAACCTACACCACAGCTCACGGCAACGCCAGATCCTCAACCCACTGAGCAAGGCCAGGGATCGAACCCGCAACCTCATGGTTTCTAGTCGGATTCGTTAACCACTGAGCCACGAAGGGAACTCCTATATGTCCTGTTTTGCTGCTGTCCCAGCTACAGGTTTCATTTACCTACTGTAAAACCCATCATTTTCTGTGGCCCTACTTAGCAAATACATATTGAGGGGAGTTCCCATTGTGGCTCAGCGGTAAGGAATCTGACTGATATCCATGAGGACGTAGGTTCGAGCCCTGGCTTCACTCAGTGGGTTAAGGATCCATTGTTGCCGTGAGCTGTTGTGTAGGTCACAGATCCCACATTGCTGTGGCTGTGTTATAGACCAGCAGCTATAGCTCCAATTTGACACCTAGCCTGGGAACTTCCATATGCAGTGGATGTGATCCTAAAAAGACAAAAGACACATATTGAGCATGTTCTATGAGCCAGATGTTGTGTTAGGTGCTAAGAATACAATGGTGAGTAAAAGAAAAACAGTGCCTGTGCTCCTGAAGTTTATAGTCAGGCATGGGAGTTAGTTGTCAAGAAAAAAAAAAAAAGTGAAAAAACAAAGTTTCATATTGTGATAAATGCCTTAAAAGGAATAAGGAAGGGTGATTTGATCCCCCTAACTTAAGGGGCCAGGAAACTGTGGTCTCCTGAGGAGACATTTTTGAGCCAAAGTCTTAATGTCAGGTAGGAGTTAACTAGACAAAGGGGGCAACTGATAGCAGTCCAGCCTGAAGGAACAGTATGTGTGAAAGCTCAGAGGCAGCGAGCTTCTGCACTTGTTGATCAGGAACGAGGCCGGTGTGGCTGCAGGACAATGGGGAAGGAGAGCTGGAGAGGCAGGTGAGGCAGCTTGTACATCTCCGGGAGGGTTTTGGTCTTTACCTTCAGTTAATAAATGAGAAAGCATTGAAGGAGTTTAAGTAGGGGAATAACAACATTTGTGTTTTAAAAATGTGCCTTGGGGAGTTCTCTCCATGGCACAGTGGGTTAAGAATCTGACTGCAGGAGTTCCTGTTGTGCCGCAGTGGAAACAAATCATCTAGTATCCATGAGGATACAAGTTTGAGCCCTGGCTTCGCTCAGTGGGTTAAGGATCTGGCATTGACATGAACTATGGTGTAGGTTGCAGATGTGACTCAGATCTCATGTGGCTGTGGTGTAGGCTGGCAGCTGTAGCTCTGATTTGACCCCTACCCTGGGAACTTCCATATGCCATGGTTGCAGCCCTAAAAAGCAAAAAAAAAAAAAAAAAAAAAAAAAAAAAAAGAAGGCAACCTACTTCAGTGGCTTGGGTCACTGCAGAGGTACAGATTCAATTCTCAGCCCAGTGCAGTGGGTTAAAGGATCCATCATTGCTGCAGCTGTGGTATAGGTCACAGAGGAAGCTCAGATTCAGTCCCTGGCCTGGGAACTTCCATTTTATATATATGGGCCTTGGGCTGCAATGTTACAAATAATTGGAGGGGAGAAAAAGTGAAGCAGAGGAACTGTTGAGGCCAAAATTGACCGTATGTGAAGATCATTTGGGCTAGAACGGTGGCCCTGAAAAGGAAGTGTGGTACACTTACTGCATTTTCAAGAGGTACAGTAACACTGGACGGTGACTCATTGCAAGTGGGGGCAGGAGGAAGGAGGCGTTGAGGCATGGAGTCGTAGTGTGGTCAGCTGGAGAACAGAATCTCACAGAGTCTGTGTATGTAAATGTAACAATTTGAGTGTCAAATGTGTGTGAAGCATTTTTCTCAAGTATTTTACAACTTTGAGAAGTATGTATCATCATCTCTATTTCTTAAGAGAAGAAACTGAGGCTCAAGAGTTTTTATGCTACCCAGTATGGTAGCCACTAGCCACATGAAGCTCTTTATTTTCAAATTAAATTAGATAAGGCTAAAGATCAAGTTCTGCATTCCTACTAGTCTCACTGCAAGTGCTCAGTGGTCACATGTGGCCAGTAGCCCCTCTAGCGGACAGTGCCAAGTTACAGAACATTTCCGTTACTGCAGAAGGGCCATTGGGCAGTCTGAGCTAAGTAACTCTACCTGATCCTGTTGCTGGTAAGTTATGAAGTGGTGTTTTGAGAGCAGGTTTGTTTGACTACAGAGTCAGCTTTGTCTACCAGGAAGCGAATGGGAACCAAGAATGCGCTTGATTCTAAGTTAAAGGTGTTGTAGACAAGGGCTCACCGAGGATGGCCTGACCTGGCCGGAACTGACCCGAGTGTGCAAATGAATGAGCCTTAAGGAGCTAAGCGGGTGCTCTGACTGAAAGAGGAGCTGAAGTTTTAGGAGACAAGCAATGACTAGTTTGCTGACTTGGTCCGCCCACAGTGAGGATATAATTCATAGTCTACTTCTGAGGGTGAAAGGGAGCACTATTAATAATTACACCAGACAACTGGCAAAAAACGGGCTTGAACTGAGCATACCTGGTCACGCTGCTCATCAAGCCCTATGTGTGGTATAAGTACATCAGAGTCATTTTAAATTTACCTTTATTTTTTCAATTCTTTTTTTCTTTTTGTTACTGTTGCTTTATAATGTTATGTCAATTTCTGCTGCACAGCGAAGTGACTCAGTCATATATATATATATATATTATTTTTTATATTATTTTCCATCATAGTCTAGCCCGGGAGATTGGATATAGTTCCCTATGCTCTGCACCAGGACCTCACTGCTTGCATTCTAAATGTAATAGTTTGGGAGTTCCCGTCGTAGCTCATGAGGTTGCAGGTTCGATCCCTGGCCTCGCTCAGTGGGTTAAGGGTCCGGCGTTGCCGTGAGCTGTGGTGAAGGCTGCAGACGCGGCTCAGATCCCGCGTTGCTGTGGCTGTGGTGAAGTCCGGCAGCTACAGCTCCTGTTAGACCCCTAGCCTGGGAACCTCCATATGCCGCGGGTGCGGCCCTAGATAAGGCAAAAAAGACAAAAAAAAATAGTTTGCATCTCCAAACACCCCCAGTCCATCCCACTCCCTCCCCCTTGGTAACCACAAGTCTATTCTCTATGTCTGTGGATCTGTTCCTATTCTGTAGATAGGCTTATCTGTGCCCTACTTTAGATCCCACATGGAAGTCAGGAAGAGAAGGGCAAACACCACATGATATCACTTATATGTGGAATCTAAAATATGGCACATTTTTTCAATTCTTATGTAATTTTTCTTTTAGAATAAAGACCGTAAGAAAATTGAAAACACATCAGTTCTTCATTGTTTAACAGTGTAACTTTACAAGTTAAAGCTATAGCAAGTGTCTTTTTAATATCAGGAACCCAAACAAAAATGCCTTCATAGAGGGACCAAGAAAATATGCTACTAATAAATGTTATTAAAATGAGAAGAGAACACAACTACAAGCTTTACTCAGCAACAGCACTTGCTTGCTAAGTGTTCTGGGATAACATGCTCAACTTTTCAGTATATC
The DNA here is from genome assembly GCA_004024745.2 of Catagonus wagneri. NCBI lineage: Eukaryota > Metazoa > Chordata > Mammalia > Artiodactyla > Tayassuidae > Catagonus > Catagonus wagneri. The sequence continues at coordinate 9,599,224 of PVHT020000886.1, read as the reverse complement.
CATTTCCTCACCTGTAAAATTAATTTCCTATTGCTGCATAACAAATTACCCTAAAACTTAGATGCAGTTTAGCTGGGTAGATCTGGCCCAGAGTCCCTCATGGGGTTGCAGTCAGGGTGTCAGCTGCCGCAGTCATCTCAAGCTCAGCTGAGCTGGAGGACCTCTTTTAAGCAAGAGGCTTCATTTCCTCCCTCATGGACCTCTGCATAGGGTAGCTCCTGACATGGCAACTGGCTTCCCCCAGAGCAAGTACTCCAAGAAAACAACGGAGGGAGCACCAAGATGAAAGCCACTGTGCCTTGTATAGTCCAGCCTTGCAAGTGATGCACATCAATTCTGCCAACTACTGTTGGTCACAAAGACCAACTGGCACACTGCGGAAAGGAACCATATAAAGGTCTGAATGCCATGAGCCAAGAGTTGGGGGCTACCTTGGAGGCTGGCTATCACAGGCGCAAATTTTTTATTTGGCCTCAAAAGTCGTAACAAAAGCAGGAGAATTACCAAATGGTTGACAAGTGGATTCTAGACAGACATTTGCGTGAAGAGTAAAGAATCCTAATGAATTATACATGGCAGTATGCTTCAGAAAATCCTAGAGAAAAAAAAAGACATTACATGAGAACAAACTGTCCCTGCCACTCAGTTATGAATCATACTTTGAGGAACCATTTGAGGGTACAAGAATGAAAGAGAAGTAAAGTACTATTTGGGCACATTACGTGTAACTGAGAAGTAAATGAAAAACAGTTCTCCAAAAGAGCTTCATTCAAGGCTGGACATTTCTTTTGTAGTGCCTCCTTCTGAGGGAACACCACACAGAGAATCATAGGACTGAACTGTAGGATCTGAAAAATAATCTAGTGCTAGTCCAGTCCCGTGTCTGAAGGCCCGGGGAGCTTATTCAAGTTACAAAACTGGTTTCTAGCAGAGGCAGGAGAAGAGCATCATCTCCTAATTCCCAGTTCAGAGTTTTTACACCTCGTGGCAGCAGGGGCAGACTTGACTCACTTTCTGTTGCTTCAGTGTCCATATGTACAAAATGGAGATAATATTAAAATCTCTCTCATCAAGGTTGCTCTGAGAATGAAAATAGCCAAGGCATGTAAATTAACATTCAAAAAATGCTTCTTCTGATTATATTATCCACCATGGCAAATGTAAGAGGAGTAAACACGGTCCTTCTATAACAACGAAGTATATTGCTGGCTTATTTCAAAGTCTGATGTGAGCTCTTCTATAGGGACTGTTGAACAAGGACCTTACCTGGTTAGGCACGTAGAGTGGAGGCTTAAGGTCAAACCAGAAAAGCAAGTCCAATGCAAGTCTTCAGTTGAAAGGTGTCTAAGAGATTATCAGCGGGCCTCCTGGGAGACAAAGAGAAGAGAAGTAGATTGAAGTGCACGAACATGAGAAAGATTTGTGCTCATCCCTGAGGGGGCATATTACTCTCTGGGACAGTTGTTGCATATCTTCATTCATGCTTTTGTGGGAAAGTCAGGTTTTTAAATTTTTTATGATTTTTATTTTTTACGTTATAGTTGATTTACAGTGTTCTGTCAAATTCAATTGTACAGCAAAGTGAACCATATATATATATATATATATATATATATATATATATAGTGTGTATATATATGTATATATGTTCTTTTTCTCACATATATGTGTGTGTGTGTGTGTGTGTGTGTGTTTTCTCACATTAGCCTCCATCATATTCCACCACAAGTGGCTGGATATAGTTCCCTGTGCTATACATCAGGATCTCATTGCTTATCCACTGCAAATGCAATAGTTTGCATCTATTAACCCCTGACTCCTAGTCCATCCCACTCGCTCCTCCTCCTGCTTGGCAGCCATAAGTCTGTTCTCTGAGTCCATGAGTTTCTTTTCTGTGGAAAGATTCATTTGTGCCATATACTAAACTCCAGATATCATATGGTATTTGTCTTTCTCTTTCTGACTTACTTCACTTAGCATGAGAGTCTGTAGTTACATCCATGTTGCTGCAGATGGCATTATCTTGTTCTTTTTTTTATGGCTGAGTAGTATTCCATTGTGTATATGTACCACGTATTCTTAATGCATTCATCTGTCGATGGACATTTAGGTTGTTTCCATGTCTTGGTTATTGTGAATAGTGCTGTAGTGAACATATGGGTTCATGTGCCTTTTTCAAGGAAAGTTTTGTCTGGATATATGCACAAGAGAGGGATTGCTGGACCATGTGGTAGTTCTATATTTAGTTTCCTGAGGTACCTCCATACTGTTGTCCACAGTGCTTGTAACAATTTACATTCCCAGCCACAGTATAGGAAGGTTCCCTTTTCTCCACACCCTCTTCAGCATTTTTTATTTGTGGACTTGTTAATGATGGCCATTCTGACAGGTATAAGGTGGTACCTCGTAGTAGTTTTGATTTGCATTTCTCTAATAATCTGTGCTGTTGAACATTTTTTCATGTCCTTGTGGGCCATCTGTATATTTTCTTTGGAGAAATGTCTATTCAGGTTAGGTATTTCATTTGGGTTGTTGGTTTTTTTGCTGTTGAGTTGTTTAAGTTGTTTATATATTTTGGAGATTAAGTCCTTGTCAGTTTCATCATTTGAAATTATTTTCTCCCATTCCACAGGTTGTCTTTTTGGTGTGTGTGTGTGTGTGTGTGTGTGTTTACAGTTTCCTTTGCTGTGCAGAATCTTGTTAGTTTGATTAGGTCCCATTGGTTTATTTTTGCTTTTATTTCTGTTGCCTTGGGAGACTGACCAAAGAAAATGTTTGTAAGATTGATGTCAGAGTATATTTTGCCTATGTTCTCTTTTAGGAGTTTAACGGTATCTTGGCTTATGTTTAAGTCTTTACAGCATTTTGAGTTTATTTTTATGTGTGGTGTGAGGGTGTGTTCCAGTTTCATTGATTTACATGTGGCTGTCCAGTTTTCCCAGTACCACTTGCTGAGAAGACCTCTTTTTCCCATTTTATATTCTTGCACCTTTGTCGAAGACTAATTGACTGTAGGTGTCTGGGTTTATTTCTCTATTCTATTCCATTGGTCTGTGTGTCTGTTTTGGTACCAGTACCACACTGTCTTGATTACTGTAGCTTTGTAATATTGCCTGAAGTCTGGGAGAGTTAAGCCTCCTGCTTGGTTTTTATTTCTCAGGATTGCTTTGGCAATTCGGGGTCTTTTATGATTCCATATAAATTTTTGGATTGTTTGCCGTAGTTCTGTGAAAAATATCATGGATAATTTGATAGGAATTGCATTGAATCTACAGATTGCTTTGGGTAGTATGGACATTTTTTATGATATTAATTCTTCCAACCCAGGAGCATGGAATATCTTTCCATTTTTTTGAATCCTCTTTTAATTTCCTTGATTAATGTTTTATAGTTCTTAGTATATAAGTCTTTCAACCCCTTGGTGAGGTTTATTCCTAGGTATTTAATTTTTGGGGGTGTGATTTTAAAAGGTATTGTATTTTCATATTCCTTTTCTAATATTTCATTGTTAGTATACAGAAATGCAACCAATTTCTGAATATTAATCTTTTATCCTGCTACCTTGCTGAATTCTTTGATCAGTTCAAGTAGTTTTTGCTTGGAGTCCTTATGGTTTTTTTATATACAGTATCAAGTCATCTGCAGACAGTGACAATTTTACCTCTTCTCTTCCAGTTTGGATACTTTTTATCTCTTTTGTTTGTCCGATTGCTGTGGCTAGACCTCACAATACATGTTAAATAAAAATGGTGAGAGTGGTCATCCTCACCGTTTTCCAGATTTTAGTGGGAAGGCTTTCAGCTTTTCTGCATCGAGTGTTATATTTGATGTGGGTTTGTCGTAAATGGCTTTTATTATGTTAAGGTATGTTCCATCTATACCCATTCTGGTAAGAGTTTTTATCATGAATGTGTGTTGGACTTTGTCAGATGCTTTTTCTGCATCTATTGAGATGATCATGTGGTTTTTGACTTTTCTTTTGTTAATGTGGTGTATGACGTTGATTGATTTGCGTATGTTACACCATCCTTGTGAACCTGGGATGAATCTCACTTGGTCATGGCATATGATCTTTTTTATATGTTGTTGCATTCGGTTGGCTAAAATTTTCTTGCGAATTTTTGTGTCTATATTCATCAAAGCTATTAGCCTATAATTTTCTTTTTTGGTAGTATATTTGGTTTTGGTATTAGGGTGAGGATGGCTTAATATAATGTCTTTGAGAGTGTTCCTTCTTCAACTTTTGGAAAAGTTTAAGAAGGATGGTTATAAGTTCTTCTTTGTATGTTTGGTAGAATTCACCTGTGAATCCATCTGGTCCTGGACTTTTGTATGCAGGGAGTGTCTTTATTACATATTCAATTTCATTTGTAATGATCAGTCTGTTCAGTTGATCTGTTTCTTCTTGATTCAGTTTTGGCAGGCTGTAAGTCTCTAGAAGACTGTCTGTTTCTTCCAGGTTGTCAAATTTGTTAGCATATAATTGTTCATAGTATTTTTTATGGTTTTTTTGTATTTCTGCAGTATCCATTGAGATTTCTCCTTTTTCATTGCTTATTTTGTTTGAGTTCTTTCTCTCCTCTTCTTGGTGAGTCTGGCCAGAGGTTTGTCAATTTTATTTATTCTTTGAAAGAAACAGCTCTTGGTCTTATTGATTTTTTTCTATTGTTTTTTGAATTTCTCTTTGATTTCTGGTCTGATCTTTGTGATTTCTTTCCCTCTGCTGACTTTAGGTTTTGTGTGTTCTTTTTCTCATTCATTTAGGTGGAGGGTTAAGTTGATTTGAGATTTGAGATTTTTCTTCGTTTTTTGAGGAAGGCCTGTATCATTTTGAACTTCCCTTTAAGCACTACTTTGCAGCATCCTATAGATTTTTGAATGACTGTGTCTTCATTATCATTTGTCTTGAGATATTTTTCTATTTCATTTTTTATTTCCTCATTGATGCATTGGTTTTTTTAGTAGTATGTTGTTTAGTCTCCATGTGGTCAGTTTTCCCCTCACATCTTTTCCTATGGTTGATTTCTAGTTTCATGCCATTGTGGTCGGAGAAGATACTTGAAATGATTTCTGTACTCTTAAATTTGTTGAGGTTAGTTTTGTTCCCCAGTATGTAGTCAGTCCTTGAGAATGTTCCATGTACAGTTGAAAAGAATGTATATTCTGACTTTTTTGGATGTAATGTCCTGAAAATGTGAATTAAGTCCAACTTTTCTATTGTGTCATTTAGGATCTCTGCCTTTTTTTTTTTGGTCGTTTTTGTCTTTTTAGGGCCTCACCCATGGCATATGGAGGTTCCCAGGCTAGGGGTCGTATTGGAGCTGTAGCCACCAGCCTATGCCACAGCCACAGCAATCCCAGATCCGAGCCGCATCTGTGACCTACACCGCACAGCTCAAGGCAGTGCTGGATCCTTAACCCACTGAGCGAGGTAGGGATTGAACCTGCGACCTCATGGATTGTAGTCAGATTCATTTCCACTGAGCCACGACGGGAACTCTTTTGCCTTATTGATTTTCTCTCTAGAGGATCTGTCCATTGATATGAGAGGGGTGTTAAAGTCTCCTACTATTATTGTATTTCCATCAATTTTTCCTTTTATGTCTGTTACTATTTGTTGTAGGTATCTGGGTGCTTCTATATCAGGAGCATATATATTGATGATTATAATATCCTTTTCTTGAATGAATCCTTTTATCATTAAATAGTGTCCTTTTTTGTCTTTCTCTATGGCCTTCATTTTAAAGTCTATTTTGTCAGATATGAGTATTTCAACTCCTCCTTTCCTGTTGTCTGTTGGCTTGAGATATCTTTTACATCTCCTCACTTTCAATTTATATGTATCCTTTGCCCTAAGGTGAGTCTCTTGTAGACAGAATATTGTAGACTCTTGCTTTTTTATCCAATATGCTACTCTGTGTCTTTTGATTGGAGCATTCAGTTCATTGACATTTAAGGTAATTATTGATAAATATGTATTTATTGCCATTTTAAACCTTGTTTTCCAGTTGATTTTATGTTTCTCCTTTGTTCCTTTTTTTCTTGGTTGGATGATTCCCTTTTATTTTGTGCTTGTGTCCTTTTGTTTTTAGTTTTTGTGAATATAATGTTTGTTTTTGATTTGTGGTTGCCCTGTTTTTCAAATACGTTAACCCCTTCCCATATCTGCTTACTTTAGCCTAATAGTCATATAGGCTCAAATACATTCTAAAGAGAGTCTAGTTTTTCTTACTTTCCTTCCCCACATTCTATGATTTTGAAGTCCTTTTTTAATATCTTCATGTTTGTCCTTTCGCTGTTCCTTGTGTTTATCATCACTTTTACAAGTTTTTTTTTTCCCATTTGTATCTGTGTACTGGCTTAAGTGATTGCTTTCCAAGTGTGATTTCCTCCATCGTTTCTTCTTACATCTTCTTTATTTAGAGAAGCCCTTTCAGTATTTCTTTTAGAAATTCTTTTAGAATGGGTTTAGTATTGCTGTACTTGTTTAGTTTTTCTTCGTCAGAGAAAGTCTTTATTTCTCCTTCTACTTTAAATGATAGTCCTTCCTGCTGGGTAAAGTATTCTAGGCTGAAAATTTTTCCCCTTTAGAACTTTGAATATAACTTCCCATTCTTTTCTGGCCTGTAGTGTTTCTGTAGAGAAATCAGCTGATAGCCTTATGAGGGTTACTTTATAATTAATGCTTTGTGTTGCTCTTGCTGCCTTTAGGATCCTCTATTTACCATTACCTTTTGCCATTTTTATTATAATATGCTTGGCATGCACCTATTTGGGTTCAACTTGTTTGGGGCCCTCTGTGTTTCCTGTATCTTGATAACTGTTTCCTTTAGATTTGGAAAGTTTTCAGACATAATTTCTTCAAATATATTTTCAATCGCCTATTCTTTTTCTTCTCTTTCTGGAATCCCTATTCATAGATTGGCCTGCTTTATATTATCCCATAGGTCTCTTATATTACCTTGGTGTTTTTTCATTTGGTTTTCTATCTCTGCCCTGATTGGGTGATTTCCATTATTCTATTTTCTAAGTCACTAATTCGTTCTTCTGAATCATTCATTCTGCTCTTCAGCCTCTTTAACTCAGTTTGCATCTCTGCAAATGAATTTTCTAATTTTTCTTTGCTCCTTCTTATATTTTCTAGTTCCTTTCTAAAGTAATCTGCATTACTCTTTATATCTGCTCTTAATTCCTTCATATTCGCCCATAATTCCTTCAATATTTTTGCTATTTCCCTTTTGAACTTGGTATCTATTAGACTTCAGAATTCTGCTTCTTTGTTTGCTGCTTCAGGTTAATTCTCCTTATTCTTTTACCTGGGAAGTTTCCTGAGCTTCTTCATTTCGCCTATATTTTTCTTTTTCTGTGAGTTTGGGGAAACCAACTACTGTAGTCTTGGAAGGCTATTTCTATGCAAAAGCGCCCCTTTGAATTTTGTGGGGGGTTACTGTTTATTTTTGGCATGGGAGTTTGTATATTTGCTGTCTCTTTCTTCAGTGTGAGCAGTATATTCTCTGATAGGGTGCTGAGTGTATTTCCAGGGAGAAGGAGGCAATGGACAGGACTAGTAATCAGTGCCTGTTGTTGGGCTCTTAACAGTAGCAAGGACCTGCAGGAAGGTGTTAAGGCTATTCCTAGTTGCAGGGCCCTGGGAGGTGGTAACGAGCATCAGGGAAATTTAGGCAGTGCCCAGAGCATTTGGCAATGGCAGTGGCAGGGTGTGTGAGTTCCCAGGCAAGTGAGAGCAACAATGAGTGGTGTCTGGTCACAGTGCCCTCCTCTGTGGTGCCCTCTGAGGTGACTGGGGCTGCAAATAGTGTCTGCTCACAGACCCCTAGTGGTGGTGGGCCTCGCCCACCTCTGGAGTCAGAGATAACTGCAGTGTTTGCCTCGACAACCTGTAGACCATGCAAGAAGCACCCCATTCCATGTAGCCCATGCAAAAGTTGCTGCACAGTCTGCTCCAAGTTGCAGGCTCCTGGGAATTAAGTGACTAAGCATATGTGTGCACTTGGCAGTGGTAGCAGCAGGGTAGGTGTGTTCCCAGGGGAGTGAGAGCATCAGTGGGTGGTGCTGGGTTGCAGTGTCCTCTTTTTTTTGCCTACCTGTGAGGTGACTAGGGCCACAGGTGGAGCCTATTCACAGATCCCTAGTGGTGGTGGGCCATGCCCCCCTGTGGCTTCTGAGATGACTACTGTGGTTTGTCCTCACCGCCTATAGATCATGAAAGAGGCACTGCATCTCACTTAGCCCTCCACTGCCCTTAGCCTTCACAAGAGGTACCCAGCCACCCATAGTCTGCACAAGCAGTTCCCAGTCTTCCATAGCCCGAGCAAGTGGCCTCTCACCACCTGTAGCCTGCGCCAGAGATGCCCCACCCTCTGAGAGCCCATACATGGGCAGGGAAAGAGATTCCTATAGCGGCCCACCTGTCTTCCCCTCACCCTCCCCAACAATGGTGCCTTGCTTCTCCTCCGGGCCCAGACCTCCGCCCGGATTCCCTCGGTTGTAGCATTCTGTTCCCCAAACCATGGCACACTGTTCCTTAGCCTCTCAGGCTGTTTCCACATAACCAACCCTAGTCTTCTCCCTGGAACTGACCTCCAGAGCCTGAGTCTCAGCACCTAGCCCCTCCGGGAGCAGCTCAGGCTGTGGTGTACGGGGTGGTGGTGCAGGTGATCTGTGTGGCTCTCACTCTGCTTTGCCCTCCTCATTCCAGCTGTTGTGCTTTTCTCAGAGACTTTGAGGTCCCTCCATCTCGGCTGATCTCATTGGTTAGGTAGCTTCCCAGGATGTGGGTTCCTTTTCTCTTTTACAGCTCCTTCTCAGAGTGCTAGTCCCATCTTGATTCCTTTTCTCTCTTTCTCTCTCCCTTTTTGCTTTTGTCCTACCCAGTTATGTGGAGGGTTTCTTGCCCTTTTCTGAGCTTTAAGTTCTGCCAGCACTCAGTAGATGTTCTGTGCTAATCGTTCTACATGTAGATGTGTTTTTTTGATGTGTTTGTGGGAGAAGGTGAGCGTGACGTCTTAATCCTCCACCGTCTTGATCCTTCTCATAAATTTTTAACATTTTTGTTCTATTTGCATTCTTTTTACTTTTAAATAAATGTTATGTGGCAAGATACTATTTTAATTTCGAGTCATGATTTGCAAAAGTGACTTCTGGTTTCTCACAGTATGATGTTCTGGAAAAATTAAAACTACAAAGATGGTAAAAAGATCAGTGATTATCAGGTTTATAATCGGGGGAAGGAAGTGTGAATTGGCAGAGCACAGAGGATTTTTGGGTACTGAGATTACTCTGTGTGATGTTATAATGGTGGAGACATAACATACATTTGTTTAAATTCATAGGATGTGCACCAGTAGTGAACCCTAGTGTGTGCTATGAACTTTGGACGATAGTGGTCTGTCAGTGTGGGTTCATTGATTGTAAGCACTCGGAGGTGGGATGTGGATTGTAGGGGAGGCTGGGTGAGGAGGAGGAGAAGAAGGAGCTATATGGGAACTCTCTGTACTTTCTACTCAACTCCACTGAACTTTGAAATGGCTCTAAAAACAAATAAGGTCTTTTTAAGTGATTTTTCTCCTTTTAAGATTTTATTATGAACTTTTTCAAAAATCCAGAAGCAGGAAGAATGAATCCACCAAGCCGGCTTCAGTAATGATCAACATGTAGCCAATCTAGTTTAATCTATATACCCACTCATTTCCCTCCACCCCCTTCACTGGGCTATTTTGAAACAAAACCCAGACATCAGGCCATCTTATCAAGCCAGTTTAATTTCAAGGAGCTGAGAAAGATCGAATCAAGCATAACAGGGACTCACTGCAACACAGGATCTCAAAAGTCCTCACCATGGTCCTCATTATGCAATGATAGCTAGCAACAGGAATTTCAAAATGCAATTCCTATTCAGTCACTTAATCTAATTATATGAATTGGTTCAAAATGAATTATTATATTTTGCCTTTTAAAAAAATTGCATATATATATATATAGTTGAGTTGCAGTATTTTATTTTCAGGTGTACTGTGTAGTGATTGAGTATTTTTATAGATTATACTCTACTATAACTTATTAAAAGACAACAGTAATAATTCTCTAATTCTCTGTACTACACAATATAGTCTTATTGCTTACCTATTTAATACACGGTAGTTTGTATCTATTGATACCATACACCTAATTTGTCCCTTCCTTCTTCTCTTTCCCCTTTGGTAACCACAGGTGTATTTTCTATATCTGTGAGTCTTTTTCTGTTTTGCATATATATTCATTTGTATTCTTTTTTAGATTCCATATAAAAACTCATAAGTGATATCAAACAGTATTTGTCAGAGTGTTCTGCTTGTGTTTTCTTCTAGGAGTTTTATGGTTTTAGTTATTACATTTAGGTCTTAAAACCAGTTTATTTTTGTATGTGGTGTGAAGGAATGCTCTGATTTCATTCTTTTATGTGTGGGGCTGTTCAGTTTTCCCAGCACTGGTTGTTGAAGAATCTTTCCTCCATTGTATATTCTTCCCTCCTGTGTTATAGATTAATTGACCAAAATTGTTTGGGTTTAGTTCTGGGCTGTATATTCTGCTTCATTTATCTAAGTGTCTGTTTTTGTGTCAGCACTTTAGATGATTCCTTTTATGTCTAAATATTTTTGGACAGCGTTTCCTTAAATTCTCAGTATCTCTGTCTTTCCCAGTCTCCAAATTTAATTTTTTCCATACCCTCTGAACAGAATCTATTTTTTACATTGGAAAATATCATGACCATTATGATGACAAAGTGAATAATTTATAAAAACTCTAAAAGAGAAAAAATAGGGCTTCCCGTCATGGCTCAGGGGAAACAAATCTGACTAATATCCATAAGGACATGGGTTCAATCCCTGGCCTTGCTCAGTGGGTTAAGGATCCAGTATTGCCAAGAGCTGTGGTATAGGTCTCAGATATGCCTCAGATCTGGCATTGCTGTGGCTTAGCTTAGACCAGTGGCTACAGCTCCCATTCGACCCCTAGCCTGGAAACCTCCATATGCTGTGGGTGTGGCCCTATAAAAGATGATAAATGAGAAAAAAAAACACTAGAAAATAATGTCTATGTTTTCTTATGACCCTGTAATACATTTAATACATTTTAAAAAGGTAGGAAAACCCATGCTTTCATTATTATATTTTCTTTGGCACGAGGACATGTCTTTATGGGCAGGGTTCTCTGTCACCACTTAAGTAAGTTGTTATGAGACATAGCTTGATCAACAATCCTAGAATGCTGAAGTCAGTGACCTGAGCTTCTTCAGGGACTAGCTAAGTAACTTCATATGATATGCTTAGGAATGCTGACAACAGTATCACTTGTTAAGTTAGGGCGAGGATGGAGATCTTTTTCTAAATATTATTGTAGGTCATATTGCAACAGGGACCTCCATTTAAATGTGGTGTGTTTAATAGCATGTTTATCACCACTACCTACTTACCACGACTCGCTGAAACTAGAGTAAGCGAATTAAAAAGATACAAAGCCAAATAAATAAAAGAGATGAAACAAGAAAGGAAAGAGGAAATGAAAGAGCAGATGAAATGTCAACATTTTAGAAACTAGAAAAGTAGTTAAGGGAGTTCCCGTTATGGCTCAGCATGTTAAGAACCCAACTAGTATCCATGAGAATGCAAGTTCGATTCCCGGCCTTGCGCGGTGGGTTAAGGATCTGGCATTGCCACAAGCTGCAGTTTAGGTCACAGATACAACTCAGTCTCGAGTTGCTGTGGCTGTGGCCTAGGTTGGTAAATGCAGCTCCAGTTCCACCCCTCACCTGGGAACTTGCATATGACAAAGGCGCAGCCCTTAAAAAAAAACAGGAAAAAGAAAGTAGGTAGATGAATACTAACTAATAGATGTAGCAAGCTGAAATTGAATTGTCACCAGGGGAAAAGCCAAAAAAAACTAAGGTATTTCCCACTGCAATGCATCTCCACTTCTCACTGTTGCCACTGAAAAGTTGTGGAAGCACCAGGCCCGTCTGCAGGTGGATGTTAAGAGTAGGGCTAAAAACCCAAGGATTAACTAAGATTTAGTATAAGGAGCAAATATACTAATTATAAGGAATTCAAGATCCCCATGCCTACCCTATTAAACCTAGGCTGGTTCCCCATTCTGGCAGAAGACAGGTTGATTCTCTTTGAACAATGGAGTCCATGGAACCTGTGACATTGTAACAGAAAAAAACAAACCTGACTCCATATTGAATCTATTCCTTTAGCTCTAACCTTTGTGCTCTGTTGCCAGTGCTTAGCCAATCCCATAAGCACCTTTGTAAAAGAATGTTGCCTATAGCCTGAAATGTACATAGTAGCCCACTCTCAAGGCTTTGCCTCCCAGGCTTAACCTTTAAAGGCATAGCACCTTTCATTCAAATGGAGATAAAAAGTTGCAGAACAGAAAGTTGGAGATTTATAGGAAAGTGGTGATGAGACCTACTGGGAAGTTGCAGGAACAAAGGACTATCACATCCCTTCCAGGCAACAAGCCGCACTCCCTTCCCTTGTAGCATAAAAGAGCCTGAAAAAATGGAATGCTACAAAGACATTGAAATGATGAAACTCATTGATGTGTCCTCATACACAATGAGTTCCAAAGTATATTGTTAAAAGAAGCATGCAGAGCAATAGATAGTATGTAAAAATAAATACAATAAAATATATAAGAAGGGCCCCTGGCATATATCTGGACAAAACTACAATTCAAAAGGATACACACACCTGTATGTTCATAGCAACACTATTCACAATAGCTAAGACATGGAAAAAACCTAAATGTCCATCAGCAGATGAATGGGTAAGAGGGTGTGGTACACATATACAATGGAATACTACTCAGCCATAAAAAACAGTGAAATAATGCCATTTGCAGCAACATGTAAGCAACTAAATATTCTCAAACTAAGTGAAGTAAGTCAGAAAGAGAAAGACAAATACCATATGATATAACTTGAGGGAGTCTAAAATATGGTACAAATAAACTTATTTACAAAATAGACTTGTCATTGCCAAGGGGGAGGGGGAAGGGAGTGAGATCACTGGCAGTTTGGGATTAGTAGATGCAAACTATTTAGAATGGATAAGTGATGAGGGCCTACTGTACAGCACAGGGAACTATATCCAGTCTCCTGGGATAGAACATGATGGAAGAATAATATGAGAAAAAGAATGTGTGTGTGTGTGTCTGGTTCATTTAGTTGTATAGCAGAAATGGTTACAACACTGTAAACCTAATTTTTTTAAAGTGGAAAAAAGCCTTGGATTCACTGAAATACTAACTTGATAGGATGCTGAGATATCACCATATACTGGGAGTTTGATTGTCACTGTGGAAAGAACAAAACCTTAATATAAAGCAGACCTGTGTTCACACCTTAGTTTTGGTGATCAGTGGCCATTAAATCTCTGACAAAGCTCTTATCCTAACCTTCTCTGAAGTTCAGTTTAGAAACCTATGAAAATAATGGCAGTATCTGGTGTTATCATTGTGAACAATAAAGAGAATGTAGGTAAAGCTCTGAGTAGTGCCTGGCCAGTTACCAGCTGTCATTAAGTGGTACTCATTTAGGTAGTGATGGCCTCCCCTCGTTTACCACGTGGATGGGAAACCCTAACCCCTACTCTGGTTTGCTCTGCAGGGTGTCTGAGGGAAGTGCAGAGAGGCTGGAATAGCAATGGCTGGTTGTCTGTGCTGTATCAAAGCAGAGTGTGGATCATTGGCAATTACAGTCTGGGCTGAGGGACCTTAGCATTATGAAAAAAGAAACGTGGCTGGCATTTCCATTTCCTTCATTCCTAAGTAGTCTGGCTACAGAAATGGACACCCTAGAAGTTCCCGTCATGGCTCAGTGGTAACGAACCTGACTAGTGTCCATGAGGATGCAGGTTCAATCCCTGAACTCGCTCAGTGGGTTAAGGATCCGGCCTTGCCAAGAGCTGTGGTGTAGATTGCAGACATTGTTTGGATCCCACGTTGCTGTGGCTGTGGCTGTGGCATAGGCCGGTTGCTACAGCTCTGATTCAAACCCTAGCCTAGGAACTTCCATATGCCACAGTTGCAGATCTAAAAGGAAAAAAGGAAGAAAGAAAAAAGAAATGGACACCTTAACCAGTGGCGTGGGTAGGTATAGGTGACTGGGAGAAAGAGAACTCAACAGCGAAGCCATCCAGGCTTGAGGCTGTGTGAGGCTAAGAACCACTTAGGATGGCAATGTAGCTGATATGCTGGGAAACCAGCGTGGAGCAGCACTGCCAGGCTCCACAACCCAGCCACAGGTGACACTGCCACATCAAGCCAACTGCTTGAGGGTCTGCTTCAGAGAGAGGTAGAATTAGGAGTAAAAACTCCTGTGCAATCCAGGCCATAAAAGTTGTGCTTGGGAAAATGCTTTATCCTATGAATGGAGGCTGGGGGGAGACTGAAAATGCAGTGTGTGGAGATGGCTGTGTATGTGTGCATACAGCCATCCTTCTGTATCTTCAGAGAATTGACTCCAAGACTCTCTGTGGATACTCAAATCCACAGATGCTGGGTCCCTTCTATGAAATGATATAGTATTTGCATATAACCTATGAACATCCTCCTGTATACTTTAAATCATCTCTAGATTACTTATAATATGTAGCACAATGTAGATGCTATATAAATAGTTGCCAGTTACACAGCAAATTCAAGTTTTGCTTTTTGGAACTTTCTGGAATTTTTTAAAAAATGTTTTCGATCTGTGATTGTTGAAATTCATGTATGCAAAACCTGCAGATGAGGGCTGAATGTGTGTGTGTATGTGTACATATAAAATCTCCAAAGATTGTGATTATGTATCTATAATCTCCAAATAAGACTAGAAGGGAATATGTCAAAAGAGTAGCAATAATTGAAATTTTAAAGCGGGGTCTCAGAGAAATTCAAATCCTGGAAAAACAGCATAACCATTTTAAAGGGTAAGAGTTAATAAACCAACCCAAACTCATAAAATTCACTTCAGTTTTGGCCCCCCCAAAAAAAACAAAAAACAAAACAGAACAATCATCGTAACAACAGTGAAATACACAGCCCTTAGGCCGTTGCTGTTCTTTTCCTCTTGTGACTCAGGAGGCAAAATGATCTTTATGATTATTTCTGGGTGTGACTGAAGAAGCCACAGTGTAGTGAAAGTTGGAACAGCACAATCCTACAATTCTTATTTTTATTTCTTTGCACAGAAAACTGATACTCCGGGTTCAGTCTTTTCCTTTGGATTGCAGGGCTCCAGCAGAAGAAAAGAAAACTGTTGAGGATAAACATATCAAAATAAGCTTGGAGAAGTTAGGCTGTCATTATCTGCTTTTAACTTCCTCCTGGAAAGAGATACTGTTGTGCTTAAGGATATTTCAGAGAAGCAAATCATTTTCATCGTTGTGCGCAACCTCTGGAAACAGGAATAACATGTTATGTGATAACATCCTACTAGCTATAATTAAAATGCAAATCCTTTTTCCTTGTCCAGCTGAGCTAATGGCATTCAGTAACTGGATGCCTGAATAGAATTGCTAAATAGAGCAATAACAACAAGTCTTAAAGACTGGTATAAAAAGAAAGTATTATTATTTTATGAATTTCATGCCAACCCTACGAGGTGTTTAGTATTATTTGTTCAGTTTTACAGACGAGGAAACAGGCTGATGGAGATTAAATAGCTTGCCTACGGCCACGTGTCAGAAGGAAGAGCCAGAATGACAAATTAGGGCAGCCTGCCTGGGAGGCCTACCCAACAGATGACATGATCCTGCCATGGCCAACCACACAAAATGACTTAAATTGTCCCATCTCCTCTCCTTCCTGTCTCTTCCTCTCCCAGTCCGCGCCCTTCAGCACCTCCACTCCTGCCTACTGCCCCCGACCTTGACTTGCCAGGACAAGTCTAGAGCTATTGGAAAGTTGGACTCTCCTGAGGTCAGAAGGACTCGAGTCAGAAAATTATTTTCTTTTTTTTTGTCTTTTTGCCTTTTCTAGGGCCGCACCCGTGGCATATGGAGGTTCCCAGGCTAGGGGTCTAATCGGAGCTGCAGCTGCCAGCCTACACCACAGCCACAGCAACGCGGGATCCGAGCCACATCTGCGACCTACACCACAGCTCACAGCAATGCCAGATCCTTAACCCACTGAGCAAGGCCGGGGATCGAACCCACAACCTCTTGGTTCCTAGTCGGATTCGTTAACCACTGAGCCACGACGGGAACTCCAAAAAAATTATTTCCTTTAAATAATGTGTATTTTAGAACAAGATTTTAAATTAGCCAGGAAGAACTCGCTCTTTAAAGTTGTCAACAGCAACAACAACAAAAAAAGTACAACCCGAAAAGTTGAGAGTTAAGTTTTATTTGGGGTAAAATTAGGACTTCAGCCCAGGAGACAGCATCTCAGGGAGCCCCGGGAAACCGCTCCCAGGAGGCAAGGGGAGAGGCTAGGATATATGAGTTTTGCAACAAAGGAGCAAAAGATACACAGATAACCAGATTTATCGAAGAAGATTTACAGAAAACCAGTTTCTATGGGACAATGTAAAGGTCTGGGCTTACTGGAATATGCCCCTCAACTGAGGGCCAGGCTTCTTCGTTTCTTTCCTAAATTTCCCTCAGGGCTCACTGCCCCGCCCTTGGGAGTGGCCATTCTCATAGGTGACCACGACATCTTTTGTTCACTTAACTATAGCCCAGGAGGCAGGATGTCAGATAGCTCTGACATACTGCCCCAGAGAGGAAAGGGGAAGGATCGAGGTGTAAGTCGTAAGGTGAGTTACAGAAGATTCCTGCTGGTCTCATGAAGGTTACCACTAGTCACAGACGTCAGTTATCATTGAAGGATTTTAGTGTTTTTCTGGTAAATATGAGGAGATGCAAGAATTGGGCTCATAAAATCTCCTAAAAATACCTCACTATCTGAAGACCTGCTCTTCCAGTTTGCCGAGAGCCCAGAGTGCCTCACTCCTGGTCTCCACCCTGAGCTGCAAGTCAGCAGCTGCAGTGACTCATGTTTACTCCATGTAGAGCCTGATGGTAAGTGCCAGACTTCAGTTTGCAAAGCAATACCATAAATAAATCATTTCTAAGGCGATAGTGTGTGTGTGTGTTTGTGTGCACGCACGCGTGAGTGCGTGTGCATATGCATGTCTATTTCGGCATTTTTGGATTTCTGGATATTCAGTTTGGATTGGTAACTAGAACACACTCCTACAAAATGAGTAATGAGTAATCGGGACATACAGAATGAAAACAAGATTAAAGAACCATATTGGATTTATTATGAAATAGAGAATATTTTATTTAGAAAGAGTAAGTGGATAGTGAGGAACAGAACTGCAAATATGAAGGGCCAGCTCTAAATTATGCTTGGATTTTCAACTCCATGGAGGGTGAGCATCTGTAAGCCCTGTGTTGTTCAAGGGTCGACTCCAAGTGCCCTTGATATTAATCAGTGCTGGGTTGTGCACATAATGCGTGCATTATTGGGAAATAGCAACCGAGAGTCTTGTAAACTCCAGGAGGGCAGAGACCAATGCCTGTTCTGTTCACAGAGAAGCTGTACATATGAGGGGGCTTCAACAATAAACTGCTTGAGTTTCACCCTGCCAATGAAACTTTCTAGGAATGTGACTTTGGGCGAGCTATTTAACCTCTCCTTGCGTACCAAGATGGGTGACTTTATAGATCATTTGTAAAAGGAGTAATGATTATCCAAGTACCTACTCATTAGTGCTGTGACATTTAAAAGACTGACATGGGAGTTCCCGTCGTGCTCAGCGGAAACGAGTCTGACTCCTCGTAACCATGAGAACACGGGTTCAATCCCTGGCCTCGCTCAGCAGGTTAAGGATCCAGCATTGCCCTGAGCTGTGGAGTAGGTCACAGATGCTGCTTGGATCCCGCGTGGCTGTGGCTGTGGCATAGGCCAGCAGCTATAGCTCTGATTGGACCCCTAGCCTGGGAACCTCTGTATGCTGAGGATGCGGCCCTAAAAGAAAGGCAAATAAAATAAGACTGACATGTAGAGCACTTGGAACAGTGTATGGCACTGTTAGAAACGAGCTGTCGTTCTATACCACTCTATCTCCAATCAGGCTCAGAGTAAATATTTGTTAACTAAATAAATGAATAACAAAGAATCAACGTCTTGTATTCCTATTTTGAATTTGTTAATGAGTATAAACTGTCTGGCAGTTCCATAGTACTGGTGAACAAAGGGTACTCTGTTCTATCAAAATATATAAAGGTGTTAGATCTATCAGAGTAAAAGCCTAATTTAGGAAAATCCACATCGACACATAGTCTGTCCATCTTAATTGCAATCGTACTTGTTTCTCTCTTTTTTTAACATTCTGGAATGAATAATTTATTCATACCATCATATGTATGATGATAAATTCAGATTTGTAGTCTCATTTTTTTAAATTCATTAATATCGCATCAGAATGACATTTTTTTTTTGTCTTTTGTCATTTTAGGGCCACACCTTTGGCATGTGGAGGTTCCCAGGCTAGGGGTCTAATCAGAGCTACAGCTGCCACCCTACGCCACAACCACAGCAACACGGGATCCAAGCCGCATCTGCAAACTACACCGCAGTTCACGGCAATGCCGGATCCTTAACCCAATGAGCAAGGTCAGGGATCAAACCTGCAACCTCATGGTTCCTAGTTGGATTCGTTTCCGCTGAGCCACGAAGGGAACTCCAGAATGACATTTTATCTAGTTTTGTATAACTTTTTCATTTATATTTTTAATGAGGTATAGTTGAGTTACAATATTGTTTCAATGTAAAGCATAGCAATTCACAATTTGAAAATTATAATCCATTTAGAGTTATATTAAATACTGATTATATTTTCTGCATTGTATAATATATGCTTATTTATTTTATAAATAAATGGTAGCTTATACTTCTTGATTCCCTAGCCTTACCTTGCTCCTCCATTTCCCTCTCCTCACTGGTAAGCACTAGTTTGTTTTCTATGACTGTGAGTCTTTCTTTTTTGTCATATTCACTAGTTTGCTTTATTTTGTAGAATCCACATATAATTGATAGCATATAATATTTGTCTTTTTCTGTCTGACTTATTTCATAAGTATTATACCCTCCAGGTCCATCCATGTTGTTGCAAATGGCAAAATTTTATTTTATTTTTTTGTCTCTTTTGTCATTTTAGGGCCACACCCGCAGCACGTGGAAGTTCCCAGGCTACGGGTCTAATTGGAGCCACAGCTGCTAGCCTACACCACAGCCACAGCAACACCTGATCCTCAATCCACTGAGCAAGGCCAGGGATCGAACCCACAACCTCATGGTTCCTAGTCGGATTCGTTTCCGCTGAGCCATGATGGGAACTCCTCATTCTTTTTTCTGTAGCTGAGCAGTATTGCATTGTGTATATGTACCACATCTTTATCCACTCACCTGTTGGTGGACACAGATAGCTTCTATATCTTGGCTATTGTAAATATGCTGCTTTAAACATCAAGGTTAATATATCTTTTCAAATTAATGTTTTCATCTTCTTCAGATGTACACCCAGGGGTGAAACTGCTGGATCATATGGTAGTTCTATTTTTAGTTTTTTGAGGAACTTTCATCCCGTTTCCATAGTGTGTACACCAATTTACATTCCAACCAACAGTGTTAAGTGTTCCCTTTTCTTCAAAGCCTTGCTAACAGCTGTTATTTGTGGTATTGTTGATAATGGCCATTCTGACAGGTATGAAGTGATGTATCATTGTGGTTTTGATTTGCATTTCTGTCATGATGAGTGATGTTGAGCATCTCTTCATGTGCCTGTTGCCCATCTGTAAGTCTTTGAAAAAGTGTCCGTTCAGGCCTTCTACCCATTTTTTAATCAGGTCATTTTTGCAATACTGAGCTGTATGAGCTGTTTATATATTTTCTGTGTTAATCTCTTATCAGTCATAACTTTTGTAAATATTTTCTCCCATCTGGAAGGTTGTCTTTTATTTTTTCAATGGTTTTCTTTGCTGTGCAAAAGCTTTTATTTTTTTTGAAGTGTCGTTAACTTAGTGTTGTGTTAGTTTCATGTGTACAGCAAAGTGACTCAGTTATACATGTAGCCGTATCCATTTTTTTCAGATTCTTTTCCCATATAGGTTATTACAGAATATTGAGTATAGTTGCCCAAGCTATACAGTAGATCCTTGTTAGTTATCTATTTTATTATATATAGTGTTGTGTATATATTAATCCCAGAATCCTAATTTCCCCCAAAGTGTGCAAAAGCTTTTAAGTTTAATTACATCCTATTTGTTTAGTTTTGCTTTTATTTCTTTTGCCTTAGGAAACAGATCCAAAAAAATATATATTGCTGTGATTTATGTCAAAGAATGCTCTGCCTATGTTCTGTTCTAGGAGTTTTATGGTATTATGTCTTATGTTTAAGTTTTTAAGCCATTTTGAATTTATGTTTGTGTACAGTGTGAGGATGTGTTTTAATTTCATTGATTTATATGCAGCTGTCCAACTTTCCCGGCACCACTGGCTAAAGAGAGAGAGACAGCACCACTCTCTTTTTCCCATCATATATTCTTGCCTCCTTTGTTGAGGATTAATTGACATACGTGTGTGAGTTTATTTCTGGGCTCTCTATTCTGTTCCATTGATCTATGTACCAGTATCATACTGTTTTAATGACTATAGCTTTGTAGTATGGTCTGATCTATATCAGGGAGCATGATATCATCAGCTCTGTTCTTTTCCTCAAGGTTGTTTTGGCTATTTGGGATATCTTAGTTTCTATTAAAATATTTTTAAGTTATTAGTTCTAGTTCTGTGAAAAATGCTATAGGTATTTTGATATGGATTTCACTGACTCTGTAGATTGCCTGGGATAGTATAGTCATTTTAACAATATTAATTCTTTCAGTCGATGAAAACAATATATTTCTAAGTTATCCGATATATTTCTAGGTGGAGCTGGGCCACAGGGTCTCTAGCTGCAGAGCCTTGGGGATCCTGGATCTAGGGCCTGTGCACTAGCATGTGGGGCCAGGTCTTAGACCCTCTGGTGGGAGGCTGTATCCAGGGTCAACTGTGGGCTCAGGAAAGTTTATGGCAGTCTGTTTTCTGGGGCGTGGGGAGAGAGCTTTGTACCTGCCTAGTTAGCTTCTTGGCATGAGGTATCCCAGTATTGTCCCAGTGCCTACAAGCTGGTGGGTGGGGGAGCAAGGCTGGTTCCCAAGATCAGTAAGCTAAAGGAAAGATTCCAGAATGTCACTTGCCAGAAGCAATGCCCACTGGGTAGAATGAGCTCCTCCAAATGGCTGCTACCATTGTCCATGTCCCCAGGGCAAACTCCAGTTACTTCCTGTCTCTCTGGGAGACTCGCCAAGGTCAGCAGGTTGGTTTGACCCAGGCTCTTTTCTATTTACTGCTTCTGCCCTGGGTCCTAGAGAACATGAGATTTTGTGTGTGCCCCTTAAGAATGGAGTTTCAATTTCCCACAGCCCTCTGACTCACCCGAAAGTAAGCCCACTGGCCTTCAAAGCCAAACATTCTGGAGGCCCCTCTGCTTAGCGCAGGAGCCTCAGTCTGGGGAACTTGATGTGGGCCTAGGATGCCTCACCCCTTGGAGCGAGCCTCTGCAGTTGTCATTTCTCCTCTGTTTGTGGGTCACCCCTCTGGCAGTATGGGACTTAACTACACCTCGTCTCCACCCCTCCTACCTGTCTTATGTTTCCTTCTTTATATCTTTACTTGTAGATGATCTTTTCTGGTAGGTTTTGGTCTTTTTCATTGATGATTTTTATGTAAATAATTGCAATTTTGGTGTGCCTATGAGAGGAGGAGAGCTCAGGGTCTTTCATTCTGTGGTGATCCCCTCCAATCACATTCGTTTCTCATTAGATAGATTTAATAACTGTATAAACAAGAAAAAGGGCCTGAAGTTAGTAGAATACATAGAAAGTGAGAAAGTGGGTAACCCCATAGATAATTAGGTTACCTCAAGACTTAAACCAGATATTTAAGCCTAAGAAGGAGAGGCTTTGGAGGGATTTCAAAGAGTTACTTGATTTGAGTAAACTTGAAAATTGCAGAATTGTCCCTAATGTTCAATTAGATTTAGCCAGTGAATGCTCAAATTCACTGTGAAACCAGATAGCCACGAGTCACTCAGACTGAGGTTACAGAACAAATAAAACCTCATTCTGTGTTAACTGCTTCTTCATGCTGCTTTGCCTGGGGAACATGAACATC
Organism: Catagonus wagneri; assembly: GCA_004024745.2. Classification (NCBI taxonomy): domain Eukaryota; kingdom Metazoa; phylum Chordata; class Mammalia; order Artiodactyla; family Tayassuidae; genus Catagonus; species Catagonus wagneri. The sequence goes on along the minus strand of PVHT020000886.1, from coordinate 9,576,955 downwards.
CTGGTCCATAGCGTCAGAGCCCTCGGGAGGTGCACTTTATAAAGACCTCCAGGTGAGTTCAAATGGAGCAGAATCTCGGAGGCAACATTTTGTACCATTTCTCATTTTGTGCCATGAGTTACTGGGTTGAATTAAGTTGTAATGCCAAGTCCATAAAAGATGATCTAAAGTCATAGTGTGGTAGAGTCGCCCAATAAAATACAGGGTGCCTAGTTAAATTTCGGTTTCAAATATATATATAGTGAATATTTATTTTTACAATAAATACGTTCCAAACACTGCATGAGAAATACGTATATAAAAATGTATTTGTTGTTTACCTGAATTTCAAATTCAAATGGGCATCCTGTAATTTTATTCACTAAATAGGGCCACTCTACCTTCTGCTCATAATAAGCACATAAAATTTCATTTTAACCTCTGCCCTCTATCCATTCATGGGTAATGAGTGGAGAGACTATTAGTCCAAGAGGTGGTGGGGAATATTTAATATTTGTCCTGGTTTTGATCAGAGAGGAAGGAAAAAAGAAAATAATACCTACTACACAATTAACACTTTTGTCACATTAGGGTAGTCAACTCTTATCTTCTTGCAACTAAAATCTGCTCAGTTGAGACTACTGGGCCCTTCAGAAACTTCTGCAAAAGCTGAAAAGAACAAAAAGGAGAAAAGGCAGTGCGAGACCATGAAATGGATAAGATGTTAGGGTTTTCTGAAAGGCTGAGCTACAAGGGGGATGCAATGCAAAGAGAGAGAGAGAGTACAAGAGCCAGCTGACACAGGTTAAGACAGTGGATTTCAAAGTTTTGTCCCATAGAACATATTGCAAAGTGAGAAATGCCTTGGTATGTTTTAACTGCTTAAGTGGAATAATAGCTCCCCCGCTCTTAACCGTATTTTTTTGGTATAAACTCTGGAACAGACTTGAATTCAAATCCCAGCTCCATTACTGAAAACCATGTGGTTTGGGGTGAATTACATAACATACCTCTATACTTTATTTCGGGATAGCAGATATGAGGAGTGTGTGAGAATTCAGTAAGTATATAAAAGACACATAACTGAATTAAAGAATTAACACGGAGGGAGTTCCTGTTGTGGCTCAGTGAAAATGAACCTAACTAGTATCCATGAGGATGCAGATTCAATCCCTGGCCTCCATCAGTGGGTTAAAGATCCGGCATTGCCAGGAGGTGTGGTGTAGGTCACAGACGGGCTCAGATCTGGGGTTGCCGTGCTGTGGTATAGGCCAGCAGTTGTAGCTCTGATTCGACCCTTAGCCTGGGAACTTCCATATGCCGTGGGTGCAGATATAAACAAGCCCCCCCGCCACCAAAAAAAAGAATTAACATGGAACTCTCAATTCTCAAATACATGCTATGGAGGAGTGTGTAAGAACTTAGATTTTTAGGGTCTGCCTACTCTTGATTTGATCGCCAGCTCTGTGACTTCAGACAAATTATATAAGTTTGGTAACTCACTTCCTCATTAGCAAGAAGAGGTATAATAACAGTACTTCAATCATATGGTTATCGAGAATTTCAGCTGAAATAATGCCTGCCATTATTAAAAGTTCATAAATGTTAGCTATTGTTGTTGAATGTTTTTCTTGTTTGGCTTCCATAATGCTATAACATTCTGATTCTCTTCTTACCGCTAGATCCTTTCTTTGTTTGTTGTTACCCTGGATTCTTTCCCTTTGCCCTTCCTTACTCACCCAGCCTTTTGCATACATTTTCTATTTATTTTTTAATGTTTTTACAGCCACACCTGTGACATATGGAAGTTCCTGGGCTAGGGTTTGAATCTGAGTTGCAGCTTTTGGCCTACGCCACAGCCACAGCAACACTGGATCTGAGCCGCATCTATGACCTATGCCACAGCTTATGGAAATGTTGGATCCTTAACCCACTGAGCAAGGCCAGGAATTGAACCTACATTGTCACAGAGACAACTTCAGATCCTTAATCCAGTGAGCCATAGCAGGAACTCCTGTACACATTCTTTGCAGGGGGGGGGGGGGCTTCCAGTCTCTCCGCTCCAGCCCCCACCTCCATGCTGCCAATTCCCAAGTCTGTTATCTTCATGTTATCTTCAACCTGTGTTCCTCCACTTATACGACAGTCCTTGTTTTTTTTTTTTTTTTTTTTTTTTTTTTTTTGCTTTTTAGGGCCACACCCGCAGCATATGGAGGTTCCCAGGCTAGGGGCCCAATTGGAGCCTTGCAGGATCCAAGCTGCGTCTGCTAACTATACCACAGCTCACAGCAACACCAGAGCCTTAACCCACTGAGCAAGGCCAGGGATCAAACCCCCAACCTCGTGGTTTCTAGTCAGATTTGTTTTCTCTGTGCCACGACAGGAACTTCAATACCACAGTCTTAGACAACTTCCATTATCTTAACATTTTACTTCAGAGTATTACTATCATTGCAAAATATGCACGTCCAAAATAAAATTCTCAGTCCCCACCCACTGCTAATTTCCATTGGGGTTAGGAAGGAAGTGGCAGCTTTTTCCAAGTTCCCGCTTTTGGCAAACAAGTCATTCCCTCGTAGCCCCCAGTGTCCAGACGTTGTAGTCAGCCTTGACGTGTCAATTTCTAACCTCCTTCGTGTCCACTCAATCAGCAAAGCACTAAGCTACCTGCCAAATGGCAAGAAAAAAGAAATAAAAATCCCTGAAAAACAAAACCAAACCTGACTTACAAAGACACATCTGATAGGAAGACAAAACTGGTATTATTTAAAATTACCCTTGTGCCCCATACACGCACCAACCACTCTTCCCAGGAGGATCGATATTGATTGGTGACTGAAGGATCTTTTGATTTTCATCTTCAGGGTAAAGGCTTTCGTATATTTGAGATAGTAGGAGCAGGAAGCACAACTGAGACAGCTGAGACAGAGCTAACTTGTACTGCATAGGCATTCCTGTTGTGGCTCAGTGGTAACGAATCTGTCTGGTATCCATGAGGATGTGGGTTCGATCCCTGGCCTTGCTCAGGGGGTTAAGGATCTGGCGTTGCTGTGACCTGTGATGTAGGTTGCAGATGTGGCTCTGATCTGGTGTTGCGGTGGCTGTGGTGTAGGCTGGCAGCTCAGCTCCAACTGGGCCCCCGGGCCTGGGAATTCGCATATGCTGCACGTGTGACCCTAAAAAGCAAATACATACATACATACGTACATACATACATACATACATAAATTGTACTGCATAAAAAGGAGAGACGGGGGTCAGGAGGGCCAAGATGCCTTAAGAGAAGGCTAAGGAGAGCACTTGAGCCACAGGTAGCTGAAGATGAACCACAGTAGAAAACAGAAGTGGTGCTGACACACTCTTCCGTGAAGAGGGCTGGGTTGGATCCCGGCTGTACCGCTGTGGTGGTTAATTTTGTGTATCAACTTAACTGGACTAAGGAATACCTAGACAGCAGGTAGACCATCATTTCTTGGTGTCTCTGTAAGGGTGTTTCCAGAAGGGATTAGCATTTTAATCTGCAGACTGAATACAGATTTCCCTCACCCACGTAGGTAGACATCATACAATCTTTGGAGGGTCTAATAGAACAAAGTGGGGAAAGATGAGTGAATTTGTTCTGTTGCTTGAGCTAAGGCAGCCTCTCCTGCCCTTAGACATCTGTGCTCAGATGGCAGTTTAGATCATGGCCTCCCCTGGTTCTCAGGCCTTTGGGTTTGGGCTGGAACTACATCACCCAGCTTGCCTAAGCCTCCAGTAGACAGGCAGCAGAACTTCTTGGCCATCCCGATCACGAGCCAGTAATTTACAACTAATCACTTCCTAGAGAGTTAAGTAATATACGATTGGCTATGTTTCTCTGGAGGATTCTAATACATCTACTATTGAATGGTTCTGGTTTTTGGTTGTTTTGTTTTGCCATCCTATTTTCCACTTCTGGGAGCTCTTTCTTATTCTTTTTTAATTTTTTTTATAGCATTCTAGTTTTGTTTTAAAATTATCTTCTGGCTTCCAAATTACTTTGCCAAGGAGTAATTTGTAGCACACTTTCTTTAAATGTCTGGTGCCTTTTTTCACTTTGTATTAAAAAAACAAGGTGAAGGTGTTCCCGTCGTAGCTCAGCAGTAATGAACCACTAGGACGCAGGTTCAATCCCTGGCCTTGCTTAGTGGGTTAAAGGATCCAGCATTGCCATGAGCTGTGGTGTAGGTTGTAGATGCGGCTCAGATCACATGCTGCTGGGGCTATGGTTTAGGCCAGTATCTATAGCTCCAATTATATCCCTAGCCTGGGTACTTCTCTGTGCCATTGGTGCGGCCCTAAAAAGACAAAAACCAAATCAAACAAGGTGAAAATCTCTAATTGCGGTATTGCCTGTGGGAAGGACTGGTCAATGAGGGGACTTTGCTTTAGAACTGGATGAGATACAGGTGGTGGACTGTTTTGTTTTGTTTTTTATGGCCACATCTGCAGCATATTGAAGTTCCTGGACTAGGGGTTGAATTGGAGTTGCAGCTGCTGGCCTACACCACACCCACATCAATGCCAGATCCTTAACCCACTGAGTGAGGCCAGGGATGGAACCCACATGCTCATGGAAACTCAGTTTTTCCTAACACTGCTGTGTTAACAATTATTGGTTTTCTTGGTGTTCTGAAACACTTACAAACCTCTTTCCTAATATATGTCAATAACAGCATAGTTTTGAGTAATTTCTTTAATCCACATCTATGCAAACTGAAAGTATTCATACAGTCTCAGCAAGATTGCCAAGTGACAAGGTTGTCTAAATTTGCTTTGTAATCAAGATAGTTGAAAGTTTTGCCTTAGAAAAACTTTAGTGTCCTTGCATAAAAGGTTTTCCTTGCACCACTAATTTCTCCTCAAATATACTGGAAATAATTTGGCAGAACTAGTTAGTAAGTCATTTTGGCAACTGTTCCCTAAACAGTTCAGTATTTACAGTTTTGAGTGGTATGTTGCTGAAGCCAAGTGTGCTGACAGAAACAAAAACATATTTGCAGGATTAGTTCCACCGCGGTCCACCCAAAGATACTCTAATAGATACTAACAATAATAGCATCTAATAATAATAATATAATAATATAAAATAATATATAATATATTACTATATAATTATATAGAGTATATAACATAATACGTATATATTACAATATAATATATAGTTATATCATATTATATATCATATTAATACATATATAATATATTAATTATAATATTAATATATAATATTGCTATGTAATATAATATAATATAATTAATGTATTATATTATATAATATATTATATGTCATATATGATTAATATAAGTATAATTAATTATATATTAGGTTATATGTTAATATATATTATTTATATATTATACATAATATATTTGACAATATATATCAATATATAGGATATATTATATATTTATAAGTATTATATATTTATATATTAATTTTAATATAATTATATATTTAATATTAATATATTACAACATTATATATTATATAATATAGTGATATATATTAATATATAATTATATAATTAATATATTATATATTATCTAATAATATTATATATTATATAACTAATATTATATAATATATAATAATTCAATCCCACTCCTTCTGTCTGGGTATATGCCCAGCAATCCCACTCCTGGGCATATACCCAGACAAAACTTGAAAAAGACACATGCACCCGCATGTTCATTGCAGCACTATTTATAATAGCTGAGACATGGAAACAACCTAAATGTCCATCAGCAGATGATTGGATTAAGCAGATGTGGTATATATACACAATGGAATACTACTCAGCCATAAAAAACCAAAATAATGCCATTTGCATCAACAAGGATGGAATTAGAGACTCTCATACGAAGTGAAGTAAGTCAGAGAAAGACAAATACCATATGATTTCACTTACATCTGGAACCTAAAATAGGGCACAAATGAAACTTTTCACAGAAAAGAAAATCATGGACACAGAGAACAGACTCATGGTTGCCAAGAGGGTGGAAGTGGGAGGGACTGGGAATTGGGGTTAAGAGATGCAAACTATAGCCTTTGGAATGGATAAGCAATGGGATCCTGCTGTATAGCACTGGGAACTATGTCTGGTCACTTGTGACAGAGCATGATAATGTGAGAAAAAAGAATCTATACATGTATGTATGACTGGGTCACCTTACTATGCAGCAGAAAATTGACAGTACACTGTAAATCAGCTGTAATGGAAAAAAATAAAAAATCATTATTAAAAAAGGATGTTGTAGAAGAGATACAATATATCTTCCAATACACATGAATCATATAGCATTTATTTCTCTGGTTCATAAGGCTTTTTTCACAAAGATACCTTATGGTTACTATTTCATCTTATAAGGGAATTATTCCTATTGTAAAAGTAAACCAGCAAAAGTATAAGTAGTTATGTTGTGAGCAACACGGGAAGTCCAAGAAAAAGTATAAGTAAACATTTTGTTAAGCAAAACGTCAAGTGTGAAAGGGTCAGCTATGGCAACAGTGGTACCAAGCAGTTGGTGCCCCCACAATGATGGTGCAAGCTGCAGTGGTCTGTCCCACAGAGTCTAGCAGTGTTGGCCCCAGTTGGTTGGTTTGGGTATGACTTTGACTGTGGTCCTGGCTGCTGCTTGGCATCCTTTGTTTCTGGTAGTTTTCTATGCACGGCCCTTCCTTCGGCTTTCTGAAGAGTTGTGAGAGCTTCTCATTATCCTTTGCAATAAATTCATTGTCTACCTAAGTCAGCCAGACTTGCATCTAAGAACCTTAACTGATACTTCCGGATTTCAGCAATTTGTTGAACAGAGATAATTGTTATAATTTAAAGCAAATCAGTGATTTAGCCCTTCTAAGGATAGTCACCAATTCCTTCCACTTCGCTAAGTGACCATGTCCAAAAAGATATAAATCCAGCCTCAGTCAGCATTAAAAAAAAAAAAAAAAAGTCGAACCATGCAGTATCAAAAGCAAACATATATCCATTCTTTTAGAATATAATTTACAAAGTTATAGAAGGACTATACTGCCTATTTTAAAAAGGAATTAAATTACCAAAATATAATTTGCTCAGGGTTACTATGATTCAGTAGTAATTTAGGAGAATTTAGCAGTAATTTAGGAGAAGCTGGAAATGGAAGGGATTCTTCAGGCATCACACGTATGCAAGCCACATGGTAATAGTTTATTCCAGTTCATAGAAAATGCCTGTTTCATTAATCTTACTACTGCTGAAGGATAAAGCAAAACTTAAGTAATTTGATAGACTGATGATTTCTTTGGACTTATTGGCGAAGTTGCCCTATCCCATTGTATGATTTCTACCCACCTTACCAAAGCAATGTCTGCATATCCCTTTTTTCTTCAAGATCTTCTTGGGTGTTGCGGCTTTAGTGAGTCTGGAAGCTGAATATTGCTCTCCTTGAGAAATGCATCTTCTAATAATATAAATGGTAACAATAGGTAAGTAACATCTATATAATGCTTAACTAGGACTAGGCACTGCTCTAAGTACTTTATGTATATTAACCAATTTAATCTAAATAAGAATTCTAGGAGGAAAATGTTATCACCCTTGTCCTCATACATGAAGACCCTGAGGCTCAGACGAGTTAAGTTACTTGACTGATGGTACAGACCAGTAGATGGCAGAGCTGGGACTTGAACCCCAGGCAGGTTGGCTGATGCATTTCCAGGCTTAACTGTTACAAGTTAGAAGTTACTTGTTTCTTAGCAGTTACTTGTTTCTGTTACTACTTAACTTGCAGTAAATAGTGGACCTGGCAGAATTTAAAGTATAAAAAACTAGGTTCCAACTCCAAATTTCCTTGGCAAACCTTGATAGTTTATATTCTGAACCTCAGGGGGATTTTCCCTTGTAAACTAGAAATAATGGAGTTCCCGCTATGGCTCAGTGGAAATGAACCTGACTAGTATCCATGAGGATGTGAGTTTCATCCCTGGCCTTGCTTAGTGGCCTTGCTATGTCTGTAGCAAAGGCTGCCGGCTATAGTTCTGATTGAACCGCTAGCCTGGGAACTTCCATATGCCCCAGGTGCGGCCCTAAAAAAAAAATAAAATAACATTTGTCCTGTCTACTTTGTGGTTTGTTGAATAGAATCAATGATGTATGTGAAAGTGCTTTATAAAGTGTTACGTTAACAGCTATTACTTAAACTCTGGGCATGTCAGTTAGTATGTACCTTCAGCTGGGTGTGATGAAATGTTCCATCAAGTTAATTGGGTCACAGCTAAAGATGGCAGAGCTATGACTTGAACTCAGGGTTGCGCGTGTATAAAACCATGCTTCTAACTACACTGCGGGACTTGGATGTAATGGATGGTACACCATTGTGCAGTTTCATTGAAAATAAGAATGTAAACATACATCATCCTTCGGTAATTTACCACAAAATGTTTCTCTGGTTGGCCTAAATCATAAATTCCTATCCATGACTTCCAGACTGGACTGACCGAGGGCAGCAGAGAAAGACAGATCCAGTGACAAAAGCTACAGTGTAGGTGTCCAAGCAACTGGAAACACTTGCCTGAGGAAAACTGCTTCCCCTGGCAAGCCGGGGACATCCCAGCCCAGGGCCTTTGAGCCTCTGATGTGGAAAGCAGCTCCAATTCCCACACTAGATGGGAATGTTTATCAGTCTGGGAACATTCTGAAGGGCCTCAGGGATGACAGTGATGAGGAGTCTTTCCATCTCACACACTTAATCCTTAGGGCAAAGTCCCTCTGTCTTGGGGCAAAAGAGAAGGCCAAAAAAAAAAAAATCCAGCTAAAATAAAGATCATATAAATAGCACTCTTAGCATGCTCTCTTTCCCCTGTAGCAAATGCCTCACTAAGAGTTATAAATCATTTCAATTTCACTAAAGTAGAAAATCTATAAATCTACCAGGAAATGTTGGCCAAGTGTCCCTTGTGATTAGCCTGTACATGTTCTTGGAGTTTACACACTGCCCTTTAGCAGATTAAATTTTCATAAAACAAATAGGAGAGGACTTAGAAACTACTGCATGCCAGATTTTGTGTCATCAAACATAAATGCAATAAACTTTGAGAATGTAAGCTCTCTGAGTGAAGAAAATTGAAAAAGAAAGGAAAAAAGTCATTGAGGAAGTCTGAGCCCAAAGGGCCCATCAAGGCCAGTTGTACTTGACTATATTACAATACACCTTAAGGAAAATGTACCAGTCATTACTAGAACCCACTTTTAATACATATTAAAATCAGTCTTTTCCTCAAAGACAAAAATGAAGCCACGTGAGTATCTTTCTAAAGCTAATACAGACCTTTTTATTTAAAAAAATACAAATACTACATACCTTTCCGTGTTTATGCCATACCTCTGCCATTCATTCATTTCTTCATTTGTTTCTTCAACAAAAATATTTGGTACATGAGGCTAGGGGCCAGGACTGTGGCAAAGGATTGGACTGTGAAGACATTTAAACAGTGGTTCCTGCTCTCTGGGTTCAATGTAATCACTTGACAAGTGGCAATAACTATAAAGAAGACAGAGAAATGACTGTCAGCTGAAATACAGGAAGGAGGCAGAGCTTAAGGAAAGGAGAGGTGAAGCAGTAAACCACTCTGTTTTGGCAGTCTGTCCCTTGGTCCCACATTTCCCAGGTCAGGGAATACTGTTTCTTCTGGCATGCACTTTTGTCCTCTGTTGTTCCCTCCTGCTACTTCTGGTGGTACGCATGCAATGCTACATACCTGTTTGTTCTTGTTTTTAGGCATGGGAGAAAGGAAGGACTGGATTCGGAAAAAGAGAGGCTTTAGCCGCAGAATCATGTGTAAGCTCGAAGGGACCACAGAGACTGTCCTCCTTACTATGCATTTTATAGTTGGCAACATCGAGGCTTAATGACTTACCCAAGGCCACACAGCCAATTAGTGGCATTGATGGATCTAGAACTCAGGCGTCTTAACCTTCGGGAAAGTTAGAATGGACCAGTGGAGCACTTTTTTTTTCCCTTTTTGAGGGCTGAGCCTCAAAAAGTTATATGGAAGTTCCCAGGCAAGGGCTCAAATCAAAGCTGCAGCTGCTGGCCTATGCCACAGCCACAGCCAGGTGGGGTCCAAGCCACACCTGCAACCTACACCACAGCTCAAGGCAACAGGGATCAAACCCGCATCCTCATGGATACCAGTCGGGTTTGTAACTGCCAAGAAACAATAGGAACTCCCCAGTGGAGCACCTCCAATGCCCCTTTTTCCCCGGCATGGAGGGAGCCAGAGGTGGGAAACTCCACTACTGGCTTCGGCAGCCTCTTTGACCTTATGTTCCTGACTCAGACAAGTCCTTCATCTCTGGTCCTCCAAAGAACTGAAGAACAAATTGATTAGTCGCCCCACAGTCTTCTATTCCTTAAGGAAAACCACACCATGATTGTGATTCAAAGGACTCACTCTCATATCTTTTGTCGTTTTTGTTACTCTTCCCATAAGGCTGATTTTTCTCTCTATCCCTTGGAAAATATGGTGACCCAATCCCAACCCAGAGCTTTAAAGATTTGTTTGATGATGTAAAATATCTTTGTGTTCTGCTTTTCAGTGCATTCTACTTTGACTTTTTGGTTTTGCTTGTTATTAAATTTTCAGAACAATGTCACTGATTTTCAATGTGTCTGTAATGACCTTGAGAAATTTATATTGTTGATTTACTTCTATAAGGGTGCTTACAGAAATAACCTCGAATGTTGTCTTGTTTGTATTAGGGCCTGTTTCCTTTCTTCCTCCCATTTATCAGCTTGCCAGTAATGACCAGGTGGTACGTACATGTTAAGAAAACTAATCACATTCTAAAGGGATTTAGAACGGTATTAATGTGGATCTCGCGCCCTTCCTGTTCCAGTTTTAGCAGCCCAAGGTCCATGACAGCTCAGAGATTAGCTGGTTGGTAGCTGCACCCCGTAGCACTTCAGGTTCCTTGTTCTCTCTTCAAACGCAACGTGAATTTTGGGAGATTTAATACTCGCGATCCTTAGAGAGTGATTTGGGTCTGTGATTGAAATTGGCTAACTCATCCCGCGACGCCCAGTGAGGCAAACGCATCTTCTATTTTGAAGGTGATGACACTGGGCCAGAGTGCCACGAAGTCATCGAGTCCATCCGGCCAGACAGGTTTCTGCTCCGAGACAGCTCCGAACATCCCACACGCCGTGGTGTGTCAAGCCGACGCGGCCGGAGAGCCGTTTGAAGGGGTAGTACTGAGTGCTGTCAGTACTTTCCAGGCGTCTTCGAGTAGTTCTTCCAGCTCTCCCAGTTGCTCGGTGAGTCCACAAGTTCTGGCTCCTCACCTCCAAGCTCGGTGCTCGTCCCTAGTCCCTCCTCCGCCTCCCTGCTCCTCCCCTAAGCCTCAGCCCACACGGCTCCCACCTTTTCTCCAAGCCGCCACCTGTGGGCTCCTAGAATCTCGGGCGGAGCCTTGAGTCGGGGCCCATGACGTCACCCTTCCGCGATGGAGGCGGGGCTGTGGGAGCCGCAGTGCAGCGCAGAGGGGCGGGGCGGGGCGGGGCCTGCGGCGCGTGACCTGGCTGCGGGAGGCAGGAACCCGGAGAAAGGTGTAGGGGGCCGGGACCAGCCGACTCCTGAGTCCGGGGGCGGGGCGGGGAGTGGCGGAGCCCCGGCGGCTGGCACCCGGCGGAGCGCTAAAGCGGGTCACGCTTCCTCCTTCCCTCCCTGTCCTTTCTTCTCCTCCCACCTGGGCCTCTGCGTGGGGACGCGCACCTGGCAACCGGCGGCCGAGTTCCGCCGCGCCCCCGCCTTCTCCGCTCGGGCCGGGCGCCCAGAGCCTGCCCCGCACCCCGAGCCGGCCCCTAGCGCCCGCCGCTCGCCCCTCGCCCCCTCTGCCGCAGCCGCGCTCGCTGGAGGCGGCCTCGAGCGTTCGCTCGTTGATGCCGTTTTGGCGGTGACCCCGCGTGGCAGTGGCGCCGCCGCGGTGGGGGCGTGTTAGTGACCGCAGCTTTCCGGGACGTGGGGTGCGCGGCGGCAGGGTGGCCAGCTGGCGAGACCCCGCGCGCAGCTCGGGTTTCGGGACTCCGGAGGCGACTGCCACGGCCGCGCGGGAGCGGGAGATGTGGGAGCTCAGGCACCGGGGAGGCTGCCCCAGCCCCGGGGGAGTGGTGGCGCCGCCACCCCGCGAGGGAGAGGCAGCAGGCGGCGACCACGAAACCGAGAGCACCAGTGACAAAGTAAGTAGAGCCGCGAGAGGCGCACGCCGACTCCCAGGCTGGGTCCTGTTTGGGGCTGGGGCGCCTGGGAGCGAGGGTGGGGCCCAGTGGAATGTCTGTCAGGTGAAGCTGCCGGCAGCGCAGCCCACCCAGCTGGCTTTATTTCCACCTTTCTCAAATGGTTCCCGGCCCCCAGCCCGTAGTGCGTTTCCCAGGATGATCACAACCGTTTCCAGGATAATTGAATAATTCAACTTGACTCCAGTTTAGTTTCTGCCTATCCCAGTCCCTCTCTCTGGGGTCAGGGGCGTACGCTAGAATCGAGATGGAGCCTGTCATCCTGAGAGCTGTAGTTTTCTAGTAGCTGCTACCTCACACCTCTTCTCCGTAGAGGAACAAAGTTAGTAAGGGCTAAACTTAAGACATGCACCTTCAGTTCGAACATGTCATTGAATCCTGACTCTGGAGACTTGGCTTCTTGGCTCCCCCATCAGCACTTTCGTTTCCTCTTTTTTTTTTTTTTCCCCCTCAGTAAAACAGATTTTGGAGGGAGAGGCTCCCGCACGTGACCCAATTGTAATTCTCCTTTGAGTCCATGGCAGATAGTGCCCTTCTGTCTCCCAGCAGATTTCATTTGACCTGACATGTTAATTCATGAGGACTTTTAAAATTCCCATTTCTATAGATTACCCTTGCTTCACGTTTAAGAATAAGTAGATATAATACCACTGCTGTTTTTAAAGGTAGGAGAGAGTCAGAGTTCGACTTATTCAGTAATCCGGTGGTGCAAGTAAGAATTTGGGGTGGGGGGCGGGAAACCCAGTTCTATGACCTTTTAGACGGAACTGTTTAGGAAATTGGGCCAGACAATTGATTGCTTTTATAAAATCATCTTTTTATAAAATTCCACTTTATTTTAGAAGCTCAAAGCAATTAAGCTCTTCCCAGAAGCATTCTTTTTGGGAGCAGGTATTGCAGTTGGACTTACAGAAGCGAAGTGGATTGCCCAAGGTCAAGTCAGTGGCCTTTTGGAACTAGAACTTGTTTCCTGATTCCCTTACTTCTGGTTTGTACTGGTGCTGAGACTCACTCGCAGTTCTGACTTAGGGAGGGTTCCACATAGAAATTGATGAACTTGAGGTTACCCAGGTTATAAAGGAACATATTCCGCAACATGAAATGAGAAATTTAATAGTGATTTAAGAAGAAACTTTAGAATCAATGGCAAGACTGATCCTTTTTTTTTTTCCTACCCTGGATAGGCAGGTGGAATAAATTGAGTCTGTGATAGAACATTTGTGTCAAGGAATTACACAAAGTAACAGTTTCTAGCTTGAGGGTTGATGTTATAAAGCTAAAAACAGTGGGCTGAGAATAGTTTTTGTGAAAACGGCCTTGGAAACTAGACCAAAAATAGCATTAATTAGGTTGGGATTTGTTTTGTTTTAGCTCTGGTATAGTTTAGAATCAAGGAAATACCAGCTTCCCCATGTTCACTTCCTTAGCTGGGAGAAAGTAACAAGCTTTTAGTAAGAAAAGAAAACATGTTCCAGGAAGCCATCCATAAAATAATTTTGAATTACTTTGTTTCTTAACACCCTAATATATTAAAAATGGAAACTACTTCTCTGGTTTGACTTGACTCATTAGAACTGTTGTCTCTATTTGTGACTGGGTTACCTCACTGCTTAATTACTTATTTATTCATAAATGCTGCATTGTTGGTTTTCATTAATACCTATCCAGGTGGATTTTGTTTTCTGAGAGTATATGTTGCCATGTGTAACCTGTTCTCTTAAGATTTCTTAAAACAAGGATGAGCATTTTTCAAACTATGTCTAAAACGTGGCTGGCTTTTAGAGTTTATCATGAGGAACTTGTGACTTGCAAGCTTTGAATCATTGAACTCTATCCTGTCTGTCCTTTCTTATCAGGGTATATATTTGAATGCACCTGTATTTTCAGGTCAAGGGCCATTATAAAATCCAGTTTTCACATTGGAGGCTGGTTAATATTTGGTTTATTTAAACTCTTGTAAGTGCCTTCTCCATTCAAGTTGCAGTAAAGGCAAAACCCTTATGGAATTAGTAAAAGAAGTGGAGGAAGTGTGTTATATTCTGCTATTACAGTACACTACCTGCCACTTTGTAGTCTTTTATAACAGTGTTATTAACTTGACCTTATTGTTCAGGACCTGGAGATTTGGACTGAGAGAAGACTGTGCTCCAGAGTGTGAGCAAGTGAAAACATGCTTCTACCTGCAGGGGAATGTTCCCAGTTGCTAAATGCTGGAGTAATAATTGAAAGATAACAAGACCACTACCTCAGGGAACCCCACCTCCTCCAGCCAGGAGATGTATATGAGTTAGATTAATTACAAGTTTGAACCTGGCTTATTGTTAGCACAGACAGCGTAGCTGGACACTACATGGGGACAATGGGAAAGCCTTTCAAGAGGGGATGAGGGTTGAGCTTGGAATTAAAAGATGTCTGGGGGCAGTTCGCATTGTGGCACAGGGGAAATGAATCTGACTGGGAACCATGAGGTTGTGGGTTTGATCCATGGCCTCACTCAGTGGGTTAAGGATCTGGCATTGCTGTGAACTGTAGTGTAGGCTGCAGACGCGGCTTGGATCTGGCGTTTCTATGGCTGTGGTGTAGGCCAGTGGTTCTACCCCTAGCCTGGGAACCTCCATATGCCATGGGTGTGGCCCTAAAAAGATAAAAAGCCACCCTCCCCCCAAAAAAAGCCTGTCTGGAGACCCACCAGGTACATAAGTGTTAGAGAAGGGCATTCTAGGCAAAGGGCATGTGGAACTGTTTCTTTCATTTCTTTTTTCCTTCTTTTTTGGCCACCCCAATGCACATGGAGTTCCAGGGCCAGGGATCAGATCCAATCCACAGTTGCAACCTAAGCCTCACCTGAGGCAACACCAGAACCGTAACCCACTGTGCCAGAGCTAAGGATTGAACCTGAGTCCCAGCACTCCTATGATGCTGCCAGTCCCATTGCACCGCAGGGGAACTCCTGGAACTGTTTCTTGAATCAGCGTTCTAGGCACAGAGAACTGAACTTGGTTTGATAATCCTGGAGCCTAAGCTGTGCATGTTTGGCAGGTGGGGTTGGGAGTTCGATAGTCTTGTGAGGGAGGTTAGGCTTTCTTGAGTGGACTCCTAGAAGCTGCTAGAAAGGTTTCACAGAGGCATTAGCTTATGATTCTAGCAGTAGTGTGGAGAAAAGTGTTGGAAGGTGAAAAGACCTGCCACAAAGAAACCAGACGGAGTGTGTTGCATCTGCTCTCCGTATGAGATGAGGGCTGGCAGTAAGTCTAGTAAAAGGGGAGTAGGGATGGAGAGAGAATGCATATTTTAGATAATTAATGATGGGACCTAGACAAGGGTGATCAGGGTAAAACTGATCAAAGAAGAGCCTGCTGGGAAACTACAACTTAAGAGACTTAGGAAGGAAGCAAAAATGGGCAGTTTTGCAGGTTTTTCACAGGTTATGGGTGAAATGGGTGATTTGGGATAAGCAGGTGTGGCGTTCTCTAAAATCGAGAGGTGCTTCAAGGTGGTGATGGGAACTGAAATGAAAGGTCAGATCTGGAAACCTGTGATTAGGATAGAGAGGGGAGAGAACCGAAGGCAGTCCTGGGAGGCCCTCATGTTTTGAGCAGGGCTGGAGATGTAAGGAAGGCACCAAGAAAACAAGGTCCTGGGAGCTCAAGGAGGAGGAATTGCTTCGAGCAGAGACCATCACTAGCATTTAGACAAGAGGAAGCGGCAGTGGGGCATGGAGTTGAGCAAAAGATCTTAGAATACTGAAGCCAAGGTTTAGGGTGAGAAGTGTGAGAAGTAAAATATGGGTAGTTACTCTCAGGAAGTGCCGGTGGAAGGAAGCACAGATAGCAGCTGGAGGATCCAGTGACGATTTCCCTTTTCAAAGAAGGAAAGATAGGAGTTCCCATCGTGGCGCAGCAGAAATGAATCCGACTAGGAACCATGAGGTTGCGAGTTTGATCCCTGGCCTCGCTCTGTGGGTTGAGGATCTCGCATTACCATGAGCTGTGGTGTAGTTTACAGACGCGGCTCGGATCCTGTGTTGCTGTGGCAGCTGTAGCTCTGATTAGACCCCTAGCCTGGGAACCTCCAAAAACGACAAAAGCCACAAAAGGGGGGGAGGTAATACTTATAGAAAGAATGGGGGTGACGATGCTGAGGAGGGCAGGCAGTCCCTAGAAAAAAAGCAAAGCAGACAAGGAGTGGAGAATGCAGAAGATTGGGGTATTCAAGGACAGGAAAGAAGGAATCCAGGGTAGATACAGAAACATTTTGAAAAGCAGGAGAGGAAAGATCAAAGTGCTTGACTGAAGCTTTCAATTTTCATGCTAAAGTAGGGCCTCAGAACCACAGAGCTTCAAGGGTCTTAGAAACAATTCAGTTCAACCACACACACTCACACATATACATATGTATGTATGTTTTTAAAATAATAAATTTGCGCTAGAATGTGTGTGTTATGGCCCAAAATGACCTTGAGCAGGTGCAGAGCTAGAACTAGATCTCCTCTCTGACTGTGCTACCTTTGGAATGTCATTTGAGAGAGAGTGACATAGGCTGACCAAGAAGCAACGAGCAGAATCCTCAAACTCAGCGAAGAGTCAGTTGAACTAAAATAACACAAATTTGTTGCGTATCAAATTAGCATAGTTCTTAACTCAATAGCAGTAGTAGTCATAATATTCGATGCTTACAGAGTCATGTAGAGAAGATAGTAGTTTTAGATATTACTTTTTATTTGCTCCTCAACTGTATGGGTTAGGAATATCCCCCATTTAATAGCTGAGAGAATAAGCAAGGCACCTTGCAGACAGGAACATCAGGTCCAGGATTCCAGAGGAGTGAGTGAGCCGGGGGGCAGGACTGAACTGGCTGACCACAGTTTCGGTGAGCAGGGAAGTAGACTGAAGCCCAAAGATGGCTATTAAAGCTCTGGATGGACTGACAGAGTTTAAGCAATTGGAAGTGAAGCAAAGACCTGAATGGTCCAGAAGTAGGAGAGGAGGGAGTCCCCAGGGAAGCTGGGGCGGGGCAGGTGGAACAGTATGCTGTCATACAAGGCCCAGTGCTTGTATGGGGGGCTGCTACTTTGATACAGATTTGGGTTTGTGAAGTTGAGAGTGAAGCAGTCTGGAAGTCAGTTAACTCCTGTCCTTCCTCATCTGAGATATGTTATGCAAGATGTGTCCTGTCTTTCATAAATACTCTAATAGTTTTGAAACAAACTTTTAATTTTGGAATCTATGTTTCCATAACTTTTTCATTTTGGTGCACTTCACCATAGGTTGTCCAGGTGTCATTGGCAGGTGCACTAAACATTTTCTGTGTTTCTGTATTTTTTACCTCTAAATGTAAGTCATTAATAAAATATAAATATCTAGATCTGGACTTGCAGAATAAATTTAGGCTGGTAGTCCCTCAGTTGTTGATCAATTGTTAGCTAATATAACCACCTAAATAATTGCCCATGTTGCCATTTGCAGCATATTCATTTTATTTAAAAGCGGTTTTTTAAATTCTGGCCTCCCAAGAATCACCAACCAACCAATCAATAGACAAGGTTGAGTTACAGCCTCCTGTGCTGGGGAGGAACACTACCTCAACACGGAGGCCGAGGCAAAGCTTGGAGGGGGAAGGGCGAGTTTGGATTTTATTGAGAAGTGGAAGTTTGATTTAAGGCAGGTCTTTCAGCGCAGGGCCTTGACGAGGACAGATGGGTAAGGATCCCAGTGTGACAGTTCGGGTTTGGTGGCAGCAGCCAGGCAAGGGCTTAAAGTCTTTGGAGGAAACTTTGTTGGCGCTTCCAGTTCAAGGGTTGAGTGTTCAGAAGTTCTTGTGATCAGCAGTTAACTCCAGAGCAAGTAACTGGAATAGTAAAGTTATGGCAATGAAGACAGTCAGCCTCTAAACTCATGTTAATGGAGACAGTAAGCTCTGTGGGGGTGAGGGCCCCTAGTTTCTTTGGTTTCTTTCTCATGTCTTTAAAATACAGAAACCGGCGGCGTTCCTGTTGTGGCTCAGTGATCAGCAAACCCTACTAGTATCCATGAGGATGTGGGTTCGATCCCTCAGTGGGTTAAGGATCTGGCATTGCTGTGAGCTGTGGTGTAGGTCACAGACGCTGCTTGGATCCCGCGTTGCTGTGGCTGTAGCATAGGCCGGTGGCTACAGTTCCGATTGGACCCCTAGCCTGGGAGCCTCCATATGCTGTGGGTGCCACCCTAAAAGACAGAAAAGAAAAGAAAAGAAAAAAAACCCTAAAATACAGAAACAATGAAGAGACAGAGAAAATAGTGAAATCAGGAGTATAACCTACTGTTCTTTCAAGTAAGAACTATTAAGCTTCAAGATTTTTTTAGGCACAGGGCTCTGTGTCACTTGAGGGTTTCCTTTTGCTTGTTTGCAGTTTTGGTGCTGTACTGAGTACAGGGCTCAGTGAGAACCTCAAGGGACCTGTAGTGGAGAAGCTGACCCTGGTTGTCTGACTCACTTTTCAGGGGACCAGGTGTAAAAAGGGTGGCTGTTGCAATTGATGTAATTTGTTATCCTTTGTTGCCTTCTTGAATGCTACTTCATTCCTTTAGAGACTTTTCTTTGGAGCCATCATTTTTTTTCTTTTTTCTTTTTAGGGCCACACTTGAGGCATATGGAGGTTCCCAGGCTAGGGGTCCAATCAGGGCTACAGCTGCCAGCCTTCACCACAACCACAGCAATGCGGGATCTGAGCCGCATCTGCGACCTATACCACAGCTCATGGCAACGCTGTATCCTTAACCTACTGAGCAAGGCCAGGGATCAAACCCGCAACCTCACGGTTTCTAGTTAGATTTGTTTCCGCTGCTTCACGACAGGAACTCCCCCTTTTTTTTTTTTTTTTTTTCTTGCGCCATCATTTTGAATGGACTGGAGACCATACCTCAGTCTCTTTCCCTGACCCCTGGACCCCTGGTTCCTGTGTGCTCTTCAGGAGTCACCGTGAGCTCTGAGTGACGTACACGAAGTTGACTATGCTTACAGCATGCAGTTTGGTAAGCCTGATGTAAGTACACACCCATGAAGTTGGCGCTGCAGCAAGATAACACTCCCATCGCCACTAAAAGTTTGCTCCTGCCCTTTTAGAATTCCCCTTTGACCCCCAGATAATCATTCATCTGCTTTCTGGCACTGTAGGTGAGTGTGTATTTTCTGGAATTTTATATAAATGGGATACTATATACATGTATGTGTATATGCATATGCGCATATATATATTATATATACATTTTTGTCTGGCTTCTTTTTACTCCGCATAATTATTTTGACATTCATCCGTATTGTTGCATACATCAGTAGTTCATTTTTGTTGCTGAGTAGGATTCCATTGTATGGATGTAGCCCAGTTTGTCCTTTTTGACATTTGAGTTGTTTTCATTGTGAAATAAAATTCATATTTCATGGCAAGACAAGAAAAATTTAAACAAAGAAATTCATCTCTGCCGTTTGGTTCCTCCCCACACACGCACTGTGCATCTTCATTATGCATCAATCAAACCTCCTCCATTGACAGGAATACCTGCTCAACTGAAAAGAGCAACATTCTAGCATCAATAAGACAACTCCTTAAAAAAGAGTCTTCCTCCTTGAACTTGGAAGGGGTCACATGACTTACCACAGTGTGCTTTAGATCTGGATTATGTAAACTGTCAAACATCATTTGATATATAGTCCTCTGTCTCAAAAAACTTAGACAACAGCGTCTTGACTTCTAATAGAACAGTTCTGAGTTTTCTGAGATGCTCTTCCCAGGTTATAATCCTCAAAATTGGGAGTTCTCATTGTGGCTCAGCAGTAACGAACTTGACTCGTATCCATAAGGACGCGAGTTCGATCCCTGACCTTGCTTGGTGGGTTAAGGATCTGGCGTTGCCGGGAGCTGTGGTGTAGGTCGCAAATGTGGCTCACATCTGGTGTTGCTGTGACTGTGGTGTAAGCCGGCAGCTGCAGCTCTGATTCAGCCGCTAGCCTGGGAACTTTTAAATGCTTCAGGTGTGGCCCTAAAATGAATAGGAAAAAAAAAAAAGGTGGGGCCAATTGTATTTCCTCTTCTCAAAAAGTTTTATGAACTATTGGAAAATATAGACAAGAAATAGACAATTTAAATTTAGACTAATAGGTAAACATTAGAAGAGTTATGAAAACACAGTTGAAGAGCAACTAACCGGAGCTGGGGGTTAGGGAGGGTCGAATTGGAGCTACAGCTGCCAGCCTACACCACAGCCACAGCAACACAGGATCTGAGCTGCGTCTGTGACCTACACCACAGCTCACGGCAGCACCAGATCCTTAACCCACTGAGTGAGGCCAGGGATCGAACCTGCAACCTCATGGTTCCTAGTCAATTCGTTTCCGCTGTGCAATGATGAGAACTCCAAGGGAAGACATTTCTAAAGGATGTGACCTTGAAGGTGAGCTCAGAGGGTGAGAGGGCAGTAGCTAGGTTTGGGGAATGGGGAAGGGAGGGTTGGAAGTGGGATGTGGGCAAGAGAGGCAATGTATTGTTTGTACTTTGTATCTAGAAGGAGGCTCTGGATGCAGGAGAGACAGTGGCTCCACGTGGAAATTGGGGAGTCATCAAAGAGGGGCTGGAAGAGCAGGGTCCAATAATAAAAAACAATAATGGTGACTTTAAAGTGGTTTGGCTCTGTCCTGGGTGTTTGAGGCTGGAGGGCATTAAGGTCAGCTTTGCGGTACAGAAGGATTCCTTTATGTTGAAAATGCTTTGGAGAGGGCAGGGTGGAGGGCAGGGGGCGGTCCGTACTGAGAGAATGATGCTCAGCAAGGATAGTGGCAGTGGGTGCGAGCGAGGGGGGCCTCAGGGTTAATGACAGGCTGACGAACTGAATGTGGTGGTTAAAGGAGAGGCATGTGTTAAGTTTCTCTCCTGAGCTAATCGGTTCTCAGTTCTGGTGGTGGTGTCCTCACCTGAGTAGGAAATACAGAAGGGGCGGCGGGTTTGGTACAGAAAAGAGAGAGGGCAATTGGCTTATGTTGAGGAATTTCAGTTATGGAAGGGCAGAACGTACCCAAAGACCACACGCTGCTGGGAGTGGGGGATGCGGGTTTATGCGGTGTCCTAAAGTGTTTAGAGAGATGGAGAGGGGAACGGTGAGGGTGCACCCGATCGCCTAGTGGGTGCCGGGAGAACGAGAGGCTAAGATGGAAGGTAGAGGGTTATTTAAATTACGAGCTTGAGAAGAAGCTCCTAAGGTGGTTTCCTTAAACGTTTAAAGTAACTTCACTCAGCACACACAATGCCTTGTGGCTCTGCTGATCATTTAAGGACTGCTTCCTTTTTTCTGTGATCACCAGTCACACTCTTGTTTTCCTTGTCAGGTCTGGTGTCTTTGTAAGGAGGTCCACGCCAAAAATACAGAAACTCGAGAGTGTCGGCTCCTCATGCCAGTAGTCAAGTAACATAGCTCTGAAATGCCACTGTTTAGGAATTATCTTTTATCGTTCAGTTATTAGAATGAAATTGAATAACCTAGTTTAAATCTTAAGGTTTTCGGAGTTCCCGTCGTGGCGCAGTGGTTAAAGAATCCGACTAGGAACCATGAGGTTGCGGGTTCGATCCCTGCCCTTGCTCAGTGGGTTAACAATCCAGCGTTGTCGTGAGCTGTGGTGTAGGTCGCAGATGCGGCTCGGATCCTGCGTTGCTGTGGCTGCGGTGTAGGCCAGTGGCCACAGCTCCGATTAGACCCCTAGCCTGGGAACCTCCACATGCCGCGGGTGCGGCCATAAAATGACAAAAGGCAAAAAAATAAATAAATCTTAAGGTTTTCATTTTGTGTTTAGGTTATATAAAAAGGAAATCAGAAACTTAAAACTGAAAGCAGGACAGCGTTCTTAGGGTGTGGAGGGGCCAGGGTTGCGGCAAATCACCGTTGTTGAAGTGGACTTTGAGGTGGCTTGCTGAGAGCTTGAGTGTTTTGAGGAGCACAGGTTGAATTCTAGTTCTTAAGTTTTGTAAGAAAGCCAAAGGCGGAGTTTCTTTCGGGTTGATTTGCGTTTTGTCATACTACTAGTTAGAGCAGAGGTAGAATTAGTGCAGTCGGCCCTCATATCCATGGGTGGCAGATCTGCAGATTTAACCAACTGTGGATCAGAATATCAGAAAAGAAAAAAACAAGATTCCAGAAAGTTCCAAAAAGCAAAACTGGAATTTGCTGCATACTCGAAACTGTTTAAATTGTATTTATAAGGGGGTTCCTCTTGTGGTGCAGCAGAAACTAGTATCCGTGAGGACACGGGTTCGATCCCTGGCCTCGCTTAGTGGGTTAAGGATCCGGCGTTGCCGTGAGCTGTGGTGTAGGTCGCAGATGCGGCTCAGATCTGGTGTTGCTGTGGCGTAGGCCAGCAGCTGTAGCTCTGATTCGAACCCTAAGCAAGGAACTTCCATATGCCATGGGTGTGGCCCTGAAAAGAAAAAAAAAATGTATTTACAGTTAGTCACATTGTATAAGGTATTGTAATCTGGAGATGATTTAAATTGTATGGAAGGATGTATGTAGGTTATATACAAATACCACACCTTCTCTGATTTTGGTACCTAAGGGTGTCCTGGAAGCAATCCCCTGTGTAGATAGAGTCACAACTGTACTTGCAAATCCTGACTCCTAGTTTGGTGCTCTTTCTGCATC
Source organism: Catagonus wagneri (assembly GCA_004024745.2). Classification (NCBI taxonomy): domain Eukaryota; kingdom Metazoa; phylum Chordata; class Mammalia; order Artiodactyla; family Tayassuidae; genus Catagonus; species Catagonus wagneri. The sequence continues at coordinate 9,554,018 of PVHT020000886.1, read as the reverse complement.
CTGGTGATATGCCTTCTGGAGCCACTTCCACGAGTCACCATCTGTACCACCCCTCATGCCATGCCTGCAACACTCTGGCTTTCTGATGGTGAAAAAAAGAGTAGCAAAGCAAAGGAAAAAGAGTGATTTCTTCTTTTGCTGCAGGTGTCAGAGACCTGCTGGCACATCAGCAGGTTCTCTGATGTTTTCAGGTGTCCTGTCTGGTGATTTATTATGTCACCATCTCTGTTTGTTTAAGCTGCTCTGGGGCCACCTGCCTCTCAGTGTCACAATGGGGAGGTGACATTTGTTTCGTTTGTCATTTTCGGTGAAGTGTCACATTTAATTTCGTAGTTGTTTAATGAGGAACTTAGTAAGCAAAGGTTTATTATTGCTTTGTGAAAACTGATAATATGCCCCACCCCAAGGCCAGCGTTTTATTTGGTAAGCCACTTAATGAGGAATTGGATCCAGTAGTAATAACAGCTTAGGACTTCACTGACTTGAGTCCTTGGCATTATATTAAATGTTTCCATTTTATGGGTGAAGAAACAGAAGGGGTGATGTAATTTGCCAAAACTTTGGTGCTAGGAAAGGCTGAGTACGTTTTGAGATTCCCAAGCGTTCTGAATACCTATGCGCTTTTCCATTCCTGGGATCACTTCTGGCCCAGCCTTCTGCTCAGGGCTCCTTCTGCTTGTGCTCACCTCCTGGCAGTGTTCTCTTCCCTCTGACCCAGTAGCTCGCTGTACTGGAGCTTGCTGGCAGGGGCGGGTGGAGGAGGGGGGAATGCAGAGCAGTGGAGACTGAAGAATGAACGGCTTCAAAACTGAGTGTGAGGCAGCTCTTTTGGCCACTTTACCCCTGGAGATTCTACAGTGACCACCTTTGATACCCTTTCTAGGGCCTCGTCTGAGGCATGTGCAAGTTCCCAGGCTGAGGTCGAATTGGAGCTGTAGCTGCCAGCCTACACCACGGCCACAACCACAGCAATACCAGATCCGAGCAGCATCTGTGACGACCACCACAGCTCACAGCAACACTGGGTCCTTTAACCCACTGAGCGAGGCCAGGGCTCAAACCCACATCCTCATGGATACTAGTCGGATTCATTTCCACTGCGCCACCATGGGAACTCCCTTGTGTATACATTCTTAGAAGTCAGTTTATATTTTAAGTAACTATAAAAAAAAATCACACCACTAGAGTAAATGCTTTTGGTTATAGTTTACCTGTCAGTAAAACAGTAACAATAATATCTGTTTGACCTACTTCATTAGGATTGTTTGTCTATCTTAAAAAAATTTTTTTTGGCGTTCCCATCATGGCTCAGCAGAGGCGAATCTAATAACCATGAAGACGCGTGTTCAATCCCTGGCCTCTCTCAGTGGGTTAAGGATCCGGCGTTCCCTTGAGCTGTGGTGTGGGTCACAGAAGCGGCTCAGATCTGGAGTTGCTGTGGCTGTGGCATAGGCCAGTGGTTAGAACTCCAATTCGACCCCTAGCCTGGGAACTTCCATATGCCAAGGGTGCGACCCTAAAAAACAAAAAAAAAATTTTCTGTACAATATATCCTTGTAGCAAATTTTATACATCGTAGTTGGTACCTCTTAATCCTCTACTTCTACTGTGCCCTCCTTCCTTCCCTCTCCTCACTGGTACCTAGTAGTTTATTCTCTATGAGTCTTTTTCTGTTTTGTTATATTCATTTATTTTATTTTTCAGATTCCACATATAAATGAGAGCATACAGTTTGACTTTCTCTAACTTATTTTACTAAGTATAATACCCTCCAAGTCTCCATGTTGTTGCAAATAGCAGATTTTATTCTTTTTAATGGCTGAGTAGTATTCCATTGAGTTTATGTATCACATCTTCTTTATCCATTCATCTGTTGATGGACACTTAGGTTGTTTCTGTATCTTAGCTATTGTAAATAATGTTGCTATGAACATTGGGGTGTATTATTATTATTTTTTTTTTTTGTCTTTTGTCATTTTAGGGCCGCACCCGCAACATGTGGAGGTTCCCAGGCTAGGGGTCTAATCGGAACCACAGCCGGCCTATGCCACAGCCACAGCAACGCGGGATCCAAGCCGTGTCTGCAACCTACACCACAGTTTAGAGCAACTCCGGATCCTTAACCCACTGAGCAAGGCCAGGGATCAAACCCACAACCTCATGGTTCCTAGTCGGATTCGTTTTCTGCTGTGCCATGACAGGAACTCCTGGGGTATTATTATTATTTTTAAATTACTGTTTTTATTTCCTTCATATACACACTCAGAATTGGAAATTGCTAGATTATGTTTTAGTTCTATTTTTAGTCTTTTCAAAAACCTCCATACTGTTTTCCACAGTAGCTTCAGCAGTTAACATTCCTACCAACAGTGTACAGGGTCCCGTTTTCTCCCAAAATTTATTTGTGGCCTTTTCCTTTTTTTTTTTTCCAAATGGCTACACCAGCAGCACATGGAAGTTCCCATGCCAGGGACTGAATCCGAGCTGCAGTTGCAGCCTATACCGCTGTAGTCAGATTCTTAATCCAGTGCACCACAGCAGGAATTCTTTGTGGTCTTGTTGATGATAGCCAGTCTGACATGTATGAGATGATATGTCATTGTAGGTTTGATTTGCCTTTCTGTGATAGTTAGCAGTGTTGAGCATCTTTCATTTGCCTGTTGTCTGTCTGTCTGTCTTTGGAAAAATATCTGTTCAGGTGTTCTGATCATTTTTTGATTGGACTTGTTTTGATACTGAGTTTTATGAGCTACTTATGGATTTTGTTTTTTGTTGTTGTTTTTTCCCATTACTTGATTTTATTTCAATTATAGGTGTACAAAAATCATCACAACTCAATTTTATAGCATTTCCATCCCAAATCCGCAGTGCATCCCTCCACCCCCCAACTTGTCTCATTTGGAAACCATAGGTTTTCCAAAGTCTGTGAGTCAGTATGTGTTCTGCAAAGAAGTTCATTGTGTCCTTTTTTTAGATTCCACATGTAAGTGGTAGTAGTTGATGCTGGTGTTTCATTGTCTCCCTGGTTTCACTTCGCATGATAATTTCTAGGTCCATCCATGTTGCTATAAATGTTGTTATTTCATTTTAATGCCTGAGTAATATTCCATTGTGTATATGTACCAGATCTTCTGTATCCACTCCTCTGTCGATGGTCATTTAGGTTGTTTCCACGACCTGGCTATTGTATAGAGTGCTGCAATGAACACTGGAGTACATGAGTCTTTTCAAGTCATGGTTTTATCTGTATAGATGCCCAGGAGTGGGATTGCTGGATCAAATAGTAATTCTATTTTTAGTTTTCTAAGGAATCTCCATACTGTTTTCCACAGTGGTTGCACCAATTTGCATTCCCACCAACAGTGTAATAGGGATCCTTTTTCTCCACACCCTCTCCAGCACTTACTGTGTGTAGACTTTTTGATGATGGCCATTCTGGCCGGTGTAAGGTGTTACCTCATACTGGTTTTGATTTGCATTTCTCTAATAAGGAGCGATGTTGAACATCTTTTCATGTGTTTTTTGGTCATCTGCATGTCTTCTTTGGAGAATTGTCTGTTTAGATCATCTGCCCACTTTTTGATGGGGTTGTTTGTTTTTTTGGTATTGAGCTGTAGGAGGTGTTTGTAAATTTTGGAGATTAATCCCTTGTCAGTTGATTCATTTGCAAATATTTTCTCCCATTGTGCGTGTTGTCTTTTCGTTTGTTTTAGGGTTTCCTTTGCTGTGCAGAAACTTTGAAGTTTCATTAAGTGCCATCTGTTTATTTTTCTTTTTATTGTCATTACTCTAACAGGTGCATCTGGGAAGAAGTTGCTGTCATCTATGTCACAGAGTGTTTGGCCTATGTTTTCCTCTAAGAGTTTTATAGTATCTGGTCTTATATCTAGATCTTTAATCCATTTTGAGTTTATTTTTGTGCATGGTGTTAGGAAGTGTTCTAATTTCGTTTTTTTTTACATGTGGCTGTCCAGTTTTTCCAGCACTACTTATTGAAGAGGCTGTCTTTTCTCCAATGTATATTCTTGCCTCCTTTGTCATAGACTAGTTGACTATAGATGTGTGGGTTTAATTCTGGGCTTTCTATCCTGTTCCACTGAACTATATTTCTGTCTTTGTGCCAGTTCCATCCATATGGTTTTGTTGTTGTTGTTGTTGTTGTTTTTACCTTATTTAGGGCCGCACCCGCGGCATATGGAGGTTCCCAAGCTAGGGGTCTAACAGGAGCTGTAGCCGCCGGCCTTCGCCACAGCCACAGCAACGCAGGATCCGAGCCGCGTCTGCAACCTACACCACAGCTCACGGCAATGCCGGATCCTTAACCCACTGAGCAAGGCCAGGGATTGAATCTGCAACCTTGTGGTTCTTAGTCAGATTCGTTAACCACTGAGCTACAACTCCCCATATGGTTTTGATAACTGTAGCTTTGTAGTATAGTCTGAAGTCAGGGAGCCTGATTCCTCCAGCTCCATTTTTCTTTTTCAGGATGTATTTGGGTATTCTGGGTCTTTTGTGCTTCCAAACAAACTTTAAAATATTTTGTTCTAGTTCTATGAAAAATGTCCTTGGTAATTTGATAGGGATTGCACTGAATCTGTAGATTGCCTTGGGTAGTATAGTCATTTTGATAATATTGACTCTTCCAATCCAAGAGCATCTGTCTTTCATCTGTTCCTTGATTTCTTTCATCAGCATCTTATAGTTTTCAGAATGCAGGTCATTCTGCATTCTGGGTCTTTTGTGCTTCCAAACAAACTTTAAAATATTTTGTTCTAGTTCTATGAAAAATGTCCTTGGTAATTTGATAGGGATTGCACTGAATCTGTAGATTGCCTTGGGTAGTATAGTCATTTTGATAATATTGACTCTTCCAATCCAAGAGCATCTGTCTTTTCATCTGTTCCTTGATTTCTTTCATCAGTGTCTTATAGTTTTCAGAATGCAGGTCTTTTGTCTCTTTAGGTAGGTTTATTCCTAAGTATTTGATTCTTTTTGGTGCAATAGTAAATGGGATTGCTTCCCTAATTTCTCTTTTTGATCTTTCATTGTTAGTATATAGAAATGCAATTGATTTCTGTGTATTAATTTTGTATCCTGCGACTTTGCCAAATTCGTTGATGAGCTCTAACAGTTTTCTGGTAGAGTCTTTAGGATTCTCTAGGTATAGTATTGTGTCATCTGCAAACAGTGATAGTTTTACTTCTTCCTTTCCAATTTGGATTCCTTTTATTTCTTTTACTTCTCTGATTGCTGTGGCTAGGACTTCCAGAACTATGTTGAATAGTAGTGGCGAGAGTGGACATCCCTGTCTTGTTCCTGATCTCAGTGGCACTTCTTTCAGTTTTTCACCATTGAGAATGATGTGAGCTCTGGGTTTGTCATAGATGGCCTTTATTTTGTTGAGGTAGGTTCCCCCTATGCCCACTTTCTGAGGGGTTTTTATTAGAAATGGGTGTTGGTTGGATTTTGTCAAAAGCTTTTTCTGCATCTATTGAGAGGATCATGGTTTTTATTTTCAGTTTGTTAATATGGTGTATCACAGTGATTGATTTGTGGATGTTGAAGAATCCTTGCATCCCTGGGATAAATCCCATTTGATCATTATGTACAGTCCTTTTAATGTATTGTTGGATTCAGTTGGCTAGTATTTTGTTGAGGATTTTTGCATCTGTGTTCATCAGTGAGATTGGCCTGTAGTTTTGTTTTTTTCGTGATATCTTTGTCTGGCTATGGTATCAGGGTGATTGTTGCCTCATAGAATGAGTTTGGGAGTGTCCCTTCCTCTGCAATTTTTTGGAATAGCTTCAAAAGGGTAGGTGTTAGCTCTTCTCTAAATGTTTGATAGAATTCGCCTGTGAAGCCATCTGGTCCTGGACTTTTGTTTGTTGGAAGTTTCTTAATCACAGTTTCAATTTCAGAGCTTGTGATTGGTCTATTCATCTTTTCTATTTCATTTTGTTTCAGTCTCTTTTTTTCCATTACTTAATGAATTTTATTACAATTATAGGTGGACAAAAATCATCACAACTCAATTTTATAGCATTTCTATCCCAAACCCTCAGTGCATCCCCCCACCCCCCAGCTTGTCTCATTTGGAAACATTAGGTTTTCCAAAGTCTGTGAGTCATTATTTGTTCTGCAAAGATGTTCATTGTGTCCTTTTTTTAGTTTCCACATGTATGTGGTAGCATTTGATGTTGGTTTAGTCTTGAAAGGTTGTACTTTTCTAAGAATTTGTCCATTTCTTCTAGGTTTTCCATTTTATTGGCGTATAGTTGTATATAGTAGTCTCTTATGATCCTTTGTATTTCTGTGATATCTGTTGTTACTTCTCCATTTTATTTTCTAATTTTATTGATTTGTGTCCTCTCTCTTTTTTTCTTGATAAGTCTGGCTAGGGGTTTATCAATTTTGTTGATCTTTTCAACGAACCAGGTTTTAGTTTCATTGATCTTTCTATGGTTTTCTTTGTTTCTGTTTCACTGATTTCTGCTCTGATCTTGATTTATTTTCTTCTACTAACTTTAGGTCTCATCTGTTCTTCTCTCTCTAGCTGCTTTAGATGTAAAGTTAGGTTGGTTTCTTTGAGCTTTTTCTTGTTTCCTGAGGTAGGCTTGTATTGCTGTAAGCTTTCCTCTTAGAACTGCTTTTGCTGCATCCCAGAGGTTTTGGAGTGTTGTATCTTTGTTGTCATTTGCTTCTGGGTATTTTTTAATTTCTTCTTTAATTTTTTCAGTGATCCATTGGTTGTTTAGTAGCATGTTGTTTTGTCTCCACGTGTTTGTGTTTTTTGCCATTTTTTTCTTGTTGTTGATTTCCAGTCGTATAGCATTGTAGTCAGAGAAGATGCTTGATATGATTTCAATTTTCTTAAAGTTACCAAGGCTTGATTTGTATCCCAGGATGTGATCAATTTGAGAGAATGTTCCATGCGCACTTGAGAGCTATGTGTATTCTGTTGCTTTTGGATGGAATGTCCTATAAATATCTATTAAATCCATCTAATCTTTATCCCTTATCTGAGTTATGGTTTTGTGTGTTTTCATTATTATAGGTTTTTGGTGTGGTGACCTTTTTGCAGACAATAGAGTTGTAGCCCCTCCTACTTCTGGTGTGTGACGCCCGTGTGGCCCAAGATGATATGGGGAGGCTTGATGTAAGCTTCCTGATCAGAGGGACTGGTGCCTGTCCACTGGTAGGTGGGGTTGATTCCTATTCCTCTGGCAGATGGGGCTTTGTCTCTGTGTGAGATTAGAGGTGACTGTGTGCCTGAGGGGTCTTTAGGCAGCCTGTTTACTGATGGGTGGGGCTGTGATCCCACCTGGATTATTGTTTGGCCTGGGGCTTCTCAGCGCTGATGGGAGGGACCAGATTTTCCCAAAGATGGCCACCTCCAGAGAAATGCAGGCTGATGAACGTTCCCGAGAGCTTCGCCTCCAATGCCCTTCCCCCATAACAAGCCACAGTCACCCCTGTTTTCCCAGGAGATCCTCCAAGAATTGCAGTCAGGTTCCACTCGGATTCCTATGGAGAGTTTCCTTTGCCCTGGGACCCAGTGCATGTGAAAGTCTGTGTGCGCCTTTCAAGAATGGGGTCTCCTTTTCCCCCAGTCCTGTGGAGCTCCTGCACACAAGCTCCGCTGGCCTTCAACGCCAGATGCTCTGGGGGCTCTTTCTTCCTGTGCCAGATCCCCAGGCGTGGGAACTTGACGTGGGGCTCAGAACTCTCGGTCCTGTAGGTGAATCTCTGTGATGCAGTTACTTTCCAGTCTGTGGGGCTTCCCACCCGGGAGGTATGAGGTTGCTTATATCGTGTAATTGCCCCTCCTACCTCTTGATGTGGTCTTTTTGTCTTCTGTAGTAGAACATCTTTTTGAAAGTTTCCAGTCCATTTGGTTGAAGGTTGCTCAGCATTCAGTTGTAATTTTATTGTTTTTATGAGAGAAGTTGAGCTCCAGTCCTTCTATTCCACCGTCTTAATCCAATCACACCTACTTATATATTTTGGTTATTAGTCCCTTTTGATCACATCATTTGCAAAGATTTCTTCCCATTCAGTAGATTGTCTTTTCATTTTGTCTGTGGTTTCCATTTCTCTGCAAAAGCTTTTAAGTTTAGTTGGTTTATTTTTGCTTTTATTTCCTTTGCTTTAGGAGACTGAATCCCCAAAATTTTGCTACAATTTATGTCAAAGAGTGCTCTGCCTATGTTTTCATCTAAGAGTTTTGTGGTTTCCAGTCTTACATTTAGGTCTTTAATCCATTTTTTTTTTATGGCTGCACTTTAGAATTTTAGTTCAAATGGATGTTCCTGGGCCAGGGTTCAAATTGGAGCCACAGGTGGGGCCTGTGACACAATTTGCGGCAAAGCAGGATCCTTAATCCACTGAGGAAGTCAGGGATAGAACCCATATCCTCATGGAGACAACATTGGGTCCTTAACCCACTGAACCACAGAGGGAACTCCAGTCTTTAATCCATTTTGAGTTTCTTTTGTGTATAGTATGAGCAAATGATGTAACTTCACTCTTGCATGTAACTGTCCAGTTTTCTTGCATTACTTTTTGAAGAGACTGTCTTTCCTCCATTGTATGTTCTTGCCTCCTTTGTCATAGATTAGTTAACCAGGAGCATGTGGGTTTATTTCTGGGCTCTGTATTCTGTTTTATTGATCTATGTGTCTGTTTTTGTGCCAGAACCATACTGTTTTGACGGCTGTAGCTTTGTAGTATACTCTTAGGTCAGGGAATGTGGTAATTCCTTTTCTCTTCTTAAGACTGTTTTGACTGTTTGGAGTCTTTCATGATTCCATGCAAATTTAAAAATTCTTTGTTCCAGTTCTGTGAAAAATGTTTTTGGTATTTTGATAGGCATTGCGTTAATTCTATAGATTGATTTGGGGTGTATGGTCATTTTAACAATATTGTTTCTCCCAGTCTGCGAACAAGGCGTATCTTTCCATCTGTTTGTGTCATCTCCAGTTTCCTTTATCAATATCTTATGTTTCCTGAATTCAGGTCTTTTACTTTGTTAGGAAAGTTCATTCCTAGGTATTTAATTCTTTTTGATGCAACTGTAAATGTGATAGTTTCCTTAATTTCTCTTTCTGATAGTTTGTTGTTAGTGTACAGAAACACAATGGATTCTTATATATTACTTTTGTATCCTCCAACTTTACCATCATTGATGAGCTCTAGTTGTTTTTTGCTGGCATCCTTAGGGTTTTCTATGTATGGTATCATACCTGCAAAGAGTGACAGTTTTATTTCTTTCTTTCCTATTTGGGTTCATTTCATTTCTTGTTTTGTTGCTTTTGCTGGGATTTCCAGTACTCTGTTGAAGAAAAGTAGCAAATGTGGCCATTCTCATTCTACTCCTGATTTTTCTTGGACAAAATATATCTTCACCTCTTTAGTATTAAGTATTACATTAACTGTGAGTTTGTTGTACATGGTCCATATTATGTTAGGATTATGTTCCTCTTATACCCACATTGTTGAGAGTTTTTATCATAAATGGGTGTTGAATTTTGTCAAAAGTTGTTTCTGCATCTATTGAGATGATCGTATGGTTTTTATTCCTCAGTTTGCTAATGTGGTTTATCTTGCTGATTGACTTGTGGATATTGATGAATCTGTGCATCCCTGGGATAAATTCCACTGATCATGATGTACGATCTTTTTAACATATTATTGGATTAGGTTTGTTAATATGTTGTTGAGAATTTTTGTATCTATGTTCATCATAGATGAATGAATATATATATATATATATATATATATATATATATATATATATATATATATTTTGCCTTTAAGGGCCACACCCAAGGCATATGGATGTTCCCAGGCTAGGGACTAAATCTGAGATACAGCTGCTAGCCTATACCACAGTCACAGCAACGCAGGATCCACGCCACATCTGCCCACGGCAGCACTGGATCCTTAAACCACTGAGTGAGGCCAGGGATCGAACCTGCAGTCTCATGGTTACCAGTTAGATTTGTTTCCCCTGTGCCACAATGGGAACTCCCTTTTTTGTGATATTGTCTGGTTTTGGTAATAGGGTGATGGTGGCCACATAGAATTAGTTTGGAAGTATCCTTTCCATTGCAGTTTTTTGGAATAGTTTGAGAAGGATATGTGTTAACTCTTCTTTAAATGTTTGGTAGAATTCACTATGAAGCTATCTGGTTCTAGCCTCTTATTTGTTGGGAGGTTTTTGTTTTTAATTACTGATTCAAATTCATTACTGATAATTAGGCTGCTCATATTTCTACTTCAGTCTTAGAAGATTATACACGTCTAGAAATTTGTCTGTTTCTTCTAGGTTGTCCATTTTATTGCATATAATTCTTTATGATAATATCTTATGATCCTTTGTATTTCTGTGGTGTCAGTTTTACCTTCTCCTTTTTCATTTCTGATTATATTGATTTGTGCCCTCTCTTTTTCTTACTGAGTCTGGCTGCAGGTTTATCAATTTTGTTTACCTTTCCCAAGAACCAGCTCTTGGTTTCATCATCTTTTCTATTGTTTTTTTAGTCTCTATTTTATTTGTTTCTGCTCTGATCTTTATGATTTCTTTCCTTCTACTAAATTTGGGTTTTGTTTGTTCTTTTTTTTTCACTTCCTTTAGTTTTAAGGCTAGGTTGTTTGATATTTTTCTTGTTTCTTGAGCTAGCTTGTATCACTGTAAACTTCCCTCTTAGACTGCTTTTGCTGTGTTGTACAGATTTTGGATCATTGGGTTTTTTTGTTTGTTTGTTTTGGGTGGTTTTTTTTGTTTTTTTGTTTTTGCTTTTTAGGGCTGCACCTGTGGTACATCGAGATTTCTAGGCTAGGGGTTGCCTCTGTGCTATAGCTGCTGGCCTACACCACAGCCACAGCAACATGGCATCTGAGCAACGTCTGTGACCCACACCACAGCTCTCAGTTGTGCCAGATCCACAGCCCACCAAGTGAGGCCAGGGATCGAACCTGCATCCCCATGGATCCTAGTCAGTTTCATTAACTGCTGAGTCACGAAGGGAACTCTGAATCATTGTGTTTTTATTTTCATTTGTGTCTCTAGGTATTTGTTTCCTCTGATTTCTTCAGTGATTCATTGGTTGTTTAGCAGCATATGGTTTAGCTTCCACATGTTTGTATTTTTTGCTTACCCCTCTCTTGTAATTGATTTATGATCTCATAGTGTTGTCATTAGGAGAAGTACTTCATATAATTTCAGTTTTCTTAAATTTACCAAGACTTGTTTTGTGGCATAGCATATGTAAACTGTGATCTATTCCGTAGAATATTCCATCTGCACTTGAATGTATATTCTGTTGTTTTGGGATGGAATCTTCTATATCTTTTAAGTCCATTTGGCCTGAAATGTCACTTAAGATTTTCTGTCTCGATGACCTATACATTGATGTTAGTGGAGTGTTACTGTTACTGTCAGTTTCTCCCTTTATGTCTGTTAATATTTGCTTTATGTGTTTAGGTGCTTCCATGTTGACTGCCTATATATTTGCAATTATTATATCTTTTTCATGGATTGATCTCTCGATTATCATGTAATTTACTTCTTTGTTTCTTTTTACAGTCTTTAAAGTCTGAAAATAGTATTGCCCTCCAAGCTATCATTTGATTTCCATGTGCATGGAGTGCTCTTTTCCATCTCCTCACTATCAGTGTGTGTGTGTGTGTGTGTGTGTGTCTTTAGATCTGAAATGAGTCTCTTGGAGGCAGCATTATTTATGGCTCTTATTTTTGTATTCATTTAGCTACTCTGTGTTTTTTGATTGGAGCATGTAGCCCATTTACATTGAAAGTAAGTATTGATACGTTTGTTCTTATTGCCATTTGGTTAATTTTTGGGGGGTTGCTTTTATAGTTCTTTTTTTGTTCCTTCTGTTGTTTTCTTGTGATTTGATGATTATCTTTAGCATTATGTTTGGATTCTTTTCTCTTTTTTGTGTTTGTGTCTGTTATGTGATTTTAGTGTGTGGTTACCATGTGTTTATATGTATCAGTCTATATGTGTACTGTATTGTCTTAGGTAAGCTGATTAATTTTCAGCTCTTATGTCTTCCAGTATCTTCTCTGCCCCTTTCTCTCTCTCTCTCTAGTCCTTCTGGGACCTCTGTAATACAAATATTGGTACACTTGCTGTTGAAGTAGAGTTCTCTTGAACTGTCCTCATTTATTTTATTTTATTTATTTCCATTTTCTGTTCAGCTTCAGTGATTTCCATTACTCTCTGTCTTCCAGGTCGCTGATCTCTTCCTCTGTATAATTTAATCTACTGTTGATTCCTTCTAGTGTGTTTTTCATTTATTGTATTCTTCATCTCTCTTTGGTTCTTCTTTTTATCTTCTAAGCCTTTGTTACAAACTTCTAACGTTTGACTTTGTTCATCCATTTCTTTAATTATCTTTATGAGCATTACCCTGAATTCTTCTTGGGTAGATTGCCTATCTGCAGTTCACTTAGTCCTCTTCCAGATTTTCAGCTTGTTTCTTCATTTGGAACGTGTCCTCTGTTGCCTCATTCTACTTAATATGCTGTTATTATATATATATGTTTGCAGACCTTGGAGAAGCGGCTTTGTAGATATCTTATGCATCCCAACAATGTGCTCCCCTCTGGTCATCTGAGGTCTGTGCTGTAGGGTTGCCCCTAGGTAGGCTGTGTGGGTCCTTCTCTCATGGAGGGCTGACTACTGTGGTTCGTCTGGTTGGTGCAGCTGGCCCCTGGTCAGGTTGGTTGCTGGACCCTGCCTTGAGTGGAGGCTGACATTTGTTGTTTGGTAGAGCCAGGTCATGAGGTCATTGGTTGTGGAATCCAGGGGTTTCCAGGGCTAGTGCTGTGCCACTGGTGGGCAAACTCAGGTTTCGGGGTGAGTGGTTGCAGGGCTCAGGCATCAGAGCTGGTGTCAGGCTACTAACTGGGTGGAACTGGCTCCTGACACAGCTGGCTATGGGGCTTGGACTGGCCCACTAGTGAATGGGGCCAGATATCAGGTTAGCTGGCTGAGGGGCTTAAGGTATTTCAGGGCTAGTGTTGGCCTGCTGGTGGGCAGGGCAGTGGCACAGTTTGTCCTGGGGCTGTCAAGTGTGGCTAGTCCCAAGGCTAGAGGGGGCTCAGTTGTGAGAAGGGCCTGATCCCATGGGGTTTTGAAGCTGGAGAGTGGAGCTGGGTTCCAGAGGTTCTGGCTGCAGGGTCCTAAGGTTTCCAAGTTTAGTACCTAGACATTGGTGTGTGAGGCCAGGTTCTGGGCCCTTGCCGGCATCAGTGTCCGGGGGTGGGGAGGGCATATGGTTTCAATTTTCTTAAGGTAGCCTGCCTGCCAGTAGGGTGGGACTGAGTCCTTGCTTAGCTAGTTACTTGCCCTGAGGTGTCCCAATACTGGTGCCTGCCAGCTAGTGGGTGGCGAGTGGGTGGGGCTAGTCCCAAAGCTAATAAGCTAGAAGAGTAGTTCCAAATAGCACTTGCCAGCATCAGTGTCTATGTGGTAGAACAAGCTCCCCAAAATGTCTGCCGCTAGTGTCTGTGTCCCTGGGATGAGTTCCAGTTGCTTCCTGCTTCTACTAGAAACTTGCCAACATCAGTAGGTAGATCTGACCCAGACTCCTTTCAGATTACTGCTTTTGCCCTGAATCCTAGAGCATGATATTTTCTGAGCACCCTTTAAGCATGGTGTCTGTATTTCCCACAGCCTCCGGGTCTCCCAAAAATAAGTACCCTGGCTTTCAAAGCCAAATGTTCTGGCAGCTTGTTTTCCCCATGCAAGACCCCCAGGCTGGGGAGCCTGGTGTGGGACTCAGACCCTTCACTCTTAGGGGAGAACCTCTGTAATTAGTCTATTTGTATGTTACCCACCCAATTCCACCCCTCTTACCATCTCCTGTGGTTTTCTGCTTTGTATCTTTAGTGGTAGAAGATCTTTTCTGGTAGACTCTATTGCTCTTTCTCATCAGAGAAATAATAGTTATAAACTTGGTGTACCCATGAGAGGAGGTGAGTTTAGGTCTTCATACTCTGCCATTTTGGCCAGGATTGTCTCTTGAGGATCAAATAGGATGATGGTAGTTTAAATGACTTAAAAAATTGTGTGTGTGTTTGTATAGGTGTATGTGTTTGTTTGTGTGTATCTACATACCTACTTGTCTACCTATATCCATCTATCTATGCCAGTGTAAGATATTACTTTTGTTGCTGATGCTTTGATTGTAAGCAAATGCAAGAAGGGACTGTGTGCAGTTAATCAGAATCTACATGGAGTGAACGCCACATTCTCTATTAAGCTGAAAAATAGTAAATATTTGATTCTGTGGTAAATTTCTGATTTGGGTAATATAGGGGTTTTTGTCTCTTCTGTTTAAATTAGTCCTCTATATTGCTAGATTTTAGCAGAGGTAATCAGACTTTCCTAACTAGGATGAACAGCGGTGCTTGGATACTCAAGGTAAGGTACAATTATTTCTTTGTAAGTTACATAAATGAGAGTTGGCTCACTGAACAATAAATAAATGCATTGGCAAGCATGTGGGCTTTTTTCCTTTTATTTTGCAAAGTGATGTTCTTTTTTCTTTAACTTTAGGAGACAGATATTGATGACAGATATGGAGATTTGGATTCGAGAACAGATTCTGATATTCCAGACATTCCACCATCCTCAGATAGAACCCCTGAGATCCTCAAGAGAGCTCTGTCTGGTCTGTCTTCAAGGTATGAGTGGTTGAAGCTGAATACTGTGGGTACCCAAGATAAGCTGTGTGGTTATCCTGGACCATGTCCAGTGCAGTACATTTCACTTTTTTATTTTAGAGCTATGAGGGAGAAAGCTTTACACTTTTTCACTGAGGATGAGGCACAGAAAATCCTTTCATTAATCCTTCAAATCTTGTGAAGTATGAGCAAACCAAGTCTGAGAGGTTAACCGGTGAAAGTTACAGAGCTAATAATATGTGAACCTGGCGTTCCTGCCCCAGTCTGTCAGGTTTCTGAAGCTAGTGATCCATTTACTATATCAGGTTGCCTTTGCGGGTACTGGAACATCTAATAAAGAAAATTCTGTATTCTCTGTTCACTGTTTCTCAAATGCCAGACAGAAATAGGTCATTTTTTTCCCTTTTAACTGAGTTTAAAAACCATTGTCCTTAACTCCACAGTCTCTTAGCATTTTCCATTTGTGCTGCACTTTTAAGTGTTTAATCCTCACCCAATTTCAGCTAATTTTATATTGCTCCCCATCGTACACTTTGTGATACGAATCATAAAATCTAAAAAGCAAAACAAATGTAAAATTTACTCTAGATTAATGTGAAATCTTAAATATTGGTGCAGATTTCAATATTGGTACTTGAATATTGGTACAGTGTTTTTCCAACTTAATACTGTGACACACAGTAAGAGGTGCATTTTATACAATACCCCAGGAGACACAAATGCATATTTTAACTGCTATAAAAATGTATGAAGCAGTTCTCACCATTGCTTTGTGTGATGCCCTCTGATTTCTTTTCCATTCGATAACTGTTCTATGTTATTGAACCAAAAAAAAGTGCTGGATTATTAAGTTGATTTTACTACCCAAGGGTCATAACTTGGAGTTTGAAAAATAATAATTTGGTTATATCTAATAAATATAGTAGCTTTTCTGATTCTTAATTTTCTAGATGTTACCCATATTAGAATAAATTGGCTCAAAGTAATGTTTTCATATTTTTAACCGGTAAAATAAATATTTCCTGTCCATTATTAAAAGCATGATTATTATTCTAATGGTTCTTATTCATAGTTGTTTTCACGACCTACTTCATAGATACATCTTTGCTTTAAAATCTCTCCTAGACTATCTCAGATATAAAGTTTTTCCATATTTAAGACTGATGCAGGATTTCTGTGTGTCATTCAAAACAAAGTTTTTCCATAATATATATTTTTTTCTGAGGTAAAGTAACAATGGGAAGTAACAGTAGCTAGTATTTACTGAGTAGTATAAATACTAATATATATTTGCTAGATGCTGCTCCAAGCACTTTACACGTGTTGACTAACTTATTGCACAGCAATCCTGTGTAACATAGGTGTAGTTATATACCTGTTGCATAAATGGGGAAGCCAAAGCACAGAAATGTTATAGATCAAGGGTCATGTAGCTAGTAAGTGATAGAGCTACGTTCTGAACGTAGGCATTGTGCTCTGCTTGTGAAAGAATTGGTTTTAAAAACTGAACAGATAATATATGACTATTTTCAGTCTTTTCAAGAAATTTCTCTGTAGAGAGTTCCTGTTGTGGCTCAGCGTGTTAAGAACCTGACTGGTATCCATGAGGACGCAGGTTTGATCCCTGGCCTTGCTCAGAGGGTTAACGATCTGGAGTTGCCTTGAGCTGTGGTGTAGGTCGCAAACACGGCTTGGATTTGACATTGCTGTGACTGTGGTGTAGGCCAGCAGCTGCAGCTCCGATTTGATCCCTAGCCTGGGAACTTCCACATTCTGTGGGTGCGGCCCTAAAAAGATCAAAAAAAAAAAAAAAACCTGCAAGAAATTTCTCTGTAAACATTATAAAGATTGAATGAATATATCAAAAGCTATATCGTATACATTTAGCCTCTTATTATTTAACACCCCAAATAGTCTGTCTTGCAAAGATTTTGAAGTTGTAGATGCATAGGATTAAAAATGCTAATTACATAAGAAGTGTACATGGATTGCAAAAGAAAACCCTATAATCCTTTTACCAAGACATTAATATTTAAAATACTGTGATTTTTATCTTTGAGACTTTTTTCTTTTTCATTGTGTACTTGTGTGTGTGTGTGTGTGTGTAATGTAAGAATAGTATTACACTGTTCTCTACACAGTTTTCATTTTTATTCCATGGTATTAGGACAACATCCTTAAATATATATAAATATTTTAATGACTGTATAGTATATTCCTTGTGTATGACTGTAGTTTCAACTTACTTAACTAAATAAGTATTGCTGACAGCAGATTTCTAAATTTTCACAATTAAGACCAACTTTGCTTTAAACGTATTTCTTTGTAGCTAATTTTTTTTTGGGGGAGGCCATGCTTGCAGCATGTGCAATTTCTTGGGCCAGGGATCGAACCTGCGCCATAGCAGCAACCCAAGCCGCTGCTGTAACAATGCCAGATCCTCAGCCCCCTGCCCCATAAGAGAACTCCTATTGCTAACTTTTATTTAGCATTCATAATTATTTTCTTAGGATAAAATTTTAAAAGTGAAATTGCTTGGTGAAGACTTATGTTCAGGAGTTCCCTTCGTGACCCAGTGGTTAACAAATCCGACTAAGAACCATGAGGTTGCGGGTTCGATCCCTGGCCTTGCTCAGTGGGTTAAGGATCCGGCATTGCCGTGAGCTGTGGTGTAGGTTGCAGACGCGGCTCGGATCCCGTGTTGCTGTGGCTGTGGCGAAGGCCGGCGGCTACAGCTCCCGTTAGACCCCTATCCTGGGAACCTCCATATGCCGCAGGAGCGGCAGCTCTAGGTAAAAAGACAAAAAGACAAAAAAAAAAAAAAGACTTACGTTCATTTTTAAAGCTCTAATATATGATGCCAAAAAGAAATTGAAGGGGAGTTGCTTTATGGCGCAGTGGAAATGAGCCCAACAAGTATCCATGAGGATGTGGGTTTAGTCCCTGGCCTTGCTCAGTGGATCAGGGATCCAGCGTTGCCGTGGGCTGTGGAGTACGTCGCAGACGTGGCTCGGATCTGGCGTTGCTGTGTCTCTGGTGTCGGCCAGCAGCTGTAGTTCTGATTCAGTCCCTAGCCAGGGAACCACCATATGCCTCAGGTGCAGCCCTAAAAAAAAAAAAAGACTTGAAGGGACCTGAAAGGTCTTCAGTCACTTGGCAAGTTTTCCCAGTCTGTTTCTTGAGCTGTATATAGGTGTGTGGAAATGAATATTCATTAGCCAGTGAAGTCCGGCTCTCTCCTTTAGTGAGGAGCTTCTTCAGCAAGGAGTCTAGCTTAGTAGTTCCCTCCAGGGGCAATGCACTGGATTTCGTACCTTCCCCCAACCAGTGAACATTTGGCAACATCCGGAGATGTTTTAGGCTGTCACAATAAGGCATCTAGTGGGTAGAGGCCAAGGAATACCTTTTAGGAACACAGAACAGCTCTTGGCAACAAAGAATTATCTGGCCCACATATTACTTACTAGTGCTAAGGTTGAAACACCTTGAAAATATCCGAGCACAGCCTTCCTGGTGCTCTTGTACTTCCCAGTGCCACCTTCCTTCTCTCTAGGAACCTGTGCACTTCTAGTCTGCTTCCTCCCAAGGCTTTGGATGGACTTTCTCATCTCTCCTGCTCTTTGCTAGATGGCCCACCGAGTTCTAATTTACTCTTGAGGCGTGCCTCTGTGTTCTTATTTTTGGCTCAGGTGAACTGCCTTGCCAGCCCAGGTCTTTGATGACTCTTGATGCTCATGCTACTAGGAATATATATATATAAATATATATATATATATACACACACACACACACACACACACACACACACACACACACACACATATATATACATATATATATATATATATATATACATTTATATTTAATTTTGTCATTACTTTTGAAATAAAAACCATGTAAGAATTGTAGTAACAGTAAGATGTGGTGCATCACATAACTGATTTGAGCAGTAAGTGTGTAACTGCATTAGGTAATCACTTTTGAGGTCACTGCTTATATGCTTTTTAGAAATTTCATATCTAGCTCATATAGGTCCTGGAAACATGAGACTTGAATGAAATTCTCCTTTATCTAAAACGATCTGTGAGGTGATGGCTTGGACTCAAAATTGAGGCTTTCTTAATGTGCTCTTGGTGGCATGGTAAAGGAAATCAGGAATTTTGAATTCAGAACCAGACTGTCTTCTGGATTTTAGTAACAGTGGTACACATTTTTTTGCACATCAGATGCTTGGTTTTGAATCTGGTGCTTCTCTAGGAGAATACTGTTGGTACTGCGGTATCAATGGGTATATCTATTCTGTTTAAATACATGCCTTTATGTGCTTAACTTTGTGTTAAGTATTCTTGGGAGATTTGGGGAGTCATTTAAATTCAAATAAGGAAATCAAGTCCTTGATCTTGTTGGGGGAGGAGAATTTTCTGGGAAGAGTAACATTTGTGTAATCAAAGAGAGTAGGTCTCTGTTTAAATCTCCGATTCTCAGAGAAAGGTTCTCTGAAGTTCAGAGTCAGCCTTCTTAACATTAGAGGTACACATGGACCTTGCAACTCCTAAGCACTGATTTCTGACACTTGGGCAGTGCCCTTGTCTCTGGAAGAAGCACTCGGTAATTCTGAGTCTTCAGGTACGAAGGGGGGCTAAGCACATTGCTGAGCTTTATGCAGACAGGCCAGGATTATCATCACGAAGCTGGCTTATGGTCCTTTGTTTACCGCTGACTAGCTTGGAAACCTAGGCCCAGTTTCCTAATCCATTCATTCACCCTCAAAGCATTCAATCTGTAAAACCAAATGGAACTTCTCAGTCATAGCATTTTTGACTCTACGCTCATTTCATTTCAACCCCAAAGCTCACGTTCTCATGAAAAATTTATGAGTCTACATAGTTTGTTGAACAGTAGAGGGAATAAGTTCGGGTAAGTACAATTCGACCACCTCATGAAAACCTTAGAAGTCAGTTAAAAGTGTTTGAACTTAATGTTGTTGACATTCTAGGTCTCGAGTGCGGAAAGGACATGATCAAAGGGGTCTTTGAGGAAGAGTAGTTAGCGGCCTCTAGACGCTATGGGAGAGTGGCTGAAAGCACAGAATGTAATCAGTAGGTGATAGATGGATGAAATCAGCTACTGAGGACTTGTGCTTAGAATACGGTGATAGATGTTACCCGATGTTGGATCACAATTTTTGCCACATGATTTAGATGCTATCATTTGAATGAATAGAAATCAGAAAATTATTTTAAAACTTTACCGTGAGCATAATGTAAGATGCATGTAGAATGAATAAACACAGAGTGCAGTAATTTTAGACAGGGAGCATCATCCTTCTATAGGTGTTGTAATAACAGTGCTTTGGGGTGTTTCATACAGTAGCTGCTGACATTTTTCACGACAGAGCCGTAGAGAGAGTGCACATGCTTGTAAGGTACACCGAGGGTGGAGTGTGAGGCTCCTGGGGGGTGGGGGCAGATGGGCTCGCCAGGCCCTTCCTGGCAGAAGAGGGTTGAGGGAGGTCAAGTCACAGCCTGCCAGGTGGGGCAGCAGGGGCGCTCTGTCCTAAGAACCAGCAGAGGCCCAAGGAGAAGAGAGCACTTTTCCACTAAAGGCTCTGCCCCTCCTGAGCAGGCAGCGCACCCTGGGCCGTAGAAAGAAGTGACCCACTGTCTGGCCTTGCCCTCAGTGACTGACCTCCCCACGCCTTCCACAGGTCCCTGAGGTCACTCCAGTTTCAGTTCTATATTGACCTTTCTTTACTTTTCCTTTTCTGTCTTTTTAGGGCCGCACCCGCAGCATATGGAAGTTCTCTAGCTTAGGAGTCGAATTGGAGCTGTAGCTGCCGGCCTCCACTCCAGCCTCAGCCATGCAGGATCCGAGCCGCGTCTGCGACCTACACCACAGCTCACAGCAATGCTGGATCCTTAACCCACTGAGCGAGGCCAGGGATTGAACCCACATCCTCATGGATACCAGTCAGGTTCATCGCCGCTGAGCCACGACAGTAACTCCTACTTTTTCCTCCTCAGAAGGCTGTGTTCTCTGTTCCGCACCACCTTAAAGTCATTACTGTTTTTAATCAACCACCTTGAGGGCTAGACGTGCTTTGAGAGGGCCGGGTACCCCTCTTGCTTCCCATCTCAGTGATCCCAGGTGGGACTTACACACACCAGCGCGGGCCACCTCCAACCCCCCACCCCCCCAGCCTAGTGATTCATCCTCATTCATATGGAGGAAAAGCTAATTTTTTAGTCTGATTAACAATTTTTACATTTCGCATAGCTCTCAGTGGATGAACGAATGCCATTGGTTTGGTTGGTTGGTTTTTTTTTTTTGTGGTCATTATCGTACGAGGCTGGTACATCTTTTTGTACCACCGGTATTGTTGGTGTTGTACGAGGTAAAGTAGGAGATTCCTAAAGTCAAGTCAAGGGAAATCCATACCTCTGACAACTCAGTACTGAAACAACACACACAGAAATCTAAGAACACATTAAATGCTAACTTTACAAACATTTCCCTTGTAGGTGGAAAAACTGGTGGATTCGTGGAATTTTTACTCTAACTATGATTTCATTGTTTTTCCTGATCATCTATATGGGATCCTTTATGCTGATGCTTCTTGTAAGTGTTTTACATTTGCCCGAGTGTCTTTTGCTTTGTTTTTCAGCATTGATGTGATTGAAGTAATTTGAGCATGTCATGAAAAAGGTGGTTCAGGATTTGGCAACAGCAAAGGTAGCTCCTTTAAGCATCCCCTGATACACGAAATGACCTGGACTGATCTTTTCCATTTGCAAAGTGACCACTCCCTGCATTCATTCAGCAGAGACCAGGTGTACAACTTTGTGTCAGACTTTGTGCCCCGCGTGAGGCAGAACAGAAACGTACTATTAGCTAAGATCTGGGGCTTAAAGGGACTCAGTCTAATGGCAGAGACATGTGAGTGTCCATATGAATAAATGGTAGAGAAAATGAGTAGGATAAGTCCCGTGATCTTGTTGGAAGAGCACAAAAAAAAAAAAAAAAAAAAAGGTTACCTCTTAAAAGAAAATTCCCTCATCCCATTTGAGGGCGGGATGAGGGAAGGCTTTCGAAAGAGGTGATGCCAAAGTTGACTCATAAAGAAGCACCATCAGGGGGGTAGGGGGGTAGTAGCGAGAGACTCTGGTCCATGGGGGGATTTTTGAGTTATACACGTGGCGTGTGTCTAGCAATGAGACTAGAGAGGCCAGCAAAAGCCATTCTGGGACTTTGGGATTTTGTTGTGCGTGGGAAGCCCAGCAAGTCAGGAAGCCACACAAATAGTTTTAAGCTTTGAATTCATTCATTTAGCAAATGCTTCTGGATACCTGTGATGTGCCAGGCGGTTTCCGGGGATGATGCAGAAAAAGCACCTGTGTCTGCCCACAGGGAAATTATGGTCTGTATTTAAGGAATTCTTCAAATATATAATCACAAACTGCAGTAAGCATTTGAAAAAAAAAAGGAATAGGATGCCATGAGCACAAAGAGGGTGCCGGGAGGCTTTCCAGACTTCATCCAGTGTCCAGCATGTTCACTGCTGAATCGGAGTCATCGGGGTGAAGGAGAGACCTTGGGGGAAGAATGGCCACAGCAGAGAATTCCCTGTGCATAAAAGCCTTGTTATCTAAAGAAGCATGAAACACTTGAAGCCCACAGTGGTGGAAGTAAGAAGGAGAAATATATTTTGTTCAGTCAGCTCGTTAAGCGCTTCTGGGTGCTGAGCCTGGATGAACTGTAGAGAGTGAGGACCTGCTCTCAGGGGTATTCACCATGTCTCTCCTTTTTATTTTTCTTCATCCATCTCAGGTAGTTTAGCCTCTTCTCTCATGTACTCATGTCCCTGTTCTCTGGCTGCTCTGGAGCCCTTAGAAGCATGTTTACCTGTCTCACCGGCCTTCCCCACTCCATGCTCACTCCTAGTCACAGGCATAAGCTATGAGCGATATGATGTCTTTCCTTTTATTTCTATTAAAAACGTAAGTTTTAAAGTAAAATTAGACATGACTGAAAAAGGCTTCTGTCAACTCCCGAAACTACTGAAAGTAGCTCTTAACAAAGCACCATAAGCCCTTTCACTTTTCACTTCATCCTGTCATTAATTTGGTACTTGGGATTATCAAGGTGAAAAACGAATGCAAAATCACTTTCTCTGTTCTGTTAATTTGCTGACATCCCAAAAGTCTTTTTCTTACAAAGGAAAAAGGGATAACGGAAAGGACCGACTGAATGTGAGGCTGGAGGATGAAAGCCAGGTAGGCAGGTGTGAGCGCTGCCCAGGTGTGACTTGAGGATAGGGCCCAGCTGCCCGTCTCCTAGTATAAACTCACTGAGGGCTGTCAGTGCTGACGGCCACCAGCAGCCTCGGGACTGGGGCGTTTCCAGAATAACTGCAAGCAAAGCACTTTTCAGTGCTGCATGATGAGGGCTGAGCCTGGGGAAGAGGGGATTGGGTGAGAGCGGACAGCTCACAAGGCTTTGGGGAGGAGGAGACCTCTAAGTGGACCTTGAGCACCTGTCAGGGTGGTGTGAGCACTGTGAGCAAAGGTCCCAGTGGCAGGTGTGGCAGGATAGGGCAGGTGAAACCTTTTCCTGGAGCACGGGCCCCTGAATGGGATAACGTAGTTAGGGATCAGATCCTGGAGAACATTGCAATATGTGTGAAATTTGGGATTTATTTGTAAAGCATCAAGGAGCCATTTAAAAATATTGGGAGAGTTCCCGTTGTGGCTCAGCAGTAACGATCCTGACTAGTATCCATGAGGACACGATCCCGGGCCCTGCTCAGTGGATTAAGGATCAGACATTGCCATGAGCTGCAGTGTAGGCCTCAGATGCACCGCGAATCCAGCACTGCTGTGGCTTTGGTATAGTCCAGTATGACCCCTAGCCTGGGAACTTCCATATGCTGCGGGTGTGGCCTGAAAAAAAAAGATGTATATATTGGGGATCATTTGAATTTTTATTTTCATTTGAATTATTGTTACTATTTTATTTTCATTTGAATTATTATTATTCCTCTTTAGAAGGTAAAGAAGGTAATTTTGTTCTAAGATGTAAAACACCAGTATCTAAAGGCACTGACTCAGGTTTGTGTGGTGGATTCCCTGTGAATAAATTATGTTGCTCTCTAAGCTGAACTGTTTAGCCAGAATTTGTGGATAGAGGCTAATTTTTTTTTCCTTTTTTTCCTTTTATGGCCGCACCCATGGCACATGGAAGTTCCCTGACCAGGGACTGAATGGAGCCACGGCTGTGACCTATGCCACAGTGTCGGCAATGCCGGATGCTATAACCCGCTGCACCAGGCTGAGGATCAAACCTGTACCTCTGCAGTGACCTAAGCCGCTGCAGTCAGGTTCTTAACCCACTGTATCATAGTGGGAACTCCAGAGACTACTTTTTAATCATTCTTTTATGACAAAATTTAAAATACCTTTAAAGATATTCTTGTACATTTGGATTCTGACTTTTTAAAAAGAGAATTACAAGCACATCTAAAATACTTGGGCTTTGTTGTTTTTGTTTTTTTCTGCTGTGAAAGGAAAACACTTGTATTGCAAGTCTTTGGTATGTGTAATCAGAAAAGATATAGGGAGTTCCTGTCGTGGCGCAGCGGTTAGCGAATCCAACTAGGAACCATGAGGTTGAGGGTTCAATCCCTGACCTCGCTAAGTGGGTTAATGATCCGGCGTTGCCGTGAGCTGTGGTGTAGGTTGCAGACGTGGCTCGAATCCCGCGTTGTTGTACATGTGGCATAGGCCAGTGGCTGTAGCTCTGATTAGACCCCTAGCCTGGGAACCTCCATATGCCATAGGTGCGGCCCTAAAATGACAAAAAGAAAAAAAGAAAAAAATATAGGCGTAGTAAAGATCTAGTTAAAGTAGATTTGAATTGTTACTGTTCTTTTTAAGGTTTATTGCACATGCATGCATACACATGCATGCACACGTACACATGCATGTGAACAAGTGTTATATTTATGATGTTTATGTTAAAGGAATATGGGTGGATATATACATATATATGCACTGTTGGTACTCAATTGATAATGCCTTTATATGTTTTAAAGTCTTATTCACATTCATAACCCTAACTAGGTTTTTTATTTATTGGCCGCACCTGCAGCATGTGGAAGTTCCTGGGTCAGGGATTGAACAGGTGCCACAGCAGCAACCTGGGCCGCTGCAATGACAGTGCCAGGTCCTTAACCCACTGGGCCACCTTGGAACTCCGGGTCATTTTTATTTTACACATTACACATTGTACCTGGCTTGTGTTGCTTTATAGTATCAGCACTCAAAAATGAAGAGTCTTATTAAAAACTTACTTCTGGGAAATGATAGCTACTATTTTAAGATGGAACTCATATTCCTTAAAATAAAAGGAATTTTTTTTCCTTCAACCTTCTATTTATAGTGCTTTAGTTGTTGCATTCACAGCTTGGAATCACCCTTTTAAGTAATGGGATTACTAGAGCATATTTTGATTTCAAGGCAGATGTGAAAATATAAAAGGTATACAGGAGTTCCCGTCATGGCTCAGCAGAAACAAATCCAACTAGGAACTGTGAGGCTGCGGGTTCGATCCCTGGCCTCGCTCAATGGGTTAAGGATCCAGCGTTGCTGTTATCCGTGGTATAGGTCACAGACGCAGTTCGGATCCCACATTGCTGTGGCGTAGGCCAGCAGCTGTAGCTCCAATTGGACGCCTAGCCTAGGAACCTCCACGTGTCACGAGTGCAGTCATAAAACAACAAAAGACAAAAAAAAGTTATAATAAAGATATACTAAGAGGTTTCCCCCACCCCTTCCTGGAAACTCCTGTAATGATTGTTTTAATTCACGTTATTTCACTTACTTTTAAATAGTGTGTTAATTTTTTCCCATTGTAAGAGTTACAAAAGTGTATTAAAATTACTTTGGAAGATAGGTAATTTTTAAAAAATCACCCCTTACTCCATCATCAACCACCAAAACTTGACTAACACTGCCATTTATTTCCTTTCATCTTTCTTTTTCTTTTAAAAACCATGAGTGTAGGAGTTGCCATCGTGGCTCAGCACCTAACAAACCCGACTAGGATCCCTGAGGACCCAGTTTTGATCTCTGGCCTCACTCAGTGGGTTAAGAATCTGGTGTTGCCATGAGCTGTGGTGTAGATTGCAGATGCGGTTCAGATCCCATGTGGCTGTGGCTGTGGTGTAGGCTGGCAACTGCAGCTCCTATTCAAACCCTAGCCTGGGAACCTCCATATGCCGTGGGTGCAGCCCTAAAAAGACCAAGATAAATAAAAACCATGAGAGTAATTATAGTATAACTAAAATTTCGTATCCTTTTCAAACTAAATATATCCTATCAAATCTTTTGGGTTTCCCCACAGTCTTTTTTTTTTTCCCCCCACAGTCTTTATAAGCATCAGCTTTAATACCTTCATTTACTCAACAGAATGGAATTCATCATGTTATTTAAACCAGTGTGTTATTTTTAGACATTCAGGTGATAGTGTGGTTTTTCTTTATTGTGAGTAGCATTGTCCTGAACATGTTAGAATGTAAAACTTTTTCATATACAGGATTATTTTCTTCAGATAGATTCCCAAAGTGAAGATAAACACTTTTATTTAGATAACCCATGGATGCCATAGTTCAAACTCAGCATCTCCAGAGTTGAATTTCTAATGCCAGCCATTTTGCATGAATCTGTCAACTTTCCCAAACCTTCCCTACTGTATTTCTCTGTTCCCCCCTCTCCCTTACCCCCAGTGTCCTCAGCCACCAAGTCCTGTCTCTAATTCCTTGTACTCCCCCCTCCACTGCGGCTAGTCTGCACTCATCTGGATGGTGGTGTCTTGGCTGCCTGACTGTCTCTACTCTTGCTGCTTCTCCAGTCAGTCCTTCCCGCCTCTGTTATCCCCAGACACGCACGTCCAGTCACATTCTTTCGTGATTATCACGAGCTCCTTCGTGAGGGTTCCTGTGATGCTGTGACCAGACTCATTTCTCTCTGCTTCCTACCCCCAGCTTTGTGTTCCAGCGACTCCAGACTACTTGCAGTTCCCTTAACATCCTCGTCCTCTCCAATGTATGTGACTCTGTATATCCTCCTCCTTTGTCCCAACTGGCCCATTCCCTCCCCTGCCACAGGTTTTTTTGTCTGCCTGTGCTTATATCCATGTGTTGTCACTGTGCATGTTCTTCCTGAAAGACTGTGCCTCTCTGAGAACAGAAGCCCTGTATTATTTCTCTGAGTCCTCAGTAACTGGCAGAGTAGGCATTTATATATCAGTTGTCTTTAATGCTCTTGACACGTTAATTGGGCCAACAGTCCCGCTAATGCATTGCTGCCAGTATTGATGGTATGGAGTATCAGTTTCTGGGTGATCACCTAGCCCTGGATTTTTACTCTAGTGTTTTGAATCCCCTGCTTTCTGTTTTTTGAGGAGGTCCATATTAATTCAGCTGGCAAGCTATAAGTGACAATCATATAAATATATGTTTGACATTAAAAATACTATTTTCACCTCTCAGTGAAATACCATATATAGTGCTGATGGTTAATCTTCAACAAATATATTCATTGAAATTGCATCAGTGCATTTGGTATTTTAAAAATACTTCATTCTATAAATAGCATGGCTTTGCCATTTTATCATAACATCTAGCATTGTCCACATTCTGTGACTATTTTCCTTAAAAAAAAAAACCCTGATATTCTATACAAGGGTTATTGGAAAGACAGTAAATTTCCTCTTGTCTTTATATTATAGCACATTTATGACTTTTCTTAAAAGAACTATTTAGAGTAGTTTGGTATAATATTTTCTTACTGTGTGGCTGAGGGGACACAATTACTTTTTCAAGTATGTGCTTGGACATGTAATAGGTATAGTGGGGAAAATAGCTTAAGAATATCCCTAGCAGTAAGTTTGGGAAAGCTAATTTATGGCGATCTTAAAAAAAAGAAGTCCCAAAGTGTATCCTTTGGCAGCGTTGGGGTAGTTTTTTCTAAAAAGGACCAGATAGTAATATATTAGATCTTAAGGAACCACATGTGTCTCTGTTATATAATCTTTGTTATATGTTTTTATTTCTTTAAAAATATAAAATCCATTCTTAGCTTCAGGGCTGTACAAAAACAAGTCCTTGGGTATATTCTCTAGAGGTTGAAAAAGTTAATCCACTATATTCATAAAGGCTTGAGAGTTCCCTGGTGGTCTGTTGGTTAGGATTCAGCACTATCACTGCTGTCGCTCTGGTTCAGTCTCTGGTCTGGGAACTGAAATCCCACATCAAGCCACTGCAGCCAAAAACCAAACAAACAGACAAAAAACTAAAAACACGAAGGTTTGAAACTCTTAGTTCACAATGATGAGTGTTCGATTTACCATTTGCTCTTTGAGTCTTGGAACTGACTTAAGCAAAACGCTGGATAAGGTGCTACATTCTCAGAAATTGCCTTTACCCAGTGGTGGATGGAGCGGTTTGAAGGACTGCTACATTGAACATCAAAATGAGATTCACCAGTAAATGGGAACCCATTTATTAGGCATGTATATTGGACACTGTGCAGACAGAACTGCATAGACTCATTTGACTGGTCAGTGGAGTTGTGACTGTAGAAGGCTTCTTCTAATTTGTCAGGGACACACTGCTTGGGTTGATGAGCTGGCTCTGGGAGAGCTCATGCCCAAATCCCTAGGTGACAGGGTCAAGATATTTTAGCCATTTTTCCTGACAGTATTTTTTTTTTTTGGTCATCTTTTGTCTTTTTAAGGCTGCACCTGTGGCATATAGAGGTTCACAGGCTAGGGGTCCAATCGGAGCTGTAGCTACCAGCTTATGCCACAGCAACTCGGGATCCGAGCTGCATCTGCAACCTACACCACAGCTCACAGCAACACCAGATCCTTAACCCACTGAGTGGAGGCCAGGGATCGAACCCACAACCTCATGGTTCCTAGTTGTGTTCATTAGCCACTGAGCCATGACGGGAACTCCTCCAGACAGTATTATTATCCTTGACAAGAATGTGAGGTTGCATGGTTCAAAATAAGTATCTACAAGCAAACTTTCACATGTGATCATTTTCTTAGGGTAACTCAAGAAATAAAATGGACAGAAAGATCATCCATCTGGAGATGGACAACCTCAAGAGATGAAGCAGTAAGGAGGGCTAAAGCCTGGTCAGCTCTGACCAGCCAGACACTGTCCCTCAAACACTAGACTGCAGTGCCACCTCCTACCCCGCCAAGGGTCTCTGAAACTTTGTGAATAATACGTTGTTTTACTTACCCCTTTGGGGCATCCTTTGATGTTAAGAGAAGTTGAATGTTGAATTTTTGCCGCTGATATTTAGAGTAACTAAAAGTGTGTAGGCTGAGGATTCTTTAAATACACTTGATATGCTACTTATTAAATGATGAAGCATAAAGGTAAACATTGAGAAATGGGTACTAAATATTTTTCACCTTGGTTTCAGGTTCTAAGCATCCAAGTGAAATGCTTCCATGAAATCATCACTATAGGTTACAGAGTCTACCGTTCTTATGACCTACCTTGGTTTAGAACACTCAGCTGGTAAGTGACTTAAAACTCTTGCAGGTGTGGCAGTCTGATTCTTTTCTGGAAGTTTGTAAGGAAGCGTCCTGATCAGTCAGTGCCCGTGCAGTTGACCTTACAGATTGATTTTGTAGATGGATTTTACAGAGAGAGAAATAAAAAGGATGATGAGGGGAAACCCAAGCTGAATGTCTGTCTCTCCCCCTCCTTTTAATCCCCACCCTTGCAGGGTCCCCTTAGGCCCTGGTGGAGGAGGGGTCAGGGCCATGAGAGGAAGGCTGGCGCCACCCTTACTGCTCCTGGTTTGGCCTCCAGGCCCTGGCCCTGTGACATGGCAAAGAGGGTGGTCAGAGGGAAGAGTAGTGATGGGGACAGTGTGGAAGGCGCCTTAGTAAACAGCATCAGCAGTTACCGGCCCCTGAACTATTGTATATGTACAAACGCATGTAAAATTAGTAAAAAATAATAATTTTAGTATTTAAAGTTTTAGGTACTTTTAAAACCTTTTTGGGTTTCATAATTATCAGAACCTTGACCAGGAAGCATGATAATAATAATTAACCTAACTGGTCATACCTTTGAATATAGTTTCTTGGTTGGTGTCAGCCAAAGGGACTAGTGTCCTTTTCTGTCTTTTTTTTTTCTTTTCTTTTTATGGCCACACCAGTGGCATGTGGAGGTTCCCAGGCTAGGGGTCAAATTGGAGCTGCAGCTGTTTCCTACATCATAGCCACTGGATCCAAGCTTTATCTGCAACCTGTACTGCAACTTGTGGCAGTGCTGCATGCCAGATCCTTAACCCACTGAGTGAGGCCAGGGATGGGACCTCTGTCCTCACAGATACTACGTCAGGTTCTTAACCTGCTGAGCCAAAGGTAACCCGCACAGTGTCTTATTAAAACAAATGGTTCAGGGAATTCCCATGGGTGCCATGGGTTAAGGATCTGGAATGCCATAGCTGTGACATAGGTCACAACCGAGGCTAGGATTCAGTCCCGGCCCAGGTGGTGCAGCCAAAAAAAAAAAAGAAAGTTTGACCTTTGGAGTTTACAATAGTCAAAAAATAGTTTCTTGGTTTTGGTAATAGCTGACTTTTCCTTCTGGAAAGTTTCTTTATGAGTGGCAAAGTGGGAGTTCCTGTTGTGGCACAACGGAAACGAATCCAACTAGTAACCATGGGTTAAGGATCAGTAAGTTGAGGATCGGGTGTTGCCGTGAACTGTGGTGTAGGTCACAGATGTGGCTCGGATCAGGTGTTACTGTGGCTGTGGCCTAGATTGGCAGCTGCAGCTCTGATTCAACCCTTTGCCTGGTAAATTGCATATGCTGTGGGTGGGGCCCTAAAAAGCAAAAAAAAAAAAAAAAAAAAGGAAAAAAAATGAGTGATGAGTGACAAAGTGTGTGGGAAATGTTAGATAGATAAGTAGTTGGACAATAATTAAAAGCTAAACCATGCAGGATTGAATTTTAGTGTAGTGTAGGTCAGAATGGGCTCCAGTGATAGTAGAGGCTCTGTGGAGAAAAGGAGAGAAAAGCCATCACTTGAAATAAAGACAGGCTTTGGATAGAGAAAAGTATTCCTGTTAGGGTTACATGGTTTTCTTGGTCCTGGCCTGCCATAGCGAAGAACTGAAACGGAGGGCACGTTGCAGAAAGTTTATTAAAGGGAAAATGCATGCTCCGAGAAAGAGTGGGCTGCCCTGGGAGTAGGGACTGGCCCTGCCAGTTGTAACTGGGTTTTCCTTCTATCTGCGTGCTGCAGACCTGAACGTGAGCCTGATTTCTCCAGCCCCGGCCCACTGAGTCTTCCCACCTGGGCCCACTGCGCATGTGTAAGGGCTGGGCGTTGATTGGTCTCTGGCAGGATACCCTATTTGCATGGCGGACGGGTTATAAGGCAATTCCCTGGAGACTCCCTTGATGCTGTGTCTGCTAGGCTCTGTTACTCACGGTGGGGGAAGGGGCATTACCGTCATAAGAAACTGGAAATTCTTGTCTTGGCTAGAGGCTTTGTCTCTAACCTCCTTGAAGGGGACAAGGAGCCTAACATTCTGGGCTGGGGAAGCAGCACGCGTCAAGTTATAGATGTGGGACAGAGGAGGCACGTGCCACAGATGGTGAGACATTCCTGGCCCTCTTGAGCAGAAGGTGTATATTTACTAGGGAGTAGTGGCCAGAACGTTGGAATGCTGGCTAGAGTAAGCCTCGAGAGCCATACAGAGGACTCACAGACTCCATCGAAGGAGAAAGGAAAATGGTGATACAGCGGATAAAAAATGTAAAATACTTCCCATTACTTTGGGAACAGTGGGGTTTAACTCCATTCATGAGAACTAGAGGGAAACCACCCCTTTCCTGCTGTACTGTCCTCCCAGCCACCTAGGACTCTGCGCTTCCAAGGAGGAGGCCCAGAGGAACCCTAAGGCACTGTTTCTGGGTCTGTTTTCCTGACTGCCACATGCTCCCATGGGCAAACCCTCGTGGGTTCAGCCTCTCCCTGAGGGAAGGGATATGCCAGATCTGGAAGAAAGGGCAGTCCATTTACATAGTTTCCAAAAGCTCCTGGGCTTTGTGGCTTTGTATCCAGCTGGATCCGAAGCTGCCAACGCATTGACCCGGACAGCTGTTTATTTAGTGCTGAGTATCATTTTGTGTCTTGAGCTAAGAAAGAAGGCCTGAAGGTTGGGCTGGGAGAAGGGGTGAGAGAGCGCCAGTTCTGAGTGCCTGCAGCATCGACTGTGTCTTCACTGTTCAGAACTTGTAACTAAAATACATAAAGAAACTGATTTTAAATGCAAATTAGAGGGCAAATGTTTACAAAAAGGTGGAACAAAAAAAAAAAAGATTTTTACCTGCTGCCAGCTGCTGTCACCCACTGCTCAACTAGAGTCCATCTGGAACACGGAGAAGAGAGGGCAGGACCCCAGTGTGTGTGCAGGGCAGGGGGGTTGGAGGTAGAATTACCTCTTTTTTCTCTGTTGACCGTCCTTAGAGCAGGTGGCAATTAGGACTACGGTCTCTACTGTTAACAAGTATTAGAGCTTTGAGTAATTGGGAGTGAATTTTCACTGTAAACTCAGTAGCGCTCCTGTGTGTGTGTGTGTGTGTATCTATCTGAGTGTATGAGAGTGTGTGTGTATAGTATTTGCTACATTGTTTCCTAGTTATCTTTGATTTTTTTTTTTTTAGATTTTGAGCCAAATAAGGACGTGAACTATATTCAGTCAAATTTTGTTTTGTTTGATAAGTTTGACACTAAGTTTAAAAAAGGAAGAAAGCACTTGGTGCAGTATATCCTCACTGTTCTTCTAAATTTGCTTTTGATCTTTGTGTCATCAGCAAAATACAGAAAATAGTTTTGGTTGAGTTTGAGTGGGAAAAAGTTTCAAATATAAAAAAGCTAATTGTTTTTATGTTTACTTTGAAAGTTTTTAACATTTGTATTGAAATAACAGCTGATTTACAAATGTGTTTATTTTTAAAAAGTGAAATGTTTTTATATTATAGGTATTTTCTACTGTGTGTAAACTACTTTTTCTATGGAGAGACTGTAGCTGATTACTTTGCTACATTTGTTCAAAGAGAAGAGCAACTTCAGTTCCTCATTCGCTACCACAGATTTATATCATTTGCCCTCTACCTGGCAGGTGAGTTAAGAAAAATATTCTGTGTTGATATGCAGCTAATATATGTTACATGCTTATTTATGTTTATGTTATTTAAATTCATAGAATCCTTTGTTACATTTTAATCCAGCTTCTCTTTTTAAATGTCTCATGTATAAAGCTGTTTCTTTCATCATGGTCTGAAACAATAATTATTCCTAGGGATTTCGAAGAGGTGGCAATGAATGAGTGATGGCTTGAAGTGAGATCTTAATTCTCTGCTCAGGAATTGAACCTGGGCAGCCTGGATGAAAACTGGGAATCCTAGCCACTAGACTGTCTAGAGGCTGAAAGTACAATTGCCTGATTTTTGCCTCCCCCCCCCCCAGCCCCTCAATTAAAAGCAAGACTGTTTCAAAAGGTGAAAGACTGTGAAACTATAAAGTTTGTTATTAGAGTCACAGCGCAACATGTGGGAGAGCACACAGAGTAGTTTAAGTCCGAAGCAGAGAAATAATACACACCCTGAAGAGGAGTGCAGGTGCAGCTGTCCCCTGAGTGAGGAGCACGCCAGGCAGGCGGTTTGACTCACTTATACAGGACACTTCTTCCTTTGTTTTCCTTTGCCCAATGATCTTGTTTTTTTTCTCACACCTGACTGGACACAGGACCCTGGCCAGTATGCGCTCGCATCTTTTGGCAAAGGTGGGGTCTAGCGCAATGGGTGCCAGGACAGTAGCAGGACTTATTATGGTCTGGCACCCCCTCCCTTTCTGACCCCTAGGAGTCTTACTGCGCATGTGACTGGGGAGCTCTCCTTGACCCCAAGAGTGACTGAAGTGTCACTTATCTTTCTACTCCAGCAGAGCTCAGCTCCTGTCATTAACTTTCTCCTTGAGGTGACAAAGAGACGCAAGGCCCAATTTATTCAGCCTGAGAGGTCCCAGCTGTTCTCAGCCCAGGGGCCCATCAACCTCTTATCTCACCAGCAGTGGTTAATAGTCACTTGTTTTTTCTTTTTTCTTTTCTTTTTTTTTTTTTTGCCTTATCTAGGGCCTCACCTGCGGCATATGGAGGTTCCCAGGCTAGGGGTCTAATTGGAACTGTAGCTGCCGGCCTTCGCCACAGCCACAGCAACGCGGGATCCGAGCCACGTCTGCAACCTACACCACAGCTCACGGCAACACTGGATCCTTAACCCACTGAGCAAGGCCAGGGATCGAACACACAACCTCATGGTTCCTAGTCGGATTTGTTAACCACTGAGCCACGATGGGAACTCCAATAGTCACTTGTTTTTAATAGTCATTTGTTTAATAGTCACTCCATATATTTGAAATTTTCTTTGCAAATTGTAGTAAAGGAACTTTTATTATCTGTCAATGGACATTACGGCTGTTTCTGTGTGTTGGCTACTGTGGATAGTGCTGCAGTGAACATTGGGGTGAAATATGTACTTTTAGAAGTCAGATTGACAGTATGAATCCTGGTTCCACCACTTACTAGATATATAAACTTTTGGAAATTTAATTAATTTATGTGTGCCTCAGTTTCTTTGTAAGGCACTTAGTGCCTGGCACTCTTTTTTTTTTTTTTTTGCCTTTTGTCATTTTATGGCCACGGGTTTATGGCCGCACCCGCGGCATGTGGAGGTTCCCAGGCTAGGGGTCTAATCGGAGCTGTGGCCACTGGCCTGC
>PVHT020000886.1:9475198-9509457 GCA_004024745.2 Catagonus wagneri | reverse complement strand
GTCATTTTAAAACAGAAATCTTTGACTTGTATTTTATTTTTTACCCTTGGCTTAAAAGGACAGTTCATTATTTTTTAATTCTGATCCTGTGGATGGACTGGGCTTCATGGGGCAGTTCTAACTTAGGGCCTCTCCTGCCATGGCTGTCAGATGGAGGTCATGCTGTCCGTGTGCATCTTGAGGAGCTGGATGTCCGAGGTGGCTCAGTGTCACTGTCAGGTAGTGGTATCTGTGGACCTGAGCACTTGTGTGTGGCTTCTCCTTGGGTCTTGGATCTCTCAGAACACCACAGCTGGCTTCTGTGCCAACAACCAAGTGTCCCAGAGTCCTTACTTAGGTTGGTTTTTTGTTTATTTTTGTTTTTGTTTTTGTTTTGTTTTGTTTTGTTTTGTTTTTTCTCTGTATCCATGGCATATGGAGTTCCCTAGCCGGGGATGGGATACGAGCTGCAGCTGCAGCCTACACCACAGCTCTGGCAATGCCAGATCCTTAACCTATTGTGCTGGGCCAGGGATCGAACCCATGCCACCACAGATATAAGGCCAGATCCTTAACCCTCTGTGCCAACCTAGCAGGAACTAGGTTGGTTTGCTAAAACTAATTTTTTTAAATGAAAACATAATACATTCCCACAGTAAAACTCCTCAGACTGAAAAGGAGTATTCCACGCTATCTCCCTCCTGCCTCCGAGCCTTAGTTACTGTACCCAGGGCTTCCTACCACTGTTGCAGACATTTTTTGAGTATTCAAGCTTATATGTTTATATCCTCCTTCCCTGGTTTCTGTACCTGTTTCTTGTTTCCCCACCTAATATAGCTTATAGATAGTTTTATATCAGCACATCTAAACCTATCCCACTTTTTTCCTATCTGCAGTTACTTCTGTACTGATGCATATATGGCAACATCTGATGGGTAGAATGTCAGAAAATAAAGCCACAGCTCTTTGCTTGGCTTCCTTTCCCTTTGCATTTGCTTTAATTTACGCTTGAGAATAACTTCTCAATTGAGAGGGTAAAGACAATGTCATTTATTTTCTTTCTTGTTTCTTTTTATAACATTGCATACATGATAACCTCCCAACCAACCCTTTTTAGTATTGTTTCTTCATCTCCTAAATTTTCTGACTCTCCTTTTATAAGATAAAATCAGTAGTTTTTCTTTTTTCTAGTGGACTTCTACCCGTAGACATAGCTTACCACTTGCTCTTTTTTAGAATCACAGAAGCTTGTTGAAAGTCATCAGCGTCATTCTTTCAACAAACATTTGAGTGCTTTCCCTGTGCCAGTACTGTGCATAGTGTTGAGGATACAAAGGGAAATAAGGCCAGTAGTGGGCCTTCTGGGGTCTTGCAACTCCCGAGCCATATGTCCGCTAGTTCACTGCTGGAAGATGAACAAGGACCTCTAAGAGCATGAGGAAGGGGGAGGAGGGCCTTACTTTGCTGAGATGGGAAGACCATAGAAGGGCTTGGAGAAGAGATGACAGGTGTCATGAAAAGCAAGGGATGAGCAGGTGTTTGCCAGGTGGACAGTGGGGAAGGGCATTCCAGGTGGAGGGAACAGCTGTGCAAGCTTGGGAATGAGAGAGGTTGGCAAGTTCGGAAGAGTGAGTGGCAGGCACACCCGTGAAGCAAAGGTGGGCAGGAGCCACACCTTGTGAAGCTTGGTGTATTGTGGAAAGGGTTTGGACTTTGCCCCTGGGAAACCACTGGAGGATTTTAAGCTAAGGGGTTTTATAACCAGATTTGCAATTAAATGAAGGATGAGTTGGAAGATGTCAGTAGATGACAAAATAGGAAACCACTGCTGTAATTCATACTAAATATAATGAGGACCTGAGCCATTTAGGTTTGTATTTAAGAGTAAGAGGGTTATAAATTTTTTAAAAATTAAAATAATGTAGGCTGATCTTAGAAACCAACTGCTATTTATGGCAGTCTGAAAAACTGCTTTTGTATCCCAAATTATCGTCTTAAAATGTACTTTTTGTTGAGATAATTGTGTATTTACATGCAGTTGTAGGGAATGATATATCCTTTATACACTTTGCCTAGTTTCTACCAATGCAATATTTTGAAAAACTACAGTTAAGATCACACTTACACCAGGAATATTGACATTATTACAGTCTTACAAATGAACTTCTAAAGTGCAACTTTGTAATAAGCTAGGAGCTACTGGGTTAAGTGATGAAACTCCCAGTATAAATCATGCATAATATTCTGTTTCTATTAGCATTTTACATGTGTCCTAAATAGGGTCCTTTTTTGTGTCTTTCTTAATTGTTTTAGTTTCCAAAGCTGAGCCCAGGGTCTGGCATTTGGGTTCCCAGGATACATTTACTGGATGAATGATCAAGAGGCAGAGAGGATGCACATCCCCGCACAGTGCTTTTTATTTTTTTATTTTTATTTTTATTATTTATTATTTATTTTTTTGCTTTTTAGGGCTGCATCTGAAGCATATGGAGGTTCCCAGGCCTAGGGGTCCAATCGGAGCTACAGACGCTGGCCTACACCACAGGCACAGCAAGGCCAGATTGAGCCACATCTGCGACCTGCACCACAGTTCATAGCAACACCAGATCCTTAACCCACAGAGAGAGGCCAGGGATTAAACCCACATCCTCATGGATACTAGTCGGGTTTGTTTCTGCTGAGCCACGATGGAAACTCTACGCAGTGCTTGTGAGAGAGATTTTTTTCAGCATCATTGTTTCGGCTGCTGGGTCTTGAGGCCTTACTGGTGATTTTGAAGTGGTTAGCAACATTCATGAGCTTAGTCTAGCAAAAGCAGTCAGATTTTAAAACAGGCATGAGGAAATAGAAAGTAATTTCTGTTGAGATATTTGGCCCTTCCTCTCAAGTTATTCTATGAATAAACTTTGAAATGCTTCTCATTAAATAACATTCCAAAGGTCCTGTCCAAATTTTAGTTCTGCAACAGTCAAATAACTTTTATAGGTCTCAGCAGATTTAAAAAGTGGAGACAGTACAAGCTCTTTCATTGACATTGAATTTTACTAAAATAAAATGTAGGTGTCTTTAGGTCTGACCCACTACCAAGGCCCACCAGATTAAATGACTTGTTTAATATCATCCTAGATGACTCACTGACTAGGACCCAGAAGTAATTCTGACACTTAGATGATTTTTTATTTTTTGCTTTTTAGGACCACACCTGTAACATAGGGAAGTTCCCAGGCTCCAGGTTGATTAAGAGCTACAGTTGCCAGCCTATACCACAGCCACAGAAACACCAGATTCAAGCCGCGTCTGCAGCCTACACCACAGCTCACAGCAATGCTGGATCCTTAACCCACTGAGCTAGGCCAGGGATCGAACCCGTGTCCTCATGAATGCTAGTCAGATTCGTTAACTCTGAGCCGTGACGGGAACTCCTTGTTAAGAACTGTATGTGTTGAATTGGTTAATCACCAATAAGAAATTTTAAAAACCTGATTATTTCTTTATGTTGTCTGTCTCTTCAACTAGATTTTGAGCTCCTTGAATGGAATGATTGTCTTATCCATTTTTTGTATCTTGTGTCTGCTGCATCTTAAGCGCTCAATAAATATTCTCTGATTATTCATTTTTCTGAAATTCTTTCTACCCCATCTTTTAGACTTTATAGTGTTCCCCCCCTTTACTTCTGATTCCTATAGAAATCTCATTCATTTTGTTCTTTTTGAATACACCTCTCTTTAGTCTGTTGGGTAACTGGATCTCCCTAACCACCTGGGAACTCCTTGCTACTGGGCAATAGTGTAGACGCATCTTTGCATGGACAGCACCGGGCAGAGTGCTGTGTATATAAATGGTGATAATAAGTGTAACTAAATATAATTGTATTTCAAAACTGAATGTAAGGAAGCTTTTTCAGTGAATACTTTCATTTCCAGTACTATAACAAATCCTATTATTTTAATTGAAAATGTAACTGTACAAATGTTCTTTGTTAATTGGGGGAAAAGTAAAACTATAGATCCAATTGTACAAAGTTATCCTTTCTGTAGATTTATTGAAATATAGCATATGTGTACTTTTACACATGTAAACATAAAATACACACATAGCTAGATGCTTATGAATGAAAAATAGATTTATATGTTTCTTTTTTGGATTTTTTTTCCTTCAACAAGAATATTTAACCTTAGATTTCGGATTTCTCAAGAAAGTGACTTATAGCTGCCGGTTGTGCCTTTATTCAGGAAATGTTTCCACTATTTCTTTTGCAGTTCAGCTAGTCAGATTCTATAGGTGACAAATAGGAGGTGAGGTAGAATCTGGGAGCCCTTTTATAGGTGTGCATTTCTGTTTTTTAATCCTTTACATTGACATTGCAAGTCAGTCATCAAAAAATAGTTGAAGGCAGCTGCTGTTTGATTTTTTGTTCTGGTCAGAGGAGTATCAACCTTGCTTACTCTAGTGGGTAGAATTTCCTTGGTAAGTATAACTTGGATATACAAAGTCTAGTGTTTATTTAATGTGGGGTAGGTTAGTTGACAGTTCACTTTCTCAGAAAACTCACTCTCTAAAGATATTGCAGTATAGAAAATATAGGTGGATTATCAGAAATTGAACTTGGCTTATGAATTTCCAGATCTACTTTTGTAAAAAAAAAAAAAATTATCTTTAGAACTTCATATTGAGCAAAAGGTACTTCATATTGTCTCCCATTATTTAGTGTATAGTTATTAAATTTCACCTAATTAGGTAGAACTTTTATTAAATAAAATTTTACTATAATAATTTAGGATATAAACAAACATAAATGTACATCTTGAAATTATTGAGCATTATATTTTACTGTAGTTATTATAAAATAGTTCTGAGATATTTCAAATCACTCTTTTAAAAAAAATTATTAGTGTATAGTTGATTTACAATGTTGTGCCAGTATCTGCTGTACAACAAAGTGACCCAGTCATACATTTATGTACATTTCCTTTCTTATGTTATCTTCCATCATGGTCTATCCCAGAAGACTCAGTAGAGTTCCTTGTGCTGTACAGTAGGGCCTCATTGCTTATCCATTCTAAATGTAATATTTTGCATCTACTAACTCCACACTCCCAGTCTATTCCATTCCTTCTCATCTCCCCCTTGGCAACCACAAGTCTGTTCTCTCTGTCTGTGAGTCTGTTTCCTTTTTTATAGATAGGTTCATTTACAGCATATTTTGGATTCCACATATAAGTATAGTATGTGGTTTTTGTCTGTCTCTTTCTGACTCACTTCACTTAGTATGAGAATCTCTAGTTGCATCCATGCTGCAGCAAATGGCATTATCTTGTCCTTTTTTGTGGCTGAGTGGTATTCCACTGTGTATATGTACCACATCTTGTAATTCATTCATCTGTGAATGGACATTTAGGTGAATTCCATTGTTTTGGCTTTAGTGAACATACGGGTACATTATTTTTTTTTTTAGGGCCACACCCATGGCCTATGGAGGTTCCCAGGCGAGGGGACTAGGGGTCGAATTGGAGCCGTAGCTGCTGGCCTATGCCACAGCCATAGCAACGCCGGTTCTGAGCTGCGTCTACAAGCTGCACCACAGCTCATGGCAATGCCGGATCCTTAACCCACTGAGTTAGGCTAGGGATTGAACCTGCATCCTCGTGGATACTAGTCAGATTCGTTACCACTGAGCCACGATGAAAACTCCAACATGTATCTTTTTCAATGAAAGTTTTGTCTGGATGTATGCCCAGGAGGGTGGTTGCTGGGTCATATGGTAGTTCTATATTTAGTTTTCTGCGGAATCTTCATGCTGTTTTCCATAGTAGTTGTACCAATTTACAGTCCTACTATCAGTGTAGGAGGGTTCTCTTTTCTCCACACCCTCTCCAGTACTTGTTATTTGTAGACTTATT
Source organism: Catagonus wagneri (assembly GCA_004024745.2). Classification (NCBI taxonomy): domain Eukaryota; kingdom Metazoa; phylum Chordata; class Mammalia; order Artiodactyla; family Tayassuidae; genus Catagonus; species Catagonus wagneri. The sequence goes on along the minus strand of PVHT020000886.1, from coordinate 9,503,578 downwards.
AATGATTGCCATTCTGACCAGTGTGTGGTGGTACATCATTGTAGTTTTGATTTGCATTTCTCTAATAATTAGTGATGGTGAGCATTTTTTCATATGCCTGCTGACCATCTGTATGTCTTCTCTGGAGCAATGTCTATCTAGGGCTTCTGCCCGTTTTTTGATTGGGTTGTTTGTGTTTTTTATTGCTGAGTTGTATGAGTTGTTTATATATTTTGGAGATTAAGCCTTTGTCAGTTGCACCCTTTGCAGTTGTTTTCTCCCATTCTGTAGGTTGTTTCTTTGTTCTCTTTATGGTTTCTCTTTGTTGTGCGAAAGCTTGTAAGTTTGATTAGATCTCATTTGTATATTTTTGTCTTTATTTCTCTTGTCTTGGGAGACCTAAGAAAACATTTGTATGGTTTATGTCAGCGAATGTTTTGCCTATTTCTCTTATAGGAGTTTTAAGGTGTCTTTTTTTTTTTATGGCCACGCCTGTGGCATGTGGAGATTCCCAGGCTAAGGGTGGAACTGGAGCTATAGCTGCAGGCCTACACCACAGCCACAGCAACATGAGATCTGAGCCACATCTGCTGCCTACACCACAATTCACGGCAACTCTGGATCCTTAATGCACTGATCAAGGCCAGGGATTGAACTTGCATCCTCATGGATACTAGTTGGGTTCTTAACCCGCTGAACCACAACAGAAACGCCATGTCTTATGTTTAAGTCTTTAAGTCATTGTGAGTTTATTTTTGTGCATGGTGTAAGAGTATATTCTAGTTCCATTGATTTATATGCAGCTGTCCAGTTTTCCCAGCACCACTTGCTTGAAGAGACTGTCTTTTTCCTGTTTTATACTCTTGCCTCCTTTGTTGAAGATTAATTGACCATAGGTGTTTGGGGTTATTTGTGGGCTCTCTGTTCTGTTCCACTGATCCATATGTCTCTTTTTTTTACCACACTGTCTTGATTACTGTAGCTTTGTAATATTGTTGGAAGTCTGGGAGAGTTATGCCTCCTGCTTGTATTTTTCCTTCAGAATGCTTTGGCAATTGTGGATCTTTTATGGTTCCACATACATTTTTGGATTATGTTCTACTTCTGTGAAAAATGTAATGGGTTATGTGATAGGGACGGCATTAAATCTGTAGATTGCTTTGGGTAGTATGGCCATTTTAATGATATCAATTCTTCCAATCCAGGAGCGTAAGGTATCTTTCCATTTCTTTAAGTCCTCTTTACATTCCTTGAGTAACGTTTTATAGTTTTCAGCATATGTCTTTCACTTTCTTGGTCAGGTTTATTCCTAGGTATTTAATTTTTTGTATGTGCAATTTTAAAAGGTGTTTTTTTTAAATATTCCTTTTCTAATTCAATCACTCTTTACCTGAGTCTTGCTGATAAATGGTTTATGGAACCACATGACTCTTAAGAGTCAGTAGGATATAAATAAAGGTTTAAGTTCTTTAAATTTAGGTTTAACTTCTAGGACTGTGAGCCCCAGTAAAGTAATAAAGCCCTTTGTGTATTTTTCTTCATCTATAATATAGAGATAATAACAGGTACTTACGTCATAAGAATATTGGGAGGAGTAAATGAGTTAATACGTGTAAAATGCTCACGTAAGGGCTTGAAACATAGCGTTCAGTAGATGTTAGCTTCCATAATAATTATTAATTTTATATTATATAGACATTGAAACATTCTATATGTAATTTGATGGTTGATAAAGTAAATAAATTTTTAAATCTGTTTTTCCACGTCCACACATTAGCAGGAGACTAATTCACTTAATTAATGCAGGAGATGTTTATTGAATTGATGCCATGGAATATAGTAGGTATTTTGGAGAATGCAGAAGCACTTCCCTTTTATCTAAAATGCTTAGTATAATAGTAGGAGAGATGGCATATGAGTGAAAGGCTAAAGTATAGCCAGATGTAGTATAGAAATTTGTCTTATATGAGCTCAGTGAATCTTAAACTTGATAACAAATTATATAACAAGCACATGTCTTTTGTTCTTGAACAGGTTTCTGCATGTTTGTGCTAAGCTTGGTGAAGAAACATTATCGCCTGCAGTTTTATATGGTGTGTATTAACCATTATTCTGTTAGTCACTATATGTCATAAAAACCCTCACCTTTTTTTTTCCCTGTAGTGAAAAGATATAATCTAATTTGCTAGTTGCCCAAATGTGAGGAATATTTGAATTTTGGATTGTATACAGAAGGTTGAAGTTGAAATGTTTTTTGAAGACTTAAAATTTTTAACTGATTCCAAAAGTTCCTAAAAACGTTCTCTTTGAATATTCAAAGGCTATAAAATTAAAACCAAGTGTTTGGATTTCCTAAATCTAGAGAAATTTGAAGTGTTTCCATTGTCGCCTGAATAGTTAGTAAGCCTCAGAGATCCATCTACCGTATTTTTCTGCGGAAAGTAGCTCTGTGTACTTGTTCTTAGCTGGGCCTAAGGGGAACAGAGGTTATATTTTCTTCGTAGCTATGGTGAGTCATACCGTCACCTGATTCTTTTTAGCCAGAGGTATTTCATTCAGTGTGTCACTGAACAGAGTTTAGTGTTTTATGAAGTTTATCACTGTAGATGATGAATTTTTCTTATTTCCTTAAAAGGTAGCTAAGTATAAGACTGTAAAGTGTAAATTGTAGCATTTAGATCTGTGAATTCATTGTGACACTTCTTCTGGGTTTGGGATACACTTCTTATTCTTCATGCTTTGCTTTTCCCTGTTAAAACATCCTGCTGAGCACCTTTGCTGGGAAATTGTAGTATTTCTTACATTTCTAATTTTGGGGGGTTTTGAGAGGAAGGAATAAAATTCTCAGTGGAAATCTAGAAACCATCAAGATGAATTAGAAATAATAGAATCTGCTATGAAAAAGATTTCCTAATTTTATTTATGTATTTTGTCTTTTTAGGGCCGCACCCGCAGCTTATGGAAGTTCCCAGGCTTAGGGGTCAAATCAGAGCTATAGCCACCGGCCTACACCACAGCCAAGGCATTGTGGGATCTGAGCCTCATCTGCAACTTACACCGCAGCTCACGGCAGCACTGGATCCTTTAACCCATGGAGGAAGGCCAGGGAGTGAACCCATATCCTCTTGGATGCTAGTTGGGTACCTTACTGCTGAGCCACAACAGGAACTCCTGCTATGAAAATATGAATGGTATCTGTTGGAAAAACATGATTTATACATTTTGAAGCAACCAGGATAAAAAGTACTGGATCCTTTAAGCAGATGAAAATAAACCAGTATAACATATTGTTTGCTGAAAAGGAAAATAGGTTTACTATGAATAAGTCAAAACCCTAAGAATTTTGAAAAGTCGTTTTATAACTTCCGATAAAAATTATGAGACTAGTGTGTAGACACATTAGCTTTTTTGGTTCACTTTCTATTCATACTAATGATGCTAAAAGTCACTAAAGTGGCATCTCTCAGGCCAGATGGAATCGATGAAACAAGAGGCCTTTGAGAATTTGAAATTGAATATTGTCGTTGAACAGAGCTATAAAGATCAACTTTCAAGAATGACAAGATTGAGTTTAAGGACAATTGATCCGTGCTGGCTTGAATCATTTGAAGTTAGAAATAACTTTTTATGGTCAATTGTTGCCATGTTGAACTCAGAGAAGAATGGTTTTTAGCATTTCTGATAGCTAGAGAATGCAGCCAGAGTGAAATTTTAGTTCCTATCTGAATGCCATAGCAATACCATAAACTTCTCATTATCATTTTACTCTCATGATTCACAATTACTTATTTTTTAATATGTCTTTTTAAACTTATAGTGTATCTCAGTAATATTTGCATTCCGTTTGTGTATAAATTAAGACTACTTCGTTAAATGCTCTCATGGTTTTAAAGTTTCAGTAGGTACCAAAATATCATAATTTACTAACATTTATTTTCTATGGCCTCATGAAATCTGACCGATAGTCAAGCTAGAAATTTGTGTTTCAAAATTGCTGTTGCTTCCTGTGCTGCACTGATCGGTTGTGTTCACTAATTGTTGTATTGTCGGGCTATTAACAGTTCGCATGGACTCATGTCACTTTACTGATAACAGTTACTCAGTCCCATCTTGTCATCCAGAATCTGTTTGAAGGCATGATATGGTAAGCAGACGGTAGTATGCTGCCTTATATTTAAGTCGTAAGCACTCTTAAAGCTCTTTTACACTGGACGGTGTCTTACAGATTTCTATTCAAATGTTCTGTGTATTGTTGCTCTACTCCATTAAAACAGCTTAACTGAGTTTTGCTTATTCACTCTTTGATAATTGAAGATAAACACTGTTATTGACCGGAAAACTTCCTTATTCAGGTTTCAAAGGAAATGTAGAAAGTTCTCATAAATGCGCCAGGCAATTATGTTGTCAGGTGGTACTGCACCTTAATATGGCTTTTTACCAAGAATTGACTTTAAAAATTCCACATATTTACATGGAATGCAAAAAGAAGGGGAAAGTTTGCTTGTCAGCAAACAATGTTCTGGCAACGTCTTTTCTCTAAGTGAAAGTTGGGTAAGTTCTACTCTGCCTTTATATAGCAGTAGGTGTCCAGATTTGGGATATTTGGAGCTACTTGGTATATAAGCAGATATTTGGAGCTACTTGGTATATAAGCAGTAGGTGTCCAGATTTGGGATATTTGGAGCTACTTGGTATACAGATCCAGAAAGCATTTTTACTAGTTAAAAATTAGCTTACATTACAAAAATTATTATTAGTTAGAAATAAAGAGTGGAGGAAAAGAGAAGATTTTAAGAAATTGGACCATTTTTTCCCCACATTCCTTTAAAACTTATTAAAAATCTTTTATAATCTCTGGGTTTAGTCAAGATAAAGTTATTCCCTTGACAGGTTTATGTTTTTTTAACCAAGATATGTATGTGTAAGGAGTTCCCATTGCTGCTTAGCGGGTTGAGAACCTGACATACTGTCTACGAGAATGTGGGTTTGATCCCTGGCCCCACTCAGAGGGTTAAGGATCTGGCATTGCCACAAGCCATGGTGTAGGTCACAGATGTGGCCTGGATCTGGTGTTGCTGTGGCTGTGGTGTAGGCTGGCAGCTGCACCTCTGATTCAACCCATAGCCTAGGAACTTCCATATGCCACAGGCGTGGGCCTAAAAAGGAAAAAATACATTAATTAAAAATTAAAAATAGGAGTTCCTATTGTGGCTCAGTGGTTAACGAATCCGACTAGGAACCATGAGGTTGCGGGTTTGCTCCCTGGCCTTGCTCAGTGGGTTAAGGATCCGGCGTTGCCGTGAGCTGTGGTGTAGATTGCAGATGCGGCTCAGATCCCGCGTTGCTGTGGCTGTGGCAAAGGCCGGCGGCTACAGCTCCTGTTAGACCCCTAACGTGTGTGTATGGAGACAGTTACTGAAATTAATAGGTTCTGTACAGTTAGTAGGATTCAATGCAACTATAGCCTAAGATGGAATTAAAATTGATAATTTTTCCTGAAAGAATTTGTATTAAGGGCTTGATATAGGTTTAGCAGATTATACTCTGTTTAAACAAACGATTCGTTTCCATTTTGAGGGACTACTTTTAAAAAATTCTTCGTACTCTTGTAACTTGTTCCCATTGATGCAAAGAAAACGCACAAAGTGAGAATTGTGAGTTAAGTTTTATTGAGGGCTGAGTGAGGACTGTCGCCCGGAGGACAGCCTCTTAGAAGCCCTGAGGAGTTGCTCCAAAGAGGGTGGGGCAAGGGGGTTGCGGGAGGTCAGGCACACGTTTTGGCAGGAGGGTGCTGCTGGTCACGAGCAGCAGCTGTCCCCAAGAACGATTTGAGTGCTTTTCTAGATATGAGCAGATGCAAGAGATTGGGTTCATAAAATCTCGTCCTGAAAAATATCTATCTGAAGGCCTGTTGTACCAGTTTTTCCCAGAGCACAGAGTGCCTCATTCCTTATCTCCATCGGGAATTCCTTTCAGGGTGTGTTGAAGGTTAGTGACAGCAGTGGCTAGTGACCTAGTCCTTGTACAGGCAGATGGTAAGGGACAATTTTTAGTTGGCATTCCTGATAAAACTGAAATTTTAAAGTCTATAGCTGTAGAAGTTAACATTAAAATGAAGTTGATGATTTCATATTTTTGTTAGCAATAGTCTTCTAGTATGCTTATAACTTCTGCTCTGCGTGATTGCTAGGTGGTCAAATTTGGTTGGTATTTACTGTTTCTGTTGATGTTTCAGCATGCGTTATGTGCCTAGGCTGAGGGTAATCCAAAGGTTATTGCCCTGGTCCATTATGAGTCATAACCTATATAAATATTTGCCACTTAATCATGTGGACTTTTCTTCTGCTGACTCTTTTTCTTTCTTTCTTTTTTTTTTTAAGGTTCCTTGTTCCAATATCAAGTGTTATCTGCAATGACATAACTGCTTACCTTTTTGGATTTTTTTTTGGGAGAACGCCACTGATTAAGGTAACAGAAAAAGATCACAAGCCGCTCCCTACCATAACCTAAAAGATTAGCCACTGGAGAAAGTCCCAAACGCTGTGGTGCTCTTGCACGTTTTTGATTTCCCAGGTGCTGTGATTTTCCTTAGCTGCCCTCAGCAGCCACAGTGTAGGGGCCTAGGGGCCGAATTTCCCAGTGATTCCGTCTGGGTTCTTCATCAGATACTCTCTTGGCTCCGCAGTCGGTCATCCTCTCTGATGAAGGCTCGTGTCATCTTTCTGCTGGTTTCTTTGCCTTGGCTGCTGTACTGTTCTTCATTCCACTCGCCAACAACAGGCCTGTCCTCGCCCCTGCTTTCTTCTCAGGTCTCTCCTCCTTTATCAGATTGCTGGAGAGTATCGATTATACCATATTCACATCCTGGTGTCTAATTGTTTACACCCAAATTCCTTTAAAACAATTCTGAGGCCCTCCTGTAAAACCCTGATGATGTGAGCGATAATAAGAGGTGAAGATAAGCGCCAGGAGAGTGCACCTGAGACCATGTTTTACTTTAGGTTTGGCTCTGTTTCCAGTCAGTGGAGGCAGAGAAGGAAATGAAGCTCCCATCTTGGGAAAGAGAGAAACCAATTCCTCATGGAAAAACAGACCTTTTTCAGAGTTCCCTTGCGGTGTTGTGTGTTAAGGATCCAGTATTGTTATTGCAACAGAAAAGAAATAGCTTTTCATGTTGGGGCTTTATATAGGATTCACCCACTTCATATACTGGGCAAAGTCTTTTATAACACCCACATAAATATATTAATTGGCTGGGAGTTCCTGTTGTGGCGCGGCAGAAACAGATCTGACTAGGAACTATGAGGTTGTGGGTTCGATCCCTGGCCTTGCTCAGTGGGTTAAGGATCTGGCATTGCCGTGAGCTGTGGTGTAGGTCTCAGACACGGCTTGGATCCCACATTGCTGTGGCTGTGGCTGTGGTTCCAGCTGTAGCTCCGATTAGACCCCTAGCCTGGGAACCTCCATATGCCAAGAGTGCGGCCCTAAAAAAATTAAAACATAAATATATTAATTGGCTATTTTAATGTTATTATAAGGCATTTTTGGAGGAACTGAGATAGTTGTTAAGATGGAAAACCTGTTTGTTGAGAGCAAGGTAAGAATGGTTTATCGTTCCCGGAGAGGGGCAGGGACTGCCTGTCCTTTAAAAACACCTTCCTTAAATTTTTCCCACGTGAGCAGTCAGCACATAGCATCAGGCTGAACTGAAGGGATTCTGGCCTTCAGTACAGCTAAATACATGTATTTTTAAGTTTCTAAGGCTGCTTCAGCACCAGAGCAGGTGATGAAGTAGTCGTGGCCTCTCTGTAGGCTGAGATGTTGTTGGCCTAGGAAGCCCTCAGAGGCTGTAGAGGAATCATACTGTCCAGTTTTGAATATCAATTTCTAATGAATGATCGGGCTGGATTAGTTGTGTAACGTGCCCAGATGTAATCAAGCAACTTAACCCCTAAATCAGTATGATATGGGTCAATTTAATTTCATAAGCTATCTTTAAAGAAATCAGCAGGCACTTTTGATGTGAGCCACACAGGGAGTCCTATCAGCAGGCATTTTTGAATTTGCATGAACTCCTACTTCATGACAATGATACGGAATTATCCCATCAGTCCTTTCTCTATGGCAGACAGTCAGGTTTGTCCAGAAAGGCTGGTACTTTATGAACTGCAGGACAGGAGCTCCTATAGTTTAGCATATCACTCGTTTCTATCTGCAGAAACTCCCCTCCGATATTTATTTGGCTTCTGTCCCCAGTGATCCACTGAAGGGCTTATCACAGAGGCTGTCACAGCAATCTGATCACCAGAGCCCCCTGCTGAGCCCTTATCTTAGAGAGCATCTCAGGCCTTGGCACCAGCTACTCCTAAACCTTTTCCTCCGGCCCCTGCTTTCACCAAGTTCTAGACTTGCCTCCAGATTTTTCTCCCCCCATGCTCCATGGAGGAATAAACAAGAGCTGAACTCTGAAACAAACAGTATCTATGCTGAGAAGAACAGTGTGTTTCTTTCTTCATGGAGACAAACATATATTGTCGTCAAAGGGGAGTGCGTATTGTGGGGCCAATACTGTACTTGGGGCTGTGGCGTGTTTTGCCATTTCAGAAAGTGGCCTGTTGTAAGCATGGTAACTGGGAATATATGAAAATTGGCGAGGGGGGACGCTGCAGTGTCTGTGTTTGGTTATACTCTGTTTTCGATCACTAGTAGGTCGGCACAGACCATGTATACTTAGAATGAATACACCTCATCCTATTTCAAGAACTACACCACTGGGAGGGGTGGATTATATCAGCGTGAACATCATGGAACAGTTATTTCAGCATGGAGTTTATAGTCCTTTGAGTGAAAAAGCAAATAAATTGAGGCTATGTACAGAAACAAACAGTATGTCAAATGTCTGAGGGCCTAATGTATGTTAGACTCTGCTAGAGAGATTCATTCAAATAAATCAGGACCATGAAGGAAAAAGAGCTTCGAAACCTTTCCAACAAGGAAAGAAGTAAGGAGAGAAGTACAAGATATTGTGGGAATTCATTGAATAGAATTTGCATATGTATGTGTGCATTGTGATTGCAGTAACACTTTCTAATTTTGTTTGGCCTTTTTCAGTTGTCTCCTAAGAAGACTTGGGAAGGATTCATTGGCGGTTTCTTTTCCACAGTTGTGTTTGGATTCATTGTGAGTTTTACTGGGATTTTTATTTTATTTATATTTTGAAAACAGGAGCAAGTTTATTAGTGAATTCTAATCCTAAAAGAATTAAAACACAAAATGCTAATAATGGAATCGATGAAACTCACTAAACAGAATCCACAGGCACCCCGGAGATATGGTGACTCTGGTACCAGGCCACCACCGTAGAGAGCGTATCGTCATAAAGTGAGTCACACAAATGTTTAGGTTTCCCAGTGTGTGTAAAAGTTATGTTTACATTACACTGTAGTCTTTTAAGTGTGTAATGGCAGTATATCTAAAAAGACAATGTACGTACCCAATTTTAAAAATACTTTATGGGGAGTTCCCGTCGTGGCTTAGGGGAAACGAATCTGACTAGGAACCATGAGGTTGCAGGTTCAATCCCTGGTCTCCCTCAGAGGTTTAAGGATCTGGTGTTGGCCATGAGCTGTGGTGTAGGTCACAGACACGGCTCGGATTCCACGTTGCTGTGGCTGTGGCTAGGCTGGTGGCTACAGCTTGGATTGGACCCCTAACCTGGGAACCTCCATATGCGACTGGTGCAGCCCTAGAAAAGACAAAAAAGAAGAAAGACAGAAAGAAAAAAAGGGGAAGGAAGGAAGGAAAAGGTATTGATGCTGCTGACTGATCAAGGTGGTGGTTACTGAAGCTTAGGCTAGCTATGGCAACTTCTTAAAGTAAGACAACAGTGAAGTCTGCCACACTGACTCTTCCTTTCACAAATGATTTCTCTGTAGCAATGCTTTTTTAAATTTATTTTTAATTATAGTTGATTTACAAGTTATGCCAATCTGCTGTACAGCAAAGTGACCCCTTTTATATATATATATGTGTGTGTGTGTGTGTATAAAATGGATCACTTTATATATACACACACACACATACATACATGCACACACATAGCTTTTCCTATATTATCTTCCTTCACGGTCTATCACAAGTGATTGGATTGACTTCCCTGTGCTGTAGAGTAGGACCACATTGCTTATCCATTCTAAATATAATAGTTCACATCTACTAACCTCAAACTCCCCGTCCATCCCATTCCTCCCCGCCCCACTTGGCAACGACAGGTCTGTTCTCTGTGTCTGTGAGCCTGTGTCTGTTTTATAGACAGGTTCATTTGTGCCACATTTTAGGTTCCACATGTCAGTGCAGCAGTACTCTGTGATAGCATTTTACCTTGGGTAGAACACTAAAAATGGACTCGATCTCAGGCCTTGTCCTTGCTTATCAACAGTTTATGTAATATTCTAAACCCTTTGCTATCATTTCAGCAGTCTTCACAACGTCTTCTCCACTTTTCTTTGTTCATCCATAAGAAGCAGTTCCTCATATGTGAAAGTTTTATCGTGAGATGGTGGAAATTTAGTCCCACCCTTAGGCTCCACTTCTCATTCTAGTTATCTAGCTATTTCTGCTACATCCATAGTTACCTCCACCACTGAAGTCTTGAACCCCTGGGAGGCATTCTTGAGGGCTGGGATCAGGTTTTTCCAGACTCCTATTAATGTTGATATTTTGACCTCTGCCCATGTATCATGACAGATCTGTATGGCACCTAGAATGGTGAATCCTTCCCAGACATTTTTCAATTGACCTTGCCCAGATCCATCAAAAGAATCACAATCTATGGGAGTTCCCATCATGGCAGAGCAGAAACAAATCTTGACTAGAACCTATGAAGTTGAGGGTTCAGTCCCTGGACTCGCTCAGTGGGTTAAAGATCCAGCCGTGAGCCGTGGCATAGGGCACAGATGTGGCTTGGATCTGGTGTTGCTGTGGCTGTGGTATAGGCCAGCAGCTGTAGCTCTGATTGGACCACTAGCCTGGGCACCTCCATATGTTGCAGTACAGCCCTAAAAAGCAAAAAAAAAAAAAAAAAAAAAAAAAAAAAAAACTCTGTCTTTGGCAGCTAGAGCCTTAGGAAATGGATTTCTTAAATAATAAGACTGAGAAGTAGAAATTACTCCTTTAGACATGGGCTAGAGAATGGATGTTGTGTTAGCGGTCGTGAAAACGTTAATCTCATTTGTATTTCTGTCAGCGCTCTTGTGTGACCAGGTACATTGTCAAGGAGCAGTAATATTTTGGAAGGAATTTTTTTTGAGCAGTAGGTCTTATCAGTGGGCTTAATACTGAGCAAACCTTGTTGTAAAGAGATGTGCTGTCATCCAGTCTTTGTTATTCCATTTATAGAGCACAGCAGAGTGGATTTAGCATCATTTCCTAAGGCCCTAGAATTTTCACATTAGCCCCTAAGAAGAGGGTCAGCCTGTCCTTTGCAGCTTTAAAGCCAGGAACCGACTCCTCTCCAGCTATCAGTATCCTAAATGGCATCTTCTTCCAACAGAAGCCTGCTTCACCCACACTGAAAATCTGTTGTTCAATGTTGCCACCTTCACTAATGATCTTAGCTCAACCTTCTGGAAACTTGCTGCGGCATCTCCCTCAGCACTTCACCTTGTGCTTTCATGTTGTGGAGACGACTTCTTTCTTTAAACCTCATGAACCAACCTTTCTCAGCCTTCATAGAATTGAGGAGAGTTAGGGCCTTGCTCTGCGTTAGGCTTTGGCTTACAGGAATATTGTGGCTGGTCTGATCTTCTGTCTAGACCACTAACACTTTCTCCGTATCAGCATCAAGACTGTTTGGCTTTCATATCATCCACGTGTTCACTGGAGGAGCACTTTTAATTTCCGTCAAGAACTTTCCCTTTGCCTTCACAACTTGTCTTTACTGGTGCAAGAGGCCTGGCTCTCCGCCTGTCTCAGCTTTCAACACACCTTGCTCGCTAAGCTTAATCATTTCTACCTTTTGATTTAAAATGAGAGCCACTTAGAGGTCATTGTAGAATTCCTAAGTGGCCCGGTTTAGGTATTGTGTCTCAGGGAAGAGGGGGCCCAGGAGGGGGCGGATATGGGGGGATGGCTGGTCGGTGGAGCAGTCAGAACAGGCACAAGTTGTATGGATTAAGCTTGCATGGTTCGTGTTGTTCCCAAACAATTGCAATAATAACATCAAAGATCTCTGATGTTAGGTCACCATAACAAATAGAACAATAATAATGCAAAAGTTCGAGATATTGGGAAAATTACCAAAATGTGACACAGACAGTGTTATCAATACTGTCTGGAAAATGGCACAAAATTTTTCTTTTTGGTCTTTTTAGGGCATATGGAGGTCCCCAGGCTAGGGGTCCAATCAGAGCTGTAGCAGCCAGCCTACACCACAGCCACAGCAATGGGGCATCCGAGCCGCGTCTGTGACCTGCACCACAGCTCACGGCAATGCTGGATCCTTAACCCACTGAGTGAGGCCAGGGATCGAACCCGCGTCCTCATGGATGCTAGTCGGATTCATTAACCGCTGAGCCACGATGGGGATTCCAAAATGATACTAATAGACTTACTTGAGGCAGGGTTGCCACACACTTACAGTTTGTAAAAAAACAGGATATCTGTGCTGCGGAATCAAGCAAGTCAATAAATCGAGGTCTTCCTGAGTTCTGTGCCCAGTACCCGCATCCTGGCCTCATCAGAATCGTCTGGGGAGCTTAGACACCATCTGTGTCCCAGCCTCCTTCCAGAGCCTCTAACTCCCACAGCTAATTCTAATCCGCGGCTAGGCTCGAGACCCGCTGTATGGTCTTGTTTTGGAAGTTTCTAATAGCTCTCTGGCTTGTGGGGGACACAAGTGCTGGGACAGGTGGTGGCTTTGCATAGAAGCAGAGTGCCGACGATGTTGACGAGTCCTGCCCCATGGACACACGCCAGCTCCTTGGCTTAGCGAGCGCTTACTACTGTGAGCCCAGCTTGCAGAAAAACTTGTTAAAAATAATTGGTTTGCCTTTAGCTACGAATACTGAATACTGTTAATGTTTTAAAAAATAACCTAAGTTATGGAACTTAGGTTTTTATTTAGAGGTGTCTTATGAGAATCAAAACAGGTACTGGATATAAGATAAATATGCCCAAAAAATTACTGCCAGGAAGTTTAATTGTTTAAGAGTCTAGTCCCTGACAGCTCTTGAATCTATTCTGTAGCCAGATATAGAGTAACTTAATAAAAACATGGAGCTCTGAGAGGGAGCAAGTATACAAATATGTGGAATTGAGCCAGGCTCCTGGGTGGGAAAAGCCCCATAATTCCTCTATCAGTTTAGTTCATTCTCCATGAAAATTCTAATAGAATTTTAAAAATTATTTTGGTGTTTCATTGGTAGACTATTGATGAGATAATAGTTGATAAATAGAATAATGAAAAGGGATCTGGTCCTGTCTGATGTTTATACATTTCAGATCAGGGATAATTAGGCTATTATTAAGTTAAATAATTCTGCACGAGTCTGGTATTAAGGACTGATTTAGAAATATTATAGAACAACCTTGTCATTGCAAGAAAATAAAGACTCTCCTCTAAGAATGTAGTGCATCAAAAAATAATTAGGAGGGAAATTACATATTTTTAAAAAATAAGTGATTTCGAGGACACTGGTTGTTTGGAAGCAAAATCAATTATATATCCATTTCTGGTGTCATATCTGCACTTCTATAACCATTCTTGAGTAATGGTGTGGGTATGTGTAAAAGAGAAGAAAGTATTGTCTGGCAATTTAAATTTATAACAAGAGATTTCATTTTATGTATCGTCTTCCATGACTGAGGACAGCTACTTTTAAAATTTGCAGTGATTTTCCCAGAGAAAGAATAATTCAGTCAACATTTTCTGGGTTAAGAATAATGGTGTTTTTCAGCTGTGGTATTGTCTTAGTAATTTTGAATCACTTATTTTTTTTAAATGAAGTAATGTAACCTTTATGCAAGAAGCTTTAGTCCTTTATCATGCCTTTATAACTGTTGGCTTCGGCTGATATTAAATATGTATACTTAAAAAAAGGAAAACCTTGCTATAATGCTTATCTAAAGTTTCAGATCAGGTTCTTTTTCTCTCTTTCCCCTTCCCTGTTTTTTATTGTTGTTATACAGAGATTATTTTTTCAATGATTTTTATTTTTTCCATTATAGTTGGTTTACAGTGTTTTGTCAGTTTTCTCTTGTACAGCAAAGTGACCCAGTCACAGACATATATATACATTCTTTTTCTCACGTTATCCTCCATCATGCTCTATCACAAGTGACTAGATGTAGTTCCCAGTGCTATACAGCAGGATCTCATTGCTTATCCATTCCAAAGACAATAGTTTGCATCTATTAGCCCCAAACTCCCGGTCCATCCCACTCCCTCCCCGACCCCTTTGGCAACTGCAAGTCTGTTTTCCATGTCCATGAGTTTCTTTTTCATACAGAGATTATAATCACACTGATTTCCAAGGACTTTTTGTCTCCTAATGGCCTTTCAAAGTCTTACTGCTTCAGTTATGATCATTTAACTTTGAAAATACATAGCAGATCTGGCACTCTGTTTCTGGCCTTTCTGACATGTAACGTATATATTTTTTAAGAAATTTATTTTTATGTAATATTTCATTCACTGTTTCACGAACGCTTGCTTTGCAATCTAGGCCGCCTACGTGTTATCCAAATACCAGTACTTTGTCTGCCCAGTGGAATATCGAAGTGACATAAACTCCTTCGTTACAGAATGTGAACCCTCAGAACTTTTCCAGCTTCAGAGTTATTCACTTCCTCCCTTGCTGAAGGCAGTGTTAAGACAGGTAAGATATACAGTGTAGGGAGCCTCCACCCCAAAGACTAAGCCTCATTTAAAAGTAAGATTAAGATTTTTAAGAGAAATTGATTTTTGCAGAATTTGTGACTAATAATACAGAAGTGGTTTCACTGCTTGGCATCAATCACATATTTGTCTCTTTTTGATTTCCCTTTCTTAAAACATAAAATGAATACTACTATCACAAGCCAGTTGTCTATCAGAAACATATTTGCCTCATCACTGGTTACTGGCAATAATTTAGCTTGTCTTTGTCTTGAAAACGTTTTTCAATATCCCATAGGTTTCTGCACATCAAATGAGTTATAATACATTTCATGTCTAAGTGGTATAAATTGACTCAATTTAAAACTTGATTAAAATTCGCCAGCTCAAAAACTCCTTGGTTTTTAGGGGACTTTTTCTAGTACCTAAAGCTTTTTCTAAGAATCAGTTTCCCTTCCAAAGCGCACTGCTGCCTTTTATAGGCAACCTTGGAGTGGTTGCTGTGGCACTGTGGGTTAAGGATCTGACTGAACGGCTTGGGTTGCTATGGAGGCACAGGTTTGATCCCTAGCCCGGTGCTGTGGGTTAAGGATCCAGTGTTGCCACAGCTGTGACTCAGATTTATTCCTTGGCCTGGGAACTTGCACGTGCCATGGGTAGAGCCATAAAAAAAAAGGGGGGGGGGGTAACCTTGAAGGATATTGACATGCTGTCCTGTAAACCTCCCCCCCAGCCTATGCTTTCAGGACTGGTGGATGGTTGTGTAAAGAGAAGAATCAAATATTTATGTGTGTGTGTTTACATGTACACAAGAATGTACCTGAAACATTTTATTTTTAACTAAACATCCATAAATTTTGAGAAAGTGTTTAACCAACAAATTATTTCTCAGTACATTGATTCCAAGAATTCTTCAATGTCCAAGCCATCTCTTCTCTGCTATAAAACCCTTTGTTACTGCCCCGCTCTAATTAGGGGCAAGGACATCGCTCTGAGAACAGGTCCAAAGACTGGAGTTCTTAGGGATCTGAAACCGCACCTGTTTCGCACTCTCTACAGTTTGTAGTTTCACTTTACTTAAAGTGAAGTAAGAACTAAGAATTTACAGAACAATTTGCAGAATTCTCAGTTTTTATGATCTCCTCCAATTTTATTTTTTATAATCATCTTGTGGATGCTCATTTGGGTAGTCTTTATTTTCCAGTGTTCCCATAGCATTTGACTTAATTTTAAGAGAAAGACCAATTTCTCTCTCATTTTGTCATATAAAATTAAAGTGAAATATAAATACGAAATACATTAATTCCAAAAACAAAGCACTACTGGTAAAAAAAATTTTCAGAAATTAACTGATTCTCAGTAAGCTTACAACTCAAGTGATGTAGAAGTTTCTAGAAGAACTGTCAGATTTTAGCATGCCAGGTGCTTTCAGTCTACTTACAGAGGGAATGGGGTCGCTGGCTAATTAAGCAGAGGAGTCTGAAAGTTTGAAATTAACAAAAATATGGCATATACTTGGACTTATTGTTTATATCATGGTTCTTAGTTTCGGTGGCGTGATAAACTACAGTCTTCCTGCAGGCAACCCAACCCTCCCCTCTTTTTTTCCTCTTTAGGACGCGGTGAGTTTGTATCCTTTCCAGATACACAGCATTGCTCTTTCCACATTCGCATCTTTGATTGGCCCATTCGGAGGCTTCTTTGCCAGCGGATTCAAAAGAGCTTTCAAAATCAAGGTGTGTGTTTAGCTTCTTTGTTACAGTGTGACAGAGTATAAATCAGAGAATGGAACTTAGCTGGAATTTGGTTCTCTATTGGTCTGCACTAAGCCCGGGGGCAAAAACTTTTTCATCCTATTTGTTTCAGCCTCACAGAAATGCTTCCTGGCTAATTTGAGTAGGTTCTTTCTTGTTAGGTTTTGGTTATGCCATGTTAATACATTTTAAAAGTGTCATGCCAGCCTCTTTTTCTAGAAATGGCATGTGCCACTGAATGTTGGGACAGACAGGGAATCTTGGTCCTTCGGGTGTTCATCCAAGAAACCAGCTGCAAACTGTCTAAGTTTAATGCCCTGTCACCGTCTCAGCTGGAGGGAGGTGCAGGAGAGTCATGGATATGTGACTGTCCGCTCTGCTGGATCGGGGCCCGGTCACAGGTTAATAGTAGCAACATTGCAGGCTACTCAGCCCCATTCTTCCACTGCAGTGTCAGAGCCCCGTGGACATTATGTCAATGAATGGGTCTGGCTGGGTTTTAATAAAACTTATAAAAGGCAGGCAGTGGGCTGGATTTGGTCCGCGGGACATAGGTGCTCACCCATGTTCCAGATACTTGAAATCATCCCTCTGTTTAGTTAAGTTCTGTCCTCCTAAAGTGACATATATTGGCCCTGTTATCTCAGCTGTCCTCACATGGCTTCAACTCAGTTAAGATTGAGTGCTGTGCCATTAGGCATCACAGTGGCTGCCTGAGGTGGGTGATCAGGGCAGGCCTCCCTGAGGAGGTGGCGTTTGAGCAGGGGTCTGAGAAAAGGAGAACAAGTCCTGCAGGGAAACTGAAGGAGGGTAGTTCTAGCAAGTGCAAAGGAGAAGAGGAGCTGAGCCACCAGAAGGGGAACAGGACCAGCGTAGCTACGGCAGAGAGCAGAGATCAGACCACAGAAGTTGGTGGGGCCAGATCATGAAGGGCCCCAGAGGCCGGGGAAATAAATACACGGACTCAGTGAACTCTTGCAATGGGGAAGATGCCATGTTAGGTGGAGCGCAGTCAACAGAAGCTGTTGTCCCTGTTGTCAAGAGGCCCGCCCCCTCCTAGGAGAGAGAATACACATCCACACAGAACCATGGCAATAGCTGCCAGACGGGAGTCCTGTAAAGGCTGCAAACAGCAGAGCAGGATTCAGCTACCGTGGCGCTCTCGTGCTTGCGGGTGAGTAGGGAAGAGAAGGAAAAGAATGTGCTGGCAAAAATTAAGCAAAGAACTTTCCGACAATTGTTTTAAACAGAGAAGTGTTTATTTTTTTGTCTTTTAGGACCGCACCCGCGGCATATGGAGGTTCCCAGGCTAGGGGTCTAACAGGAGCTGTAGCCGCCGGCCTTCGCCACAGCAACGCGGGATCCAAGCTGCGTCTGCAACCTACACCACAGCTCATGGCAACGCCAGATCCTCAACCCACTGAGTGAGGCCAGGGATCGAACCCACATCCTCATGGCTCCTAGTTGGGTTCGTTAACCACTGAGCCATGACGGGAACTCCAGAGGTGTTATGTTTAGAATGGTATTTTCTTTAATGGTCTCCCCTCCAGGGTTTCTTGTTTAATGGTGAAATTTCCTATCATGCTGAAGTGAAGGTGTAACTGCTGCTGCATTTTAGAGGTTTCTGGTTGCCACGCATGAACTAGACGAGCAACTAGTCATTTCCATGCCCTGGGCACTAAACGTGTGGATCATCTGTACAGGATCCGTTTGCAGGGGCTAACTATTCCCTCACTTGGGCCATTTAATGGCCTCCCGTGTCCCAGGCAGACTATCTGTTTTGATTTTCTTTTTAGTCCAACACTAAAAAAGGGAAGTATTGATCATGGTAGTAAAATATTTATTTCAGACTTAAGAACTATTAGGATAAACATGTGCTAGAAGCAGTTGTACATCTGTCAACAACACTAAAATAGCTCCCCAAATAGTATCTGATTAGACAGAAGAGCAGGCTATAAGATTAGATTAGTAACAGTGGATAGCATTTTTGATTTAGAAGTTTCATAAACTAAAAAATTATAATTAATATTTAATTTGTGTTATTTGAGAGATGTGGGTCAATTAATTCAGTAATCATTATAATCATATTCTAAAGATGTGGTTTTAATCTGTTGGTCATATTCTAATAAGTTTGTACCAAGTGGGAAAATCCAGTAATAAAGTATTTTCCATCACATCCGCGATGCCAAGTAGACATTTACAGACAGGAATTTTGTAGCAAGCGTTTTTTTTTTTGAAAACTTGCTAATATTTTTTTTTTTTTTTTTTCCCTGAAGGATTTTGCAAACACCATTCCTGGACATGGCGGGATAATGGACAGATTTGATTGTCAGTATTTGATGGCGACTTTTGTGCACGTGTACATCACAAGTTTTATAAGGTATTTTTTTCGATTTTTAAAAAATGTTTGGTTAGATGATTTCTTTGAGTTCTCATTTCCATAGGTATTTGTTTGAATTAGTTACTTTTTCTGTCACTGGTAATCTATAAAATCTAAGGGAATGGTGGCTCCTGGAATTGTGAAACTGAGGCCTAGAGCAATATGATTAAATGATCGGTATTTGCCTTGCATTTGAACATCCTAAAAAAATAGTATATGTCATAGTGCATCATAGGGCTGCGTCAAAATTCAGTTCCTGTGAGTACTGAGTGGTTCTGGATTTGGGACATGAGGTGGTTTAATTTCTCAAGCGTGGACGTTGTGGTGGTAGTGAATGAATCCTGAGAGTTAAAGAGGAGACGTGCTAATTCAGCCAGTCCACCAGGTATTGCCTGAGTGCCTGCTACGTGCTGGGGGATGTTCTCGGCACAGGCAAAACAGAGAATAAACAAACCAAGCCCCTGTCCTCAGAGCTTATTTTCTTATTGGTGAGTTGGAGAGACAACAGGCAGAACTGGACAATAAGGCAACAAGTATAGCCGGTTCAGTGGTGTAGGAACCTTGGAGAAAAAGAAAGCAGGTCAGGGATAATGTGTGTGTGTGTGTGTGTGTGCGTGCGTGCGTGCGTGCGCACACGCATGTCTGTGTTGGGGGCCGGTGTGGAGACGTAGGGTGGGGTGATTGGAGGGTGTTGCTCTTATACGCAGGATGGGTGATCTCCTTATTAAACTGTAATGTTTGGATTTTCCCTAAAATGCCAGTTTGGGGGGTGAAAGCTGACCATATCCACCACATGTTAACTTTATTTGCCATGGTCTCTATTAGTGCCCGAGCCTAGAAAACATGTATTTCCTTCAAAGTTATTTGGATTAAAACTCATATTTAAGGTCCCTAAATATACATTTTAAATATTTAGCAATAGAAGTGTGAGCACTTTTGTATTGCAGTCTTGTTATGAGTGTGTCTATTTCATTTATCTTTTTCAAAGAATCACGTGCTGGCTTTGTTAACTTTCTCTACTGTGTATTTGTTTTCTGTTTCATCGGTGTCCACTCTTGTCTTTCACTCCGTTATCTGTCTTTAGGTTCAGTTTGCTGTTCCTTCTCAAGCTTTTTGAGATAAAGCTTAGATTATTTTTAGCCTTCTTGTCTCATATATTCACTTCACACTGTGCATTTCCTTTTAAGTACTGCTTTTTGAGTGCTCTTTTCAAATGTGCTCATCCTACCTGTTATATTTGTATTTTTATTATTCAGTTACAAATATTTTCTTGTTTTCCAGTATTATACCGTCTTTGACATGGGATTATTTGCTTCCAAATGGAGCTTTTCTCATTCTCCTTCCTGTATTGATTTTTGTTCTAATTCCACCGTGGTCAGAAAACATACCCTTTCTTATTCCGGTGTTTAATATGTGTTGACTTGTGCCCCAGTATGTCATCTGTTTAAATACACATTCCGTGTGCCCACGAGACAAATAGGTGTTGTGCTTTTCAGGATTAGTGTTTATGGCAGTTAGGTGAAGGTTAGCGAAATCTTCTGGACTGATTTTTTTGGTGTTTTTCTATCAGTTATGAAGAGGTTTTTTCAGACTCTCCCACTATGATTATAAATTTACCTATTCCCATTTTCAGCTCCATCAGTTTTTGTTTTATATATACTGAGGTTGCACTAGGTGTACACACATTTAGGACACATTTAGGACTCTTGTGACTCCCTGCTGAATCACACCTGTGTCATTATATAATGTCCATCTTTACATGCTACTTATTTAAAGCCAATTTTTTTAACGTAAGTATGACTGTACAAATCTTACTTTGATTAGTGCTTGCATCATATTTTATCTTTTTTCCACTCCTTTTTCCTTATGTTTTTTTTGCATTCCTTTTTCCTTATATTTAAAGTGTGCTTCTCTTTTATAACAAGATTTTGTTTTTATAACCCAATTGACAATCTTTGTTTTTTGATTACATATTATCTACTTACTGATATATTTGAGTATTAGTAGTTACTGCTCAAATCCATAGAACTCTTTTTATTTTCAAATGATGGCAGCTTTTAGAACATTTACCTCATCCTTTTTTTTTGGATCTGCTTTTCTCTCAATAGGGAAAAGTCACGTTGAGCCATGTTGTCCTCCATTTGAAAGTAAATATTTAGACTATTAGAAATAGTGCTGGAGCCAGTGTGCCACTAGCTGGGAGCACCTGCTGACATAATTTTGCATTTAGCTGAACTTGCTAGAACAGCCTTCCTTTTCTCTGCGGGCTCCTACTCTAGGTTAATTTATGAAGTTGCCGAATCTTTTGAAGAAATAAAAGTCAAGATGTGTCCTGACTTGAGTAGACCATGCCTGTGAGAGACATACGGCTGCCGTTTTTTTTGGCAAATGAGTTGCGCCACGTGCACGAAGGTGACCCAGGGGATTGCTAATCCACGCTCCTACGCAGTTTTTTCAATCAGAGATTTTTGTTGTGATACCACTCTGTAGCAAACATTTTTTTCTTTTTTTCCCCACTTTTTAGGGCCCTACCTGCAGCATATGGAGGTTCCCAGGCTAGGAGTCCAATCAGAGCTACAGCTGCTGGCCTACGCCACAGCCACAGCAATGCCAGATCTGAGCCATGTCTGCGACCTACAGCACAGCTCACGGCAACGCTGGATCCTTAACCCACTGAGCAAGGCAGGGATCGAACCCACATCCTCATGGATCCTAGTCAGGTTGGTTACTGCTGAGCCACGAAGGGAACTCCTACAGCAAACATTTCTTCATTGCTGGGTTTCTACTTCTGATTCCGTTTGAACTGAAGGGTCCTTATCACGAGTCATACATTTAATTACCCATGTAATGTCTTTCTCAGAATTCTGTGCCATTCTTCATCTACTGCTTAGGTCTTGCTTTTTCCCCATTGGGTTCTCCTAATCGCTCGCCACAAAAAGCAAACCTGCTCTGCTTTTCCTATTCAAGTAAATTACAGAAGTTGCAAAAAACAATGTGCAATACAGCAAGTCTGAATTAGGTTCATTCCGAATTTGACAAAATAGCACTTGAGCAGTGAAAGTACAGAAACAGGTGATCTCCAGCTTTGAATGGGTTAAGTCCCAGTGTCCAGAAGGTGAGAAATTACAGCCCCCTGCCATAGTGTCTCGGGAGGGCAAAGTGTGAGGGCGGGAGTCCTGGTCGGGGTGTTTCCCGGCCCTGGGTGTGCTGTCAGAGGGCACGGGGGAAGGGTCTCCCCAGTGGGAGACACCAGAGGCCCCTGCACGGGCCGCCACTGGTGAGAGCGAGCAGCGTCACTGCCCAGCCGTGATCTGGGCTCTTGTCCCCCCCTCAGGGACTGTGGAGGGAGGCGGAGCTCTCCACCTCTCTGTCCTCCAAAGCTAGAGCAGATCCGCTTTTATTTTGTTTCCCCTGCTGGGGTTTACCTAAGACCTTCTGCAGACACGCTGCTCCCATCGCAGGTCCGGGTGCAGGCTCCCCCGCTGGGCTCAGGACCTCTGCGTCCTGTCTCTGGAACCTAGCCGCCCAAGGGTGTTTCTTCAACAACACACCTGCCATTGTCGGACGTTTCTCTGGAGCTACAATTTTCAATTACATTTTCATGTTCTCTTTTGCTTTATCAAGCACTGGGAATTTTGCTCCTTTCGGTACAGCATGGTTTTTTGTTTCTTGTCCAGTCTCAGGATTTGTTGTTGCTCCTCACCTCCGACTCAGGTTGCCCTTTTGAGAATTTCCGTGGAACTCGGATCTGCATCCCCTGAATTGCCTCGTGGTGTTCCCGTCTTCCGTCTTTCTTTCCACATCTAGACCGCGCACCTCACCACATGATCCGTGATTTTTCCCCCTCCCTTTGACATTAACATTGAGCATTAGAGTGAGCTCTGAGCAAGAGCTGCTTCAATTCTGTAAAGATCGCTGCTCTGCACTTAAATGCCTGGCTTATTTTAAATTACCAGCATATGCTTCCTTTAGCTCAGCTTAAAATAGTGTGAACTTTGTCTTTTCTGCTCTGTTATCAGGGGTCCGAATCCCAGCAAAGTGCTACAGCAGCTGTTGGTGCTCCAACCAGATCAGCAGTTAAATATATATAAAACACTGAAGACTCATCTCATTGAGAAAGGAATCCTACAGCCCACCTTGAAGGTATAACTGGATCCAGATAGAGAAGGACTGACAATAAAGAATTGTACAGAAAAGCACTGACAGATGACATTTTGTAGTTGTACAGAAAAATGGTTTGAAAATGTAATAGATTGAATTTTTACAGACACAAATGTTTCTTCTCTGAAATTACTGTGAATATTTAACACTTACTTGATCTAAGTTATGAAAATAAGTAGCAAATTGCTGGCAAAATGTCCTGTACTTTTTCTAAAGTGTATTTTCCGATGTTAACTTCCTTCCCATTACTTGCTAGTTTTCATCACTTAAAAGACTTGTGTTTTAAAGAGTCAAACGCTATAAAATGAGTAAATTGAAGCCCTCTTGAGGCTGCACCTGAAAGTGTGCCCTTTGCACAAATATTTACTTTTTTACTTGGAGCTGCTCTTAATTTCAACAAAATGTTTTATGTAAGGCACAATATGAGGTTAGTTCTCCTGTACTTCCTCCTCATTCAGTCTGAAGTCTTTTCTGAAGGACTGAGTTGGATCCAAAAAAGAAAGATTATCCACTTTTTTTAAAAGAAATAAGTAGTCATTTGCCAGGGGAAAAATATTCCACTTTTAGGTAGGTTTGAAATTCAAGAGCGAGAGGCTGACGTCGCTACCCTTGTCGGCTTGGAGACAGAGCAGACATCAGATTCTTCTCTGATAAAATTCTGCGGGAAAACATGACCACCTCCGACACTTGTCAAGAGAAAGGAGAATTCCGCGATGAGGAACCTGATGGGCGCGTCCTCCACTGATGACCTCATGGGCAGCGCTGGACGACGACAGAAGTAGCGCCCACCTCTCCTCTCCGCTGGCGTCTCTGCCATCGTCTCCCCGCGAGCCAGCTCCTGTAAGTCCCGTGGCCATGAGCGCGTAAGATCGGCACAGAGGGTCGTGGGTAGGGCTGGGGGCCGAAGCAGAGCGGGGGGTGCTCGGCTGAGCAAGAGCGCCCCATCCGGGTGAGGCCCTGGCCACCTGTGTCCCGCGCCCCTGCCTCCTGGTTCCCGCCGTGCAGCCCCCGGCCACTCACCGGGGCAGACGCAGCATCTGCCTGGAGACGCAACCCCAGATCAAACCCATGGGAGCGGTTGACTGTCGTCATATTCCTCTCTCACATCATATCCCAAATCTGAAGCCATCAGCTGATTTTTTTTTTTCTTCCAACGATGAAAATCAAGCAGAAGTGATTCCCACCAAGAACAAAAAGCACACAAATGCCAAACCTTTCCTTTGGTGGACTGGACACTGTAACCAGCTGAGAATAAATTTCTTGTCAGTGGTGGTGAATAAGCTCCCGTTGCCCTGTGCTCTCTACAACCGTATTTATTGTATTGAATAGCGCTAAAACCTTCTAAAACTGCCCAGTGCTCCGTGACTAAATGTTTGGAGAGGAGAAACATATATTTTAAGAATGCTTTGCTAATGAAAGGAGTAAATATTTTTATTTAAATCAGAAACAGATTTCAATTATTTTG
Source organism: Catagonus wagneri (assembly GCA_004024745.2). Lineage (NCBI taxonomy): Eukaryota > Metazoa > Chordata > Mammalia > Artiodactyla > Tayassuidae > Catagonus > Catagonus wagneri. Next base: position 9,478,964 of record PVHT020000886.1, on the reverse strand, counting down.
TATTTCTGTTCTATTGCTCTACTTAAAATTACAAAAATTGCAGCTGTGCCTGGGTTCCACAGACGTAATCTGTAACTAGTAGCCTGATCACGGTAGATACAGTTAAACCCAGTCCCAAGAATCTAATTTCTTGGTTTGGCACGTGCTCATTCAGTCCAGCACTGCTGGATATGTTCGGTCAGCGTTACTTCACACTATTCCATAAAAACCTAGAATTGGCATCGGAGATGATACTACAGAAGGGAGTGATTGCTTTTGAAATCAGGCTACATTCAAGTTCATTTTCAGCATTGCTCATTTTTACTTGCCTCATTAAAAGCTCCAAGTGTGGATCATAAAAGTCTACTTACCAAAGTTTAAAAAATAAAATGAAAATTTTGGAACAGGAACTTATGTTGGAAACTTGGTGATTTGCACAATAAGGACTTCTCAGAGATATGCAATTCTCTCTGCCTTTTGTTTAAAGTGATGTAGTGAGGCACTGCAATATAAAATTATGAGAGCATTACTGAATACATGTATTATAAAATCAATATTATAAACAAAATATGAAGCTAGAAATATTTGGGGTCACAGTAATAGCTATCCTCAAATACACTTTTAGAGCTGGGTGTACATTCTAAATGTAAAAAAGGAAATTCTTAATTTTAACAGAGCTCTAAAGATTGACCTTTTTAGTGTACTTTTATAGCATGTATATTACAATAGAATATATTTTAGCAAGAATATACTTTAGCAAAGATAGCCATAAAACCCTTTGATCATTTTTATATTTGCACTGTGAAGAGGGTTTAAATTTCAGAGGAGCAAGGTGGTGGCAGAAAAATGAAAGACTAGGAACTTCCTTTACAGTGATGGCTAATCGTTCCAAATTTGCTGTTTGGGGAGGTCCTGTAATGGTACTGACTGCTTAGTACAAATGTTTCCTCAGTGCTTTTCCCCGGTGGTCGCGTGTCTACATTTACTGTCTGAGAATAAAAAGACCACACTCACACACTCTTTTGTTTTCATTTATAGTATCTCTTTGTTTATAATTTGGTTTGAACAAAGTATCACTTTGTTCAGGGGAAAAGAGACAGTGTGTGTGTGTGTGTGTATATATATATGTGTGTACACACACATATATACACACACATACACACTGTATGTGTCTAGGAGATGGCTTATGATATGTGTCAATCAGTTCTCTGAGTCTTTTTCTGAAACAGGAAAATAAAATGGAAACAAATCACATTTTGTCTTTGCTGTGCCATTTTCTCTTTGGAGAAGAAACATTCATGCATTCAACTAGTGTTTACAAAATGATGACAAATACAGTAGTATGGTACACTGTGTATATTCCATCACTAACCTATAATGACATCTTCAGGGCTGAGAATAAGTAATTTCTGGTGATTATTGCATATGTCTGTCTGTCAAGAAGTGATGTTGTCTTGGGAGTTCCCTTGTGGCCCAGTGGGTTAAGGATCTGATGTCACTGCAGCAGCTTGGGTTGCTGCTGTTATGCAGGTTCAGTCCCTGGCCCAGGAATTTCCATGTGCCATGGGCACAACCAAAAACAAAAAGGGATGTCCTCATAACAGAATACTGAATTCCTCGAGTACCCTTCAGTTTATTTACTTTTGTGACTCTGGTCCACAGTCATCACTAGAGCTTTAAGCTACATGGATGTGCAGTGGTGTCTGTGTTGGTTGGCCTTCATGTTCCCAGTGCCTGGCTCAGTGCCAGCACTCCCCAGGTCCTCAAACTACTGAACAAATGAATGGTTTGGAGGCTGAAGGCCCAACTGTACACATTCTCATTTGTGTGTTTTAGACAGACAGCCCTTTTACAGTCATCCCAGTTTTCATTTTGTGTGGCTCTGAGAGAGGTTTTGGTATTCTTGGTTCCCAGTGTTAAGTTTAAGTGAAAACTCACATGAATATCCCCTGAGTCCAGCAGAGACGACCTGATTGGTAATCCTTCGTTTCCTTCCTTATTCCTATCTGCTCCTCTCCTCTCTCCCGTCTCTCGTGGGAAATAACAGTTTGGTAGGACTGAACAGAAAGGTAACCACATCTCCGGTCACATTGGATTTAGGCAGCATTAATGGAAGTGATCCTTGAATGGACACCACCATTCTCGTCCTGCAGGGTACACAGCCAGAGCTTGCCACGGGCTCCTGAAACTTCCAGGTTAAAATTCACTCCTTGAGGGGCAGGATCTTGTTGGAAACATGCATGCAGAGGCTGCAAATAAAAAACAGATCTAGACAACTGGACCCAAATCAAAAGCCTGTCCTACCTTCATCCCATTGTCTTCTTTTTCCTGTGGAGAAGGGGAGAACATTCTTGAATCTTCATATAACAAGGAGAGACACTTGGTAAGGGCTGATGAATGGAATATTACCTGATGATGACAGAGTGAGTTTCCAAAAGGAGCTGAGACAGCAGGATCAAGATGGCAGAGTTCATCTTCTGCCACAAACGCATCAAAAAAAAATCTGCGTGTAGAATGATTGACACAGAACATCTGCTGAACTCGGGCAGAAGACCTTAAACCCCCCCAAAAGGGCAAAAAACCATCTACATAACTGAGACTCAGGCTCAGGTCAGTTCTGGGAAGAGGCCTAGGGCTGGCTGCGTGGAGACAGCCTGAGGGGCTGGGGCACGGTGCGCCACAGCCACGGCGGCAGGAGGAGGTCTGGGCCTGCAGGAGAAGCGGTCACCACGTCGGGAAGGGCAGGAGGAGGGGTGGGTCACCACAGGAATATCTTTCTCTGCTCACGTGTGGACTCTCAGAAGGCGGGGCTGCAGGCAGCGAGGCACCTCTTGTGCGGGCTGTGGGTGGCAGCACCTCCTGCCTGGGCTAAGCACAGCGGAGTGCTTCTCGTGTGGTCTGCAGCCCCTGAGGGCGAACCAGCGCAGTTACCTCTGACTCTGGAGGTGGGCATAGCCTGCCACCACAGCGTCTGTGAACAGGCAACACCTATGGTCTCGGTCGGCACAGAGGAGGGCCCCACACCCAAGCACCGCCTGCTGTTGCTCTCACTCCCCTAGGACTGCACATGCCCTGCCGCTGCCAAATGCTCTGGGCACTGCCTACACCTGCCTCAGGGTCACTGCCACTTCCTAGTGCAGGCAACTAGGAGCAGCCTGCACCACCTTCCCACAGGTCCTTGCCACTGTCAAGGGCCAAGCAACCTGGCACTGGCTACATGCACTGCCCTCTGCCTCCATCTCCCTGGAAGTACACGGAGGACGCTATCCAAGGGGATAACAGCCCACACATACTGAGGAATGAGACAGCAAGCAGCCAAAAAAAGCAGCTCTCACACCAAAAATAAATAGTAAGCCCTCACAAAATACCCAGGGGTCCCCTCACATATAAATAGCCCCCAAGACTACAGTAGTTGTTTTCTCTAAACTCATGGAATAAGAAAAATATAGTCAAAATGAAAACACTTAGGAGCCATTCCTAGTTAACAGGGGAATTCACCTGAAGGAGCAAACAATGAGACAGACCTCTGCAGTCTAACAGACACCGAGTTCAAAAAGGAGATAGTGAAAATACTGAAGGAAGAGTGAATATATGAACAGCAGTGGAGATTACTTCAGAAAGGAACTAGAAAATATGAGGAGCCAAGAAAAATTAGAATATTCATTTGCAGAGATGCAAGCTGAGTTAAAGGCACTGAAGAGCAGCATGAATAATGCAGAGGAACAAATCAGTGATTTGGAAGACAGAATAATGGAAACCACTCAAGACAGCAGACAGAAAACCAAAG
>PVHT020000886.1:9426688-9474198 GCA_004024745.2 Catagonus wagneri | reverse complement strand
AAAGACAGATGTCATATGAAATCTCTTATAACTGGAGAATAAAACACTACACAAATGAACATCTCAACAGAAAAGAAAATCACGAACTTGGGGAACAGACTTGTGGTTGCCAAGGGGGCGGGGGAGGGGTGGGGGAGGGGTGGGAGGGAGTGGGGATAACTACTGCTTTAATGATGGAATAGCAAGGAGCTCCAACTGTGATGCACGGGGAACTATATCTAATTACATGTGACAAATCCATATATGTACATGTAATCGGCTCACCACATGGTGCAGTTGGAAAATCTGACAGAAATCTGTAAACCAGCTATAATGCAAAAATAAAAAAAAAAAAGAAAATACATTTGAAGAAATTATATGACTGAAAACTTTCCAAATCTAAAGGAAAGAGATATCAAGATATAGGAAGCACAGAGGGCCCCAAACAAGTTGAACACAAACTGGCCCACACCAAGACATATTATAATAAAAATGGCGAAAGTTAAAGAGAAGATTCTAAAGGCAGCAAGAGAAAAAGTTAATTATAAAGGAACCCCCATACAGCTGTCAGCTGATTTCTCAACATAAATGGCCAGAAGAGGGTGGCAAGATATATTCAAAGTTCTAAAAGGGAAAAATTTATAGCCTAGAATACTCTCCCTAGCAAGAATGTCACTTAAAATATAAGGAATAAAGAATTTCTCCCACAAACAAAAATTGAAAGAATACAGTAATACTAAATCCATTCCAAAAGAAATACTGAAAGTGATCCCATAAATAAAAAAGAAGAAATAGGATGGAGGATGTCACAATTGGAAAGTAATCAAATAAGCCAGTATACAGATCTAAAAGGAAAGAACAAAACCAAAAACAACCCTATTGTAAAAGTGACAGTAAACACAACAGCAAAAGGATAAGCATAAAGATGGTTCAGTGGGTTAAGAACCCAACTAGTATCCATGAGGATGTGAGTTTTATCCCTGACCTCGTTCAGTGGGTTAAGGATACAGCATTGCTGTGAGCTGTGTTATAGGTCACAGATGTGGCTCGGATCTTGTGCTGCTACTATGGCTGTGGTGTAGACTGGCAGCTGCAGCTCCAATTTGACCCCTTGCCTGGGAACTCCCATATGCTTCATGTGTGCTCCCCACCCCCCGCCAAAAAAAAAAACACATCAAAATCATAAAATGTGGGGAAGGAAAGTAAGAATCTAGGCTTTTTTTTAGAATGTGTTTGAGTCTATGTGATTATTGGGCTAAAGCAAGCAGATATAAGAAGGGGTTAATATACTTGAAAAACTGGGCAATTACCAGTCAAAACTAAACAATGCATTCACAAAAACTAAAAAGAGGACAAATGCATAAAATAAAATGAAATCAACCAAAAAAAGAGAAACAGAATCAACTGGAAAATAAGGTTTAAAATGGCAATAAATACATATTTATCAGTCTTACCTTAAGTATCAATGGCCTGAATGCTCCAATCATCCAATCAAAAGACATAGAGTGGCAAACTGGATAAAAAAAAAAAACAAGAGCATACAATATGCTGCCTGTAAGAGACTCACCTTAGGGCAAAGGACACATATACATTTAAAGTGAGGGGATGGAAAAAGATATTTCATGCCAATGGAAAATATAGTAAAGCAGGAGTTGCAATACTTGTGTCAGACAAAATAGACCTTAAAATGAAAGACAAAGGGGGACACTAATGATAAAAGGATCAATTTACAAAGAAAATATTGCAATTGTCAATATATATGCCCCTAATATAGGAGAAACCAAATACATACATACAACAAATACTCACAGACATGAAAGGAGAAGTTGATGGGAATACAGTAATAGTGGGAGAGTTTAACACCCCATTCACATCAATGGAAAAGTCCTCGAGAGAGAAAATCAATAAGGCAACAGAGATCCTAAAGGACACAATAGAAAAGTTAGACTTAATTCACATATTCAGGAATTAAATCCAAAAAAATTAAAAATATACATTCTTTTCAAGTGCACATGGAACATTCTCAAGAACTGACCACAAACTGGGGCACAAAAATAACCTCAACAAATTTAAGAGCACAGACTTCCTTTTAGTATCTTCTCTGACCACAATGGCATGAAACTAGAAATCAACAGCCACAGGAAAAGAAATGAGAAGAAAACTGCCTACGTGGAGACTAAACAACATGCTACCGAAAAACCAGTGGGTCAGTGAGGAAATCAAAAGGGAAATTAAAAAATACCTTGAGACAAATGATAATGAAAACACAACCATTCAAAATCCATGAGATGCCGCAAAAGCAGTTCTTGGAAGTTCATAGCAACACAGGCTTTCCTCAGAAAAGAAAAATCTCAAATCAACAACTTAACCTACCACATAAAAGAATTAGAAAAAGAAGAACAAACGAAAGCTAAAGTCAGCAGAAGGAAAGAAATCATAAAGATCAGAGCAAAAATCAATAAAACAGAGATTCAAAAAGCAATAGAAAAAAATCAATAAAACCAATAGCTGGTACTTTGAAAGGGTAAACAAAATTGACCCTCTGGCCAGACTCACCAAGGAGAGAGAAAATACCCAAATAAAATAAGAGATGAAAAAGGAGAAATCTCAGCAGATAATGCAGAAATACAAAAAACCGTAAAAGAGTACTGTGAACAATTATATGCCAACATATTTGACCACCTAGGAGGGGTGGGCAACTTTCTAGAGATTTACATCCTGCCAGAATTGAATCAAGAAATAGATCAACTGATCAGACCAATCACTAGAAATGAAATTGAATATGTAATAAAACACTCCCTAAACAAAAGTCCAAGACCAGATGGCTTCACAGGCGAATTCTACCAAACATACAATGAAGAACTTATACCCACCCTTCTTAAACTTTTCCAAAAATTGAAGAAGGAACACTCCCAAAGACATTCCATGAAGCCATCAACAATCACCCTAAAACCAAAACCAGACAAAGATACTACCAAAAAAAAAAAATGTATATATACATATAAATGCCAATATCTTTGAGGAACATAGATGCAAAACTTCTCAACGAAATTTTAGCCAACCATATCCAACAACATACGTGATAGGTTCCCAGGAGGATGGGTACAGATCCCCCCCCCCCACCCTGAAATGTGGCTGTTCACCTTGGAGACCTGCTGTGGACACCCTCTCCAGGAATGTGGATGCTCAAACTGGGCAGCGAGAAACAATGGCCTGCAGAGAAAAACTGCCTGCAGAGATTAACCACCTGTAAGGATTAACTGCCCTGGGTCATGGGACTCAACCCCCCACCCCTCCCTTGACCCTCCCCTCCTCCTCCTTCATCATTCCTGCCACAAGTTCCATGAATTCCATCCGGCCACAGATCCTTTATAAGACTAGCACCTTCTCACAGTCAAGGCCGATGCCATCTTGAGCTCAGCCCATGCCCCTCTGTTGTCTTAATAAATCTCTCTTGCTTTACCAACCTGGCCTTTCGCTTTCCTCCCTCAGCAAACCCAACATTTGGTCCCGAAACCCAAGAGGGGAATGGGGAAGGAATGGGTAGCCGGTCAGTGGTGCCCAAAACTCCTGGGTTTGTGACCCAGAGAGCAGCAGGCAGGGGCAGGTCATCCTGGGCTAACCTCCGATGCCACCCAGGTTTGGGTCCCTGATCTAAGCGCCTCGCCACCAAGCCTCGTGAGCCCAGCCAAGGCGGAAGGCCACACTGGGAGCTTTGCCTTTCCATTACCAACTCCACATCCAACACCGGCCTCCTGATTCTCAGGTGAGTAGTTGCCACCATTCCGGCTCTAATGTCAGCACAGCCACTGGGCCCCGGTTCAAAGCGCAACCATCTCGGACAAACCCTAGCGCTGGGTCAGAAGACTCCACAGCCACTCAGCGCTGGTTCCTCTGATCTGGGGACACCCACGTTTGCAACCTCTCTCTCTCTTTCTCTCGGGTCCACTACTCAGACCTTGAGTGAAGGTGGTCTCTTCCTTACCGTCAGTCCCCTCTTAGTTCCCTCTTCGCTTCTCATCATGGGGAACATTTCCTCCACTCCCGCAGGAACACGCCTCTCGGCTGCCTTTTACAAACATGAGATACTCTGGGACTAAGAGGAAATATCAGGTCCAAGCATTTTAAACTTGTGATACGGCTTAGATACAACACAGACAGGATAATGGCTCCCCATGGCTCCCAAACGGCACTTTCTATTTTAATGTCTTGCATGACCTCGGTAACTCTTGTCGCGTGATGGCAGGTGGTCCGAAGCTCCCTAGGTTCAAGCCTTCTTTACCCTCCACTCACGCCCCTCCCCCTGTTCTTCTTCCTCCACCTTTCAGATTCCTCTCCATTCACAAGATTCACAGCCTCCTCCCTCTGATGCTGAGGGCTCGTCCTTTGATCCTGCACATCGCGTCCTGCTCCCCCGTATCGCCGTCTCCACGCAGCCAGCCCTCCCAGCAGCTCGCGATGCTCCTCTCCTCCACCCCCGGCTTCCTCAGTTTCCCCCAGCCCTAATCCGGATCCTGACTCCTCTTTCTCCCTGCCTCATACACAGTGTGGGACCCGACCTCCTGCCTCCGAAGACACCTTCCAAGTGGCTCCTTTACTCGCTTTAAGCGATGCTGCAGGAGCCGAAGGCGTTGTCTGGGCCCATGGCCTTTTCTCTACGTCTGATCTCTCTCGATCTGAGAAAAGATCAGGCTCCTTCTCTTCTGACCCATCCACCTACGTTAAGGAATTGGAACAGCTCGCTCCGTCGTATGAGCTTACCTGGCACCAAGTCTGCCGCTCCTTATCCTCCGCCGTCTCCCCCGAGGAAAAGGAAGGGGGTCTGCTTAGCTGCTCAGGCCCCTGCCGACCACCTCCACTGGCAAGACAGCCACCAGCCGGTCGGGGCGGCGGCCGTCCCCAGACAGGATCCAAACTGGGACTATGGGGTAGATCCCCCCCGGTCACAGACACCGGAGTCACGTGGAAACTTGCAGGACTCTGGCAGGCAGCATACAGGGCTGTTACCTACAAGAAACTAAAAGAAATTAGCCAAGGCACTTATTATTGATGTTACTACATGGGGTCCCCTCACCTGGCCAATGAATACCTGCTCTGACCCAAGGCACAAATACGCTTTCTTCTGATGTTACTCAAGCTCAATCAGCAACAAGTCAGACGTCGCCAAGGGACATAATTTGCCAGGCTATATTGATTTAAATTTAAAGGCTCCCTTCTGTTGGGAACAATTAAACCATCTAGGAATAACCTTTGGTGCCTCCTCACTGTCAGAGCTGGTGCCATCTTGAGCTCAGCCCACGCCCTCTGCTGCCTTAGTAAATCTCTCTTGCTTCTCTGTTCCTCCCTCAACCCGCTGTGCCTGGCTGGGGATTGAACCCTCACTTCCACAGTGACCCAAGCTGCTGCAGCTGGATTCCTTTTTTTTTTTTTTTGCTTTTAAGGCAACACCCACAGCATATGGAGGTTCCCAGGCTAGGGGTCTAATCGGAGCTACAGCTGCCAGCCTACACCACAGCCATAGCAGCACCAGATCCAAGCCATGTCTGCAACCTACGTACACCACAGCTCATGGCAATGCTGGATCCTTAACCCACTGAGTGAGGGCAGGGATTGAACCCGGAACCTCATATTTCCTAGTTGGATTCATTTCTGTTGCGCCACGACAGGAACTCCATCAGATTCTTTTTTTTTTTTTTTGTCTTTTTTATGCATTATCTAGGGCCGCACCCGCGGCATACGGAGGTTCCCAGGCTAGGGGTCCATCAGGAGCTGTAGCTGCCGTCCTTCGCCACAGCCACAGCAACGCGGGATCCGAGCCGCGTCTGCAACCTACACCACAGCTCACGGCAACACCAGATCCCCAACCCACTGAGCAAGGCCAGGGATCAAACCCACAACCTCATGGTTCCTAGTCGGATTCGTTAACCACTGAGCCACAAAGGGAACTCCTCCATCAGATTCTTAACCTACTGTGCAATAGTAGGAACTTCAAGAAAGTTTTTATTTTATTATTTTTTTCCTTTTTATGGCCACACCTGTAGCACATGGAAGTCCCCAGGCTAGGTTAGAACTGCAGCTGCAGGCCTCCACCATAGCCATGGCAACACTGGATCCAAGCCACATCTATGACCTACGTCTGAGCTTGCAGCAACCCTGGATCCTTTACTCACTGAATGGGGCCAGGGGTTGAACCCTCATCCTCACAGAGATAATGATGTCAGATCCTTAACCTGCTGAGCTACAATGGGAACATGAATAAAGTGGGTTTTTTTGTGATAGAATCTGCTCCGGCTGAAGATGCTTTGTTGAAATGACAAGAGATTTACAATATTACATAAACTTAGTTGTTAAAGCAACAGCAGGGTTTGAGAAGATTGAGTCCAATTTCAAAAGAAGTTCTGTGGGCAAATTGCTATCAAACAGTGGTTCATGCCACAGAGAAATCGTCTGTGAAAGGAAAAGTCAATCAATGTGGCAAAATTCATCTTTTTTTTTTTTTTTAGGGCCGCACCTGTGGCACATGGAGGTTCCCAGGCTAGTGGTCTAACTGGAGTTATAGCTGCCAGCTACACTACAGCCATGCCATATCTGAGCTGCATCTGTAATCTACACCACAGCTCATGGCAACATCGGATCCTTGACCTACTGAGCAAGGCCAGGGTCAAACCTGCATCCTCATGGATCCTAGTCAGGGTTCACTAACTGCTGAGTCTATGGTTTTCTTGTAATGTCTTTGCCTGGTTTTGTATTAGGGTAATGCTGCCCTCATAGAATGACTTAGGGTTTTCCCTCTGCTTCTGTCCTCTGAAAAAGATTGTAGAGATTTGGTATAATTTCTTCCTGTTTGGTAGAATTCACCCCAGTGTTTTGTGTTTTGTTTTGGAAGGTTGTTAATTATTTCTTTTATAGATATAGGCTTATTCAGACAATTTACTTCTTCTTGAGTGGTCTTTGGCAAGTTGAATCTTTCAAGGAATTGGCCCATTTCATTTAGAATATTGAATTTGTGGGCAAAGTTGTTCACAGTGTTCTCTTATTATCCTTTTAATTTCATAGGACCTGCAGTAATGACCTCCATTTCTTTTCTAATATCAGTATTCTCTGTCCTCTTTCTCCCTCCTTCTATTCTCCTCTCTCTCGTAAGGTAGACTGAGAGGCTTATTGATTTTTATTCATAACTTCAAAGAACCAGCTTTTGATTTCACTGATTTTTTTGGTATTGATTTCTTATTTTCAGTTTCACTGATTTATGCTCTGGTTCTTATTATTTCTTTCCTTCTGCTTACTTTGGATTTAATTTGCTCTTCTTTTTCTGATTTCCTAAGGTTGAAACTTAGGTCATGGATTTTTTTTTATCTTTCTTCTTTTCTAATGCATGTATTCAGTGATATAAATCTCCTTCTAAGCATTACTTTCACTTAAGAGTTTTTGGAAAGTTGTATTTTCATTTTCATTTAGCTCAAAATATTTTTAAATTTCTCTTCGGAGTTCTTCTTTGGCACATGTGTTATTTAGAAGTATGGTATTATTTAGAAATCCCATATATTTTGGGATTTCTAGTTTCTTTGTTGGTCTGAGGGCAGACGTTATATGATTTATTGCCTTTTAAATTAAGATAGATATATTTTATGGCCCAGAATGTGGTCTATTTTGGTGAATTCTAATGGGACCCTGGGAAGAATACGTATTCTGCTGTTTTAGGTGTCTACAGATTTAAGTTTCATCCAGCTGATTGATGGTGCTGTTGAGTTCCACTGTGTCCTTGCTGGATTTCCGTCTGCTGCATCTGTCCATTTCTGATAGGTGCTGAGAGCTCCAAGTATGAGGGTGTGTTCATCCTTGAAGTTGTAACTCATCATTCAATGGCCTGTGCTAGTGCAGGCCATTGCTGTCAGCTGCTTTCTTACCAGATACCTTCTTGAAAGTATATTGGAAATTGGCCTCTCTCTAAATCAAAGAGACATTTTAATGAAGGCTCGTAGGAGATAAAAAGCGAGTAAGAGTTGGTTGGTACTATTCCCTGAGAATAAAAAGGTAAAATGGTACAACTGTTTTGGAAAACATATGGCAGTTCCTCAACATTCAAAGAGTTACCATATGATCTGGCAGTTCCACTCTTGGGTATTTACCCAAGAGAAATGGAAATGTCCATCCACCAAAAAACCTGTACACGAATGTTTACAGCAGCATTACTCACAACAGTAAAAAGTGGAAACAAACAAAATGTCCATCAAGTGGTGAATGGATAGATATATGTGGTATATGCATACGAAAGACTAAACAACTTGGCAATAAAAAGAAGAAAGTTCTAGGGAGTTCCTGTCGTGACTCAGTGGTTAACGAATCCGACTAGGAACCATGAGGTTGTAGGTTTGATCCCTGGCCTCGCTCAGTGGGTTAAGGATTCGGTGTTGCCGTGAGCTGTGGTGTAGACTGCAGACGCGGCTCGGATCCTGCATTGCTGTGGCCGTGGAGAAGGCTGGTGGCTACAGCTCTAGCCGCGGGTGCGGCTCTAGAAAAGACAAAAAAAAAAAAAGAAAAGAAAACCGTTCTAATACATGCTACAATATGAATCAATCTCCAAGAAGTTGTGTTCACTGAAATAAGACAGTCCCTTAAGACTACGTATTGTACAATTTCGTGATACGAAATGTCCAGAATAGGCAAATCAATAGACAGACAGTAGTTAGTGGCTGCCAGGGGTTGGGGACCGGGACAATGGGCAGTGATTGCAAATGATGTGAGGTTTCTTTTGGGGGTGACGCTATGCTCTAAAATTGGACTATGGTGATAGTTGCACAACTCTACACATACTCAAACCTACTGATGAATCTTAGAGTATGTAAATTCTACCTTGATAAAGTTGTTTATAAATTGGACTAGAGACTCTGTAACAGTAGGGTCTACAGGAGAAAGTTTTCTGGGTGGGCCTGGGGAGGGGCAGGGAAGGGCTGCTAGCTGATCCCACAATTTGTTCAGCCACCCCTCCTTGCTTCCTGATGGGCAGTGCTGGGGGCGGGGGGTGCTCAGCACTGCAGGTGCCTCCCTGAGAAGGTGACAATTAAGACATGACTGAAGCAGGTGAGGGAGGGAGCAGAGCACAGCTGGGTCAGGATCCTCACAGGCAGAGGTTACAGTCAAGGGGGGGCCTGGCAAGGCGGCAGAGCAGAGTGCACAGGGAAGCGAGGAGCCCTGCGTGGGGCCCAACAGGACCAGCGTCTTGGCACGCTCACTGTTGCTGCTGGGTTGAGAATGGATCCCAGCAGGCAAAGGCAGACCTACAAAAATCCCACAGCCAATCCCCAAAGGATGCTAAGAATTCATTCACACTATTTGTCAGCAAATACAAAGTCCGGGTTGGAGTATCCACTTTTAAAAGGAGGAAGATGCAAATAAATGCTCTGATAACTTGTATCAAACCGAGAAAGGCAGGCAAGAAGGCAGGAAGTATTCATAAAAGACCAAGAACACTGTATGGGAGGAAAACAACCCTAAAAGAAGAGAATTTTCTGGGAAGACTTCATATTACATAATTTAGTGAAAATATAAATTCAATAAAGGATCAAGGAAGAGAAGATCAAATAGTAGAATGATATGAAAATGAAGATTGGGAGTTCTTGTTGTGGCGCAGTGGTTAACAAACCTGACTGGTAACCATGAGGTTGCAGGTTCAATCCCTGGCCTCACTCAGTGGGTTAAGCATCCAGCATGAGCTGTGGTGTAGGCCGGCAGCTACAGCTCCGATTCAGCTCCTAGCCTGGGAACCTCCATATGCCAAGGGTATGGTCCTAAAAAGACAAAAAAAAAAAAAAAAGGGAAAGAAAAAATGAAGATTGTAGAGATAGGAAAACCAATTGGGATGAGTGTCATTCTTACTGAACTGGAAACAGTAAAAATCGAAAACGACTTATTGAAAATTCAATTACAGGTACTGTACCTACATGAAAGCAAGCTTCTCATTAAAAAGCTAGAAAGTTCTTGAAGAAGGTAGCTATATCATTTTTCATTACCCTCAAGGCCCAGTGGGCTATATATTCACACGGACATAGAAAATGCCTTAGGAGAAAGAAAAATAAATCTGCACGGGTGGATCCAACTTTGAACTGCAAGCGTACTTGAGGGCATTGCTGGAGTAGATCTGGGTTTCTTCCTCTCGGCAGAACTGGTCGGCAGGGCTGGACTGAGATGATCTGAAGTTTATAGCCACAGGCTCCTTAGGCTGACCTTTGTTTCATGTTTTATTTCCTTCTAATCAGGCTGTTAAGGGGTGGCTTGCTTTTTGATGAACAGAAACAGTGCTTTTAGGGTATAGCTTTTGCTTGAAGTGCACGGAGCTGCTTGAGGGCAAGATCAAGAAGGACTTTTTTTCTCGGAGTCCCTGCTGTGGCACAGTGAGTTAAGGATCCAGCTCTCCACAGCTGTGGCAGAGACTGAAGCTGTGGTTTGGATTCAGTCCCTATCCCAGGAACTTCCCTATGCCAAAAAAAAAAAAAAAAAAAAAAAAGGAAAGGATTTTTTTCTTTCAACAGCTGCCTTCTGCCCTGGAATGCAGGTTGCTTACAACTTCCCTTTGTCTTTGTTGAACAGGAAGTGTGATGGCTAAAGACCAAGGTTGAAGTTCCAACCATTTATCGCCTCGATAAAGCAGGGCGTGATGGTAGGGACATGATGTCCTAAGCACATTGTCATTGCAGCCGATGCCCCCCACCTGCCCCCCAAAAAAATTAAAGAAAAAAAAAGGGAAAATGGGCTGCTTGTAAAGATAATTGGCCTGGGACTTGGGGGAAGTTTAGGGGTAGAGCGGGGAATTAAACTTAAAAAGCAGCAGGGCTTTTGGGAATGTCAAACATTTCTCTAAATTCCTTTCCTCTTACGCTAAGTGAGGGTTGAGATGGCATGATTTCCCAGGGCCCTTTCTACCCTGACACTCTGCCCGCTGTGTGTCTGACTGAAGACAGCTCCCCATCACGGCTTTAAATATTCAGACTTTAGAAAATGTTCGAATGCACCTTCCTTTTGTGTTCGTATTTCCAAATCAACGCTCCAGTCTATTGAGAATATACTGGTCAAGCATGACACGTCCGTTATGTACCACCTGATTCAAACCTTGTAACAGTTCTCTGGGGGCAAGTATCACAATACAAAGTTTACTTCTGAGGAAGCTCAGGCGTGGAGAAGCAGCCTAACACCGCACACAAGGAGTAGAAGGAGCGCCTTAGCCCTAGACTGACTCTTGGTCATCAAGCTCCTGACCAGTGCACCATATTTGGTTGAACAGTACCTAATATGAAAGGCTCACAGTTTTTTTACTTTATCAAAAATTTGGAGTCTTGATTAGAAGAACGTGACTAAACAAACAAACAAAAAAAGAACTTCATAGAAATCCCAGCATTTTCAGAGATGCACTTTTGGTTTCTTTGTGCTCCGAGGCATGGAGACGGTGTTCCAGCAGACGGCTGTGGCCCCAACAGCGAGCCAGTGTGGCAGGGCCTGGTCTTGCACCTGGCGGGTTTCCACGGGAGTCCCACTGAAAGTCCTGGGCCTACGATCAGGGCCATTGTTCCCAAGTGAGATTCGGACCTGCTGCTTTACAATTTAGGGGGCAGTTCACGTGCTCCTCTCCTTGGAGCAGTGCTTCTCAAAGTCTCATTCCCCGACCCCTAGGAGTCCTGAAGGCCCTTTCATGGGCTCTGTAACGTGAAGACTATTTTCATTAAGATACTGAAACATTACTTTTTTTTTTTTTGGTCCTTTATGGCTGTACCGCGGCTTATGTAGGTTCCCAGCCTAGGGGTCTAATCAGAGCTGTAGCCACCAGCCTTCGCCACAGCCACAGCTACGCGGGATCCGAGCCGCGTCTGCAACCTACACCACAGCTCACGGCAATGCCGGGTACTTAACCCACTGAGCGAGGCCAGGGATCGAACCTGCTACCTCATGGTTCCTAGTTGGATTCATTTCTGCTGTTGCACGACGGGAACTCCCTACTTGCTGTTATTCACTGCATTGATATTTGTACAGACCTAAGGTGCAAAAGCAATGGTGAGTAAAACTGCTGGAATCTGAGCATGAAATTAGGCAGTGGCACCAACCTGTTACTGGTCGTGACATTCTTCATCACTAAGCACTCACAGGAAAAAGCAAGTATCTGCAGGCCCTTTAGTTTATCACGGTGGTTCATGGTTCCTGGCCTTTTCAAAGTTGTGGAAACCTTTTAATAAAAGATTCCCATGTAGTGTAATTTGTTTAGTCATAAACATTAATTGATAAGAAAAGCACATAATGACAGCAAGTCCTATCAATGTAATAATACTTTAATTTGTATCATGAGAGCAAAATAAGTTAAAAAAATTTTTATGTTAAACTTTTTTTTTTAGGGCTGCACCTGTGGCATAGGGAAGCTCCTGAGCTAGGGGTCGAACTGGAGCTGCAGCTGCCGGCCTACATCACAGGCACAGCAATGAATAATCTGAGCCACATCGGTGACCTACACCACAGCTCATGGCAATGCTGGATCCTTAACACTCCGAGTGAGGCCAGGGATGGAACCCGCATCCTCATGGATACTAGTCAGGTTTGTAACCCACTGAGCCACAACAGGAACTCCTATGATAAACATTTATATGACTGTAGGGATATGCTATAAATTTTGAGGTTATTTCTTATAATATTTTGTACATTACACATTTATAGCTTCTCTTTTTTTCCCTTTTTTTTTGTGGTGAAACTGTTAAATGACATTGAGCTCTCCAGTTTGGAACGTAATATTTGGACATTACATCTGATAGTAAACTAGACCCTGACTTAAAAAAAAAACTGCATAGCAGTAAAACACACGATTTCTTAAGAAAACCATAGGCAGGATAATAGTTACCCAGAGAATTAAATACAATAAAGCTTGCGTTTTTATGGGTTCAAGCTAATGGTTATATCTCATTATTTTAAGGATCCAAAATAAAGTTATGGATTTAAAACTTAGCAGATATAAAAACATTCATGAGCCATATGTGCAGAGAAGTTGGTATTTATAATCTCTCAAAGTTCATCATACCTAAGTCAATGAAAGACATCCTAATGAGTTATCAATCAGGCCCTGTGACACTGTCACACTGTCAAATTGGCTCAATCATATTAAATAAAATCCAATCTATAAAAAAAAGTTTCACTTAAGATCTGTGGCGATGCAGTAAAACCACTGCTTTTATTAAACTTGAATCTTAAGTTATATGGCACAAAATGAGAGGTACCCATTCGGCACCACATCCTGAAGTACAACGTTCGTCTCAAAGAAAAGCACGTGTGCAGCCGAGCTGTGGCTGACGGCTCCTTTGCTCACGGCACGCCACGCTGTTCCTACCTGAAAGAACAGCTGACAAACCACGGTTCTTTGGCAGGAAAATTCTTCAAATTAACAAGGCGAGGCTCTCTCTTGCTTCAAAGAAAACAGCAAACAGTGTTTACTGCCAATGATAAAATGTTAGGTGTTAAGCAAAAAGTCTAATTAGGGAAAATTTGAGGTAGTCTTCACTGCGAGTCTGACTTAGGATGTCCTAAGACTGCTGGAGATATTCTGACATGATGCGTGGTTGCGTACACTATAGAATGAACTACGTCGAGGAAGACACACACATGCTATAGCAGCAGTGACGCAGTTCTGAACGGCCACTGGTGGCTGTGACACTGTTCATGGGTAAAAGATTCAAAGTGCAAGACAGACTGATGCATTTGAGGTAATAGAGTATAAAAAGTTCATTGACATGGTTTCAAATGCCACATAGTAATCGATCTTTAAGAAACTTAAGACCATTCAGAAACAATGACCTGAATAAGTTATTAAAACTTTCTCCCCTTCCCTTTTTAACCACATACCTGGGTGAGGCTGGATTTTCCTCCTATGCTTCAAAACGAAGTATCACAGAAAACAATGTAGAAGCAGACATGAGACTCCACCTGTGTTCAGTTAATCCAGACATTAAAGCGATTTGCAGAACGTAAAACCATTCCACTCTCTTCACTAATCTTTTTTGGGGGGGCTGATGTTTGGAAGTTTTTTTTTTTTTCCCCCGTGTAGGGATGTAATTAATGTTTATACATAATAGTTTCATCACTGCTATTTTTCTTTTCTTGATGGCCGCATCTGTAGCTTACGGCAGTTCGCAGGTCAGTGACTGAACCCGAGCCACAGCTTCGGCAACGCTGGATACTTCAATCCACTGCCGGCTCAGGGATCGAAACTGTGACTCTACAAAGATTCAAGCCACTGCAGTTGGGTTCTTAATTCACTGTGCCACAGTGGGAACTCCATCATTGCTATTTCTAAATAAATTAATATGCATATTTTAAAATCTCAGTTTTGATCTCCAATTCAATGACTGATAGATACAGCTCATACAAATGCGGTTGGAGTCCTTGATAGTTTTTAAGGACCAAAAGGTCTTAAGACCAAACCACTGAAGCAGTGCTATCTTAGACTTAGTACTGACACAGGAAAACCTGGTGCACCAAGATGGCTTACATGAGGGTTTTCGGACATTCGCAGGCTGGGAAGAGTTGCAGTCCCTGTCTCTTGAATTCTCCCAATGCCATGCTACCCCTGAGCTTGGTAGCTTGGCTTGGTGCCATTTCTAGTAAAAGTCAAATGGGACAATAAATAAATAAAAAGGAGCTTTGCAATGGGTGTGGGAAAATGAGAATGTTGATAAATAAAGCAGAAAAGACTAAGCTAGTGCTAAAGCAAATCCACTGGCCTGCTTCTTCTTAGATCCTTTAAATGGGCCGCAATGAGGAAATTTTATTGAAGAAGAGAAACAAAAGGCAAAAAAGGGACTCACTGAAAATCACCTGTGTGTTTGCCCTTTAAACCATAAAGGAATTTTGGCAAGTCCATTCTTGACAGCAGCTCTTGTTAGTCATTGGAATTGGGAGGAGCAATGCAGTAAAACAATGAGAGCTGCCCTAAGTTTTCTTTCTTACCACTGACTTCTTACTTTGGAAGAAATATCTCTTCTCTTGGAAGTCCTTGGTCTTCCTCGTCTTCTGCCTCTAAAGTGGAGCTGCTTCGGGGTGGAACTTCTAAAAGCAAAATATCCTCAAATTTGAGATTGCTGTTCATACTTAAAATGAACGAATTTTGTTAGTATCTTTAGGAAAAAGCCACTGAAGCAGCCTAAATAAACTTGAAAAGTATTTTCCCTACTTTCCCTTAGTGGGAAGTTAGTTTTCAAACCCAATAAGCCATTAACTATAAAGATGGATGGGAGTTGTTAACACTCTCAGATCAAAGACTGAAATGGAAAGCCAAACTGATGACCGTGGGCCCTAAGCTTCCAGAACGGGAGCAGGATGCCAGAATATTTCCGCTGTGAATACGGTAAGGCTGGGAGGAGGACAGATGTATGACTGACTGTTGCTTACTTTTCACAATATGATGGATAGAGAATAAGGCTCAGGGAAAAGGAGCCAAAACCATGCGACGCAGTCCTTTTCTGCAGGTCCAGTCAAGTCAGAGGGTCATGTCTCCCAGAAGCTACCTGTCTTCCCTGAGGCTGTCTACACGGTCAGCCCTGGGAGTCCAGTGCAACAGGGATGCTCGTAATGCAGGAAGCCTGGTTTTTAAAGATGGATCAAACTAGAACTTGAACCAGACCCTAAACAGCCAACATCTCTGCAAGTAGAGGCTTTGAGCAGGTGCTTCTGAAAAGTGTATTCACAACTAGAAAAGAACTACACAGTTATTAGACCTCAGTATTGTTTTGTTTTTCCTTTCCTACAGAACTGGCTTAAAAACTTCTGGGGGTGGTGGTGGTGGTAAATAATAGGTATTTATTTGAAATGAAAAGAAAAAGTATCTGGACTATTGCATTTAATCATGTATTGTAATTGTGTTACTCTACCTTTTTGCATCAGAGACAGATATACAATGAACATTCAGTTATCACAGATTGCACACTAGATAGTAATTCTTCAGGCCTTTTACATAACCACCAAAGAACAGGTATTGGATTCTGCAATATAGTACAAAAGTCCACAATCAATCCAGTCTTAGCCAGTATCTTCAATTTACTTCTGTTGCTATACAAATAATTGGCCATTACTAGGGCTTACAAGTTAATAACAGGACAAAAAAAATATACATTGCACTGACACAAAAAGTCAGCTGTGTTAATAGTCATGCAACAAGTAACCAAACTTGCTGAAATTAAAAATACTTTCTAAAAACAGTTTTAATGGCATAAATATTTTATACACAGTTCATTTACCAAAACAAAATGTATTTAAATGATACAAAGCAAAAATAAGTTTCTACCAATTTTATACATAAGAAAGTGCAAAATAACTTATCTCTAGAGTGTTTTGCTATTATCCAGACGGATGGCTGCTATGGGCAGCTATTCTCTTCTTCAAAAGCATGACATTACAGTCGCACACTTCATACGAATGTTAGAAGACATGGGTGGATAGATGGATGGATGGATGGATGGATGGACAAACTACTACAGAGATCAGGCAGAAGCCCTGTGAGGTACTCTCAGAGAAAGAATGCGGACCACGCAAAGGTGGATGTACATGCTGAGAATATATGTTGGTAAACAAATTCACATGGAACACAGAAAGACAGCCAGAGAAACAATCAGTTTATGTATGTGAGTGTATCTGTATGTGTGAGTGATGTGTGATTTCTGCATCAGAAGCAAAAAGAAAAGAAACCCCACTGAACAGAACAGCTGCCCACAGCACCAGCTGCCAGAGGAAATACTATCATGAGGGTTTTGGTTTCCACCTTCTAGTTACGGAAGTTGTGTCAGAAAGTTTAAAAGGGTTCATCCCACATAACTTCATATTACACAGAGGGATAACCTTTAAGTAACTACATACAGACATTCATATATTCAAGTCTTTAAAGAACACCTCTGCCATTGGGTTTGGGGTAAACATGTTTCGTGGACACGAGGAGGACGCCTCTTTTAAAAAGTGTAGAATAACACTGCTACAACTCATCTAGAGGGCCGGACAGGGGCAAAGCCCACGCTTACGTGATAGCACAACTCCTGCAACTGGTGAACATCCAGCATTAGTTATTAGAATTGAAGTAAGAAGGTGAGGGGCGGAGCGGGCAGGGGTGGGGGCGGGGAGGAGTAAGACACAGAAAGGAAAACAGAACACAACTTCTCTTCAAGTTGAAGTATTAATGCCAATAATCCTTTTATTAACAAGTATATTTGAACTTTTAGAAATGGAAGTGTTTTAATCAATTCTGATATGTAATCATAAATAGACTGTAGGCTCAAACCTAGGTAAATAAAAGTTTAAATTTAGTAAGCATAAGGCACTAAAGCAGCCTTTATATTTTCTCTTGGAGACCTAGTTATCAGGAAGAACAAATTTGTTCTTAAGCTGGTTTCAGCCCATTAGGTACAAGATTACTATTGTACCAATGCCTATTTTTCAAATGCATGTGCATATATGTGCATTTTAGTGCATAAGTGTGCCTGTCACCAGGGCCTAAAGATGAAGAGTCGGGAAAGCCAAAGCCGCTGCCCTTCGTATGATACTCCGTGAGGTGTGAAGGCCTGCCCTTCCTTTCTTGGGCCATAGATGCGTCTACATTTTTCAAATCACAGGGCTTTTAGAATTGTTCGTAATATTATCACTAAATATCTGAAAATGTTAAAATCTAGATTAATTGTTTCATTTGTTTTATATATATATACACATATTTATGTACATAACACACATTTTTAAAAAAATCCCACCACCAAAGCCTTTTTTCTGTAAACTAAACTTATCTCTTAGCCCCCACCAGCTTTAGTCTCCCTGGATTTGTGTGTTCTGTATCCAACTAGTAGAACAAATTAAATAACTAAATATTAAAATACTGTAATTATATTCATAGCAAAAACCAAAAAATAGACATCGATACAGTATAAATCTCACTGTTCTCAGGTAGATGGCATTAAATGGTAAAGGTGAATTAGAAGCAGTTCTGACATAATCCAGTTTTACAACAAGGCTTATACGTTAATTCTGTACACTTTTTTTCTTTTTTAAACCCTTTTTTGAAAATAAGCTATAGTCGAACATTAGTGTCGCCAAAGACACATCTTATGTTCTACGCAGGAGAAGCTAATTTGGGTTACATGCAAATACACTTCCATTAGTTGAGGCCGGGCTGTTTGCTGCACTGAGTCCACTGCCCCGATCACCACCCAGCGGCGCTAGGAACGGGTGCTCTGACCGGAGGGCCGTCCAAAGAGAAGTTTACAAGGGGCCTTAGGACAGAAGAACACTGAGGTGGTGCGTGGCCACACGCGAGACACCTAAGGACTCCCAGGGACTGTCACGGCCCGGCTCTTATTCTCCCACACTGTTTCCTAGAGAAGGTCCGTGTTACCTTGTTTTGGTTATTAGCCTAAGTTAAGTGGAGGAACTTGGGCAACGTGAAAGCAAAGGACATCGGGCACGTGGGCTGGGCTTGAAAAGGGGGGAGGGGTGGCTAAAAAGACCACAGGTAATGTCTTTGAGGATTTAAAAAAAAACATATTTATAATTAATCGGTGAGCGATGTCAGACAAACCATAAGGAGTTCATCGAGTTAGTGGTTTAGTTTGAAGTCTCAGGTTACAGGCGGTTAAGTCCTTATTTAGAAAAAAGGCCTTTGTGTCTATTTACAATATACACAGTTACTTGCAAAGAAGTCAGATTTACAACCATTTTCTAAAAGCCTTTTTTTTTTTTTTTGTAGGCGTTGGTTTTTCCAAATAAGGATGAGTAGCTCTACAAAAAAAAAAAAGAGCCGCCCGGGAAGGGCAGCTAACAGTGCGGGTTTCTCGAGAGCCGGTGGCGGCGCTGCGGAGGGAGGCTCGGTGGGGAAACGCTGCTCCTGGGGACCACCTCGCGCCGCGGGGCGCTGCTCACCTGGCTGGCCTGGGCCGCATCCGCGCTCGGGCGCCGCTCCCTCTGAACCCAGACTTCGAACGCAGGCTATGCAGAGGTGCGTGAACGGAGAGCCGGTTTCCGTGCCCCCCGAGCCGCGAGCTGTGACGGGGGGGATCGGGAAGGGGGCTTTGTACAGACCGTGGTCTCCAGTCGGCTTGTTGAATCTTCAACAGTTTCGAGGCCCATCTTCGGAAGCCCTCTCGTGCTGTAAATTGTAATAGCAGTTCTGACAAACGCGTACCGGGGATGAGATTTTCAAGCGTTTGATTTCTGACTGAAATCGGCTGCACCTGAAGGAAAGGCAAAGCAAGTGGTTAGGGGTCTTCTCTGCGTTGGATGGCGGGGCCCAGAGGCGGTAACTTTAAAAACTAAAAGGAAAGCGCGCGGTGTAACGCCAGGGCCCAGACTGGGCCAGCAGAACGCTGAAAGCCATACTGGTTTCGGTCATGGGGTTTGACCGAGGACCAAAAGGAAGGCTGTGTCACTTGTTCTAGTCTAGGAAGACAAGTGCAAACCCAAGGCAAGCCATTTATATGACTGCAGAGGATTAAAAAAAAAAAAAAGATTTCCTGCAGAATGAAGCCAAGGGGTGTGAATTGCCAGGAGGCCATTCTTTCCGCGAGGCCGGGTTCTCCTGCCTTATTGACCTGGGAGGTGAGCCAGTGTCTTTACCTGGAGCCTGACTTTTTTCTCTTGGCAGGAAAGGACTTATCACCCATCTTAAAAGACACTTTGGTCACTATCAAGTTTCCTTTGGGCTTTTATACACTTTGATTCACTCCTCAGTCATTTCTGTCCGGTCCAAATGTTCTCATTTTCTGTTTATCTGGAGAGAATTCCCTGAAGTGGACTATGATTAGAGATGTTCACGTTTTTTATAAAAAGGGTACCTATTCCTGACACAAAGCAGGTATTGGCCTTGGACGTGGCACTTCATCACCCTGAGCTTGACTTTTCACGAGACTGAAACAGGGAATTTTATTTCCTCCATTAATCCACCAAAGTGTTCAGGGAATAAATGAAGTGCTGCCAGGCCAAGGGGTTTAGAGGACTGGACTCTGAGGAGGCCCTTAGGAACGCCGATGAGCTCCCTCAGCAGCCAAAGGACACAGGCATCAGGGCCAGGGCAACGCCCCTGGGCGGCTCTTCCTTCTGAGCCCGCTCTATCATAATCGCTTGTTTGGTTGGGTTTTCCAATAAAGGCTCCATCCGACATTTGATAGCAATGGGTAATTTAAAGTATTACCTACATTTAAATAACACTACAAAGAACAGAAGTGTGCCATCACATACAGGGAGGTGCTGACTATCAGAAATTACGAGACTGCTGGGCTTTACAGAGCAGGTATTTCAAAGCACAGAACCACAGGACAGAATCTTCTGCCAAACTCTTAGAAATTCCCACAAGAAACAGCTGGCAGCAACATTCTGGCTACCTCATCATGAGTCAGACTTCCCAGGGGAAAAGGTTTAAGATATTTGAAAAAAATTAATAATCATAATAGCACTTCTTACTGCACACCTATATCGCCAGAATTTGCACCTGGTGCTTTACAAAACTCATACATGATTTCACTTAATTCTCTCAACACCTCAAGGGGAGGTGTAATTATCCACATTCCACAGATTAAGAAGCTCAGAGAGGGTTAGTAACATGCCTGAGGTGACAGGACGAATGGTAGCCCAGTGACCCTTTGGTCAGTGTAAACCCCAGACCACACCCTCGATCACCGGCTCAGAGACAATGACACAGCTTGTGTTTTCTATGAGAGTGTCTCTCTAGCAAGGCGATGTAAACTCTAGAGCCTGCTCATGGGATCTTTTCTGTTGCCTGCCATGGAAATAAGGACTGTTGACTCACACACGTGGGACCCAGA
Source organism: Catagonus wagneri (assembly GCA_004024745.2). Classification (NCBI taxonomy): domain Eukaryota; kingdom Metazoa; phylum Chordata; class Mammalia; order Artiodactyla; family Tayassuidae; genus Catagonus; species Catagonus wagneri. The sequence goes on along the minus strand of PVHT020000886.1, from coordinate 9,453,406 downwards.
GAACGACAAGGATGACATCCAAATCAATGGAGATGGAACAACTGACTCGTCATATGTGGAAAATATCAGAGATCCCCGCCCCACATCGTACCCCTTGGACCTGAAGACTTAAATGGGAAAAACAAAATTTGAGACTTGTAGAAGAAAATAAACAAGGCTGTCTTCATGACCTCGGGGCAGGGAAAGATTTTTTAAGACCAAAACAAGCAAGAAACTCGTAAAAAGTAATACATGTGACCATATGAAAATTAAAAAGTTGTGTGACAGAAAAAACATACATAAAGTTAGAACACAAAGGGATTGGAGCCCAGGTTACATAAACAACTCCTCAAGTAAGGGGAAAACAAATAGAAGAGCAAACCCAGAAGGAAAATGGGCCAAGTTACCGGAGCGGAAACTCAAGCTGGCAATAAGCATATGAAAACATGCTCAACCTCAGAAGCACTGCAAGTTAAAAGAACAAAGTCTACTGGCTATCACATTGGCAGCAGTGGAAAAGTCTGGCAATACCGCGCATATAAGAACTGGGAGAACTTGTGCAACCTGCTGGAGGCAGAGTAAACTAGCACCACTGTTTTGGAGAGTAATCTGGCAATAATTAGCTAAGCTCAAGAGTATGTCTATGTGTTTATGATCTATCAATTCCGCTTCTGGGGTGTCTCCTCTGGAGAAACTCCCGCTCGTGTGTCGGGAGGGTGCGCACTGCAGCTTGGTTTGTAGTGTTGATACAACGAAAGAAAATCCCTTGAGAGTCCATTAAAATGGAAGGAGATATATTCTGATATATTGGTACCAAAAATATATGGCAAATTATTAGAACAGTTATGTGAATGGATGAAATTATTAGAATAGTTATATGAATGGATGTCAAAAACAACATTGAGTTAGAAAAAAAAAAAAGCTGGAGTTCCTGTCATGGCGCAGCAGAAACGAATCCAACTAGCAACCGTGAGGTTGTGGATTCGATCCCTGGCCTTGCTCAGTGGGTTAAGGATCCAGTGCTGCCGTGAACTGTGGTGTAGGTCGCAGACGCGGTTCAGATCTGGTGCTGCTGTGGCTGTGGTGTAGGTCAGCTACAACTCCCATTAGCCCTCCAGACTGGGAATGCCTATATGGACTTAATAATGAAAGATGGAAAAGAAAAAAAAAAGCTAGTGGAGTTCCCTTTGTAGCTCAGTGGGTTAAGAACCCAACCAGTATCCATGAGGATGAGGGTTCAATCTCTGGCCGCTCTCAGTAGGTTAAAGGATCTGGTGTTGCCACAGACTGCGGTGTAGATTGTGGATGTGGCTTGGATATGGAGTTGCTGTGGCTGTGGTATAGGTTGGTAGCTGCAGCTCTGATCTGACCCTTAGCCTGGGAACCTCCATATGCCACAGGTGCAGCCCTAAAAATACAAAAAAAAAAAAAAAAGCTACCTACAGAGTGGTATAGACAGTAGGCTATATTTACATAAAACTGATAACACAATAATAGTAGAGTATTTTCTGGGAACACAGTATATGCCCTGGAGTATAAAGCCACAGAGAAGAGGGAGTGATGCATGAGGGTGAAGAGAGGACTTGAAACTAAAAGAAAAACAAACAAAAAAATTTTTTGGCTGTGCCTTCAGCATGTAGAAGTTCCTGGGCCAGGGACTGAGCCCGCTGGGTCCTTAACCCACTAGGCCACCTGGGAACTCCCCAATCTGTAATGCTTTGCATTAGAATAGCAATTATGATCAGACGTCAGCGCCTTCCCACTCTGAGTCAGGGGGGACCGGGTATCTGTGATGATTACTTCTGCATCTTCCAGTATGACAGAAATACTTCACAGTTGTGATAAAGACAACAGGAGGAAATGAAGGCTGCTTTAGACCAACACACACGTACTAGACTGGGGACACCGGGCGGTTCAGAACCTGGGCACAAGGAACATCCTCAGAGCTTAACCCGCAGAGACTCAGACAGCGTGTGTCTCATCTTACTTCTGGCAGAAGAGCTGACCGCAGTTCCTGCAATGGTGCCTCCTCTCTGTGAGAGAGAACCGCACCGAGCAGCCCGAACAGCTGTCCCCTCCTTCGTCCTTCACCCAGTGGTCGGCGGCAGAGCGGCCCGGCTGGTCACTCACAGACCAGCTGAAGACCCGGCCTCGACTGTCACCCACGAGGATCCGACTGTGGTCCCTGCAGGAGACAGGACTCGGAGTCAGCTCTGGGCTGGGGCCGTGCTGCAAAGGGACAAACAGAGAACCGCGCCCGCGTCTACACACTTCCATCTCAGCTCGCCTCGCATCAACCCCTGCCGTATCTCCGAAGAACAGAGAAGGCAAAGTGTTTTGCTTTTGTCAGCTCGGAAATGAAATCCACACGCTGGCGGGTCTCTTCTTCTGATTCATCGGCTGGAGCTGCGCAGCGTAATGCAAACGAAGTCTGTGCTCCCACAGCCTGCCCGAGCGCCCGGGCTGGGCCCGGCAAGCGACCCGCGGGGCGGAGCGGCCGGAAGGGGCCTGGCACTTACTTGGAGACGCCCAGGGCGGTGATCTCGGCCGGGTGCGCGTTGTCCTTCCGGTCGAAGGCCGTGTGCATAGTCAGCTTGCTCCTGAACACCAGCTGCCGTTCCCACCGGTACCCTGAGGCGGAGAAGTGCGGCGGGTGACTTAAGAGACGGAGGGAGGCTCACGCTCGGTAGGTGCACCCTAACTGGGGCTCTCAGAGGCCAGGTTACAGCGACACACAGCCCTCGCAGCCTTTCTGGTTCGAGGTTGTGTGCCTCAGTTGAAGGCACAGCAGTCTAGCCTGACACTGACCGTGGACCAGGCCAGAGGCTGTCTCCTTCACAGAGACACACGCAGAGAAGGGACAGCCTCGGCACAGAGCACAGTTTCTCCAGCTGAGGGCCTTGCCTTTACCTGTCATGGGCAAAATTACCTGTGAATCCTGTCTTATTTATCTGTCTGTAATCAATAACTTGCCTATTTTCAAAGGCTCTCATGAATTGGGAATGAATGAAATTTCTGGTTTTTCTTTAACAAATTCCTAACTGATTGCAAACATCACCGGAAGATAGGATGTCTAAGGGCTTCTCAAGTTCACTTCGCACAAGAAGAAACCGAGACCCTCTCTTCGGGGGCTTCAGCCACAGGGATGGGGCCAGGGAGAGCTACAGCCTGCTGCCTCAGCCCCCCAGCCCTCGCGCCACCCACGGACGCCAGACTTCAAGTTACCAGGCTTCAATCTGCTGTAATTCCGCACTTCGATGGGGTTGGGGTGGGGGTGGTTAAGGGGAGCCTGCGGATGAGCTCTGGTCTGGCCCTCTGAATAGTTCACAAATATGAAGCCGTCCTTCTCATCGAGGCTCAGCTGGTCGGACCAGCGCCTGGAGTCGTCGGAGCCACTGTCATTGCACCAGCTGGCTGTGGCTCGGCAAGAGGCTGCCCGGGGCCTGTGGCTGGTGCTGCTGGGCTGGCTGGGCGCGTCCTTGGGGTCCTGGCTGATGCTCTGCTCATCTGCTTCAGAATCGCTGCTGTCCTCATCCTGGGCTTCTTGCCCTGGGATAATAATGCATTGTGAGAATTAGAAAACACACACATGTCACTGTTAGAACCAGCTTTGTCCCACTGGTATTTTACTTCTACTAGTTAAGAAACAACAGACGTGGTATTTTAAGGTCAGGATAAAAATAAGAGAAAATAAACTGCTGGAATTTTCAGCTAGGTACATATAAGCAAACTGGTAGAATCTGAGAGTCCGTAGAATGCGCTGGCCAAAAGCCTCACCTTGGCATTCAAGTCTTTCACAGCCCGGCCCAAACCTGCCTTTGTGATGCATTTCTCGCTCCCTGCCTCACGTTCCCTACCACGGTTCAGCTGGATGGTGCCGACGCTGCCCTCCGCTCGGCCCTGCTCCTCCTTAGCGCTAACTCTGCACACGCTGCTGGCCCTACCCAGACCCGTCTCCCCAAGCCCTAGGCGTTCCGATGTTCCTGCCTTTCAAGGCACAGTTTATATGCTTCCTCCTCTAAAATCTCGCCTGGTTCCTACAACAGAAAGTGTCTCTCTCTCTCTCCTGGACTCCTTTAACCAGTGTATGGCTCTCACTGTATTTTAAATTCTCACCCCTAATTATTATTTTTGGACATTTTTTTTCTACAAGACAGTGGTCTGCTGGAGAGCGGTGGTTCCAAGCACAGCGCCCTCCACATAGCAGTCAGTGTAAAGACAACCGACATGAACAGCTACTGACGAAAGCTCTCATTCAGAATTTGGCTTTTCTCCTTCTCTCCATCATTATACTGCATTTCTTCATCTCCCACGCAATAAAGTCTACTGGAGGGAAAATTGTATGGTAAATAAATATAGATAACTGGAAAAAAGGAGAGAGAGCAAGAACAAATGTATAAGCACCAGCTCATCACATGTATTTTTTGTCAACACAAATATTTAATTTGCCTCCTTTCTACTAACATTAATAGTCTAGTTGATTAATTTCAGTGGATTTTTTTTCCCCCAGTGGCTTATGGATCATGAGTTTTAAGGTTTTTGAAATGGCTCTGATTTTCAGCGACCCACTAGCCTGTCTTCTCGTTCACCTAGGCCACTGCCCTCGACTCAGGTCCCACCGCTTGACACTGTCCCGTGACTCCTGCTTGTGGGCTGCCGTCTCCAGACACTTCCGCCAAATTCTATTCACAGTAGGAATACGCAGGGAGGATGAGGACATACAAAATTCTCTCCTCCCTAGATCTGACTCCTTCTTCTATCTTTCTCATTCATTTGCTGCTGTTATTCGCTCATAAGCTCTGTTAAAAGGGAGAGTGATCTACTTCTCACTGGGTCATAAACCCATGCCTGACCCACAGCAGTTATTAACCCACAAATACTGAGCTGAACTCCATTTTATGCCCCCAAACATCCTTAATATAGAAATTACTTTAATGCGTGCATATCGAAATTTACACACATTCCAATAATATAAGCATTAAAATATCCTGTCCATCAGTTCTGGCAAAGAAAGGAAAAACCTTTCAGCTTAGAAGGGGAGGTGATGTGTGTCTTTCTGATCAGAAGCCTTTTCCCTCAGCAACTCCCTCAGGTTGTCACACCTACCGAGTTTTCAGTGCACAAGAATTAACCATAGAGAGACGATCTAAAGGTTGAATCTAAAACCCCGTTTCTTCTGTAAAGTGTCTTGCACCAACTGCTCTGAATTGATGGGGGCTAACTTCGTAGGAGAGTCAGTAACCCAAAACACATCTTAGCCTGACTTTTACGGCACTGTCCCCAATCACCCTGCATAAAAACCATCTATCTCTACCGTTCACTGGAAGAGTTTAAAGTGCGTCACAGAGAGCAGACCGCAGAGAACGCATCACCAGGCTTCTGCCTGAACGAACGCCCTTCTTGAGCAGGACCAGGGTGCGGACTTTGTCTGGCTCTGTGAATAGTACACAAACACGGTGCCACCTGTCACTCACACTGACTCATCCAAGTGAGGGGTGGGACAGGTGTGGGACTGAGGAGTGGCACTTTGACCTGACCAATACTGCACCCTCTGGATCTGCTTTGTATTTTTCATAACTGAGAGCCCATGCCTCTGGCACTGCAGAGGCTTTAACTGTATTTATTATGGGATGTGGACGCTGACCACCAGACACTACCACATGGGGAGCTGCCTGGTGACCCGAAGGAAACTCTGCATGCCTGCCCAGCCACCTTACCCTACACACTAGGTGGTGATCCTGCTTCTTTCCTTTTCTTACCTTTATTTTCTTTTTATGGATGCACCTACAGCATATGGAAGTTCGGGGCTAGGGGTCAAATGGGAGCTGCGGCTGCCAGCCTACACCACAGCCACAGCAACACTGGATCTGAGCTGCAACTACGACCTACACCCCAGCTTACAGCAATGCCAGATCCATAACCCACTGAGCGAGGCCAGGGAGTGAACCTGCATCCTCACAGAGAAAATGTTGGGTTCTTAACCCACTGAGCTACAAGAGAACTCCTGATCCTGCTTCCTGAGAGCAACACCCAAACTCAGGCCCTTGCTTACGTTGTTTGATGTAAGTCTGCTCATAATGACTTAAAAAAAGAAATATGAAAACTACTGAATAACTTTTTAGAAAGTATTGAATACCTATTTGTGCTTCTGGACAGTCTTCCTGCATTTCTAGCACTTCAACAGGTTCAGGAGCTGGTGTTTCAGGAACTTGCAAAAATTCCATTCTCCAAAACTGGATTTAAATAGTATGAAAATCAAAAAAACAACAACAGTTGAACAGATGACAGAAACAACATACATGTTACCGGATGAGGATGCGCTCTCAGGGTTTTAAAGAGATTACTTTAATTTCTATCATTGTGTATAATTAATTTTTCCTGTATCTTGAACAATGTGGCAGTGACTGCCTATAGATACACAGTTCTTCCCAGACTGTGTTTCACGAGATGTTAATGGGCGTTTCATGGCGGAGGGAAAAGGACTGGGGTCAAAGACACTTGAAGACATGGTTCAACTAAGTATGCTTCCTTGCTTCCTATAACTTGCCCCCCACTCCCAAACCTTGCATATACTAATCTGTACTCTGGATCTTTAAGAAGGCATGCAGACAGCCAGATCCCCAGACATATTTGGCTGCGGAGCTTGTCACAATGCCTCGCAGACGGGGTTATCTGCTGCTGCTCTCAGACAGGGACTTGGGGTGTGCCTGGCGTCTGAGCGCAGGGTGTGGCCTGGGAGTGGCTGATGGCCTCACTGTTGCTGGGCATGTGGCTGTGATTACAAGGGCAGCCATCAGCTGCCTTCTGCTTTTATAGAGTGCAATTAAAGAGGAAAGACACAAAGAAAAACCTCCTGAGAGAAAAAAATCCTAGCATTAGAAACGACCGTAAAGATAAATACGCTGTGGACTCCATTTTCGGCGGAAGTCCAATACTCAGACAACCAAGGAAGGGGTAAGCTGTCTAGGGTTCAGGTGAAATCACCCAGGACCCTAGACAGGGGATGGATGGGTGACCTGAGGCCCCTGGAAGCATTTTCGGCTCTGGCAGTCTCTGTAGTTCCGTCGGTCCCTGTTTTCCCTAAGAAGCCTCATGCAGCTGGCATTCTGAGCAATCCCAACCCTGTTTACATGATCTTATGTCAAGCTGTCAGGGGCTTAAAGACACTAACAGATCTACTCAATGGGAAGAAAAGAGGTCGAGTCAGGGGTGTTCTCCAGGTCTGGGAACACAATCGCCAAGGTCTGCTCGAATCTGAGTGAGAGTTTGCTAAACAACAAACACTACGACCTCCGGGGGTCCTTCAGCTGCGGACAGCCTCTCCAGCCTCAGCTGGGCGGGGCGGGGCGGCGAACGCGCTCGCGCGACTTCCCCCGGCCGACTTACCCGGACCACACCGTCCGAGTGCCCCGTGACGATGACGTTCTGTGTGTCCCACTCGTTCATCTCCGACACGCAGCAGCACACGATCTGCTGGCTCCTGCCCGTGAACGTGTTCACACTCACGATGGGGTTCCCGTTGATGCTCCACACGTGGATGTGTGTGCCGGCGCAGGACACAATGTCCCCCTGCGAAGGGAAGGGAAACCTCACTCACTTCAGATCACGGTCTGCTTCCAGGAGCAAAGTGAACCCCTGGCCTCGCGCTCAGGGACCCTCTCGGGCCTCTGTAGGGACCGGGGAATTCAGGAGGCGGCCTGGAATCCAGTGCTTGCTGGCTGAAAAAAATACCCTCACAAAGACCTTTTTAAGAACTCGGGGTGGCGTGGAGGCTGCGAGACAAAGCGGGAGCGCGTCCACGCTCTCAGCTGGTGCCCCGCGTGGCTGAGTCCCGGGCCAAAGCTCTCTGTAACCTGCCCAGGTGACGAACTACTCTTCTTCCTCCCGCTGCTGACAAAATCTATTTCTACCTTTCATTTGGAGGTAGGAATCCACCTCCACTTAATTTTATAAAATAAGCTCAATCACCCAAATCAAAATCTCTCAGTCTCGAAACAGCTGTATACATAAAAACATGAAATCTTGGTAACACTGTAATATCCTATTTAAAATTTTGTATTCAGGAGTTCCGGTCGTGGCTCAGTGGTTAACGAATCCGCCTAGGAACCACAAGGTTGAGGGTTCAATCCCTGGCCTCGCTCAGTGGGTTAAGGATCCGGCATTGCCGTGAGCTGTGGTGTAGGTTGCAGACGCGGCTCGGATCCCGCGTTGCTGTGGCGAAGGCCGGCAGCTATAGCTCCTGTTAGACCCCTAGCCTGGGAACCTCCATATGCCGTGGGTGTGGCCCTAGAAAAGGCAAAAAGACAAAAAAAAAATTGGTATTCATAAGAGGGGTTGGGCAATGAGGAAAAAGAAGAAAACGTGTACATAGATCATTTCTTGGAAAAGCAAATAAACCCTAAGACTCCCTAAGCTGGTCACTCAAGTGTTCATAAGTTTCAAAGATGGGGAAAAAAAACCAAAAAAACAACCCAGCTTTTCCTTCAAATTCTACCAGGTTGGGCTCTACCGAATCTGGTGAGAACACAATCCACCACTGTTAAAAGAAATCAGACACCTCCTGAGTCAGTGTGGTGGACACCTCAGACATCCCAAAGCTAACAGCTAATCCCACGCTCCCTCTTCATCCCCGAAAGAGCCTGCCTGGCACGAAGCTAAGGACTGACATCAGAAACAATCTGGCGAATTTTGGTTTAGGCAGGTGGCACGTGAGCACAGACAGAAACTAAAGGATGGACATCAAAAGCGGAAGGAAGCCAGAAACAGAACAGCAGTATCAACGCGAGAAAGGCGGCCGGCGAGGCAGGCGTGGCATGATGAGGGGGCCTGGAGCTTCTGCCAAACACCTCTGTGCTGGCCTTGCTGCTGCTCGCTCCCGCCCTCCTCTCCTCCGTCTGCGAGAATCACACCGAAACCCAAACAAAAATAGCAAAGCACTGCTGTGTCAACCTCTGTATCAGACAATGAACCACCTCTGACAATGAGCGTCAGCAGCTGAGTTTTAATTAATGGCCTCAGTCTCTGCAGGAGATGGGAGGCAGCCACTCCGGGCCGCACGAGGCGAGACCTGCTTCAATTATTCCAGGGCGCCTCACTTAGAGCGCATTAGCACACACTCTGTGGTTATGAGGGCTGAGAGGAAAGAGAATTAAAGGGCAGCTGGCAAGGTAGCTTAGGTCCAAAACGCAGACTGAAGTAAAGCAGACTGGTCGGTGGCTTTGAAAACTGAAAAGAAACTGAAATCTTCTCATGAGCCGTTAAGAGATTACAAAAGCACCTTAAAAGGGAAAAATCAAACACTCCTGTAGTGTCTGCAGCAACTACTGCAATCCAGTGGCTGTGTGCTGGCTCGAATAATAACAACTATTAATAAAATTCTCAGTATTTACGTGAGGAACAACCCTAAAACAAAGTGCTTGCAAGAGTGCAATTAAGCGTTTGACGCAGAAAAACACAGCGGAGATCAGAGCAGCTGTGCCGCGCTGGCATTTCCATAAAACTCTTAGGTATGTTTGCAGGACCAACCCAAGGTGCTATCCTAAAAACATTTTGAGCCTTTCAAATATATCCAGACAAATCTGACTTTCATCCCCATGTGCTCCCACTCACTCCCAACTCCTTACTCTTGCTCATATGAGAATCTAAGTGCCATTCACTAGGACTAGTAACTTCACTTTTCCTTTTCCTTTGAGTGACGACAAGGTGTTTGACTAAATGCACAGTACTTAGCATTTTCTGGTGGAAATGAAAGACGCAGCCCCCCCTGAAAAGGAGAGCTGCCTGTGGACAGTGACATGACCTGGCTTGAACTATGCCGCGTGCCACGTAGGGAGACCCCGGCGGGGCTGAGGTAAGGGTGGGACTGGACACTCAGAAGTGAGAAGTGACGGGCTGGGGGCCTGGCTGATCTGCACACGTGGACTTCGCCATCATCCAGGTGTGATAACGTGGCCCTTGGACTCGGAGACCACAGTCTTTCTAAACCTACCCTTGGCTTCCCCGGTAACCAACACACCTTAGCCATGACTTTCCCTCCACACCAGTCTGCGTGGGGGCTGTTATTTTGATTCACTGTACTTTTGAGACGAGATAGTGATCTCTGACAGCTTTGGGATCTATTTCATAAACAGTTTTACAAGAAGTTTTTCCTGTTTAGATACCCAAATGTTACTCTTTTCACTAAACATAATAAATACTTTGAATATATTTTATAAAAATTCAATACGATTTTAACAAATCCCACAAATTCCTTGCTTTTACTCTAGAATGTTTTATTTTGAACCAAATCTTTGCTCTTTAAAGTATGCTGCAGTAACTGGTTTTTAAGACAAAATTGCCCTGTGGGCTACAAACTTTAATATTCATTTGCTTTTGCAAGCAATGTATCAATCAAATGAGTAGCTTTTATAAAATGAATGCTGGCCAGACCTACCTGTTTTCCTACACACAGACCGAGTGGGTAATATACTACTTACTGTTAATTCATTGATACAGAGAGCAGAAACGGGAGCCCGGTGGCCTCGGAGCTGGGTTAGGAACGATAGTTTGTTCAGATCCCAAATGATGCAGGTTCGGTCACGGGATCCACTGACGATTATGTGATAGGCTAACGAGGCGGTGGCACAGGTGACAGTATCGGTGTGGCCGAGCAAGGCCTAAAAGGAGAACAGACAAAAGCAGGCTGACACAGCAGTGGGCTCCTTACGTGACTCCAGGAGATCCGCCCACACGGGGAGCCGACAGGCGTGTGAGCTGGAAGCGAGGGCCCTGCACAGCGGTGCTGGCAAGTCTTCACTCTCTTCCTGTCGCTGTCCTCGCCACATCCCTCCGGGGGGCAGGTGGGAGGACTCTGGAGGCTCTAGTCTCCATTTTTATATTACTTCTTTCCTGGACTCGGGCCACTGTCTTAGGAGGAAGGGAGAACGGCAACTGCAACCCAGCTTGGGTTTCTTCATACCATTTCTCTGCGGAGATGCACTGATTATGGCGCCCAAAATACAGAACTTAAACCCAGGATCTCTTCTCTTACGCCATTCACTCCTGCAAAGTCCATTCTAAGGAGCTCCAATTGGATGGAGTTTTAAAATGTACAAACCGTGAAAAGCGCATGGTTGGAGTACGTAGTGCTAGAAAGACGTAAGGACAATGTGGTCCTGATGTGTTTGCTGAGCACCTGCTACCAAACTGGCGACACCTGGACATGCCCTGTGCCCGAAAGGGGCCCCTTCTTCAAAACAAATGAGAGCTTCTCTCCTATGCTGCTGTGTGTGAAGAGAAACAGGACCCAGGGAGATGGCGATGCGGGAAAACAAATATTTTCAAGAAAAAGAGTCAGATTACTGTTAGGAATTTCTGAGTATTCACTATGTAACTGATGAGTCGGCATACAATTTTGGTTCTGCAGACATCCTTACTATACACTTCGCAAACCCCAGAAGGCTGTTTTAAGAAAGAAGCACTTTCTACCACGGGGTTACAGGCACACTATCTTCAAAGCCCATTTTCTAAACTGAAAATATTGTAAGCAGGAGCGTCTGTATCAGGAAACTGCACTGTCAGCCTTGTATCTGCTCATGTCTCTTAGAGGCTCCCCTTCAGACTCAGCAACCAGTGAAGTTTCTGGACCATATAGATGGTCGCTGGTATAAGTACCAGGGGCTGAATTCTTTCCATAGCTATTTCAAACAGCACTGTTTGAGTCTGGCTTTAAAATTGCTTTGGAGTCACACAGAACTGAGTTTGTATCCTGGCTTTATTACCATGTGCGATGTGGGCATGTCTCTTAACCTAAGGCGTGGGTTTTTTCAGGTGTAAACAGGACTAATGACTACCTTGTAGAATCAGCAGGATTGGAGCTTTACATTTTTTAAACCCCTAACACAGTGCCCTGAACATGGCAGGTGCTCAATAAATGGAAGATATTATTGTTACACTATTTTCCAATTTTGTATTATAAAAAATATCTAGATGTATATATTCCATAAAAAGAAACTTTTAAGGTAAATTCACTTAAAAATCAATCAGATGATGGCTTAATTATGAAAGAATTTGCATGCTGATTAAAAATTTGTAATAGTCAGTACACAAGTTATCAAAAATACTTATTAAGAAAATACATTCATGAGTTTGTCCTGTTCTTAAGAATATGGTAAATGAGGAGTTTCTGTCGTGGCTCAGTGGTTAACAAATCTGACTAGCATCCATGAGGACGCAGGTTCGATCCCTGGCCTCGCTCAGTGGGTTAAGGATCCGGCGTTGCTGTGAGCTATGGTGTAGGTCATAGATGTGGCTTGGATCCTGTGTTGTTGTGGCTGTGGCGTAGGCTGGCAGCTATAGCTCCGATCTGACCCCTAGTCTGGGAACTTCCATTTGTCGCGAATGTGGCCCTTAAAAAAAAAAAGCACACATACAAAAAAAGGTAAAACAAAAGAATCAAATCATCTGGGAAAGAAGTTAATATGACTCAATAACAAGTATAACTTGGTTCACAAAAATTTAACCTAGATACAACTTCTGAGAAGCATTTATATTACTTAAATATATTAAAATCTATATCACCTAAAGACAGCTTCCTTCAGATTTTAAAAAAGCGCCAGCTTAGATCATTGTTAGAAAGAGTATCTTCTGATTTCATTTCCTTTTTTTTTGTCTTTTTGCCTTTTTCTAGGACCACACTTGCAGCATATGGAGGTTCCCAGGCTAGGGGTCTAATCAGAGCTGTAGCCGCCGGCCTTCGCCACAACCACAGCAACGCGGGATCCGAGCCGCATCTGCAACCTACACCACAGCTCACGGCAACGCCGGATCCTTAATCCACTGAGCAAGGCCAGGGATCATGGTTCCTCGTCGGATTCGTTAACCACTGAGCCATGATGGGAACTCCTCCTTTTTTAAAGACTCATTTCTAGCACAAGAACATACATTTTCTTCTGGTTTTGTGCATTACATTTGAAGCACCTTGGGATTAGGGAAGCTTTTAGGTTTCCCTAGCGTGCGGGCAGCTGAGATGGAACAGGCCGGCCTTCTGCACATCCCGTTACCTGTTTGAGGGTGAGGGACTTGGCCTTCTCCTTCGAGGTGCCCGTCTCCCACACACACACAACTGTGCTCGTTCCGCCCGTGATGACCAGCTTGGGGTTGGGGCAGATCGCACAGAGGATCTGGCCCCACTCAGACAAACATTCGTACACGGTCACTGCCTGTAAAACAGAACAGACGTGAGACCTGCAAACCATCTAGCACCGCCAACTTCTGAAACCGAACAAGCGAAGAGGAACTTCTGTAGGTCCCTCACAGGCAAATACCTGGGGTACGTGCTGGGCTGGTTTCAATTTACCAACAGTTCCGCTGGAGCTCCACCCCGAACCACCCCCTCCAGCCCCCCGACGACGGCTGTTACTAGAGACGGCAGTAAAAAGGTCTTTGCTGGGAATGGGGGTCTCCAGCTTCTCCAGTCTGGGAAAATGATGTTCGGACTGTGTGATGCTGTGTAAGAGGCAGGGGGTGAAAGGATGCTTCTGCTGCAACCGGGTGTAAAAGGAGTGCATGAGCCGGCTGCTCAGTGGGAATGCTGACTAACAGCTGCGGTACGGACCACGACCCCCGCGCGTTCAGGAGCGGGCTGGCAGAGGGCAAACACGGGGCACCAGGGCCACTGCACGCTGCCTTTCCCAGAGACGCCCATGGGACTCAGAACAGGAGCTGTGGCTCCTTGAGGGAAGGGCAAAGGTTTTCTGTCGACCCTTTAAGAGTGCTGAAATGTGAGTTCCTGTCGTGGTGTAGCAGGAAATGAATCTGACTAGCATTCCTAAGGACGCAGGTTCGATCCCTGGCCTCGCTCAGTGGGTTAAGGACCCAGCGTTGCCGTGAGCTGTGCTGTAGGTCTCAGACGTGGCTTGGATCTGGCATTGCTGTGGCTGTGGTGTAGGCCGGTGACTACAGCTCTGAATTGACCCCTAGCCTGGGAATCTCCATATTCCTCGGTGCGGCCTGAAAAAGCAAAAAAAAAAAAAAAAACAAAAAACAAACGAAAAGAGTGCTAAACTGATATGTGGGCCAGATAGTGACTCAAAAGGAGCCTTTCCTGGTTGGCAGAAATACTGAATACCTGGCTGGCCAGGACCTTCTGGAGAAATCCCTGAATGGGAGGGAAATGGCTAGTCCCTAGTACACAACTTTTCAAGAGGCTTTTCTGCAGAAAACGTGACTTGTCCACTGGCTCCTTCATCCTAATCTGAGGCCATGAAGCTCTCTCTTCCTCCGGGCCGTGGAGCAAAGCTGCGAAGCCCCTGGCCTAAGTGCTTCCCTTCGCCATTCAGCAGGATATCCAGACCACAGGAGAGCGAGATTAAATGAGCGAGCAAGAAACAACGCAAACCTTGTCTGACTCATAGGTCCCCAGCCTGCAGCTGAGGTCTGCGTAGCCCCAGGCAAAAGTTTTGTTCCAGGTTGGTGGGATGAGAACCTTATTCTGTTCCACCGCAAGAATGCCTTTATCCGTGCACACTATTTGTCCCACGGGCTCTTTGAGCTCTATAAAAAACAAATTACCCCATTAGAACAGGGACAGGGAAGATGAACTCCGTCATCTCATCAAGGATGGGAAGGGGATCTCAAATATTATGCGAATCAAGCATCTTGACACCTACACTAGGACAAAATGACCTTAGAAATAGGGCTTGGCTTTTGAATCTTCTGCTGACGTGCTGGGTGGCCCTGGCTGGTGTTCTGTAGGACCTTCCCTCCAGCTTTCCTTTCTCTGCACAGGTACTCGGGTTTGGCTCCTAGCATCAGGCCTGCCTTCTTGATCCCCAGGGCTGCCAGAGTGATCTGGGCTGTGGCCCAGAATGCCAGCAGGCCTTCAACCAGTCTAGCTTTCAGCACCTCCCTGCCCAGGACTTCCGGAAGGAAGATACTGACGTTCCCCGAGAAGCCTGGCTCTGCCAACCACACCAGTGCTCCAGAACCATCTCTGGGAGGTGGCCGGAGGTGGCAAAGGGCAGAGCCTGCACAATGAGGCAAATGGCGGAGACTCTGATGCTCCCATTTTGGAATTTAAGTGACGACGTCAAGGCTTTGCAAAATGTTTTTTTTCATTCTAAGGGAAAAGAATCTACTTAGGAAAGTAATTTTATATAACTTTTAACATTAGATAAAAGAGGTTTTTAGCTGGTGCAGTGAGAACAGTCTTCTTACTGCTATTTTTGAACTGGTAGAACATGTGTAAATGAAGAAAACAGAAAAGGAAAAGGAGAAAAATCTAACAAGTATCTGATGATTTAGCACTTATTACAGATTACATGATGGCTGAAAAGCAAATTTGTTATTGCCAAACTAGGATGACTAAATAACCCCCCAGAATCCTGAACGAAAAGCTGATTTCCTGTCATTTTACCTTTTACAGGTGTTAGAGAAGGCCTCAAGTTGTCCAGATGATGAAAAAAGATCTTGTCACTCGTACATCCTGGTGGGACCGAGATTCCTGCATTGTCTCCGTTGAGTCGACTCCTCACTCGCTTTGGTGGATGAGGCTTTTTAAATAACTGGTATGAGAGAAGACACGTTTGATAACAAAAGCTAACACTTATTAAGCCTCTTTATAGGCCAGGTATTATGCTGTTCTTTCACTTACACTTCACGACGACCAGTGGGTATTACATGATCACATTTTATATTTAAGGAAAGAAACGTTTAGAGGCTCAGGAGGTGAGAAGAGCTCTCACACTTCAGTGAGTGGGGGCAGGACCGTGATCCCAAAGCTCGAGTTGCCAGCATGCTCCACGCTACACCGATTTCATGACAATTTTTCAAAAGTAAATTAATCCACTCAAATGACAATTGATTGACCATTCTTTTCCAGTGATGTTTAAAACTTAATCAGTTCTTTACAGCCCGATACCATTCTAGGCCACAGAGGGCAGGCGTCCATTCTCTCTAGGTTACTTCTGGCTCCAGCACGGCTCTCTTTCTGGTGCTACTAATGCGCTGACTGTGTGAACGCTGTTGCCTTTTCTTTACTTTGTGATGCTCGTGAAGGAAAAAGAAAAGATCTTTAGCATTTCTGTTTAGTATTTCTAAAAGACTGAACGGTGGTAGTGTATTTTTAAGACGACTAGTTTTCAAATGCTGTAGCTCTTCAAAACGGGCAGACTCATTTCTGCTGGAAAACTAATATTTGAGGAAGACATTTGGCAAACCCTATGCGCAATGAGATTTAGGATGGCTACAATGCCATCTCACTTTGTGAATCTGACATTCTGGATTTCCAGGAGAAAAAAAGTATGTAAAATATACTTTGTATAGAGGAAGATATACATTTTAGGCTCCTAAACCTTTAAATATGTAATTTGTGCTTTATCTGCATGTAGGGCATGTAGGGCTTGGGATCAGGGTTCTGTTCACTTCCTATCAATGTTAATAATGAGACAAGACTCTGAAATTACACAAAAAGACCCACATAGTTTAAAGCATGTTCATGAATGAACATTTACTGAAGAACTCTTTTTTTTTTTTTTTTGCTTTTTTAGAGCTGAACCTGTGGCATATGGAGGTTCCCAGGCTAGGGGTTAAATCGGAGCTACAGCTGCCAGCCTACACCACAGCCACAGCAACGCAGGATCCAAGTCGTGTCTGTGACCTACACCACAGCTCACAGCAAAGCTGGATCCTTAACCCACTGAGCGAGGCCAGGGATCGAACCCGCAACCTCATGGTTCCTAGTCGGATTCATTAACTGCTGTGCCACGACGGGAACTCCACTTATGGTTCTTAATTAAAAACTTAGTCTAAGCTTAATTATCTTGTGGTCATCTACCATCTACAGAAATATTACAGACCTTAAAAAAATGAAACAGATGACAAGAAAAAAAAAATCCATACCTGTTTAGGGATCTGGCCAAAGTTGTTAATGAACCCTATGGTGGCTGTCTCCTTTAATGGGTCATTTATGTTGTAGATATCCACTTGGCCCTCATAGAAAAGATGATGGAAGACATTTACAGCCTCTACTGCAGCAGGACCTTGTTGTTTATAGCCGAAGATTAAGTCAATCCACTCATGCAGGTGGGCACTCACATAATCACATTCCAAAGCCTGTAATTTCCAAACACAGGTTTAGTCACTGGCTGACTTTTATTACTTCCTTAGAAAGTAAAAGCATTGGCCAGTGGTCGATAGAAACGAAGGTAACTAAAAGTTACACAAACAACATTAGTAATTTAAACACATGGGTGCTACACTGCTCAAGGCCCTCTCTTTGTACTGTGGCCAGTGACAACGACATCTCGGTTCCACTGCACAGCGTCCTCTTGTTACCTCACGGTGCACTCTGATGAACTCTCGCGGGTCCCCTTTTGCCCAGGGTGGAAGGATAACATCTCCAAGCTTGGTGCCATTCTGTTTGCAGCCTGTGTGATCGGACACATTGAAAAGAAAATAAAAGAGTGAGATAAATAGTAACTCCACATTAAAGGAACGGAGAAATAGTGGGTGAGATTCATTACCAGAACTATAAAATTTTACTACCAGAAAGGGCCCTCAGAGCTCATCTACTCTGGTATTTCCCCAAGACTGCTCCTCCGAGAGGTTCACTGCTGGCCAAGCTGAGCGGCCCTCGTGGTCAAACGGCTTCAGGAAAGGCTGAGCTAAGCAAGGTTAAAAGTGTTTCTTTCCTGAAGACTCCTCAGAGGCACAGCTCTTCTCGAGGAAGGATATCAGAGACGACATTTCTGAAACGTACCGCACCACAGGACTCCTTCAGGAAAACATTTTAGGGGGCTACCGATCTGAGTTTGGAAAAACTGCACAAACCAATTCAATCCCTTTAACACTTTTCATTTGGAAGACCATTGACAATTTGTCTTAAACATTTGTTTAGGCTTTTCCAGAATGCTAGATGCATGGCGAGTCAACAGCAATTACCTAGTACTGAATTTCTTGCCCCCTGACGTTGTGACAAAATCCTGCCATTCCCACGGAAGAGGAACCAAACTCCTAGGCCACTTTCAGTCTGAATGCTTTCTTGGCTTAAAAGGAAATAAAAGTACCCCAGTCCTCTAGAAATATCTGCAATACACGTGGTGTCTCATATATGATTCTGACGTTCTTGAGAGAACTCTGCAGAACCCACATGCATTTGCTGTGAGGATTCTCATTTACAAAAAACAAAATCTGAAATAAGATAACTTTTTGCTATTATAACATTTAAGAGAGAAAACATTTGGAAAGATTATGGGGCTATCTGGCAGAAACAAAAATACCAAGTTGTGATAATTCATAACCAAGTAATATTTATTCCACATAAACTAATATTTTAAGTCATAGCCACATGATCTTTCCAAATGTCTAAAACAGTAAAAAAAAAAAAAAAAAACTACTGCGAAATCTACTGACAACAAAACATATTAAATGGAACTGACATCCAAGGAAATGGGTTCTTTGTTTTTCTTTTTAAAAAATAAGTCAAAAAGTTAACTTTCGCTTCCAAAGGTTTTCCAAGTGCAAATCAGATGATCATTGCAAATAAATGACTCTATAAATGATAATGTTGACTCATTAGCTTAACAGCAGTTGGTTAAATAAATAGCTGTATTAGAAATTTTTATAAAGAAGTGTAATTGTTCAAATTTTAGAACACAAAAGACAGTTCCAAGTAAGGGACAATAAAAACATTTCCCTTAGAAACAATCTTGTTTGCATCAATGTAGTTTGATTGCTTCCTTATAACGTGATATAAGTGAAAGATATAAAAATCAGTTTGTTTAAAGGAATGTCTTGATTTAGTTCAAAAATTACCATATCATTGAAGAAAAAATAAAACAAGTTATGACAGCCCTTTTTGCCTCTTTCACACCCTTATGACACCCTCCTTGAAATGCCCTCTACACCTAATTTTTTTTTTTTTTTGTCTTTTTAAAGCCGCACCCGTGGCATATGGAGGTTCCCAGGCTAGGGGTCTAACAGGAGCTGTAGCTGCCGGCCTTCACCACAGCCACAGCAACGCATGATCTGAGCCACGTCCGCGACCTACACCACAGCTCATGGCAATGCCAGATCCTTAACCCACTGAGCGAGGCCAGGGATCAAATCTACAACCTCATGGTTCCTAGTCTAATTCGTTAACCACTGAGCCATTACGGGAACTCCATTTCTTTCTTTTTTTTTTTTTTGATGTTTTAAATTTCAATAAAATCCAATTTACCCTTTTTAGTTACTTTTGCTTGCGCTGTTAATCCAAACCCAAGATCACGAAGATCACCCCTGTGTTTTCTGGTTATATAGCTTTCACTTTTATATGCAGTGTTTTCAGAAGTGTCAAGGAAGGAAGGTGATTTATGAAGGAGAGCATGACAAATATACGTGACCTTTCTTTTACTTACTTATTTAAAAGTGGATAATTAGGTTAGGGTTGTAAGCAGTTTGACTAGGACATTTTTGTATCATAAATTATTATAACTAAGTGTTTCTGGAATACTGGGGGAGGTTCCTTCTTTCTGCATCTCTCCGTATTTGTCTCTTTGAAATTGGTGTCCCTAGGGGAGGGAGAACTGGTCTCTAAAGGTGAATTATAAATGAATAATAAGACATTAATGTGCATCCATGTTCAAATGCTGTGTCACATTTGTTGTTTTTCCCTGTTCACCATCACTCTATTCCTTTGACGGACCACCACTCCACCACTCCCTCCAAGTTCTAGAACCTGGTGTTTTCAGCTGCTCAAGGGTAATCAGAGGTACCGATCAGAGGTAACGAAACTCAGTTTCAGGACTTTCACTGGGGCTACTGAGAGAGTCTTATCTTTCACATTGGTTCTGGAGCTATAATTTCACAAGGTTTGAGCTCCTAATGGACAATTAATAAATAAAATCGTATTAAAAAGACCGAGTTCCCATTGTGGTACAGTGGAAACGAATCTGACTAGTATCCATGAGGGTGAGGGTTTGATCCCTGAGTGGGTCGGGGATCAGTGGGTCAGGGATCCGGCACCGTGAGCTGTGGTGTAGGTCGCAGACGCAGCTCACATCTCGTGTCGTTGTGGCTGTGGCCAGCAGCTGCAACTCCAATTCAACTCCTACCCTGGAAACTTCCATATGCTGCAGGTACAGCCCTAAACAAAGAAGAAAAAAAAGAAAAATCACTCATCATATCCAGTATATTAGATATGAACATTCCCTGAATTTTCTATTAAGTTTTATGAGGCAGCATTGACTCTTAAATATGGTATGGTACAAAGGCATGAAAAGAGTGTGAAAAACAGAACAATATCTGGCACGAATATTCCAAAGTAGAAACAATGGAATTTTGATATGTTGTAAAATAAATATTCAGAAACATGGATCAGCAAACTGTGCTCCAAGGAACTGTAGCCAGATTCAAATCTACTTCCTGTAACCACTGGACAATATAAAGAGGGTGGAGTACTGAGGAAATTCCCCTTTTTATTATAAATATTGATTTGCTTCTGTTTTTCTAGAAAACAGTACCCTACCAGAATGAGTAAAAGGGATTTACTTAAAGTTATTCTGAAATTCTAATTTTCAAAACTTATTAGCATGTAAGCTGATAATGCCTCAGGCAATACCAAAGATTTAAACAATATGTAAAAAATCCGCATATTTTAGTTTCAACCATGTTAATTTTCAAATAAAACTTCACCTCACCTTCGTTTTCAATGAACTAATGATATTCTGACCATTAGATGTAATCTGTGTTAATATTTATTTATTTATTTATTTACTGCTTTTTAGGGCTGCACCTGCAGCATATGGAGGTTCCCAGGGTAGGGGTCAAATCGGAGCTATAGCCGCCAGCCTACACCACAGCCACAGCAACCCCAGATCTGAGCTGAGTCTGTGGCCTATACCACAGATCATGGCAGTGCCAGATCCTTAACACACTCAGCAAGGTCAAGGATCGAACCTGCATCCTCATGGATCCTAGTCATCAGATTCGTTAACCACTGAGCCACGACGGGAACTCCCTCTGTGTTAATTTTTAAAAATTTTCAAGACTCCAAGTTTGAAACAGCTATTTGGAGGCAATGAATCTCTTTTTCTTTGCTGTATTTATTCTCACACAGCCAGCTGTAACTATCAGCAGCTGAAGCCACAAGGAAATAGAAACCGAGCAGGAAGATTCCCAAAGACAACCTCTCCCACCGCCAACCACACCCCGTGTCCTCTGCTTCTTATCTGTAGAAATCCTTTTGTCTCCTAGGCCTCCCCCCAGTTCCAAAGAGCACATTTAATCAGAGAAGTCAGGAAATGTAGAAACAAAGGAGAATAGTCAGGTAAGGGAAAATAATAATAGCTTAGCCATAAAACAAAGTTAAGGACCTTTAGGAGTTCCCCGCGTGGCTCAGCAGAAACGAATCTGACTAGCATCCATGAGGACGCAGGTTCGACACCTGGCTTCGCTCACTTGGTTAAGGATCTGGTATTACCATGAGCTGGGGTGTAGGTTGCAGACTCGGCTCCGACCCTGCGTTGCTGTGGCTATGGTATAAGCTGGCAGCTCCAGCTCCGATTCGACCCTTAGCCTGGGAACTTCCATATGCCACGGGTGAGGCCCTAAAAAGACAAAAGACAAAAAAACCCCAGAAGTTAAGAACCTTTAGTTCCTCCTCAAGGGCTACAGACAACATCCTGAAACACATCCTCGAGTTGTTTTACAGACAACTAAAACCCCCACCAGTGCAAGAAGTTAACTACATACTGCCCACCAGCACACAGATCCCAGACCAACTGGAACCAGAAGGCTGATGACTGCGATTCCTGAAATACCGCCCTGTCACCTCCCCACCACCCAGTCACAGAACTGTGCACAAGCTGATCACAGACCCTGTGACCCTCTCCCTCACACTGGCTCGTTTTTAAAAACCCTTCTATGAAAGCCATCGCGAGGGAGCTGGCATCCTTTGAGCGTGAACTGCCCAGGCCCCTGGTCGGCCCCACAGTAAATGCTGTACTTTCCTTCACCACAACCCCGTGTCAGTAGATTAGCTTTAGTGCATCGGGTGAGCGGATCCAAGTTCGCTCTGGTAACAAAATCTTTTGTGGTCGGTATGCACTGCAGACAACTGTCAGAAGAGTGGCATACTTCTATTGCTCGTTTCTTGGCTAACGTTCTTAAGATAGTGCCACGGTGCTACGTACCTAGATCAAAGTTGTTGGAATTGAACAGGAATTCTGGTAAGTAAAAAAATTCTGGGATAAGTTCCTTAACGTCTGCCATGTTGTGCTTTGACGCAGAATACCAGGCCTCGCGGACGCTGTGGAACATCCGGTCAGCCAGGTCAAAGTGGCCCCCCTGCGGGCAGAACGAGAAGGCACCTCTCCGTTAGACGGCAGCTCTCCCCTCACAGCTTCCGAGCTCAAAGGCTTGAAAACCCTCAATAAACATGTTTGGTGACAACTCAGTGTCCCATCATCTACAACAAATACATAAAATTTTAAAGAATCACGCAAAGAAAATTAATTCTTTTCGGAGCACCCCTTAGAAAGGGTGCTCTTGTTTTGCATCAAAGTAAAATCCAAATATAAACATTTTTAAAAAGCTTTTTAAAAAAGGATTAGTTTTCAGAGAGAGGGCAAGACCATAGGGAAAACAGGAGTTCTTCAATTGTTCGATAATGCTCTCCTCAAAAAAAAAAAAAAGAGAGACCCTAATGCAGCCGCCTTACAGTTGGAAACATTCGAGTTACATATGTACTGGACCAATTTTCTAAACTAACATGATGTTCACGTTCTCACACCTACGAGAATCAGGTGGAGAACTAGGAAGGTGATCTAAAAGTTATAGACCGATTAGAGTTCCCTTCGTGGCTCAGTGGTTAACGAATCCGACTAAGAACCATGAGGTTGCGGGTTCGATCCCTGGCCTTGCTCAGTGGGTTAAGGATTTAGCGTTGCCGTGAGCTGTGGTGTAGGTTGCAGACGCAGCTCGGATCCCGCGTTGCTGTGGCTGTGGTGTAGGTTGCAGACACGGCTCGGATCCCGCGTTGCTGTGGCGAAGGCGAGCAGCTACAGCTCCTGTTAGACCCCTAGCCTGGGAACCTCCATACGCCGCGGGTGCGGCCCTAGATAAGGCAAGAAAAAAAAAAGTTATAGATCGATAAAACAAATTCAGACAGAAAAAGGATGTCTTCGGCTGACATAATCTCAGAGATTCGCCACTCCTTTCCTCAAACCCTCTGCGGTGTTTGAGCGAACACTGCGGATTTGCCTTTACGATCGAGTTCACTGTGGGAAACGCAGAGGGCCGCAGCACGGCCACCGCGGCCTCCGGCCACCTGTCCCGTTCTCTCTCAGACCTCGTCCCCCACGGCCTTCCCCTGCAGTCACTCTGCTGCACACACGTGGCTTCCCTGCCGGTCCGCAAACATCGGCACGGCCCAGGCGTGGGGCCCTTCCCCGCCGTGCTCTGCGCCGGACACACGTTCCCCAGGGGTCTGCGCGGGGAGCGCCCTCCCCTCCCTCCAGTTTCCATTCAGACCTCACCTTTTCAAGGAGACCTAGGCTCTGACCATTTTATTTAAAACTGCGTCGTGTCCTCCCCCATTCTCTTCCCTTGCTCTACGTTTTTCTGCAGCATTTACCACGTTCTAAAACATTTTACAATATACTTGTTATGTTTGTCTCCTTCAAGCAAAACAAAGTTCCACAAGGCTGGGCTTCTGTCTTTATTCACTGGTGTCCTCTAAGCACCCGGAGCGGTGCCTGACCTATAGTAGGTATCCCATATATATGTGCTGAATACATGAAAGAAAACGTGAAGAAAAGCAATTATAATACGGAGGACAGCAAATCAGCTAAACTGTATTACTCTTCTTTTTACTGTTTGTTGAGTTCAACCACTTAAGGCTGAATTCCATATACCTGGCTGGAAAGCACATGCTACTTGCTTATTTGACTAAACTTGTTTACTGTGAACAAATTCTACCTTATTTAACAATTTTGGTCCAGTGAAATTCCACTTTCATTCTGTTTCGACTATTTTTGTGACCAAGACTTCACAGGGCTTCTTGTAAGGCAAGATAACAATATTAAAAAAAAGAGCAACAATTTTTAATAGAAGGCTTGAATATAATACAAACCTTCTAAACTTAAGAATTTTACCTGGAGCCTTAGGAATATCTGTGTGAAGGGCTCCATCCTTACTAGATACGAAGCCACAATCATGGCAGATGAATAGTGGGTCCCATAGTGGTAGGCTGGAGTTTCTCCTGGCCAAGAAAATTAAAGCATCATTGAAAAAGAAAGAGCAAATACGAAAAAAAAAAAAAGGTACTAATCAATACATTTGAAAATGCTACTGACATTTGCAGCATAAAAAGCTTTACAATGACACCAAAATCCCTCACTTATATATTTGGCAGTCATCCAATTTGGTATAATTCTGAATGCATCAAGCAATTTGTGTTTTGAGGCTTACTTAACAGATAACTTTTAATAACAAATAATAATATTGATGTACAGTGGCTTTTTATTATGTTCTGGCTTTGCGATGGTATAGATTTCTCTAAATTGTTGTCTGTGAGTATTAGCAACTTTTATTACATATTCTCCTTGTCATGGGAAAAAAAAAGTTCATACAGGGAGTATTAAGCTTAGGCTTTGTATTTTTCCTCCTTTGTTTGCTTTGCCTGTTTGAAGGGGATGCATGATAAACGTTAAACATAATAAATCATAAGTAGACAAACTGTAGTATTAGAGAAGGTAGTCAATTATAACTTTTTTTTTAATGCAAAAGAGTTCTAAAAAGTGCCTCAATAAAATTAAAAGGAGTCAATAAAGGAAAGTATAGTTCCTGGCCTAAACGTGATGAGATAGAAGCATATTATGATGGGAAACTTCTACCCTATACAAAATAGATATACTTACTTTTCTGCCAGTACCTGACAAGCTGCTTAAAATATGCCTTCTAAGCCTGGCCATTAACTGACACACAAAACCTGAATTTTCTATTCTGAAAGTATATGCATATGTAATGATATATAAGCAAAGTGGGGAAAAGACGCAAAGGTATCAGACTCAAAAGGGTGGCCTACTTTTGAAATTTGGATACAAAGTCCCATGACAAGAGAAGTGACTTACCATTAGGATCTTCCCAGTCTTTATATCGCTTCTTATACTGAGCTAATCTTTCATCTGTCTGTGCTCCCATTGGCTTTGCCAGGTTTCTAAAGGTCTTGGGATTTGTAAGATCTACCTCCTAAAACACAAGATGAAAACCCAATTCTAAATTACTATACACACTCTATTCTCACCAAATAGACACAATGGCTATGCAATGATGATTTATAAATGTGCCAGTATCTATGGAGTCACACCGGCAGAAATGGACTCCAAGACAATGCCCTGCACCTATTGGTTATCCATATATTTTACATGCAGGCATGTGACAGTTTGTTAACTGACTCGATTCTGTGCTGGAAATTCAGTGTTCATAGAGGAAGTCACTCAGGATCCACATTTGAGATGAATAGGAGGGAAAACCCTTCCCAGTCTTGGCAAGGGCACAGCAGGAGACTGTGGACACAAAAGCTCCAATTCATCTTTATCCTCCATCACCCACATAACCAGAGGATCAAATCTCCTTTCTGTTCTCTTCCCTGCCTCCCTCTTTCATTGCACCTTTACTTCTGACATTTTCTTCTTGGAAATGAGCAGAAAGTGAAATAAAGTGCTCAATAAACCATTCAGCCCCAAAGACATCATACCAGATCAAGTGACTTCCAAATGAGATGGATTCTTTCAGTCTACCAGACATTATTTTATTTTTTTTTAAATTAAAAAAAAATTTATTATAGTTAATTTACAATGTTCTGTCAATTTCCGCTGTACAACAAAGTGAACCAGTTACATATATGTATACATGCTTTTTCTTACATGATCTTCCATCATGTTCCATCACAACTGACTGGATATAGTTCCCTGCGCTATAGAGCAGGACCTCATTGCTTATCCACTCCAAATGCAATAGTCTGTATCTATTAACCTCAACCTTCCCAGTCCATCCACTCCCTCCCCCTCGGTAATCTCAAGTCTGTTCTCTACAGACATTCTTTTCAAAGTTCATCCCTAGCTGACCTCATTTTGGTTTAAAAAGAAACCAAAATTTACCTCCTAAGGATTTTAAAAGTAGGAATCTGCAGTATGGTACCTGTGGGATACCTAATTTGTGTCCTTTTTAATGGGGCATCATGGCCCACCAATTTTGCCAACTTATATTCTAAAAGTCTTGGATGGGAGAAACTGATCCACATTTACCCATGGAAGTCAAGTTAGTATTTGTTCTCTGAAAATTTACATGCACAACACTTCATTTATACTTTTTGGTTATTTCAGCAAAGATTGAAGTGTATACCAAGTACCAGGCACTGCTCTAGAGGTTGGGACTTGAGAGCCACAGAAGACAGTTTTTGTGTTCAGGAACCTCACAGCTGAGTGGGTCAGACAAAAATCATGACTACAACATGCTGAAGAAGAAATCAGCAGGATACAGCTACAGCGCGGTGTGGGAACAGAGGGGGTTGGAGGCTGAGACAAAAGACAGAGGGCTCCCTGCAGGTGTGCCTGAGTGTGTCCTGCAGGATGAAATACGGCTAACCAGAGGAACCCGCGGACCCGCTGAGGACAGGGAAGATGCGTGTGGGTGAGGGCAGTCCAGACTGGGTGAGAAGCACGTGCAGAGTTGCTGAGAGGTGGAGGGGGGGAGGGGGAGAGAGGGAGAGAGAGGGGG
>PVHT020000886.1:9407795-9425688 GCA_004024745.2 Catagonus wagneri | reverse complement strand
AGGAATGGGGTGGTCCAAACAGCAGTTCTGGGGGTATAGGAGCGATATATCAAGGTCTTAAAACTCTCTGCGTGATTCAATTAGACTTGTTTCTGAAACTGGCTGCTGTTTAGAGGACAGTGACATCCTCCAGTGGATATGAATTTATTAGCACTTCAGGAAATCAAACAGACAGCATGCATTAATGTCCAAGAAATTAGTCAAGTATCCAAAATTTGGACAAGTCCAAGCTAAAGCTTTTCTCATCTTGGGGTAAGTGTCTGTTGAAAACTTTAAACTACAAAGCAAAGAAATCATTTGAGCCACTGCAGTGTCTCTTAATTGCTTTTGAAAATTGTTCCACTTACACAAAATGATTTGAGATTTACCTCTGAGTCATAATCTGCAAGGATCCAGGGAAAGACAGGGTACTGCATGAGATCATTGTATGATCTGCCGGCCAGAGTGTTCAAGTGCATCAAATACTGAAAGTTGCTGATTTCACCTCTCTTGGGAAAGATAAATAAAGATTCATTTTAAAGCAATCAATTATTTCCACTAGGTTCACTTTTATAAAATTTATATGCAAAATGAAGTAAAGGACAGTTTTTTGCAGATTTCAAAAACAATAAAACATTTTGTTTCCCCTAAAAATAACAAAACCAAAACATTGCTCCTATGGTAAATATTTTACAATTTATCAAAGAGCTTTTAACTGTATGACTTATACCTTCTAACTACAAATTACAAGGGAAGCTTACATTTTCATTGAACTTACCTCCCATCTCTGAGTCACAGATTTCTCTCCAACCAGAGTGCTAAGCAACCCAGATCTAAAAACAGTAAATAATTAAATAAATTGTATGCAACGTAATTTTAAATCTGAGTAATTACAAAGCTGAAAATTTTAATTTCAGTGGATCCAAGAACTTTTCAAACTATGGAGGACAACTTATCAGTGGGTCATGAAATCTGTTTAGTGGGTTGTAATAGGCATTATTTTGTTTTTGCTTTTTGTTTTGTTTTTGGCTGCGCCCATGGTATGTTAAGTTCCCAGGCCAGGGAACGAACCAGCACCACAGCAGAGACCCAACCCATTACAAAAGAACTCCTGTGATCAGCATTCTGAAGCACGAAATGACAGACTCAAATTGAAGAAAATAGAGAATATCAGAAGGCATCACTATAGTAAGGAAAATATTTTCTGTGAATTTTAGTCTAGTAGTTATAACTAAGTGTGTGTCTTGGGATGCAATGTAGTGTATTTTTTCTTTTACTATGGGTCATGACAAATCAGTTTGAAAACCTTAGATCTAATTCAACTTTCTACCTTTTAAAACAATCTCTTTACAAACTGATTTAAAGACATTAAATTGGAATAACTGATATAATGTATATTATTGTTGAAAATGAAAATATGAGTATTTTATGACAGGAAGTCATTGCTGTTCAGGAAAATATTCACTTTTTTCTACAGCAGATTTTCCTAGAATGCTATAAAATCCTTAAGGCTTGACAGATTTTAAAAAATATTGATAATTAATAATATGAAGACTGCAAACTAGTCACTGAGCCAGTAGGAAAGCACATAACTATATATTATATTTTATTATCTGAAAGGAAATTAAGAGCTTTGTAAACCTTAGTTTATAAACATATCTAGCTCAAGAGTACAGGTCCTACTTTTCACTTCTGGATAAATTCTTCCCTTCAGGCAAATTGATTATATAGGATACTGTTCCTGGAAAAAGAGCTATGATCATTCCCCAACTTTATAAGAAAGGGGACAATTGAAAAGAAGACTGAAGTTGTAAATGAATTTCTGCTTCTTGCCTTTGAGCTTGAGACAGTTCTTTAAGAACTGCCAACTCAG
Organism: Catagonus wagneri; assembly: GCA_004024745.2. NCBI lineage: Eukaryota > Metazoa > Chordata > Mammalia > Artiodactyla > Tayassuidae > Catagonus > Catagonus wagneri. The sequence continues at coordinate 9,423,836 of PVHT020000886.1, read as the reverse complement.
CACAGAAAGTAGTAAGAACAGTGAAATAGCAAGCTGAAGATTATCTAGGCAGGCAAAAGTACTAGCAATTTGCTTACTAGTAGAAAAGGGCTCAATGCTTTAAGGGGGACTTTCAATTCCTGTATTTATCTTAACAAAAGCACAAATGATTAGGAAGAAACAGAACATGTTGAGGTTAACAAAAGCATAGTGCAGCATTTGTATTTGCTAAATCTCAGCTAAAGAAAAATAAAAACAGTAACTTAAAAGAGAAATATACAAATTTTTAAGATATTTAGATGCATACAAACAAGAATAAAATTTTAGCTCCAAATTATAGAATCCCCAGTAAAGTTTTTAAGTTATTTTTCTACATGCTGTAATAATTAATTTGTAGCCCCGAAGCATTGCTTCTTTATAAAGGGCCACCAGTTCCTGAGTGACTGTAAATGAAGCTGGGTATACGGATTCTTGAAATAGCCATATCATCCAAAAGATTAAAAGCAGCTGAAAGGAGCACAAAAGAACTGCTGACAGGTTTGGACAAACAAAAAGAGAAGTCTAAATTTAAACATCAAAAAAAAAAAGAAGAAAAAACTTGAAAAAATGCGTCAATATACATATGACAAGCAAAGGAATAATACGTTCTACGGAAAAAATCTTATACACGATGATAATAAGAACTCAGAGGAGATGCTAACTAGACTTACTGAGGTGGTCATTTCACAATATATACCAATATTGAATTATTATATTGTACACCTGAAACTAGTACAATGTAAATTATTTCTCCAAAAAAAAAAAAAAAAAATCAAACTATCACCATCACCACCAATAAAGAACTCGGTGGTGGAGTTCCTGTCGTGGCTCAGCGGAAATGAAACCGACTAGGAACCATGAGGTTGTGGGTTCGATCCCTGGCCTCGCTCAGTGGGTTAAGGATCCGGCATGGCTGTGGCTGTGGCTGTGGCTGTGGCTGGCGGCTACAGCTCCGATTAGACCCCTAGCCTGGGAACCTCCACATGCCGCAGGTACGGCCCTAAAAGCAACAAAAAAGGCAAAAAAAAAGAAAAAAAAGAACTCAGTGGAAAAAAAAGGGCAAATGTTATAAGTAATTCATAAATGATAACTTTAAATAGCTAAAAGAATATATACCTAACTCAAGATTACTCATATGGAAAGAAATGCACATAAAAATAGTGTTTTGTGAAATTAGTAAAGATTACAAAGTAAATATAAAAAGCTGGCAAGCATCTACTGAGCTAAGCACACTTACCTACTAATGGTAGGACACAGATGTGTATAGTTTTTATAGAAATCTAGTTGGTCTTGTGTATTAAGAAGCTTAAAATTCATACAATTTTACTAAGGGAACTTTATCCTAAAAATAGAGGGCTCATACTCGCATCATTATAACAAGGAAACCTGGTAAAGATGAATGAGAATGGTTTGTACATACGATGAATGGCTAGCAAATTAAAGCAATGCTCCCAAAGAAGTTTTTAAAAACAGGAGGAAACATTTACATATAATTCTGAATAGAAGATGTAGAAAAAAATTCTGTACTTATTTATAGTATGGACTCAATTACACATATAGGAATATATGCACGCTTAAACGATTACAAAAGAATTGATCAAAATGTGAACTCTGATTTGACATGAGTGACCACTGCATACATTTTCTTTTTTTCTTCTAGTTTCCAGTTTTTAAATATCTTTCTGCAAACCACCAGGGGCAGGGTGAGGGAGAACACTCATTAAAAATACTAATCCAGATATGAATGATTCTAACTTTGCTATTAAACTATAACGTGCAAGAAGCCAATGACGTACCCCTGTTCCACGCTGGTGTTTGGTCGTTGCCCAGATACAGACTCTGAACTGTCAGTTAGCGATGGCACTACAGCCAAAAACCTGGAAAGTTTAAAAATAGCATTAAATTGGAGCTCCCCTTGTGGCTCAACGTCATGAACCTGATTAGTATCCATGAAGATGTGGGTTTGATCCCTGGCCTTGCTCAGTTGCCACGAGCTGTGGTGTAAGCTGCAGATGCAGCTTGGAACCCTCATTGCTGTGGCTTGTGGTGGGCTGGCATCTGCAGCTCTGATTCGACCCCTAGTCTGGGAACTTCCATATGCTGTGGGCGTGGCCCTAATAAGCAAAGAAAAAAAAAAAGCATTAAATTGGAAATGACGTTTCAGTCAGGATCTAATGGGAGGCCTTATCTGCAGCATTGACCCCTCCACTATTTAGTCAATTGCAGGCAAAAGGAATATACAATAATGACAATGTTCTGTTACAAAAAAGGATAAGATGATGGTTTGCCATGTTTATAGCAAAAATCTGTCATTTTGGATTTTTATATATGCAGCCACATTACTGAAAGAAAAAAGCCTTGCCACACTGATTCACAAGAATTCAGTCAACTTAATCATGTCCTAAAGAGTAATTAACAGCTAAATATTAATAGGACAGCAAGTGGTGCTAACAGCAAAACAAATGCTAGGACAGAGACATCACTGACAAGTGAAAATACATACCCTATAAGAACCTTTAGTTTCAGAGTTGCTCATAATGTCAACACAAACGTATTAAAGGCAAAAAAGAATTGTGGGAAAATTCTTGGAATGAATGTGAACCCTGAACGTGGGTTCCTGTATATGAACCCGGGAACATATTCAGAAATTTCTCAGAGAAAGACTAACTCCTCTCCTTTTAACAGCCCGTAGTTAGGAAGAGCAGATAATTTACTAATATTGAAATCAATATCACCTTTAGAAATCAGTAAGAAAGATAACTAAAAAATCAGTCATTTACTTAGCTCTTCCCAATCTACATCCGCAGGCACTTTATTTGAAGAAGCTCCCTCATTTACCACGTGCTCACAGGTATTATTACTGGACTGCAATGATAAGCAATGTTGCGTGGTTTTGGTCATTCCTCATGGAAGTAATGTGAAGAACAAGACTTCTCTAACAGAGGGAATGCCAGATGTATACTACTCTTCAAAGAACAAGGCAAGGCGGTTCATATTACATCGTGGTCAGTTCATAAAAGCCTATTGCTCACACATCCAAAAGACATATTTTCAAGCACTATGGACATATACTGTCTTTCCTTTGTAAGATATAATGTAAACAGAGGTTACAAAAATGAAGTATGGTTGGATCACACCAACTGCTTTGTTTGGCTATGCTGTTTTTTCGAGGATAAAGGTATCCAACCTCCCTTCCAAGGTCAGAGAAAGTCTCACACTTACATAAATTTTCATAAAGTCTAAGGAAGCTCAGGCTCTGCATTCAACAACAAAGTATGGCAGACAGTGTCTTCTTTTTGGTAAATATGAAAGAAGCCTATTTTGAACACTTAGCATTATTTATTAAGCTACGGTTTCATCATCCTGTTACTCTCAGAGACATGGGACTTAGTGATAAAAGTAGCCTTTGATGCTATCTACTATAAGTTACCAAAAGGAAAAACGGTATTTCAAAATAGAATGGCATCGAAAAGAATCTGTTTCAAGAGGCTGCCAAAAATGAAACATTTTCTTCAAAAAAGTCAATTCATGGATCTAATAGTTTTAAAAACTAGCTTTACCCCCTCTACTGCTTCACATAACAGCATTATAAAGTATTCCTAATAAATAATACCTTTGATAGACTTTGTTTCTAATTCCTTTCTGAAAAGCAAGGAGGTAATTCCGTCCATCTCCAGAGAAGACTTCCACAGCAATAGGCTGAAGTCATCAGAGAGAAAAAAACATTAAGAAAATAAAAACAGCAAATTAGGTTACATGTTAAGTTTTCCACTATGAATTTCTATAATACTGAAGTTAACTTGTTGACATAAGAACATTTTTAGTCATGAATTTCCAGTGGCAAATTAAATTACAAGATAAATAGAGCCAATTTGTTCAGTTCAATTTGTTTCTTAAATCTTTTAAGAGGATAATAGTAAAATAATTACAAAATCGTAATTTTACACATTTATAGTAAGAATGCAATTTTTATATTAAAAGTATGATATGAATTTGAATAGCTAGAGGGAAAGATGGATAACAAAGATTTCACTCAAAGTTTTATTAGACTTTGTTTTAAAAAAAAAAAGAGAAAGATTATGTATTACATACACTAATGCATCCACATGACATGAGTTTGCCTAGCACACAACCAAATCTAAGGAATACTCCAAGAAATAATGTTCGAATAAAGGAAGATGACAAAACAGTGGTTACTACTCAACCAGCTCACCTGCAGCAGATACCGCCTTTTATGCACTTCTTTGATATCTTCATATGCAAAAATGCTACACGTTCTCTTGAGCTGACTGGGGCCTTGCCTGGCTCCTCTAGGGATGATTGGCTCGTGCATACTATAGGAAGCAGAGAGAGAGAAAGGAGATAACAAAAACACGGCAAGAGATAAATTCACTATTCAACAAAACGTGTTATTTTCACATGTGAAGTGGAACAGGGAACAATATATCATAATATTTCATTCAAAAAAAAATCTTCATGAGAATAATTTGTTAGCTACTCAACATACAAGCAACCCTCTTTGGTGACTATAACTGAAAAAGCCCTATTCTTGCTGTCACAGCTAATCTGTCAGGCACAGCTGGCACAATGCCTAGGCCAATATAATTTTAGGGGTCCAAGAAATTTTTTTTTTTTTTAGAGCTGCACCCACAGCGTATGCAAATTCCCAGGTTAGGGGTCAAATGAGAGCTGCAGTTCCCATAACAGGAACTCCCGGGGCCCCAGAAAATGTTTTAATATATAATATGGATATATTCATCTTTAAACCAACCCGATCACAAAACATAGTCTAAAATTTTTTTATGGAGGAAAAAGCCCACAGAGGTCATAATATGGCCCTGGTTGCTGCTGAAAGTAATTATTTGAAATGTCTCCTAGGAGTCCCATTGTGGCTCAGTGGTTAACAAATCTGACTAGTATCCATGAGGATGCAGGTTCGATCCCTGACCTTGCTCAGTGGATTAAGGATCCGGCATTGCCATGAGCTGTGGTGTAGGTCACAGAAGTGGCTCGGATCCTGTGTTGCTGGGCTCTGGCACAGGCCAGCAGCTACAGCTCCGACTGGACCCCTAGCCTGGGAACCTCCATATGCCGTGAGTGCAGCCCTAAAAAAAAAAAATCTCCGAGGAATGAACTACAGAGACCATGTCTACATTCAAAGTGTGTGTCAGGTTTTCAAAATGCTGAAGGAAGAGAAGCACATGATGATTTTCTAAGCCTTAAGCTTTTTATCTTCCTTTGAGTTTGTCTGCCTCTGGGTTACCCACTACCATGTCCACCATAAGACTGGCAGAAGAAAAAGGAAGATGGATAAACTCAGCTAATTCCTGACTGAGTTTCAGTCACACTGCTTCTAGGCTATTCAGAGGATGCGGTCACTGACATCTGACAGTGTTGTACAGCTGCTTGCATTTTCTCTACAATTGTGTTTGTAATGAAATTGGAAAAAAGCAAATAATTCAGAATAACTTTATAAAGATTGTAATACAAAGAACTTGGTGTCTAGTGCCATGAATGCATAGCAGTAAATTTTATTTAGCTTTCATTTTGATAAATACAGCAGATTTTCCCCTTAAACCTTGAAATAACTATTACTCTTGTGACTCACTAATGATGGATAATGGATACACCCAAACTGAGAGATAACCTTAAAGAAAATACAATTTTGGCATTTAAGAAAAAATTATGTAAGCACATTGTTTTCTAAAAATAGCTGTACTGGAGTTCCTGTTGTGGCTTAGCGGAAACGAATTTGACTAGTATCCTTGAAGACAAAGGTTTGCTCCCTGGCCTTGCTCAGGGTTAAGGATCCGGCGTTGCCGTGAGCTGTGGTTTAGGTTGCAGATGTTGCTCGGATCCCGAGTTGCTGTGGCTGTGGCGTAGACTGGGGGTTACAGCTCCAATTCGACCCCTAGTCTGGGAAACTCCATATGCCAAGGGTACAGCCCTAAAAAGACAAAAAAATGAAAAAATAAAAATAGCTGTATTTTGAGTCTCTTCATTCATTTACTTACTTTGGAGGTAAGGTTTCAATATCTCTTATTTCCCTGGTTGCTGTCATTGTAAATCCATCGATCACATAAAAATGTTCTTTACCAAACAGAAGTAGCCCCTCACTGGTATCCAGGCCCTGGACTCGAGCACAGCGGTACATATGTTGGATCTGTAAAGAAAACCACAAACGTTTATTAATATCATTTAAAAAATGGCAAGTAATTTTTTTATGTAAATGAAGCAAAGTGTTTTTAAACATAGATTCTATGGGCAAATAAGATTTTACTAAGGTGTCAATCTGTGATGGCATCCCTTGAGTGAAGCATCTTAACAAGAATAGCCAAGGGAGTTCCCGTTGTGGCTCAGGGGGTTAAGAAGCCAACACAGTGTCCATGAGGATGTGGGTTCGATCCCTGGCTTTGCTCAGTGGGCTAAGGATCAGGCGTTGCTGCAAACTGTGACACAGGTCACAGATGTGGCTCAAATCCTGTGTTGCTGTGGCTGTGGCATAGGCTGGCAGCTGCAGCTCCAATTTGACCCCTACCCCAGGAACTTCCATATGCCGCAAGCGTGGCTATTAAAAAAAATAAAAGGGGGGGGGATAGCCAAGATTGCAGTCTGATTTGCAGTTGACTTCAGAAAAAGGAAGCAACTTGTATCCACCCACCCAATCCATTTCTCCTAGTAGTCACTGAGTACTCACTCTGGCCCAGGCACATGTGTACTATGCTCTACGGTCAGTGAACAAGTTAGACAAGGAAGGAGACAGACAGACAAGCTTTGCAGGAAAGGGAGCTGAGGCATGCGTTAGGACTGTGCCCTTGGCCAGGCAGGGTGGTACGGAGTGAAAGGGTATGCAGAGCCTGACAATCCTGAGTGAATTCCCAGCTTTGTCACTTCACTAGAGATTTGGTCAAATTTCTTAATGGCACTGGGCTTCCATGGCTTCATGTAAAAATTTCAAATATACTTCATTGGCTTATTGTGCGAATGAGTGATAGCGTGAAAATAATGTACAAGATCAAGTTAGGGATTGTTGACTGTCTTCTCTTCCATATGGCTTACTTTCTTCTTTTTCCATAACAACCCCTGAAAACTGGAGCTGGGGAATTTGTTTCTATTCACTGTCCATGGGATTTGGCCTGCCTGGCAGACTGCTGTACCATTGTAAAAAGCCAAACTTGGCAGAAGTTGTGTTTTCCTCATACAAGGAAGGAATCGCTAAATCTCTCAATGTCAGCATTGTTTTCTTTCCAACAGGCAGGAGCTAGTTCTTAGTAAAAATTCTTTCTTGCTTACACTCAGTTCAACATGAGTCAAGGAAAAAATATCAGCAACTAAATCAGAGTCAAACAAATGTCAAATAAATGTCAGTCTAAATACATTTCCTGCACTATTCAAACTTAAAGCAATTAGAGGAAAAACTGTACTCACAAAATAAAAAGTTTAAAAGCTGACAACATTAGAAAATAGATTTTCTAAAATATGCATATATATGTGAATTTTCATCACACTTGAACTACTTCAATAATAAAAATGCAACTACAATGGAAAAAACAAAAATCTTAAAATAATAAAAATGTAGAATGTTACAGGAAAAATACTGACATGCTTTTAAAATAACTCTATTTTAAGTATAATATACATACAGGAAAATATTTCCTAAGTGCACAGCTTGATGAACTTTCAAATGCCTAAAATGTGATGCAACCAGCATTCAGGTCAAGAAGCGAAACAATCCCAAGACCCCAGAAGCCTCTCTTTTACTCCCTTCATAGCGAATGTACTTTTATAGTTACATGATTTTTTTATGTTTTTATTCAAGATCAGACAGGCCATATATTTGAATTGAATTAAAAAAACTAAACCCTGGGAGTTCCCACTGTGGGCCCAGTGGTAACAAGCCCAACTAGTATCCAGGAGGATGTGGATTTGACCCCTGGACTTGCTCAGTGGGTTGGGAATCTGCTGTTGTCAGCCGTGACCCTGTGGTGTAGGTCACAGATGCGGCTCAGATTCTGAGTGGCTGTGGCTGTGCAAAAGGCCAGCAGCTACAGCTCCAATTTGATCTCTAGCCTGGGAACTTCCACATGCCGCAAGTGCGACCCAAAAAAGAACAACAACAACCACAAAAATTAAACCCTAATTTCTACCTACTATTTCTTCGTGGGTATGATTTCAAGGGTTATACCAAGATCTAAGATAACAGGCAAAAACAACCTCTAAAAAAGGTGATACTCACTACACATTCAATTCATTCATTCTTTCATCCCTTTATCCCTTTATTTATTCAACTAATCACACCTTCATTTGAGGTTTACTGGGTGGTTGAAACTGTCTAAGGCACTGAGATGGAAATAAACAGTGCCTGCCTGTAAAGAGCTCACTGGGAGAAGAGACAGACACAGGAATAAATAACTTAATAAAAATTAGTGATATACAGAAGGCTTTATAAAAGTAAAAAAAGGAGGGTCTAGAAGTTTGAGCTGGCAAGACAATGACGGAATCCCCCTATGTGTGAGTAATAAAGACATCCAGATAAATGAGGTCGTATCGAGTGGGAATTACCAGGACAGACGTTATGCAAATGATGGAGAGAGGTGCATCTGGGCAGAGAGCACACTAAGTGCGGAGGAAAGAAATAACGCCATGGAAGTAGTGAACTGCAAGGCACAAAACGCTGCAGGGGCTCAGGTTACGTGGAGGAGTCAGGAAAGTGAGCTTGGAGGGGTCGGCAGGGTGTAGGAGGTGAGAAAGAAATAGAAAGGCGAGGAGTCCTCTGCGAATGAAGGAGAACAGGGGTTAAGTACAGGCTGGAGAGGGTGGTACGGGCTCGCCGAAGCTGCTTGTGCGGTTACTGGAATTACGGAGGTGGAGCAAGAAACACAAGGCCAACTTACTGAATGGGTTCTGTACACGGGCCTGAAACGGAATTATGACAAGAGCTGCAGCCTAATAAAGGGTACAGAGGAAGAACTAGGCGTCAACTGCTAGTACTGTAGCTGATGAAACGTGCTGTTCGGTGTGCTCAGAGGGCAGGAACTGCTGAGGGCCACAGACGCGGAGTACTGAACCCCACGGGGTGCCTCATGCTTATTCAATGACGAGGCTAAAACATTTACCTCTGGCCATCAGATAAACACCCTTCGTCTAGTCTTGTCAAATGGAAACCAGCCACTTAACACAACCCCTCTCTTTCAGAAGCACAGCACCTTCTCTCCCTCCTCTAACAGGCGCAGCAGGGTGGCATTGTCCGTTTTCTCCTCCTCGTCTATGGAGCTGCCCTCCGCGATCTGGTCCTGCAGCTGCTCCTGGGTCTCCTCGTCACCTCCGTCAGGCGCAGATCGAGACCGTTTTAGAGGAGGCTTGACCAGTCCTGCAGGGGAAGAGCCAAGAGGGTCATGTGGTTTTGCGGGGGCCTTTTGGGGAGCAGTTTCGTCTCACGCAGTCCCTCCTCTCCTTTTCCAACTTGGGATAACTCTGGAAGGCATGGGGAGGCAGCACAGGCCAGGGGTCTGCAGCACAGGCTCCAGAGTAACGGCCGCGATCTTGAAGTATGATTTGTTGCTTCTGAACCTCGTGTCTTATCTATAAAACCGGGACAAGGATACTACCTACCTTGTTTGTGTGGAAGACTGTTGGAGGACTAAATGAGGTAATTCATATAAAGTGCTTAGTATCACGCATGATGATTGGTAATTTCTCAATAAATGTCAAGACGATGATGAATGAACAGAGAGCTTTAGCATAATGAATGGTAAGAGTGGTTGGTGCCAATGGACAGGTGTCATTGAGGGGATACCACCAATAAATGATCAATCATTATCAGAAACAAAAAAAATAAGGACAGCAAGTTATACACATTGTTATAAGAGATCTCACTTACTTGGAGAGCCCAGGAGGACTTTTCAAGACTCATTTTACAAGTGACAGTATAGTCATTTATATATGAATGAATTTGATTAAATTATCAGGTCATGAATAATAAGAACATAATTCTTTTTAATACAGAGCCAGGTAATTTAATTTGCCAAATAAGTTAACATTTTATTGCCTGTGTTTTGATAATTTTATTAATAAACAAAGAAGGAGAAATTAAAATCAGCTGATGAGAGTAACCACTGACATCCTAAAGTATAGGAAGCACTCACAATAAACTCTAACACTCACATTTAATTTACCCTTCTTTAATTGTACCAACAAAGTAATGTTAACTTTACCATACAGTTGCTCTAACAGTTTTAGAAAAACATAAGTCACCCTGTTAGAATCCTATTCTTTGAACACAAGTTATCAAAGTTCTGCTTTGCCTTGGGAAGAACCTTATTTTCACATATGACAGAGTATAATAAATAAGAAAGAAAAATCAAGTCTTGCTGAGAATAAACACAAGGGGGAAAAGCTTACAGCTGCTTTACTTTTAGTTCAATGAACCAAAACTTTCAACTCTACATCTAGCATAACATCTTGTATATCCTAGTTGTGACACTGGTATTTGTGGTTTTAGCTCAATTAGAGATGAGGAAAATGAGGCCAAGAGAAGTCAAATGCCAATGACCCCAACACAAGTCCTCACAAACTCTATGAACTGTATACCTCGGTTACAGCCAGTAAGTAACAGCTTTGGAACCATGTCAATAACTCTGCTTGGTGCAGTGTCAAGAAATGAGAAGCCTGAAAACTCTTTTCAATTACTAAACATCTCAGGAACTCTATGAACATGTCAGATTGATTACGACATGTTTAGCAATTCATAGCCGTCGCGAAAGACAACAGGCATAATGGGAGAAACTGATCAAAATCGTAGAGAAGTGTTTTTTTGTTGACATGGTTTTTATCTACAGGATCTGAAAATAATTTTTAATTTACAGTCTTTAATTTATATTTTAGGGCTTTATCTGTGGAATAGGCCAAGACTTCTGAATTCATGATAAGTTAGAGGCTTAAAAAATTAAAACGATGGATTGATTTACTTATTCAATAGTGAAATGAATCCTCATTTTGTGCTAGGCATGTGCCAAAATCTATAAAGTGAGAAGAGAAGTAATCTCTGCCTCTAAGAAACTCATAACTTAGAGGAAAAAATGCAGTGAGAGGAATTACTGAAATTGCTGTGAGAGATATAAGCCAAGTGCTACTGGAGGACAGGGGAGCTGGAAAAGGCTTCAGAGGACAGGTTGGTATCTTCAAGACTGGGCAGCTCCAGATCATGGAGAAACTGGAGGAAGGGGGCTGAGGGCCTACATATGGATTACGGGAACCAAGAGTCCATGGCTATTTGTGTCCAATTTGCCATTTTAAGCACATTTCACTAAGCTCCTAGAGTAGAGCTTTGGGATAATGTCTCTTAAATCACAGGAAGAAAGACCATTGTTTCTTAATGATGGATAGCATGCACTAGGTGACACGTTTAACGGTTGTTTTAATTTTGTAAATATTTATCAGGAAGGATCTTAACTTAAAATATGAGGCACCACTAAGAATTCTACAAGATACAACTAAAAAACTATCAAGCCAACGGGCACATTACACTCATCTGTGTAAAGAAAATAAAGAAAAGCCAGTCTCTCTAGTTCTGATATAGAAATCCGCTTTAAGAACCTAAGATGGTAAGTAGGTATGGTTTCTTCCAAGGTCGGCCCTGTTGTTTACACTTGCTAATCTTTCCACGTAGAGTCAGGTAGAAGGAACACTCCCAACGGTTTGTATTTTTTTAATTACAATTTTTAAAAAATTTAAAATTTTTCTTATGGCTGCCCCTATGGTACGTGGAAGTTCCTTGGGCTAGGGGCTGAAGTGGAGCTATAGCTGATGCCTACGCCACAGCCACAGCAACGCTGGATCTGAGTCACATCTGCGACCTATGGGTTTTTCATTAAAATCAGAGAGGAAGGCTGACCTTTGACTTTTGCAATAGTGTCTTCTCCGTGCTCCGGTTCTTGCTGCGTGGCTTCCTCTGAACTCTCTACAATGGCATCCTGGACGATGGCCGGGTTGCCGGAGGCTAGGCGCATGTAGTATTCTTTGCTGTCATAACTTACAGCTCTTCTGTATCGAGCAGGTTTCTAAGAAACAACAAAAGGAAAGAATTCAGATAATTTATCTTTAAGAACTAACAGACTGTACTTAGACACGGTGAGTCCACAGAGTTCTGGGCTAAGTTTCTCTACTTTTAAATTGCACTGATTTTTTAAAAGACATATATAAAACAACAATATTAGCAGTCTTGTTCTTCCTGAAAAAAGAAATAAACCATCTTTAGTCAGTGTTTTCACGTTAGTACCATAGAGCCTCACTGGTGAAACAGCACAGTAGAGAGAACGCCCAATGTCAGAAAGCATCAAGTTGCAAGGTGGTGTCTAGTTTGGGAAGAGCCTGGAACTCTGCTCCTGCCCCAAGGAAGGGAAACAGGTTAGGCCCAAAGGGCCATCCATCCAGTTGGAATTACCCATGCAAGTTATTTGGAAGTAGAGACCCAGAACTGCCCTGTTCCTACCCACATTCCCGTGTCTCACTGGAACTCTGGAAATGGCCTAAACCTTCGGGTCCTGACGCAACATGGGATCAACCAGCTTCAGGCCAGATAACACCATTTGGCAGGCCTGCTGCTCTGAGCTGGTGTTTCTGATTGGCTAAAGTATCCTTGTTATTTGTTGTGTAAAAGAATATGGTCTAAAAACTTAGTATAACAAGAACATATGTAAGCCCATTTTGAAGAAGAAATTAATTACCTAGAAATATTAGAAGAGATTAAATTTATGGTGTACAAAAGCATTTCCTTTTTAGAATAATTAATATTTATCGTAAAACCAGGTTGGTTGTCCAACTGACTCAAACCTTTTTCTTCTTGAAAGCATAGACAACGAAAAATTAAGGTCTAAAATTTCCTACAAAAATGTAAAAACCACAGGGAAAAGTTTCCATTGTACAAGTCCCTTGATAAGAATTAGATCCAGACTTTGAATTAACAATTAAGAAAAAGACAAGCGTTTGAAACCTACTTTAAAACCTTCCCTTTTTAAACATTATCTTAACATTTCCTTTCTTACCAATAAGGATATCAAATTGAAAATATTCTATCAGCCTAACTTAAGTAGTTAATATGTATTGTCTACAATAATGCTTGTTTCAAGTAAGACTTAAAAAAAAATATTTTTCAACTGAAGTGGAAACAAGTGTCCAACTGGTTGGAATATTTAAACCAAAACACTGAACCAATTTTGAGATGAAAAGATGCCTAACTCAAGCCACCGTTACCCTTCTTTTAACTTCAGGTATAGAGTCGGGGAATGAAGGGAGCTGTAAGCTGACTGAAGAATGATATGCAGCAAATGAAATATGTTGTACAACACAGAGATGTACTGAAGTGATATAAAATCATATTACAGTTATAGAAGGATCAGTCTGATGAGCAAATAACAATATTGCAGTATTTTTGAAATAAAAGCAAGGTAGTAAATTTTGTACAATAACAAGTCTCTACATGAGGTATAAAAATTATCAACTCAAAATTGTTCATTTTTCTAAAAAATTAAAGCATAGTTAGTGATGGGCAAGACGATAATTAATAGATGTGGAACAACATCTATTAGTGATTTCGCTTCCAACTTAAATTTGGAATGGCAGGCATTTTTCCTTACATATTTTGAGGTATAGTTCTGTGTTCTGAAGAACCCCATTTTTAAACTGAATTATATACTGACTCTTCCTGGGAAAAGTAAACAATTACAAAAATTTAAACTAATTAAAATAAATTAAAATCGTGTTTTAAAAGGTGATTATACACTCTCAGTTGCCATTTAGCTCCTTCTGATTGAAAAAGTAATTTTAAAAGAGGACGCGTTTGCATTCTCAAAATACACAGACTATCTGGAAGAATCAAAGGAGTAACTGAAAAACCACAAGTTGGTGGTGTCTGGCTGCCCATTACTAACATGCCTTGGGACTTGTTAGTTGGCGTGTGAAGCGGTGCGCTTTTCCTGTGACAGCAGTGAACCTCAGCCTGTTAGTGAGCAGCATACAGACCCCAGAAGGCTATCAGAACGAAGCTGAGACTAGCGCATCTGTCAGCTTGAAGGAGACTAACTTTTCAACTCTAAGGGACTTACAGAAGCAATAAATTGAAAGTCAGTCCTTTAGGTTAGTCTAGTCTACCATGCACTAAAATCAAACCAATATAAAACAAACGAAAATTTAAAAAATATAACTGCAAGTATTTTGCATTCTTTTATGGTAATTTGTGTTTTACCTTTTGAGGAATGATATCATCGGGTGTCTCAGGCTGTTTACTTGGGACCTCAGACTGAAAACAGGGTATTAAAGTATAGACACATCAGAAAAAAAATAACAAACAACACAAAAATAAAATATTCTTGAGGGCTGTATGAAATATGGAGAATTCACACTACTTGAAATAATCACCTAGCATCCTGTGATTATTTTCTCAATGACCAAAAGTAGTTTTCAAGTAAAATTTAAGTGCACTAAAATTCTCAAGGCTATTGAGCAGGCTGAACTTAAAACTCACACAGACAGAATTTCAGCACAGGCTGCCAGTGGCATGGATGATTTACAGTCGTCTCTCTACACAGTGTCACAAAGAAAAAAAAAAAAAAACAGAAAAGCGACTAGAACTTACGGCTAGTATTATCTCCCACCTACCTTTTTCTGTGTTTATCCCCAGATTTGTTTTGTAACAAAAACAACTGGTTTAAGCTATTATCTACAATATCCCATACTGCAGAGATCACTAAGGGCTTGTCACTGAAAAGATATCTCTCCCTAAAAGCCCAAGGACCAATCTCCTTTGAAGCCCTCACAGCCATGACCTTTGAGAGGCTAAAACAAAAGGGAGCCTGGATCATCAGCCTTCGAATCAAAAATTTTGGGGAAAAACAAAGTCCTTTTAAAAGAATTAGGTAGTGGCTTTCTATTTTATTTTCAGAATAAAATCTTGATTTACAAGAAGGTAATTTCTGCTGAGCTGGACTGTGTGGCTTATGCATGTAAACACACAGATAGTTAGAGAGAGACTATAACAGACTCCAGAGTCATTTCAATTTTCTTCCTTCTAATTGTTTTTACCTGGAGATGACTTCTGGTACTCTTCCCCTACACTAATTTTGAGCAGGCGAAATGCCTTCATGAATGTTTGCTTTCTTTGGCAAAACAAACACTGAACTACTGGCCATACTTTCAAATACTTCACATGGTTTTAGTAAACCTCTCCCCTTAAAATACAACTTTTAAAAGCATACTTTGTATTGAAAGATAATCTTGAAAATATACAACCATGTTCTCAATCTTGGTAAAGGTTTGGACTACACAAGTATATGTTACACATTGGTTAAAGCTCACTGAATGGTACATTTCAGATCTATATATTTCAATGCATGTAAAATGTACAACAAAAGAGAATTATGAACAGGTATGTTTAGGGGTGAAGGGTACGGATTCTGCAACTTAATATGAAATTAATTAAAAAAAAAACAAGACAGATCACTGGGTAGATATGTGATAAATCAACATGGCAAATGGATCAATTACTATTTGCAAACCCAATTCTGCTGCGTAGTATATACCCCCACTCGGAATGTGGGCAGGGTTAGACGCACACACTTGTGTTTTCCTGTGGCATCTGGCACCAGCGCTGGTTTAATACATAAATTGACTGACTGAGGTTCTTATTTTATTAAAAGGCACAGCATTCAATAGCAAAGATAAATGCTATACTAATAATTTTAGTACTGTCACAGCTCTTTAAAAATTTCTGTAACTAAATTATTGTAATTATGTTTATACAGAAATTTAAAAATTTTCAGTCAGAATTTCTAGAAAATAATTTTATAGTCCCTTTACTATCAATTTTTCTATACTGCTGGCAGTAGAATTTCCTGACATATAAAAATATATGTGGAGGCAGCCACATGAGAATTCCTTAATTAGAAAAGGAATTTCATGTTAAGTTGTTTACCCTTCTGCCCCAAGCAGCTCAACATTAACAGGTAAACAGTAATTCTTTAAAATGAT
>PVHT020000886.1:9347574-9406795 GCA_004024745.2 Catagonus wagneri | reverse complement strand
CTAGAAAATAATTTTATAGTCCCTTTACTATCAATTTTTCTATACTGCTGGCAGTAGAATTTCCTGACATATAAAAATATATGTGGAGGCAGCCACATGAGAATTCCTTAATTAGAAAAGGAATTTCATGTTAAGTTGTTTACCCTTCTGCCCCAAGCAGCTCAACATTAACAGGTAAACAGTAATTCTTTAAAATGATATTTGCAAAGAAGAGTAAATTTGTTTGAGATTATTATTTTGTGAAAATAAGGGGATTACAGAATTAAAGTCTAGCGTTAGTACTTAAATGTCATTTTTTAAATGGAAAAATACAGAATTTCACTCTCCTTCCTAAGAGTCAGAGTAGTGAGTCCACTGCTTAAGAACAACCAGATTTTGTATTTTCAGCATATCCCAGGCTCACATCTTAATATTTATAATTAATATCACCTCTTAAAATACAGAATTATGGCGCAATTCAGTAGAGCTATTTTAGTTTTGAAAATTATCCCCCAAGGAAAGTCACTGTGCAAAAAGGATGCATGATTTTTATGTGAGAACAGAGAATTTTCCACATGTACACAACTTTTCTCAGGACAAAAATAATTACTACTGTTGTTCTCATTAAAATACTTTTAGTTGATAAACTTTCCAAGTTAAGTATGTGGCAAGTGAAACACTAAAGTATGTTCTCATTTTTACAAACATCTAATTTAAAAATGCAAAAATAAAGTTCAAAACATAATACCAAGTAAGTTATTTTTTGATACACTACGCAGCTTTATCCAAGTTTAAGAAACAAAACTTTAATGACCAAAGAAATAATCACTTGATCCATTCCTAACACATCAAAGATTTTAAATAAGAAAATTTTTAAATCATCACTGTATTTGTTCAGCTCAAGCAACTGGACTAAAAATTTAAATGTTACTTAAAACAGTAATTGTTCTTAATAAGGCAAAGATCAAGTCATTTGTCTTTACTCCGGGGAAAGCCTATTTTACCTTTCAAGAGGTGTCAAAAGCAATTTTTAGGTTGCACCTGTTATATCTGATGTATCTGTTATATCACAAAAAGTACTGCCTGTATTTTATAAACGTTAGTGCACAGAGGGCAATGCATTTATGGGACTGAAAGGGAGGCCCTGAATGATCTCTAACTCTGGGAGGCAACGTTTAATACAGTTCAAAGCAGAGGAGGGTTTACTATGCGGTTAATGAAGCTTATGGCTCAACAGCCCTCACTTCCCGTCCTTTTAAAACCTTGGGAGAGGGGCCCCGGTAATCTTGTATTCAAAATTTTATATTCTTTTCTTACAGAGCCTTCTTCAAGTTACATAAACTTTATGCCCTATAAAATGAGACTCTAGCCCTTTTAGGTAGAAAAATAGCTAGGAAAATTCAGCAAGAATGCTGAAAGGGAAGCAAGGGACAAACTCTAACTTAGGAAGAAAGTACTCGTAAGTCCATTCAGTCAGCATTTATTAAGTTCTAGATACTCTTTAACACTAGAGAGACAAAACCTAGTATATGCTTCCTGTCTGGAAGAAATTCAGTTTACGGATAATGTCTCAAAACTACCAGAGATCGAAGCTTTTTCTTTTCCAAAAGTGATTCAACTTCTGAGGAGCTGTCAACCTATACTCAATATATCACACTAGCTGTGACCTCAAAGAGGTTCCTTAACTTTTCTAGGTTTCTAGATCTCACCTGTAAAATTGGGATAATAATAAAACTATACTTCAGAGGGCTGGTATGAGACCTAAGAGAAACTGCAAGTAAACAGCTCTGCAGAGCAACGAGCTTACTGTGCTTTCTAAGTATCTGCTCTTCTTTTTATTTTTATTTTTTGTCTTTTTGCCTTTTTCTAGGGCCGCACCCGCAGCATATGGAGGTTCCCAGGCTAGGGGTCTAATCGGAGCTGTAGCCGCCGGCCTTCACCACAGCCACAGCAACGTGGGATCCGAGCCGCGTCTGCAACCTACACCACAGCTCACAGTAACACTGGATCCTTAACCCACTGGGCGATGCCAGGGATCGAACCCGCAACCTCATGGTTCCTAGTTGGACTCGTTTACCACTGAGCCAAGACAGGAACTCCTCTTCTTTTTAAATATCCAAACAGAAGTTTGTGGGACAGCAGTTGCTTCTACTTTGTGGAATTTTCTTTGCTGTTAACATTGCCAGTCTGCACATTTCATAAAATACAAATGGACATTTGGTGGCATTTCAAATTTTCAAAAGATTTTGGACTAGAATACCAAAATCATTATTCATTCAGAAAAATTCCATTACAGCAGATTAACCTTGACTTGTGTGTGAACTAAGCAGCACGAATTCCACAATTTGCGACTGTTTCCCCTTCCCACTTGCTTTTCCTTTTTTGTAAACGTATCTCCAACATTTCTTGACTGCCTTGTATTTCCCAATATGTAACCCATCTGGTAAAAAAAAAAAAGTTCCATATGGTACATACTTATTTCTGAGACTATCTGTTTAGATTTTATAGGCTGGTGAACTCCTTTGCTTAGGTAAAATGCCAATGATATTAAGGTAGTAAGTGTGAACTCCAAATAGGTTATTTTGTTTTTTACCTGATATAGAACTTCAAATATACTTTGTAAAACAAGTGACACTGCTATAAAGAAGGAAAGGAGCAAAGACAATAAAAAAAAATACTATGGTTATGTAACTGAAAAAAATATATGCCTTAGTTAAAAATAGTGAATGGTCATGCATCTAGGAGGGCATATCCATCTTTTATTTTTGTAATCTTGAAAGGATTCAATTTGAATGAGTGTTGACTCAGTAAGCAATACTTTACCAAACTGCTACGGGTTTAAATTCTTATTCAATTATTTATTTGGGGAAAAGAGATGAAGAATTAGAGACTGCTGTTTTGTGCTGACAAGCACAGATGCTATTAAAAGGCTGTAAAAACACGAGTGGATTTTTTTTTTTTTTACATCGTGTGCTAGTATTAGAAATTATAGTGCTTTAAGTTACAACTTTACCAAATATGGCATTCTATTTTTTTTCTTCTTTCTTTTTATGACCACACCTGTAGCATACGGAAGCTCCCAGGCTAGGGGTTGAATCAGAGCTGCAGATGCTGGCCTACACCACAGCCACAGCAACACCAGATCCGAGCTGCATCTGTGACCTATGCCACAGATGTGGCAAAGACAGATCCTTAACCTACTGAGTGAGGCCAGGGATCAAACCTACATCCTCACACAGACAACACCGGATACTTACTCTGCTGAGCCACACTGGGAATTCCAAATATGGCATTCTTTTTTTTTTTTTTTTGTCTTTTTGCCTTCTCTAGGGCCACATTCGCAGCATATGGAGGTTCCCAGGATAGGGGTCTAATTGGAGCTGCAGCCGCCGGCCTAAGCCACAGCCACAGTAATGCCAGATCTGAACCACGTCTGCAACCTACATCACAGCTCATGGCAACGCCGGATCCTTAACCCACTGAGCGAGGCCAGGGATCGAACACGCAACGTCATGGTTCCTAGTCGGATTCGTCAACCACTGAGCCATGACGGGAACTCCCGAGTATGGCATTCTTAACAGAATGGAATAGTTTTGAGAAATATAAACTTTAGGAAGCTACCTTTAAAAATCTTAAATAACTATATATTAGCAGATCTAAGATCTATATTCTAAGTGGCATCAGGACAAATGTGGAGTCAGCTGGTACAAGATAAATGGAGCCAGGGTTCTGGCAGAGAGAAAAAGAGGCACTGAAACAATACAAGCTGTCTCATGTTATATGATCTGAACTACTTATGAGAAGACCCAAAGTGCCTAGTCTCCTTTATAAATCCATCTTCAGTTGTCGACAGAGTCATACTGAAGTCAAGAATGTCAAAGTACTCGAACCATGAAGAGCTTCTCTTCTTAAATCTGGAGTGACTTTACTGAGGAAAACTGTATTTTCTCCAATGTAAAAATCATGACTCTGGGATTGTTATCAGTGTAGACAAAATTTTCCTGGTCATGTGCAAAAATCTGAATGAAGGCTCTGAGAATTGTAACTTGTCTAAATAAAAAGGAACTAAAGGGCAATTTTTTTTTTAAACCCATGGAACCAGTGATGAAGCTTCTCAACATAATTAGGAAGATCTAGACATTCAGCCTGTTATTCTTCTTATTCTTGAGCCGTGCTCATTATTTCTTCAAAGAATATGCTTAGTGGTGAATATTTTACTTAACATTCACTTATATAGTGTTTATTTTGTGCCAGACACTACTAATTTTAATTAATCCTCCTAATAGCTTCTGAGGTAGAAATGTTCTTTTCTCTATTTCAAGCATCAAGAAACCAGACCCTAAAGAAGTTCAAGTGGCCGTACTGGTCATCCAGCTGTGAAGGGGCCAAGGAAGGTTTCAAAGCTGGCAGCCGGATCCCAGGGTCCCAGATCTAAACCATTTCACTGCGAGGTCTCCCGGCTGCATCTTTTCATTCCACTGCCATGACCCTGACATTATCAACTTAATACAGTTCACAGAATCTTCTAAATCAGATATTCTACGTAACTGACCTGATAAGGGAAAACACAAAAAAAGAAGGACAACTTGGAAGTGCCATTACAAACACTGAATTTTATGCACTCACCGCCACGTTTGTCTCTTGTTCCGTTTCTGGTACGTAAGGGTAATGGTTATAAAACATGTCATTTCGCACCATTTTTTTCCTCATTCTGCAGGGCCCTTCTGTCATCTCCAACATCCATTTGTCTAGATGGGAACCGATGGGGGGGCCCCACAAGCCCCGCTCCCGCAGCAGCTCATACTCGATCTGGCACCACTCCTCTGTCACGTACTTCAGGGCGTTTTGCTGACGCTAAGGGGAGGGAGTCCAGGGTGGTTTTCAAGCAAAAGCAGGAGCAACAGTTAAAAGTCTATAAATAACTTAAAAGCGAGTTAATATTTGGAAAGAAAAGCCAATCTGTATCATTTCAGCCAATATTATAAAAGAAAAAGTATACCTATTTGTAGTTAAAGTAAGCTACTGATTTTGTGAGAAGGTGGGGTTTTAGCGATGGCCCAAGGTGATTACTTTAGCACCAAGTACATGGAAGATGTGTTCAGAGTGTACAGTACACAGGACTGGAGAGTTGAGAGAACTTGTAACTCAGACATAGGAAGGATGGTAATCTTACTTACGAAAATACATTGAAATGCTAGTCTGGTGTGAGTTAATAAACAGAGTAACTTAAGGATGACCCCCCCCCCATACCCTGAAATTGTAAAATAGCTACTAGAACATGAATAAAGCCAGATCAAGAAATACTGCCAACACACCAGATTCCCGGTAATCTTTGGAACCTTTCAATAATTTTAGGTAAAGAATATAAACATGAAGCTCTGATAGGAAACTTAACATTCATACGAAAATAAAAATCATTTTGACTTGGCTGCCAGGATAGATCCAAACCACCTTATTACAATGGAAATTTATGACTTGGAATAACTTGCTTTGTCAAATATCAAAGTATATAACATTCAACAGTAGATGCTTATAAGCAACTTATCTAATGATTCACAGAATACAAATATATAAGATTTTTTTTTTTGTCTTTTTAGGGCTGCACCAGCAGCACATGGAAGTTCCCAGGCTAGGGGTCAAATCGTAAGTAGCTACCAGCCTATGCCACAGCCACAGCAACGAGGAATCTGAGCCGCATCTGTGACCTACACCACAGCTCACAGCAAGGTCGGATCCTTAACCCACTGACCGAGGCCAGAGATTGAAGCCACATCCTCATGGATACTGGTTGGGTTCTTAACACACTGAGCCAAAATGGGAACTCCCCAAATACAGAATTTAAGTCTAGGAAAAAAGAGCTCTTTATACAACTAACACTAACGATTACTGAAGCAGTAATCTTGCTTTTAACATGACACCGTAATAGTACGTCTGTGTTCCTGGCAGGACAGAATTCCCCGTCATAGCTAAGGATCTAGTACTATGCCCACAGATATTAGCAGCTGATCATTCAGAAATCTTTAATAGCGCTAACTCAACTGCCTTAGAAATAAAATATTTAGGATAAGTTGTTGAGTAATCATGAATTCACAAAGAGGATTCCATTGAATTTATTTCCTACTGACAAAATCACCAAGTACTTGTAATAAATGGTAACTTTACTTTTCAATTTTTTAGAATTTTAAGAGACTTCTCAAGACTTTTCACAATCTTCTTGTTAAGTCTAAGAAGGATCTTTCTGATAGTTTGATTTTTATTGGGAACAAACCTGTGCAATGCATTGACAGTGAATGTCACTAGGATCAGCTGTGCTGCTCTCCAGTCTGTCCCTTTTTAATGCAGCTTGCCTCTAGGAAACTGTCATTTTTCTATCTTAAAACCAATGGCCACTAGCTGCCGGCAGTGATAATTAAAAACATGGCCTGATGATGAATGTACTTCAGCGACTTATCCTTAAAAGTGGAAGGAAGACAGCAGGAGAAACCGACTTTTCTTACTTAAGGAATACAAAAGAAACGATTATTATGGTTATGATTCTTACCTCCTGATATTCTTTATATTGTGTGTCTACTAAGTCACGAACAACAGCAATGTGTGTAAACATCCACTGAGAAATCTCCTAACAATGGGTGGAAAAAGAGTCAATATTTCATGGATTCCCTGGAAAAAACGTTAACTAGCCTTAAAATAATGCCCAACAATTAGTTAAAATTCTATTAAAGGCATCAAGACAACGACCAACAACAACAACAAAAAAACACCCCACATTACATGCTGCATCTGACGGGGGCTTATGTGATGGACACAGATCCATATACCCCCTCCCCCCGTGCCCCCTTCGAGGAAGGGCTCACTGCCACAACTGCTGGGGGTGCTGTTGGCACTATGGGACCATCTCAGTGGCAGAGAGCTGCTGGGCACCCCACACCCAACCACCGGCTGATGGGGTGCAAGCAGGCTCAGGCACTGCACCTCAGTAAAGGTCAACTCTGATGGGTCATTTTGGCACCAAAGCTCCACTTGGGTCAGGTGGGCCTGTCGCAAGGCCTGTCTCAAGGCCTGCACTGTAGCCTGACCTTTCCCTGTGACCAACCTTTCCCTGTGACCAGCCCTGCTTTCTTCTTGTCCTGTCCACAAATATCAAGGGCACCCCTAATAAACCCCGCTCAGAGTGTGCTTCCTGGAGAAGCCGACCTGGCACACGGGATGACTCATACACATGTTTTCTCCCAGACCCTTTGCTGCCACTAAGATTCTGGGAGGACAAAGATAGCATGAGGAGGCAGAAATTAATGCTGGAGGCAGATGAGTTAAAAAAAAAAAAAAATCAATCACAGGTATGGACGACAAAACTATAAAAAAATACAAGCCATATTGTCTGATACTGCTTTAAAAATATATAGATATATAAAACTATCACTAACAAAATTAATGAAGGTTTAGAAAACTGTCCATAGTCTGATCATATATCAGTAACTGTATCTCATGTCCAGTTATGAAATGGATATCAACATACAACACTTACAATGCAATTTTATCATAATAAAATGATAGAAGGTCCTACAATCTGAGTTATTTTTCTCCCTTCTAAAACAAAGACACAGAAAAGTTCCATTTCAAATCATAACTTGCATGTGTTAAGTATAACAGATACAACACCACGACTAAACCTTGAAATACAAATTTCTCATTTATCACCAATGACACTAACAACGTACCTGGGTGGAAAGGCTGTGTTTATGAAGGCCACTTTCCTTCCGATTCCTTCTCGATCCTGTTAACTTGGAAAGACCAAAGCCACTGCTGACACGGGACAGTTTGGATTGTGTGGTAGGCACTAAAGCTTCTCCTCGACTTATACATTTCTTTTCATGGGCTATAAAATTAAAATTAGAGTATTCTTATAATTTCTCTGTGTTTTTATCAGTCCTACAAAATTAAAATTAGAGTATTTTTATAATTTCTCTGTGTTTTTATCGGTCCTACTTTTAATACTTTCGCATCACGGTGACAAACCACAAGGCAGCTTACGTTATAGATGCAAACGCCTTTTTAGACCTGGCATGCATTCACTGGTGATCTTGTCTAAGGATAGCTGCTTGGCAATTACTAACTAGTTGAGGTTACGTTTGGCTGAAACCTTATAGCTCTGTAATAATAGGCAAATTTATTTGAACTGTAATCAGTTTCTATGTTAATAATAATTCATATTCCCCTCTACTGAAAACCTGTGGTGTGGTGTGTACTTCACAATTTAGAATGTTTTAAATTTTAAGAAGGTGATATGGTACAGACACTGGATGTAATACCACCAGAGGGTTGAGGGTAATAAACCATAATTAATAATATAATTAATATTTCTGTAGCAAAATCGGTGAATTTTTTTTTTTTTTTTTGTGTTTTTAGGGTTGCGCTGTGGTATATGGAAGCTCCCAGGCCAGGGGTCGAATCAGAGGTGCAGCTACTGGCCTACACAACAGCCATAATAATGCCAGATCCAAGCCATGTCTGCAACCTACACCATACTCACGGCAACGCTGGATCCAGGTATTGAACCCCCATCCTCATGGATACTTCAGGTTCATAACTGTTGTGCCACAACAGAAACTCCCTGAATATTCATACTTTGTACAATAAACGAAAATAGGCTAGGTTTTGGTACCAAACACCACTTTGGCTTTTCAGGGCTTTCTGAATTTCCTAATTATAGAAAAGGGGTATGGACTCATGGCCAAGATGGTGACCTTACTAAAACTATGAGCAATGTAATACTTTCCAAGCTCACAGATGCCTGATGTATAACACAAATGATATTTTTTTATAAATCTAAGAAAAAAAGCCAAATCTCAGCATAACTGTTCTAGAATGGGCTATATCATATTGACTTTCATTTCTACTGCCATCATACTATCCTTTGGGGAAAGTTTTAATTTCCTGTCTAAAGTGCACCCACAAGTGAAAGCCATGTGTAAGTCTCTTGGCCACATGATCTCTGCAGACTTTCTTACCCAGATGATTTTGCCAGCACTTCAGACTAGCTTCTTCAATGAGCGGCCTTGCTATAGCTATGTCCACATGGCCTCTTTCGTTCACAGGCAGAGTGACTTTGAAGAGCTCCTCCAAGACTTGCTTCTTACTATGAATCAATTCAGTCCAAACTCTGTTGACAGCTTTTATGAGGAGTTGACGCCCTAGGAAATGAAAACAAGCAACCAAGCAAAAAGGATATAAAGGTAGTTAGTACTGTTTTTTTCCTGTTTTACATCTAAGAATTTTAATTTAGGTGTATAGTACTTAATTGCCCAAAAAAAGCATCATATCACACCCAGCTCAGTCAAAAACAAAAAAAGGGCATTATTCAGATAACCAAAAATGTGGTTGACTACTTGGAAAATTTAAAAATTCTTATTTTCAAGCAAAAAGACTGCATCTTTATAAAACTGGAAGTTACATACACATGTTATTGCCTAGTTTCTTCTATATAAGAAAAGAAGTTATTCCACATATAAAAGTAAATTTTAGATCTAAATATTTAGAGTATATTTACTTGATCTTAGCCAAAAGGCCGATAAGTGATTTTAGGGTACATTCACAAATAAGTTGGTCGTTGTTGAATATTGTGCAAAAGGAAAGAAATAAAAAAAAAAAAGGAGAAGAAAAGAGAGTACAATGGCCGTACTGACAACCTGTCTCGAGCAATATTAGGCTCCATTGTGACTGGCCTAACACGAACAGCAGGTAGCTCTGTTTTTTGCACTACTGCTACTTGCGCAAAAAGCATCATCAAGTCTCCCAGTGTGACCACGTAACGTTGAGGGCAAGCGCTATCAGTGGCTAGGGGTTTACCCGTCCTGACATAGGAGACGTACAGTCAGCATGTCTGTATATCCTGGTGGGCATACTGGTATGTGTTCAGGTGTGCCCGCTGGGGAGATGGGTCGTCAACGTTGGCATTTCCTGAAGTCAGTTTTTTGGGCTATATCTTAAAAATCGGAAATGAGTGGGGAGAAAGGGAAAAATATTGAGGTAATCACCTTCACTAATATCTTGGCTGTAACCACCATCTGGTTCAATGTCAGAGGGGATCATAATATGCCAGGTAGTCATGCGGGCTTCTGCTTCCAGTCCAAATCCATCCACGTTGCTGAAAAATTCCAGTCAGTTTAAACTATATGAAAGAAATTATTGTAGCTGAAAACTGTAATGACTAAGTATTACTCTGCAGACACAAGTGAATGCTGGCTCTATCATAAAGTTCCAAAATTGGCAGACAGACATTTGGCAGTTGCACAAAATAGAACTTCTAATTTATCATGAAAATGCCATTTTAAGGGGTGATTTCACAAATCCCCTTGACTAAATGTAATTAAACTCAACTACAGCATTAGGATGAGCATCTCACTCTTTGAAATGCTTTTTCATCACTATTAACATTTTTACCTATAAATTAAAAAAGGGTTCATTTAAGAACACTTTCTTCATATGCCTGTGCCCCCTCTCCCAGCTCTTATCTCGCCGCTCTCTGCTCCAGCAGCAGCGAAATACTTCGCCGTTTCCTACGTGTGCCGCATTCTTTTTGCCCTCTGGGCAACTGCAAGGATGACTCTTCCTTCTCACGTCACTGTCCCCGTTTCTCTTTGAAGGATTAACCTCCTCCTCAGCCAGGTTCAAACCATAACTCAGCAGGTAACTCTCCCAGGCTGGGGCACCTGACATGCGCTCCCAAAGCAGCGTGTTCCGTGTTTCCGGCAGAGTGACTGGGCTTTGCGTAGTTACAGGCCCTCCCTCTGGGACTGCTTGTTCTGAGACTTGCCACAGGGTCTTTCCTGCTCACAGTTCACCCCGGTTACTAATTCAATGCCTGGCCCCCAGCAGACACCAAAGGAGTATCTGTCAAAGCTTTCCATGGAAAAATACCAGTTGCACCCATTTAACATATACCATTGCATTTATTTATCGCACTCTTATCTTTTTACCCCTCTTAACCTTTAACGATGTGTATCTAATTTACTTTCAAAGAAATTCTCTTTTTAAAATTATAGATGTGACATGTGCTGAACAAAAATTTTAAAGACAGAGAAAATTAAAGGAAAAATACTTATTATTACACTGCAAAAATGCAACAACTGACCTTCACCTTCTCACGAAGTTTTAAATAAAACTGAGACTGAAGGAAAAAGAAAGGGTATGATCAAAAAAGCAGAATAAAGAGGAAAAAAACTATTAAAGACAAATTCCAGGTGGCACGCTGAACCGGAAAGAGTTACCTTCCAACATGTAGGTTAATGAGGCAGTGGGCCAGACAGCTAATGAACTCCTGGTCATGGTTCCCAGGGCCCAGGATCAAGTTCCTGTTTACAGTCAGGACCCTGAGCGAATCCAGGAGAGCGACCTGCTGTGCAACGGTTTTGTGCGCCCGGGAAAACTGGTACAAGATGGTCCTGTTGAGGCAGTGATAAACCGCATCCAGTGACAGGCCCTGCGATCTTCTTTTTGACTGAAGATATGAGAGATACCGTGTTTAGTAAAACGGACCACAAAGAAAGAAGCAAGAAAAAAAAGATCTGCTTATCATTCACACACGAACATTTATTAGTTTTACTACGTATCAGATGCCATGCTAAGCACTGAGGTGCTAAGTTAAAGAACACAAAGCTCTTGCTACTACGAGGTTCAGAACCCCAGAGACACATACATGTGAAGTAAGGGCTGAGGGCTGGTGTAAACACGTGTCCCAGTGAGGGCGGCTGTTCACGCTCCCGCGGGGCAGAGCAGCCGCCCGACAACGCGAGCAAGGGCCACCAGCGTGGGTCCCCTCCCCTACGAGTTTTGTTGGGGTGTTGATCTCTACTCAAAAGTGCTTTTAAAAACCTACCCAAAATGTTATCAAAAAAACAAAACAAAACTGACATTCTAGTTGCATCTCCTCACTTGAGAACTTTCCTCTTTGGCTTAAATACAAATTTGTTCTTAAAAAATTCTTGGGTAACACCAAAGAGCCTCTGTACCATATGCTAACTACACGCAGCAACAGTGTTTCCTGCTTTCTACATCGTGTGTTAAGATGAATCACTTGTGCCAAACCAGGCAAAGGTACCACAAACACACACCAAGATGACATCTTCAGAGGAACCGGAACTACCGTGGACTTGGTAAGGGTTCAATAACGAGAAGAGTATACTCTCTGCATCTCGGCTCTTTGTGCTCTGTCAGCCTTTACACACGGATGCCTCATACTGAAAAACCTGTCAAGTCGTAGTAACTCGAGGTCTTTAAACCAAAAGGAAGCTCTCCAGTTATGTGGGTAGCAGGGAGTAGTGCCAGTGGGCAGGTCTGTGACAGCCCACAGCTGGAATGAGGAGCCTGCCACACTGGACGCACTGGCACAGGCAGGGGGTGGGGGGCTGCAGGTCTGCATGTCTTCTTCACTTTTAATAAGGTGAGCTTTATATTAAATGTCAACATTCATTTTCATTGTAATTACACTTATTTCGAACAATTCTGACACCTTAGGCAAAGTTTTTCAATAGGAAAACATGTACACTACAACTAATAAGACAATGGATTACCTGTGCAATTAGTTGAATTATAAAATCTATAAGAAGTTTAGATTCTTTGTTGAACATGCCTTGCCAAAGCTTGTCCACCACACGTTGCGTGAAATAAAACACATTGTTCACCAATACCTGGTAGCTTCCTCCACTGGTAATAGGCAGGGATGCATCTTCCCCTAAATTCCAGCAGGAAAAAAGGATCTAAGAAAACTTATAGCAACCAGCCGGAGACCAGGCTAAGGCAAAATGAGCACAATTTCTACAATTAGAAATAAGACCATTAGCTCTTATGTGCCACTTTAAGCAAAATGATGTTTATGGCCAGAAGTCATGATTAATGTTGGGAGAAATCATTTCTGCAGCATAAAAGTATTACAGGTTGAGACTGGGAAGTCTCTTATTGACTTAAAAGACAGTCTGTGATGAGCAAACAGTTCTTCAACTTAAACTGTCAGTGACAGATGATCTCTCTTTGACAGAGAAATTAAGTCAGTTTATTAGCTGTAAATTGATTCTGTGTAACTAACAAAGGGCAAAACAAACCATCAGGCAAAAGTCTCTATTTTTGAGTACAATGAATAGTTAACAGTGTCTATTTAAGAACAATGAATATAAGCAGAAGGAAGGTTCAGGAGAATCATGAAAAATGAACTATAATCAGGTGTGGTGGTGCCAAGGGGTACCTTTTGTCTCCCGTGAGCACTGTTTCTCTTCTGCCAGCTGCCCCAGCATCTTCAGTGAGTTTGCGCTGTACACGCTGCCTCAAGACTAATTCTCCTGGCTCCTCCTCCAATGGAGAAGGCCTCCTCTAAGCCCCTCCTTTCTACAAGTCAGGGGCCTTCACCGCTTCTAAATATTATTCCCACCTAACTCTAAATCATTACATGAAGCAAAACGCTTCACTCTGTCTTTACGTAGTTGAGACTGATACTACATAAGATTCTCAAGGGAAAAACAAATACAAATTTTGACTTGACACCATGCTTTGAGAATTGCACGCAGTAAAGCCATTAGTTGTACTAATAGTTTCTTGGCAAATTCACTTTATGATTACCAGGAATTCAAGTAGCAAATACAATAAAATATTACTTTGCCTTCTCCTTTAAATTTTATCATTGTTTTGCATATAAATGCTAGCTCCACGGTAAGTGTATCAATTTTTATATTTTTATTCTAACTACATAATACAGAAAAAGAAATTTTTAATGTGCTTGATTTTAATTCCTGGAAGCCATTCTAAAGAATAACATAGATACCTATGACACAGCAACTGCACTCATACATATAGACTCAACAGGTATGTATAGCTATTATACATGTATGTGGCCCATATGAATAAAAACATTTATAGCAGCTTTATTTCCGTCTGCAACTAAAAATTGCCAAATGTTCATTGACAGCAAAATGGATAAATTTATATATTCATAGAATAGGACACAGCATAGAGGTGAAAATAAACGGATTCCTAGTACATGGAACAATGTGGATGAATCTCACAAATACACTGTTGAGTGTAAAAAGCTAGACTAAAAAGAATATATAGAAAAATATATTTTACATAAGGTTCAAAAGCAGGCAAAATGAATCTGCTATTTTAGAGGCTGACACAGTGACTCAGTGAGTAACTGGGTCTGAGCACGAGGGGAGTTTCTGAGGGTGCGGTTAAGCATTTCTGTCTGAGTGGTTTTAGACAGGCATGTCGTCTGGGTGCGAATTCATGGAGTGCTAGATTCATAATGTGTTTATTTGTAAGTATATTACAGCAAGTTAATTTTTTAAAGTATTAGATAATTCATTAAAATACAGCCTTTTCATACAATGTGGTTATAAAAACATTTTTTTTTCTCTTTCCTTGTCCTCTTCTTGCCACCTCCACATGTACAAATGTGGACAAGCAAAGCTAAGTGCTTCCTTTATCCCAGATTCAAAGAAGAGGGCTGGGTGGGCCTTTTCCTCATTACAGAAAAGTAACAATAAGAGGGGGAAATGCATAGAAAAGAAGGAAAAAGATGAAGGGAGAAAAGAGGCACATTTGGTGTTTAGATAGAGATGGAGGGAAAATAAAACACAGTATTACCCAACAGAACATCAGCTGCAAGCAAATGATCCATCACACTATCCAAAATGTAAGTCTGAAATTCTTTTTGCTGAGTTCTTGTCGATCTTTCAGGGGAAGCCTAATCAATAAAACTTAGAATTAGAAACAGAAGTAACTAAACAACGATAAGGCTTAACCACAGTTACATTACCATAGTTACACAGTCACATTAAAAAAAAAGCCCTATTGGTAAGTAACAAAATATGTCAGGATAGATGGTGTGTATGCTTATACTCTCATTTTTCTGCCCACAGATTTTTAAAAAAGTTTGAAGGTGAAACAACATTTTCATTGGAATCCATTCCTCCAAAAATAGTATTTTCAACATTAAGTATTTAATATGTATCTGATATCTATTATTATACCTCACTTCCAAAAGAGATACTGCAGTTTCAAATGAAATTCAGATAAAATAAAGCATAAGGTTATTTAAAAAAAATACAAAAGCTTAGGATTCCAGTATCCAAGAAGGTAAAGTCAAAGGAGAAGGGAGTATTTATAACAAAGAATTAATTAAACACACAATTTAGCTTTGAGATTCCTCAGGTCAAGAAGGAGACAAAAAAAAGGATAATATGGTTTACAAAGCTTTTTATTATCATAAAAGGAAGCACACTAGCTAGTCACCAAGGATGTTTTCTTAAAGTTGTTCTGAGAAGAATGGTCCCCCTGGGAGTTTTCATAAAGAGGACAACGAACGACCCTATTGGTAATACCTTTGATAACGGTTTTAGACCGGGCACAGACGACTCCTAACATAATCTTGAATAGACACCTAGGGCACAAAGTTAAGCTATGGTCCTCCGATGGCATTTCTTTTGGTAATTAGCATGATATAATCCTGGTGCTTAACTTTCAAGGCTCTAATCTGAGAGATGGCAAAGCATTGGGAACACAGGAATGAAAGGTAGGAAAGATCCTTTTGTCATTCTCCTCAGATGCCAGTTATGTCAGCTGGCTTTGGCTAGGAGCCGATATTGAGCAATTCAATAAACGGACACAAAGTTGTTTCTTAGAAAGAGATCTGGATGTTGTACCAACAGTACTGACAGCATGGTACTGATGCTTTGCTAGTGAAATTAAAGAATCTATTTCTTCTTGCCTAGACCGGTCCGGGGCTATGTTTCCCTATCACACAAGTGGGCTTCGGAACACTGTTCTGATTTATGCATTTACAGTTAAAATATGCTCTACTGGGGAAAACCATTTCTTTCCATCCTGATTTTCAAGGTGGTACTGATAAAGGTTTTTAAAAAGCAGTTAAAATTGGAATGCTACATTCAGATCAAAGATACTAATTCCAATGTTAATTCAAAAGCCACAAGAGTCATAATGAACATTTCTCTGTTTTGCTGCTAAGACATTTATTTTGTTTTAAAATGATAAAATATGGGCCTGGTAACAGTTTAAAAAAATATTAGTGCTTACAAGTTTGGTTTGGCATTAGAATAACTGGGGAAAAAGTGAATGTCATGTCAGCTTGTTTTTCGTCTTCATACATTTTCCTCTGTAGCTGAACAGATTAACGCAATGGTCAGCAGGACAGCTGCGGCCACAGCCCGCCTGGTCCTCACGCGGACAGCACCTTCAGGCCCCACCCCTGCCAGGGGAAGGGAAAGTGAGGATTTCCAAGTGACAAGCAGCAGACTGATTTTCTTGTAATCAGAGCAGAGACCATTTTATCAAACAGCTTGAGAGAGCATAGTCTACTAAGGGGTAAGGCTCTCCACTCACAGGAGGATTTAAACACCCTTGAAGATGGCAGTGCTCATTTAGGATCATAACCAACTCAATGCGGCTAAAGGGATGAGTAATAATAAACAGGGTTTTAAAAATCTTAACAGACAAAGTTTTGGAATCTGTAAAACAGGGAACACAGAATTTAGAGAAGTACCTTATCTGTCAACAATATTTTTATGTTATTAAAAAGTATTCTTCTGTGCCCTATAAGGATTTAAGGCTGGCTCAGTTACCAATATGCATTTGATCCTCTGATTCCTCTCACTGAAGCTGTTCTGTGAATGATCATGACCCAGAATTAACTTTGTTATTGGCTCTAACTGCCAAGTTCAAACGTTCTTGCTGAGATTTATAACAGACTAACTTTTAAAGGACTTAAAACTTTACAAATGCATGTGTAGTTGTTTCGGGTGTTTTTTACCAAATAGACACAGTGCTTAGTCTCCTGTACATTATCTCATTCTGCAAAATATCCCTTTGAAGTAGATACTGATACCTCCACAACAGAGAAAAGATAACTGAGGCTTAGAGAGCTTAAGACACTTGGTTAAGTCACAACTTGGATTCAAACCTCTCTTTTTTTTTTTTAGGGCTGCATCCACATGGCATATGTAAGTTCCAAGGCTAGGGGTTGAATCAGAGCTGCAGCTGCCAGCCTACACCACAGCCACAGCATTGCCAGATCCAAGTCACATCTGTCACCCAGGCTGCAGCTTGCAGCAACACCAGTTCCTTAACCCACTGAGTGAGGCCAGGGATGGAACCTGCATCCTCATGGATACTAGTTGGGTTCTTAACACGCTGAGCTGCAACAGGAACTCCCCAAACCTCAGTTTCTTTGAGGCCAGAGTTCACTGCCTCACCTGCCATCCCATACCCTTCCAGCCCTACCCCTTCCAGCCCTACTGAAAAACCTCCATGTTGAAGTTAAAAAATGAACAAGAGCAATTCTGCTAGAATCTATCTTTTAGATAAACCTGGTTGGGAGTTCCCTTCGTGGCTCAGTGGTTAACGAATCCAACTAAGAACCATGAGGTTGCGGGTTCGATCCCTGGCCTTGCTTAGTGGGTTAAAGATCCGGCATTGCCGTGAGCTGTGGTGAAGGTTGCAGACACGGCTCGGATCCTGCGTTGCTGTGGCTGTTGCATAGGCCGGCAGCTACAGCTCCTGTTAGACCCCTAGCCTGGGAACCTCCATATGCCGCGGGTGCGGCTCTTCATAAAGGCAAAAAGAAAAAAAAAAAAAAAAAAAAACAGATAAACCTGGTTGGTCCACCAGACAACCAGGATGAATTTGGGGCAGAGTGAAGAGAGGGTGTTCTGCTCTGTCCGCTGGCTGTCAGATCTGTCTTTCCAGTGAAAACAGGGAATTAGTTGACTTTGGTCTTCAGAGAGTCAAAGCTTCCTGCTCTTTGAGGCCTAGGGACCCCGTGTAGAATTTTCATGTGCACAGGCCAGACGGCCCACATGCGTCTGCTGCCCCCGCTGAGAGCACCGTGGCTTGGGGTGGGGCATAGGAGGTGTCAGCAGTCAGGAGTCCCTATAACCAGCTAGAGCCTTTAAGGGAGAGGACTTTGAGCTTCGCCATTCTGACTGCGGTATTCCTCCTGACTGGTTTCTCTTCTCTCAGTTACTTCAGAGCACTCTCTGTGCCCACTTTGGCCACTTTTTTGGTTTGTTTGTTGCTCTGCAGTCACCTGGGGGGGGGTGGTACACTCGATTTGAGTGGGGAGGTCTTTGAGAAGACCTGGAGTAGAAGGCAGGGAACTCAGATGACAGCAAAACGGTATCGGATGAGCACACTCTCCACATCAGCCTGAGTTTCATTATATATACAAACACTTTTTTGATCTGTTCTCATGCGCTTTCCTTCCGTTGCCATGTGCAGCAGATGAGATGCCTGGTGGCGACAGCAGGCATGGTGACGAGGAAGGGGAGCCGGGGGAAGAGTCACTGCATGCCCTTGTAGAAACCAACACAGGCCACTTAATTTCTGAGTAAGTCTTATGTGCCAGGCACTGTATTATGAATTTTATATGTGTAATCTTATTTAATTATTATAGCCCTCAGAGACAGGATCTATTTTTATACCACTTTAAAGAGGGGCAAACAGTAGGAAGTGAAGAGAAGTGAGCTGGGCCAAGGCCACACAGCTGGAAGCCACGCACGTTTAATTTCTCCAAAGAGTTTTGTTGGATGATTTATATCTATTTAACTCTCACAACAATCACGCAGGGGAGGCAATATATAATATCACTCTCCAGAGAATGAATTTAGCTCAGCGAGATTAAAAAGCTTATACAATAAACAATGGGGACAGACTTCAAACCAGGTCTTGCTATGACACCACACTGCCTCTCTTGTATTTGGCCTGACTCACACTCAAGCCAGTTTATATTAATGGGGATCGTTTATTTTTATTGACCACTAATAAAGATAATTTCACATGTCGTTTTGAAGATATAATCAAGTAAACAGATACTCTTATGATGGAATTCCAACAATCTTAAGATTGAAAATGGCCTGGCTTGAGCATATCAGACTGAAAATCAGTTGGTTCAAATCCCTTTCTTCATGTAGGCAAATGGTAAATATACACGGTAATTCTCTTCATGAATTTTTTCAGAGATAAAGATTTCATAATCGAAACAGTCACAATCGTATTCCTGTGATTTATTTTTTTACACCACAGGGAGACATGGAGTACAACAGTATTTTCACTAAGTATTTTTTGGATGTGTACTCTGTGAGTGATAAGATTTGAAGTTCCTCAAAGAATTACTTTTTTAAAGCAAATTTATATCTTATTAGATTTCCAAGATATGGTATCATATCTTCCTGTTTGGGAACTGCCAAGGATGTAGTTACAGTTAAATGATTCAAAAAAACTTAAAGAACACACCAAGGCACTGAGTCCTAATCACTAGACCACCAGGAAACTCCTCCCTCATTTTTCCTAAAAAAACTCAAAAAACAAAAACCACCCTACTACCCTTGAGTCCCTAGTACAATCAGATAGATTTTCACTGTAGGGCAAATTAGTGCCCCCAATAATACAAATGCTGCCTCAAGGTTAACTCATATCATATCAAACTTTCCCTACTGAAAAATGAAAATAAGACATAATTACATAATTTACCCATTGCCAGTTAATTAGCTATCTGGATACCTACAAGACTGAGTTTTATTAGTCTTCACTGTATTTCTTCTACACATGCGTATTTTATTTTTTGGCTCAGTTATGTTTTCTAACATACATCTATTCTGAATTTTATTCTGTTATTTTCTGATAACTATTTTATTTTCCATAGAATGCTTCAACTTCTGACCCCATGTGCTAAAATACTAGTTATTTCTCTCCTTATTTTTAAAATTTCCAAAGAGGACAAGCTCTGCTAGGCACACTTTTAAATTCTACCTATGAATTTACCAAAGAAATCTATGAATTACTGAAGAAATCAATTATTTTTCTGCCAACAGTAAACACTGTGGTCCTGGTTAAAACGTTTAGCGTGATCAGTATCTAAATTACATTAGTGATTTCTTTTAACTGACCAAACTTAGATATTTTCTCATGAATAAGAGAAAACATTCGCTGGGGTTTTAAGGTTTCAAATAAAAAGTTAACTGTTTCAGCCACTAGAGGGAGCAGAGACAGTGCAGGTTTAGTTGTCACACTGCTAAGAGCAGCACGTGGGAAGTTCCTGGGAGAGAAAAGCAATTAGTCTTTTGCCCTGATTGACTCTTTCATGAAATACTATTTTCAGAGTTTTGGTATGTACTCCTTGACCTTACTTATATGAACTGGCCAAAAGAGTGAAGTATAAATCAGACTCCTTTCTGTGATCTTTTACTTTTTCTTGAATTTTGGTGGAGCTAGCATTGTGGCCACTTAGGGTTTGTTTTTTGATGCACCAGCTGATTCTTACCACTTATTAGGAGAAAGGGCAAGTGCCAGTGACTAAACATTTTTGTCCTGTCCAAAATTCGTAAGTTAAGCCCTAGCCCTCAATGTGACGGCATCAAGAGGTGGAGCTTTCTAGAAGTAATTCAGTTTGGATGAGGTCATGACAAAGCCCCCAGGAGGGGATTCACGCTCTCAGAAGAAGAGGAAGAACCACTAGGACTCCTTGCCACGCGGGGGCAAGGCAGCCATCTATTAGCCAGGATGAGGGCCCGGGCCAGATCCAGACCGAGCTGGCTTCCCGATGTCAGACGTCTCAGCCTCCCGAACTGTGAGAAACTGTCTGCCATTGAAGCCACCCAGTGGACGGTATTTTATTATAGCAGTCAGCACTAAGATACCAAGCAATCTACAAGTTGGCTGCCTTGGGGAAAATTCAGTGAGGCCCTACTGAGCACCTACCATGTGCAAGGCACCATGTCTTCAGCCCCAAGGACACTAAAAGGAGTAATACCAGAAACAATCCTAAGGGGGACTGGAGTAGGGAGTCACAGCTGAGGAGACAACGCTGCTCTAATGAGAATGGAAGGAGCTGGTACACTTTCGCTCATGGGCCAGATCCTGCCCATGTCTGTTTTTGTCCATAAAGTTTTACTGGAACATGGTCACTCGATTATGTATTGTCTGTGGCTGCTTCCTAACTACAACCGCAGTCCTTAGAGGCTGTATAGCCCACAAAGCTTAAAATATTTACTATTTGGCCCTTTATAGAAAAAGTTTGCCAATTCCTGCCCTAGGGAAAGGGTGATAAAAGACCGAATTAAGGACAAGAGGAGAAGAAAGAATAGAAACAAATCGATGGGGTATATATTAGCACATTGGGGATAAAAAAACTCCCAGAGCCCATGATATGTTCTGCCTTTATACCCCAAAGAATTAGAAACCTGAAAGGCATTAGGCATAAAACTTCCTTGGTTATTACTGCTCTTGTTATAAA
Organism: Catagonus wagneri; assembly: GCA_004024745.2. Classification (NCBI taxonomy): domain Eukaryota; kingdom Metazoa; phylum Chordata; class Mammalia; order Artiodactyla; family Tayassuidae; genus Catagonus; species Catagonus wagneri. Next base: position 9,385,524 of record PVHT020000886.1, on the reverse strand, counting down.
AACAATTTAAAAGAAATGTAAATGCATTTCTTTGTCCTTACCTCTAACAAAAGATCAATTAGTGGAGTCTGCTTGCTGGCAGGGGTAAGGCAGAGGTTGTCTATTATCAGGACTCGCATGAAGTCAAAAACAAACTTTTTAGCTGGGTGATTGGTCAGATAAGTCTTGACGCCTACGTTGCAGTACTCTGACTGGCTCCGGTTCATCCCTGTGTCTGCTGCAAATGCTTTAAATTCTTCTGCAGGAGATCCAACTTCATCATCTAGATCAGTCACCTGACAAAATCAAGTGGAAACATATGCTAGTCACATTCTATTTTATTTGATAGTTTTACTTCAATGTTTCCTAAAAAGCAAATTGTAAAATATAGAACTACCGTATGACCCAGAAAACCCACTCTTGGGCATATATCTGGACAAAACTTTCCTTGAAAAAGATACATGCACCTGTATGTCCATTGCAGCACTATTTGCAATAGCCAAGACATGGAAACAACCTAACTGTCCATCGACAGATTAACGGATTAAGAAGATGTGGTGTATACACACAATGGAATACTGCTCAGCCATAAAAAAGAACAAAATAATGCCATTTGCGGCAACATGGATGGAACTAGCTAGAGACTCTCACACAAAGTGAAGTAGGTCAGAAAGAGAAAGACAAATACCATAGGATATAACTTATATCTGGAATCTAAAACACGGCACAAATGAACCTTTCCACAGAAAAGAAACTCATGGACTTGGAGAACAGACTGGTGGTTGCCAAGGGAGAGGGAAAGAGAGTGGGGTGGACTGGGAGTTTGAGGTTAATAGATGCAAACTATTGCCTTTGGAGTGGATAAGCAATGAGATCTTGCTGCATAGCACTGGGAACTATATCTAGTCACTCGTGATGGAGCATGATGGAGGATAATGTAAGGATAAAAATGTAAATGTGTACGAGTGACTTGGTCACTTTGCTGTACAGCAGAAAGCTGACAGAACACTGTAAGCCAGTCATGAGGGAAAAAATAAAAATCATTTAAAAAAATTGTAGCAGCAACAGTATTTTCCTTCAACATTTACCTCCTATTAAGCTATCTGACGTACAGTTCACTTTGCTTTACTTACGCCCTCCCTTTTCAGGGTGGTAACTGGGCATCAAATAACATGATTACTCAACACATGCATTTTCTAATATTAACCTACCGACTGGCTACTAATCATATAAATGCTTTATATTGATTTTGTTTTGGCTACACTGACGGTATACAGAAGTTCCTGGGCCAGGGATCGAACCTGAGCCATAGGAGCGACCCAAGCTGCAACACTGAAAATGCCGAGTCCTTAACTGCTAGGCCATTAGGGAACTCTGGGATAACTGCACTTAAATAAATAATAAAATGAGAATGACTGTATTTGCATATTTGAAACATACCCCCCAAAGTCAAATGTCATAGAATTTCACATAAAGATCTGGCATAGGAGTTCCCATCGGGGCTCAGTGGAAATGAATCCGACTAGAAACCATGAGGATGCGGGTTCGATCCCTGGCCTCAATCAGTGGGTTAAGGATCTGGCATTGCCATGAGGTGTGGTGTAGCTTTCAGATGCAGCTCCGATCTGGCGTTGCTGTGGCTGTGGCGTAGGTCGGCAGCTACAGCTCCGATTAGACCCCTAGCCTGGGAACCTCCACATGCTATGGGTGTAGCCCTAAAACAACAAAAGACCAAAAAAAAAAAAAAAGAGCTAGCATAAAGGTTGCACCTAAGGGCTGATCCATTTTTGTGTATTTAAAGAAAAAAAAAAGCCCAACTAAATAAACAAAACAACAAAACTAGTGCCAATTTTGAGCCAACAGAAAAACAAAAGAAGGGCTAGAAGACAGATTACAAGACACTGACAACGAAAAAACAGAGATATTACTAAAAGCCTATTTTTACCAAAAATGTGGATTTTGACATTATAAATAACCCATGGTATTAAGGTCATGTGCTATATTTGCCTTTCTCCTAAAGGTCCCCACAATTTCAGCATGTGTATTTCACCTTCATACATGAAGAAAAATTAGTAGGAAGAACGTACTTTATTCTAGGCTCTAGAGTAAGTGGTAGAAATAAGAAGAAACTTTACAAAATTCTGAAGTATTAAGGAGGAATAACTGTCCTTTGGGTTTGTTTCAAAGGACAAAAGAAGTATCTGTACTAACTATGATTACAATCTAGTAATTTTTTAATTAGGTTAACACAAAATATGAAAAATACCAGTTGAACAAAATACAAAAAATTAAATAGAAAGGACAAATACACATTTTGTTTCTTACAAAGACAACTAATCCTGTAATTAATTTATAAAGGCTCAATCCAGGAGATGCCTAATTCCTGGGATAAATGAAGTGGAAATCACCTTGGTCTGACTTGATTTCTGTAACCGAACTGTATAACTACATAGCTATCATCACACATAATAAGAAATAGATCAACAACTACGTAGAGAGGGAAGTCACTACCGAGGGACTTAGAAGAGTACAGTAAATGAAAACAGGAAACTGAAAAAGGTCACTGTTATTTTAGGGGAAAGCAGAAGGCCAGACACCAGAGAATGATGTAAGAGGTGAAGTAGAAAGTTATGAAACCGTAACTTGGTCAGAAGCTTAAAAGATTGCCCTGCCTCCGCAAAAAAATCTGCTAACCATTAGAGCAGACTAATTCCAGTTTTGACATTTTCCTCCCCGTTTCCTACCATCTCTGAGTAAGGGCGGATGTTGAAGGGGAAGACCGTGGCTGCTAATGCACACAGGAAGTCGGGGCTCATCCACATGGAGGCCAGGTCTGGGACGTTGTGATACAAGTATCTGAAGAACTGCATCAGGGTCACAGGATATTCTCGGAGCCAAGATCCCTCCTCTTCGGACTGCCAAGGCTGTCGTGGGGACAAGGGAGGAAATGACACATCAGAGAAACTGACACCGCTACAAGGTGCTCACTACTCTTCCAAAGCCGGATAGGATGGTGGTCCAGAATTCTTATACGCCACACACAGGAGCAAACGCACGGGCCAACAACCTTAGGAAGAAGCTAAAACAAAGGCAGTACCCTTAGAAACTGACAGGAAGTTTGTCTAGTGCCCGGAGCACTGACAGCTCAGTAACTGGAGGTGGTGGTTTTGATGACTCGTCATTATCAACAAGAATATGGCTGGTGCCAGCGGTGGCTGTATCACCGTCAAAGCTCCCCCACCGTTCACTGTGCCAGAGTAAGGAGTAAAATAGAAACGGGAAAGTTACTTCGCCTTTCTGAGCCTCACGCTGAAATATGCAAAATGGTGAGAAAAATGCTCTTAATTGCTATGCAATTGTGATGTTGTGATTTATAACGAGGAATATATATTTAGCCTTTGTCTCTGGCGCAGAGATCCTAAAACCTCTGGCACTTCCGAAGTGGTAAGAGCCATGACTGTCTTTTTGCTGATCGTAACAAGCGCCTTTCAACCACACCTGAGTTTCTGTTGACAAGGTGACTTTTGAAAAGTGTCTAAGGATGGAGGCTGGCCGGGGGAACCGATCATGTGACCAGAAGGTTGGCAGTTAACCTAACCCACTCGCCCACAACCTCCAGGGAGTAAAGAGTTCAATCTACAATGACCAATGATTTCATCAATCACGACTTGGGAATGAAGCCTCCGTAAAAGCACAGGGTTGAGAGAGCTTCTGGACTGGTGAAGACGTGGAGGTGCTAGGAGGCTGGCGGGACCGCATGGGCATGGAAGCCCCGCCCCTTCCCACCCTGCCCTCTGCCTTTCTCCCATCTGACTGTTTCTGAGTTATGTCCTTTTATAATAAACTGGTAATCTAGGAAGGAAAATGTCCTCCTGAGTCACAGGAATGCCCCATTTATAACTGGTGGATCAGTAGCTCAGGTGACAACGTGGACTTGTGTTTGGCCTCTGAAGGTGGGGTAGTGGGGGGGGCAGTTTTGAGTGAGTGAGCCCTTAATCTATGGGAGGAGATGTTATTTCCAGGTAGACAGTGGCAGAACTAAATTGAATTTGGAACACCCAACTAGTGTGCCAAAACCTCCCACGTACTTGGTGACCAGAAGTGTCAGAAGTAGGGTGGTATTATAGTAGAATATAGTGGAATAAAGGAGACACAACACAGGAGCTGCGTTTCCTTAAAAACAATTCAATAACAATGATAAAACAAGTAAAAAAAAAAATATATATATATATATCTGAACAGTACTTGCTCAGAAAAAGAGAGTGGCTTTCCTTCAGCTTAGATTTTCATAAGTATATGCGAATAAAAAGCAAAAATAATTCCTAAAGCATTCTAAATTAATACATTTAGGAGTCATGTTCTTTTCTTAGATGGCATACAAATAGTTTCAACTAAAATCATACTTGTCAGGTACTTGTTACTTGTAAGCCAAAGAGTCTAGGTAATAATTCCTCTTACAATGTGACCCTAAGTTGTGTAAACAAATTAAGGCATTATTCACAATATTCCTGTAAGATAGATATGAAAATACATTTTGTCATTTACCCTTTCAATTTTTCATATCTAAGTGAGAAATAATTAGAATAGAAAACATAGAAACAAATACAAAATAAAACTTGCACTGATAACATTTGAAACCTCGAAAGTCACTTACTCTACACCAGGAACTCTTGTAAGTGCTTTCTGTATACACTAGTTCATAAATCTGGACAACAGTCCTAAGAGATACATTCTATTATCCCCATCATTTTATACACAAGAAAACTGAGGCCCACGGAGGTTATTACGTCTAAAGTACCAGGGCTGGGATTTGAACCCAGCTCCCGAGTCTAGGGTCTCAACAACTGCACAGTCTGCCCGTACACTGAGGATAACAAAACAGAGTGGTTGAGGTTCCAGGAGCCAGGGAGCAAATGGAGTTATGTCACCAAAGGATCCCTCTGTGACAGGCGGGAGGGCGAACAACAGGACACTCACCGAGTTCAGCATGCTGCGGAGCATGCCCAGCAATAAAAAAGCAGCTTCTGTGCAGACGTTATGGATGGAAGAGACCACAGTCCCACTGGAGGCGGGAACTCCAAAGATAAACGTCCAAATGGAATCTAAATCAAACTGCAGGGGGACAGTGAATACAGATTAGCCACGGTCCACTGTTTTCCGTAGAGAAGCTCCTAAGTTCTAACATGCTAACATTTCTTTGAAACTAATCTGTTTTTTTTCAAAGTGAGCAATGACAAAGAGAGACCCAGCACTCGTCCCTCCGATGTTTTAAAAATTTTTACATTTGTAAGAAAAAGTGGATGTTAGGGTTCATTCTATATTAGGTAACTATGCTAAACACATCATTTTCTTTTTTCCTCTAAAGAAAACAAATAAAAATAAAACACACTCGAATTAGCCAGGTGATGAAATTACATTTAAAGGGCTGATGATTTTAAGTAGGCTCTTTTCAAAAAGCACATTGAACTTACTTTTCCCACCGACTCTCTCAGCAACGTTTTAATTCACTTTTAGGTTACATATAGATTAAGATTTGACAAAATAAAATATCAGCTTGAAGAGATTTACTCAACTGTTTTATCTGATAGCTTATGACTGCAGTGTCACGCTTATTTTGAAAATTATATAACAAACCAGACTCTGCTAAGAAGGAATCTGGATCTTGATTTAATGTAAGGGTACAGACTAAGTGTTTTCCATTTAATATGTTTTGTCGATTACTAGAGGTGATGTGAATAGCATTCTGGCATTATTATGCAAGTAAAACTGAGTTTAAACTAGATTCCTACGTCTTTGCAGCGCTGTAAACATAAGCTAAGTATAGACAGCCACAACACTCTTAGATTATTAGCAATCAGGTAAAGCCTTACTGTTTTCCTAACACAGACACTAATATTAAGAACTAAAAAACATTTTTCTGGGAATTCCTGCTGTGGCACAATGAGATCAGTGGCATCTTGGGAGTGCTGGGACACAGGTTCAATCCCCAGCCTGGCCCAGCACAGTGGGTTAGGGATTCAGCATTGTCGCAGCTGAGGCTTAGGGCACGACTGTGGCTCAGATCTGATTCCTGGCTCAGGAACTCCATATGCCGTGGGGGTGGCCAAAAAAGAAACAGGAGAAAGATTTTAATGGAATGATTGGCCAATGGGGGCCTGTTGTACAGCACAGAGAACTCTACCCAGTATGCTCTGATAATCTACATGGAAAAAGAATCTGAGAGAGAATGGATATGTGTTATAAGTATGGCTGGGTCACTTTGTTGTACAGCAGAAATTATCACAGCCTTGTAAACCATATTTTGTGAGCTCCTGCTGTGGCTCAATAGTAACGAACCTGACCAGGATCCACGAGGACGTGGGTTTGATCCCTGGCCCTGCTCAGTGGGTTAAGGAACTGGCATTGCCGTGAGCTGTGGTGTAGGTCGCAGATGTGGCTCAGATCCCGTGTTGCTGTGGCTGTGGTGTAGGCCAGCGGCAACAGCTCTAATGGACCCCTGGCCTGGGAAATTCCACATGCCTCAGGTGTGGCCCTTAAAAAAAAACAAAAAAACAAAAAACTATACTTCAATAAAACTTAAAAAAAAAACCGTAAAAACATTTTTCTAATCAGAACTTGTGCTAAGAATCCTTGCTTACCCACCCAATTAATTTATGGTACACACACTACTCCCTTCATTTTTTTGTTGCTGTTGTTAATGGCTGCACCTGCAGCATATGGAGGTTCCCAGGCTGTGGACTGAATTGGAGCTGCAGCTGCCGGCCTACACCACAGCTACAGCAACACCGGATCCAAGGCGCATCTGCAACCTAAGCCTCAGCCTGGGGCAATGCTGGATCCTTAACCCACTGAGTGAAGCCAGGTACTGAGCCTGCATCCTTATGAATGAACTCTATGTTAACCTGCTGAGTCACAACGGGAACTCTTATTCCCTTCATTTTTAATTATACAGAAATGAAATGATGTTTCTAGATAAAATTAACATTACTCAAAAGAATTCTTTTGATCGCTATTAAAATACCATCCAAAGTCGTCACCCATATATAAACACATAGAGTAACCATAGAGAGAAAAAGACCAAACAGGGACAAAGGACATCTTTGGCGGGAAATTTTCTATGGTGTTTTCCAACTTTTAAGTTCCAAACCAAATCCCAAATGGGATAAAGGGATAGAACCAGTTGGTTTCACTGTGATTAACCCATCACCCTCTGGCGACTTTTTGGCAAACGTAATTGATCTTACACCCTACTAGATAATTCCTACCTGGCAACCCTGCTTACATCGGCTGCTGATGACAGGCACACTGACCTGCAGGTTCTCAGGCAGCTCACTAACTGGCTGCTGCAGAAACAAGGCCATGAGGAGGAAATAGAGGGCAGGGACATTAGTGTGTTTAGGAAGGAATGACTGAAGAACCGGAAAACCAGGAAAATGACAGGCATCCCGGTTAATCTCCCTGACTGTAGATCGCCCACCAGCACTCCGGCCCACGTTGAATCCTAAGGGAAGAGGAAATACCATGATAAGGACAAAATTAGTAATTGATTAGTACGCTACATCATACAGAAAGAGTAATTCATTGTATGTGACACTGCCATCCAGAGCTTTCATATTAATACAGGCAATTAACTGCTGAAATACTCTTTCAGTCAAAAGCCTTACTTTACCACCTTTTTGACTTTGGCAAGCCCATCTACTAGGATACAGGTCTTGAAACACAGCTGAGGCAGTCAGATACCAGAGGTAATATAAATTCTACTCATTAAAAGTAGGAGCTTAAACATTTCCCTAAAAGGAAAGTAAAATTCAAAACATAGCCAGAATTTAAGATGATGCTACAAAAAAATGTAACTTAAGGAGTTCCCGTTGTGGCTCAGCGAAAGGAATCCGACTAGGAACCATGAGGTTGCAGGTTCGATCCCTGGCTTCGCTCAGTGGGTTAAGGATCCAGCATTGCTGTGAGCTGTGGTGTGGGTTGCAAACGTGGTTTGGATCCTGCGTTGCTGTGGTTGTGGAGCAGGCCGGCAGCTTAGCTACAATTAGACCCCTAGCCTGGGAACCTCCACATGCTGCGAGTGCGGCCCTAAAAATGACAAAAGACCAAAAAAAAAAGCTAACTTAAAAATATACTTGCCATAATATAGTTAATAATTTCATTTTCCCTGAAAATCATGATAAACTAATTGATCTTAAATGATCTATGGATTGAGACGTAAGACAAAATGAATATATAAAATAATCATTCATCACAACACGAACTGTTATTCTGTTGGAGAGCTGTCTGGACATGGGATAGCAAATATGAGTTCACTGTGACTGGATATCTGAACATCCAAAGTCCATTCTAGGAGTTCCCATTGTGGCGCAGTGGAAACGAATCTGACTAGTAACCGTGAGGACGCAGGTTTGATCCCTGGCCTCGCTCAGTGGGTTAAGGATCTGACGTTGCCGTGAGCTGTGGTGTAGGTCACAGACATGGCTTGGATCTGGCTGTTACTATGGCTGTGGTGTAGGCTGGCAGCTGTAGTTCCGATTAGACCCCTTGCCTGGGAACCTCCATACGCCATAGGCATACCCTAAAAAGACAAAAAAAACAGAGTCCGTTCTAGAACCAGAGTTCTACCAGGAAATGATCACTGCTTACTGATGTGGCTTATAGCCTCTGTTATGTAACTAATTTCTAGACACAACTCAAACATTTAGTGCTTTTTGCCACCCCAAATATTAGTTCAGTGCTCAGTACAGAGGGAATGGTGGCCGGAGTGTCAATGGAAAACTTCTGCAAACAGCAGCTAAAAGATGAAAGATTGTTTTTTTTTACTCTGAAATGATTTTTATTTCACAGGAATATTCACATTTTTTCCAACTTCTTCTCTCTAAGATGAAGTAAGCATGTCCTTGCTACTACCTACAGTAGCACTGAAATTATTTCACAGTGAGTTTCTGCAACACATACAAAGTTTCTTCAGATATCTTGCACATGTGAAATAATAATAAAATGATCCTATCGTATAAGCTCCATCTTCCTACCATTTGCCTTAATATTTGATAAAATAGTGCAGGTTGTACCTAGGTATTAATACTTTAACACTTTTTTGACAAGTAAATTACATTTTAAAATATAATCCCTAATTTTTCCATCTTATGACAGTAAATAGTTCTTCTTCCTCTTTCTCTCTCTCTTTTTAAAATCTTTTTAGGGCTGCACCCACAGCATATGGAAGATCTCAGGCTAGGGGTCAAATCAGAACTGTAGCTGCCAGCCTTCGTCACAGCCACAGCAACAGCGGATCTGAGCCATGTTTGTAATCTACACCACAGCTCGCAGAAACTCTGGATCCTTAACCCACTGAGCGAGGATAGGGATCAAACCCATGCCCTTGTGGATACTAGCTGGATTTGTTACCATTGAGCCATGACAGGAACTCCCATAAATAGTTTTTCTTAATGCTTACCACAGAATACAATTACATATGATTTTAAAATATAATGTTATAAAGACAAATATATTTTTTAAAATACTTTAAGAAATGAATGACTATAATTTTCAATAAAAACATTAAATATGTATTTTCCAAAATAAGATAATAAATAGAAATAGAAATATATGCCAGTTCAAATTAATCTAACATAGTAAACTATAATTTTCTAATATTTAAATGTTCAATTCTGTGTTGAAAATAGCATAGAACCAGTGAGCAGAAAATAAGGAACTTTGACTGAAACTTTGATGAGCTTACATCCTTGAGTGGCAAATATAATTTTTAAAAGCATGGGCTTTAGATGAGTGACTTGAGACATATTTTCATACCTCTTAGCTAAAGTTACTTCACCCCTGTACTTTGGCTTTCTTATCTGTAAAATGCGTTATGATAGTATTTATACCTCATAGGGTTATTGTGAAAATAAAGTGTTTGTAGCTGGTACGGAAAAGACACTCAAAATATTTATTATTAATTCAGTTCTGATACTTTGCAAATTATTCATTATAGATCAGAAAGGGAACTATACAACAAAAAGAAATTGTAAGAAATTTATTTGCGTTTTCATATCTTAATATCCTGTCTGACTTCAGTATGATTGGCAATTAAAAATGCTAAATTTGAAAATATGTATGCTTTTTATCATTAATTGAAATTACTGACGGCTGTTAGATAAATTGAAGAGTATAAGCTTACATAAGATTGAAAAACAAAACACAACAGCTTATTTCAAAGCGCTGACTGTAAAAGCCCCATACCTAACACAGTTCCGATCTTATTGGTTAAGACGGAATCTGTCTGTTCCAGCCAGCCTCCACCACTGAGTCCTTCTTTAAACTTGATGAGAATAGACTGATTACTCAGGAGGACGACAAGAATCCTCATGGCTGCCGTAACCGTGGTGGAGTGCAAGTGTTCTTCCATGAACATCATAATCCAGTCAAAACCCAGGGTCCTGACCAGCTCTTCACAAGCTCTATTCAAAGGCAGATGGGTTAAACAAAACAAAACAGTTTTCAAGGATTAGAATTTCAAATTAAAAAGAAAAAGAAGACTAGTTTTTGTTCTTTAGGTATTATAAATTTCAGAGTCTTTAAAAATCTATTAAAAGTCAGCAGCAATTCTTTCTTTCACCTACGATGAATTAACTAGTAACAGCAACTATTACTATTAATTCTCAAAAGATTTTACTTACTGCAAATTAATGCTTGTCTTTTCTTTAGATGTGTAAACCAGCTTTAGTAAGATATCTAGGAGTCTGTTCCTCAAAAGTATAAGATTAGCAGATACAAGTCCTCCAAACTCTTCTTCGGTTCCTGCAATGAAAATAAATACATTAAATTGCCCTAGCAGAAAATCTAGGATAAAATATCCACCACTTCCAGGAAATCTCGCTGAAACAAATCTTCCAGAAAACATTTTCTCTGGGAGTAGTTTCCATTAACGTGAACAAAAACTGTTCACCTAAACCTGTGATACTATCTAAACAAGTGATAATAAAAGCTGTGACCCCTTTTTAACGTTAATATTCCTTTCTCCTACCAACAGGTAATCAGATGAGGATCACACAAACAAAAATAACAATGAAAATCTTTAGTTTCTAGTTTCTTTTTAAAGGACTTAGTTAAATTTTCTCAATTTAAAAATGAAAAGAGGAAGCATACACTATTTGAACTATAATACACAAAGGAAAGTTAGAATTAAATGGCACGGATGAGCGGAAAGGCACACAAATGTACAAGAGAGGTTGGTAAAGAAAGGGAGGAAGACACAAAGCTCATGGTTCTCAGCAGATCGCACCGGAAGCACAGGGGACCGGGATCAAGGGCTCAGTGTCCTAGGGCCAGCTCTTGCCCCATGAGCTATGGCTAAGTCACAATCCACTGCGTACTTTCCTTTATTATAGAACTGAAGCTCATGCTCAAACACAATGATCATGGCTATATGCTTTTATTTGTTTGGGCAAAAAACTATTTTTTACCTTTAAATACTGTCTTTGAAAATACAAAGTTAGTGCCTTAGTCATTGGGAAAGGTGCTTCAAGCTTACCAAGGGGAAATCAAGATTCCTCCCCCTTCTAACAGGCATAGGACCAGTAATTTACAGACTGCTGTAGCGAAGGCACCCCATCCAGCTTAAAGTGACAAAGGAATTGCTTCCTTTCAATAAAATGACAATCCACACGGAAGTTAAGAATGCTCCTTAATTTTATTCCTAGTTTTTTCACTGTCAGTTATGATTCTCAAATATAGTTTAAAACAATGAACTCTGAGAGAAATTGCTAGGATAACTTCTTCCCAAAGTCATGCTTTACTCCACACTGCATTGCCCTTTCATGCTTTTTATTTCTCATTCGTTATTATATCACTATTCGGCATTATTCATGTCATTTTCATTTTGTGGGTACATTCTGAACACTGCGTATACGAAAGAAAACATTTCTGGTTTTAATATTTTGGAACATCATATTATACTTAGTCCAGACCATAAACAATAAGTGTCATATATTAAACAAGACCAGCAAGGTGCTTCTGACTTTCTCTATTCTTTCAAATGGCAAAGAACTGATGAGAAGAATACCAGTCTAATCACCTTGACAGATCAAGAGACAATTTTTTAAATTTATCCATCCCCACTACTGTGCTCTTGTCAAAAGGAAACTTTACAACATTCGTTGTAGTTACCGAATTCAATGGCCAGCAAGAAATATGGAGACTAGAGAAATACTTTTCTCATCGTTTTTTTATACTTGAAATAAACATGCTATATAGTTCCAAAGATTTTTAAAGTACTTTCACTTTGTAATTCCTACTAACTTTATTTTTGTATATGGTAGAATAACGCAGTAATTAAAAGTTTAAATGTTGGTTCGGACAACTTGAGTTCGAATGCGGTGGTATGACCTCAGGTAAGTCTCTTTTACTTAATCTTTCTGGGACTCAGTTTCCGCACTTTTCGTAAAACTGTGGTAACAACAGAACATATTTCAGGGGGTTGTTATAACAATATATACAGAGTACTTTACCAGTACCTGGCAAATATTAAGCACTAAATAAATGTCATCCACGGATTCGATCTTTATGCTTGTATCTACTGCTAATTTGATTCACCAATGAAATATCAATGTTGTTCCAAATGAGTAGGAAGTAAGCAGTTACCAGCCTGAAGTTCTGCTCTATGATCTGCAGGAAATCAAGTCTCACAAATCTCTCTCTTTCTCCTTTGAAAAACGTAAGTACAGGACTTCCTTTCCTTATTCATGAAGCCCTGGAGAGGCTGTGCTGCAAACGATACAGCCAACATGGAAGGGAACTCCCAGAGAGACAGGGCTGGGAGAGTTTTTAAGGAAATCACTTATGTGACACAATTTTGGAATAATGTTAACAGGATAATAATGTAAATAATACTGAACAAATATAAAATACTGTGAATTTAATTATCAGTTAATCTAAAAGTCCTTTCAATGCTTTGTAAGCAAATCTCTGGATCTAAAATATACAACAGGAAAAATACATTTAAACAGCAGGAAAAATATACTTCAAAGGAAAAAAAGTCTTAAAACAAAAAAGTGGTTGTCATGGGCCCAGGAACTACAACTGAAAAAAAATTTTATTCTACACTTACATAAAATGATGCTAATATATGCTCTTTCCTTCAATGACTTTTAAATATTTAACAGAGAAATGAAAATAATAATAATATAGATACAATTCACTTTAGCAGGAATCTGTGTTTCTGAGGAAATGTATATAAATTTAAAAAAATAACAAATTATGTTCAAAAATTACACTGGAAGAGTTTACTATCTAAAGGAACACTGCTATGAATCCTCTAAAAATAGAAAAGATTTTATTTTTAACGTAAATTCATACCCTATTAAATCTGTAGATAACTCTGTATTTATACATATTGTATAGGCTTGTTCTAAGACAAATACATCTGTGAAAAACCAGAAAAGGAATGTGAGGAGAAAAGTAATATAATAGTATCATATATATAATTCAGGTCTAACTGTGCCAGAAGAAAACAGAACAAAGTAGTTAGGTTCCAAGCTCCAGAACTGACTCACCAGTGTCAGGCTTCTCTTCGTGCTTTATTTCCATAACTACAAATTTCTCACAAACTGCAAAGGTTGGTAAAGTAGAAGAAATAAACTGGCCAAACCTTTAAATACAAAAAAAAAAAAAAAACAGGTTATAGTTTTCGTTTCTCTCTCTTCAAAACAAACAACAAATACTGAGAAGCATTTTTTATTTTAACTAACCTTTTACATATCTCATGTGGTATATTTCATTTGCTTCCCCTAGAACTGCAACAATTAACATTACGTGCTATAGTGTTTTAAAACAAAGCGAAAATATACTTTATCAGAAATACGAGTCCTTTAATGCAATAATTCAAATGACTTCAAAAACCAAAGCATGATCTAAATTAAAATGTTAACATTATCTGTGCAGATCCACTGCCACCTAGCAGTTAAGCACTTGGATTTTGGAAACACAGGTAAGATTAACATCCTAGCTCTTTAAGTGTTTAGTCGTGTTATCAAGTAGCTTAATTTCTCTGGGATTTAATTCCTTCCTTTCCTTTCCTTCAATCCTTCCATCCTTCCTTCTTTCCTTCCTGCCTCCCCCGTCTCCCTCTCTCTCCATATAAATTCCTAGGCTAGGGGTTAGATTGGAGCTACAGCTGCTGGCCTACAGTACAGCCACAGCAATGCTGGATCCAAGTTGCACTGGTGACCTACACTGCAGCTTGTGTCAATGCTGGATCCTTAATCCACTGAGTGAGGCCTCACTCAGCAGACTGGGATTGAACCCGAATCTTCATGGACACTATGCTGGGTTCTTAACCCAATGAGCCACAGGGAAACTCCAGGATTTAATTTCTTAATTTGCAATGTACAGAAAAATAAAGACCTTAAAAGTGGAGTTCCCTTCATGGTTCAGTGGTTAATGAACCCAGCTAGGATCCATGAGGATGTCGGTTCAATCCTCACTCAGTGGGTTAAGGATCCGGCGTTGCTGTGAGCTATGGTGCAGGTTGCAGATGCAGCTCGGATCCCGCGTTGCTGTGGCTGTGATGTAGGCTGGCAGCTACAGCTTCAGTTGGACCCCTAGCCTGGGAACCTCCTCGTGCTGTAGGTGAGGCTTGAAAAATCAAAAAACTTAAAAGGTCTCAATGATAATTTTTGCAAAGTGATCATCAGAGTACCAGGATAAGATCTGAATAAATATTTTTAATAATAATGATAATCTCCAAAATAATTTTTAAACTCCAATTTTTTTTAATTTTAATTTTTTTGCTTTTTAGGGCCACACCCACGGCATATGGAGGATCCCAGGCTAAGGGGAGAATTGGAGCTACAGCTGTTGGCCTAGGCCATAGCCACAGCAAGGCAAGATCCGAGCTGCATCTATGACCTACACCACAGCTCACAGCAACACTGGATCCTCAACCCACTGAGCGAGGCCAGGGATCAAACGTCAACCTCATGGTTATTTGTTGGATTCATTTACACTGTGCCACAACGGGAACTCCAAAACTCCAATTTTAAATCTATCATCAAGTTAAAAAAAAATGCTTTCAAGGTAACCGAATATAAAAGTGAGCGATGACTTGCTATATCAATTAGAGATTAGTTTACTGGGAATACTCTAATAATCAAGTATGAATTCACCTGTGATACCTGAGAAATAACATGACAAGTGCTGATTAAGTCTAGGTTAAGCAGTTCTCTAGTTGAAAAATACTTTAGGTAGTATTTCCACTTTCAGTCAAGACGAGAATTATCATTAGCCTATTAGAATAGTTCTACAGACACAATCCATAAATATGCCTTAAGCCACATTTCACATTGGCAGCAAAATAATACTCATGTCATATAAAAAGTCTGAATATACAACACTAAAATAATGATCATCAGTTTGCAGTGGAGAACAAATACAAAAGACACGATGTGTCTGCTACGGGTACACAAGCATGTGAGCGGGTGCTTCTGCACGTATGCTCGAGAAGTAGCAAGACTTGGGGACTAAGAATTCCTACACTGAACTTTTATGTCCACGTTAATTTGTCTCACTGCGCTAATTCTAACACCTTTTCTCACCAAAATTCTGTCATTCACCAGTGGTAAAAGTTGGCTTCGTAAGATACACGCACGTTTTCCATAACTTACAAATATCTTGGATATATTAACTTTACTGGTGCTATTCAGGCATAGGAACCAACTGCATTCACCTCAATCATCTTAACCTCAGTGGTGCGTTTAGTTAACAGACAGAAGTTTTCACTACCTGAGTAGGTCATTGCTGTTGGGGAAACCTTGCAGTAAGAAGCTCAGCACATTACTGATAGCAGCGATGGTAGGCTGGGACAAAGACATGTCTCGAAGAGTCAGTAGCAGCTTTGGGATAAGCTGGAACTCCCTCATTAACTTGGCATTCTTAGACGCTTCACTACAGGAGAAAAAAGATTTTAAACGCTGTTAGTGGCATCCCTTCTACAACTGAACAACTAATTATTTATGTATTAACAAATACCTGGACTCTGTGAGCAATTCAATAAAGTGCTCAAATAAGGAAAGATGAAGTTCATATGGGGCATGGAGCCAGACCTACAATAAAAATAAACAAGCGTTGTATATTTAGGGTTAAAAGACATTCAAAATCCGAATCCAATAAACACAAACGCAGCACACAGAACTTTCATTATTTAATTAATTGAATATAACCACTTTACTAGTTTTTATTTGTTGTAGCCCCACCTACTTGTATATGGGACTTATGGTTCTGTTCAAAAAGGGATAATTGCTATGGAAATTACCCTCCTAGCATAAACAACCAGAAAGGCAAGATCTATGGAAAATTCCTCTGAAATCAGTGACTGAACACTATTACTGAATACGGAGCACAATATACAGAACAGAATGAATACTGAATGCTATATACTGAATACAAAAACTCAGTAACAGGAATCTTGTGTAGGTCTAAAACTGGAAATAATCACTGCAAAAGAGCACAATGAACAATTCCTAAAACTCACAAAAGCATGAGACTAGCTTGCACTCTCACTACCAGTGCAGAGACATCATGATATATGAGACAGCTGGACAGAGGTCTCAGAAGTGTAGTAATACCTTAGTGGCAGGGTTAAATTACCACTAGACAAAGGATTAATCAAAGTCCATCCTAACAAGGCTTAAAAACATGTCTGCAAAGAATCAAGATAGAGAGTTCCCGCCGTGGCTCAGTGGTTAACGAATCCGACTAGGAACCATGAGGCTGCGGGTTCAATCCCTGGCCTCGCTCAATGGGTTAAGGATCTGGCTTTGCCATGAGCTGTGGTGTAGGTTGCAGACGCGGCTCAGATCCTGAGTTACTGTGGCTGTGGCATAGGCCGGAGGCTACAGCTCCGATTAGACCCCTGGCCTGGGAACCTCCATATGTCGCAAGTGTGGCCCTAAAAAAGGCAAAAAGATAAAAAACAAAAAACAAAACAAAAAGAATCAAGATTAATTGCAACAAAGAGCAAATTTTAACACTCTTGAAAAGAATTAAAAAATAATTAGCACTCAACAAGGTAAAATTTATCATCTAATCAAAAATTACCAAGTCTAGGGATTTCTCATTATGGCGCAGAAGAAACGAACCTGATTAATAACCATGAGGATGCAGGTTCGATCCCTGGCCTCGCTCAGTAGGTTAAGGATCTCTGCCATAAGCTGTAGGTCGCAGACGCGGCTCAGATCCTGCGTTGCTGTGGTTGTGGCCAGCAGCTGTAGCTCCAATTCGAGCCCTAGCCTGCGAACTCCCACGTGCCATGGTTGCGGACTTAAAAAAAAAAAGGTAAAAAAAAAAATCCAAGCATACAAAAAAAGGAAGGGAAAATAGAACCATAAGTAGGAGAAAAAAACCAATCATCTGGTTGGTTATAAATAATAAGCTCATAAATGACAGCAATGATAGAATTATCAAGACCTTAAAAAAGCTATTAAACATGCTCCATATGCTAAAGAATTTAACAAAAAAATATGAAAGTGATGAGGAGAGAAATAGAGGATAACCAAGATCCAAAATGAACTTTTACAGATGAGAAATAAAATATCCAAAATAAAAAATACACTGCATGGGACTAACAGAAAATTAGATGCAGCAGAAAAAAATTCGGTAAACTTAAGGACATAACAATAGAGACTACTCAAAAGGAAGTATGAGGGCAACAAAATACTAGAAGGAAATTGCTAGATAGAGCATTAGTTATTTGTGGGACAATATCAAACAATCTAACTGGAGCCCTCAAAAGGTGTGTCTGCATGGTGAGGCAGGACCAGGAAAAACAGTTGGGGAGATAATGGCTAAAATTTTTCCATTTTGATGAAAATGACAAATTCACAAACTTTAAGTCAACAAACCCCAAGCAGAAGAAACATAAAGACAATGGACATCTTTAAAGTATGAAAAGGATAAAAATCATCAACTAGAATTCTAATTTATGCAAAGACAGCCTCCAAAAAAAGGAAAAATAAATACTTTTTCTGATGGGAGAATTCGTCACCAGCAGACCTGCACTACAAGAAATGTTAGAGCAAGCCTCGCAGGCAGATCTATTACTCCATTTGAGATGGAAATCTGGATGTACACAAAGGAATAAAGAATGCCATAAATTCTATGGAGGTAGGAAAATATAATTTTTAATGCCTTTAAAAGGTAATAGACTATTTAAAGGCAAAATAATGCAAACCATTGTTGGGATTATAAACATACAGAAGTAAAATGTATGACAATAGCACAAAGGACAGGAAGGAAGAAATGGAAGGGTCCTGATGCAGGGTTTTCCACTATAGGTGAAGTGCTACAATGTACTCTGAAGACAGAACTAATTGTTACATGTGTATATTGCAAATTCGAGAACAGCCATTAAAAAAGAAAATGCTTGGATGCTGCTATAACAATTTTACTTATATTTGTCATACTGGAAATAGCGTAAATTAAGTATTTATTGACCACTATGGTTTGCAGTTATTAGGAACACTGTATGAAGCCATAAAAAGAGCAGGGCATTATAAAATGAAAGCAAAATTTGTTGAGCAAATAAATTTCTGATGTTTATATATTGAATTTTAGTCAGAAGTTTGAAACTTAAGATAAGGTGTCAATTACCAGATGAAAACAAAGCTAGAGTTATTAAGTTAGTCTCCTTAGTACTCTCATAATTCTTTATGCATACCATTACCTCTCTGCTTTCACAGGTTTTTACTGTCTATTTGCTTTTCTCGTCTAATGCACTAAATGCCTGAGGCATGAACTCTTTTATTTTCACATCCTCAGCACTTAATATAGCGCTTGGCTCAAACATATTCACTAATTTTTTTCTAAAAGAATGGAAGGTTTGTGTGTTAGAACTTTGAATATCAGGCTAAGAAATGTGTACTTTATTGGGTAGGCAAGAGAAATCACTGACACTTTGTAAGTGATGTGACTGTATCTTAGAATGAAATGAAAAAATATATCGGATCAGTCAAGGAAAGGGAGAAAGAAGTGACTGTTACCTTAGTAAGTCAGAGGAGAACTGATTAGGGCTTGGACTCTGATATAGCAGGAGAAACAGAAAACAGACTATATGGAATGTGGAAGCAGAATCTATATGACTTAATACGGACTGTTTATAAACAGCGAGGAAGGAGGAATGGGGAATGGTGGTATTATTAATAGAAACAGAAGTTAAAAGGAAGAACTAACTTGGGAAAATATGTTAAGTTCAGTTTAGGTGTTGCTGAGACATAAAAATGGAAATGTTGAGGAAGAAGTTAGAAATAAGTCTGGAATTCAGATGTCAAGCTAAAGATTTAGATTTGTGAGTCACCTGTGTAGAGATGAGGCTGTGGGACTGGGTGAAAATCTAAATTAAACAACAGATAAAGGAAAAGATAAAGAAATGAAGATGAACACTTTTACAGAGAGTAATGAAAATTCCAGAACCAGTAAATTATGGGGAAAGTAGTGAGAAAGAAAATGTAAAATACTTAACTAGAGACAGGAATCGAGAAAGCTTACGATAATATCAGTATTCAGCTCTGGTCTGAATTCACTGTCTCCTTTATTCATTCCACCCTGCTCTTTTGTATATGTATGTCATATTTTATTTTGTTTATTTTATTTGTAGTTGTTTTAACTCAACGAATTTTATTACATTTATAGCTGTACAACAATCATCACAACCCACTTTTATAGTATTTCCATCCCAAATCCCTAGCCAATCCCCCCACCCCCAACCAACCTGTCTCCTTTGGTAACCATAAGTTTTTCAAAGTCTGTGAAACTCCATCTCACTCTTAATGCAGTTTTAAAACACATCCATAAATTCTTTAACACTCTTCCCATTGATAGGAGGAATCTGTTTTCTCACCCCTTGAATCTAGGGAAGATTGTGCCTACTTTGACCAATATAATATGATATATGATTTCCAAAGCTAGTTCATTTAAAAAAAAAAAAGTAGTGAGAAAGATATAAGAACCATGAGAGTGATGCCTGAAAGCCAGTAAAATAATGGGAAACAGACTGCATCGTATGATAGTGAGAGCTATGGGTAGTGAGAACTGAGTAGAAGCCACGGATTTTTATTTGGAAGAGGACTGCTAATAAGCTTTCAAATAAAGTTTCAGCGAAGCAATTAGGACACATAGTCTGTTTGTTAGCGATTGAAAACAAGTGACAAGACAGAGTTTACAAAAGTTACAAAGAAGGAGAGTTAGCGCCAGACATCAGAGCAAACACTGAGGGCTGAGCACCATTCTGGGTGGAGGAATACAAAGATGAAGAAAGACACGATTTCTGTATTCACAAAGCCTCCAGTCTCACAGGGGGAGATCTTACACTGTGATGAGTGTGCAAAGTGCTGTGAACAAGAAATTAAATGAAGAAAGGATATGCAAGATTAAGTGGTGCCTTGAGAGGACAGAGTGGAAGCTGTTATGGTAATCAGATGGTAGAAATAAAAATCTTATTATTTTGGTGAAATGGATATTTTACTATGCAGCTACTAGGAACCAAGATTTCAGGTCCAGCTCATATTCACGGAGGAAAAGTTTCTATCAGAATTATTTAATGAAAATATGCTCGCATCTTATAATACCAGTGTCAAGCTATAGCAAATATGCTATAGTTGGGTATATGGACTACACAATTTCACTTCTATGTTATTTGTAAAATTATCTTTGGGAAAAAAGAATCCATCACTACCCTATTTTGCCTGATATACTAATGACATTTATGTGAGCATGATAAAAACACAGAACATAAACAAACCCTACAGACCAAACTGTTTAGTAGTTAACTCTATCAATATACAGAATAAGAAACTGGTTCATTGATTAGGTATTACCAGTTCGTGTTTATATACATACATCAAAATCACAAAGCAGATCCTGGAAAGCAGTTGAGTTTGGAATAATGGATGTCTCATGTCCACTGTCAACAGTTCCCACCAAGGAAAACGTGAGATGGAGAATGTGGCTATTAAGAAGGGAACGTTTCTTCTTAAGCAGCATTGCCAGCAACTAAAAGAAAGCAACACCAAATGCCTGTTGATCATCATATACGTCATACACACATACCCTGGAGAATCCTGCAGAGCAATTCCCGAGACTTCTACACTGCTTTCTAAGTTTTTATTATGACAGGATAATATTCCAGGAAATCTGAGAAGCGGGTAATTCCATCATTCTATTATTAAAAGTATCCGCTTTTATGTAAACTCTATTCGCACATAAATTTTTAAATGGTTGCGGCTATCACATGCATATGATTTTCTCTTTTTCTCTATATGATCATTTTATCAAAAGGATTTTTTTCTTTTGCAACAGTTTCCATAATTACACTTTTTAAAAGGTTGAATGATATATGAAATGGTTATAGTATTATTTGTCATTCTCCTACTACTGGAACAATTCGACTATTCCTATTTTTTCGTGATAAACGGTGCTATAATAATCATTTTGGAAGTTTCCAAAACAAAACATCAAAATAATATAATTAAATCTATAGAAACTATATAGTAAGCAGTTTATCTACCAATGAACTATCTGCTAAAGTTAGAGAAGGCATTTATACTTCATCTGCTCTAGAGGAAGTCCATCTTGCTCCAAATACTTCTTTCTCTTGGAGTTCCCGTCGTGGCTCAGCGGAAGCAAATCTGACTAGCATCCATGAAGACACAGGTTCAATCCCTGCCTCACACAGTGGGTTAAGGATCCAGCGTTGCCATGAGCTGTGGTGTAGGTGGCAGATGCGGCTCAGATCCCGAGTTGCTGTGGCCGTGGTGTAGGCCCTCAACTACAGCTCCGATTTGACCCCCAGCCTGGGAACCTCCATATGCCACAGGCGCGGCCCAAAAACGACAAAAAAAAAAAAAAAAAAAGGCAAATTCAAATACTTGTTTCTCTTCTTACAAGTAACTTTAAGCTGAAACCTAGTAGAGACTGTAAGTACATGAACACTGCTTATTTTTAATCCTACATGCATTTTTAAGACTAGCAATGGCACGCAGGATACATGGTGGCTTTTACAACCTCTAGGTAAGTAAGAGGGTTAAAAGATGACTGGGTGTGCAGGGGAGAGACAAGGAAAACGAGGAGAACACTGACTCTATTGTCTAGTTGGCAGTCTCCAGAACAGGTGGTAATATGACCCTATTTTGTTTAATTCCTATTTCAATAGAGAAAAATAACTCCAAACTGACAAACAGCTCATATTCTCACTTGAAATATGTTAGTTTTGTTTGTGTCTCTGTGTGTGTGTGTGTGTGTGTGTGTGTGTGTGTTTGCCTTTTCTAGGGCCACACCCGCGGCATACGGAGGTTCCCAGGCTAGGGGTCTAATCAGAGCTGTAGCCACTGGTCTATACAACAGCCACAGCAATGTGGGATCCGAGCCGCATCTGCGACCGACACCAAAGCTCATGGCAATGCCAGATCCTTAACCCACTGAGTGAGGCCAGGGATTGAACCCGCAACCTCATGGTTCCTGGTTGGAGTCATTAACCACTGAGCCATGATGGGAACTCTGAAATATGTTAGTTTTAATAACACTACCAACTTTTAAAGTTTACTTGGACAACGGAATTCTTCAAGAGTTTGAAAAAATATGGATAATAATGAAAACTAAAAGTTTGTTTTTGTTTTTTTGGTTTTTTTTGCTTTTTAGGGCTGCCTCCATGGCATATGGAAGTTCCTGGGCCAGGAGTCAAATCAGAGCTGCAGCTGCCAGCCTATGCCGCAGTCACAGCAATGCCAGATCCAAGCCACACCTGTGACCTACACCGCAGCTCCCAGCAACACCAGATTCTCAACCCACTGAGTGAGGCCAGGGATCAAACCCACATCCTCACAGATGCTATGTCAGGTTCTTAACCTACTAAGCCACAATGGGAACTCTGAAAATTTGAATATTTTCAATGCAAAGTAACGTGAAGACCAAGCTTTACGGTTACAAACCTGGTAGCCCTTGATTCTTTCCATTTCTTTGCTGGCTAGTGGGTTACTCTTGACCACACAAACCAGGGCTTTGACTGCTGCATACAGCCCTTCCACATCAGAAGCCATGGCCACCAGGCCCAGGATGGCTGCAGCTCCACCAATGTACTGCAAAGTAGTGGCAACAGGCTTAGGGACAAATGTTCTTACTCCTGATTAAAAGACAGTGAAACATAATTAAAATAAATTCCCCACTGAAAACAAGAACTGAATATATCATCTTAAGAAATACTGATAAATTATAAATTATGCTTAAAAACAAAAACCCCTCTTATCCTAAAATAACACTTCTAAAAACAAAAACCCCTCTTATCCTAAAATAAAACTTCTAAAAAAAATGCAAGGGAGAATTTGTGAGAAGACAGTATATACTTTCAGAGATGAGTTGGGAGTGAAGGAGGGAGGACAGAAGAGCTGGGTTTGAGAACGAGTTCAAGTGTTTCCACCATGTAGTGTTGGGCAACATAAAGGCTCAGAAGTACCAAGGCCTGGGGAACGTGTTTCGGAGGTAAGGGAGAACTTCTCCGCCTTACTGTACTGTAGGAGAAGAAACCTAACGAGAGTAAAAGCCCTTCAGCTCTCTGAATGGGGGAACGGGCTGGAGAAGCCATCCTGGCAAGGAGGAAGTATTCCTATAGAAAAGCCAAGCAAGGCACATTCCTGACCACTGCCCAAGGCTTCTCTTGGTTATGTAATCTGAGTAACAGTACATCAGTCACCCTGGAAAAGCACGAGCATGTGGAAACAGCACTGGAACTATCGCTATGTCATTTAAAAAAAAAAAAAATTCTTTTTTCCTGCATCTACACTCCTAACCTGTTTTTTTAAAAAAGGCATTGTTTGACTGTCATTTGCCTACTGATCAAGACTGAGTTTGCTAAAAATAAAGCTAATATGCATTTCATATATCCATGTGTTCTGCTGAATTCACAGTACTCTACATCCGTCTCTAAATGCAGTATGAAATCTACCTGGAAATTATACAGCGGTGTACAGTCAGTGCTCATCGGTGTTGACAAACAAGGGGAAAAGTTAATAATTTTATAAACGATTATAATTTTTAAAGTTGACTGGAGTTTGGGATTGACATTCATCTCTACGTATTTTAAGAACATAACGGGCAGCACTATAGAACGTGAACTTAAACATCACCCCAAGAGGAGAAGGTGAATACAGATTTGAAGGCAAAGAAAGTTTTTTAACAGCAGAGACGATCCGACTCACCCAGGTATCCGATCAGAGTAGCCCCAATTGTCCGAGCGGGTCCATTAAGATGTCCTGCTGAGTTGTGTACCAGCTTAACGGGCGTGGCGTTCTCATGGGAGGAAATGCCTAACTGAAGAATAGGAAAGGAAAAGAATGTAACTAGAGAGGAACAGGCCTGAACATTTGGACGGGAAAAGAAAAAAAACATGATAGAGAACATATCTTTTCTTTCTCTCGTATAAGAATGTTAAAAACACGCATATTTGTTTTTTTTTTTTAAGATGTGGAAACTCATAGGAAGTAGGTAAAAATACAATCTACGGAGAGAAAGATGGTGAGGGGTCTTGGGAAACAGCCTCAGGCGTCCTTCTGGATGAAACTGCTGTGGTTCAAAGGGCTCCATCACTCGCTCCTCACTGTATCCCTGATCCGTGAGACACCTGCTTTACTCCAGATCCAAGTACGTGTCACATACATTATCCCAGGTTAATAGATAAATCATGCCTCCCTAAAAGGAATGTTAAATTCTGTGCACATGGTGTGCTTTAAAACAAATGTAATCCAGACTTTAATTCTGCTGTCAGCTGCAGAACTCTATTTATGTAGTTTATGTTCCTTAGAAGATGATATATATATTCACAGACCAACCTCTGCACAAGAACCTGTCAATACTTACTGTTTCCAAGTGACTTTCCTTCCAGCCTCTTGATATCCTTCCCTTGAGGTTCTGCCTCCCCTAATCAGCCAAAATGGCTTGTCAGGCTCGCTGACGATTTCCACCTTCCTAAACTCAACGGTCAGTCCTCAGCCTTCATCTTTCTTGACCACTCCGACACATCAGCCACAGTGAATCGCTGATTTCTATGAGGCCAGACCCTCCTAGATTCTCCCCTCTGCTTTCTCTGCAGTTTCTTCTTCATCCCCCAACTCCACAACACTGCAGTGTTCCAGGTTCCATCGGTAACCTTTCCTCTTCTCTGTCCACGTCTGCACTGTGGTCGGTACACCTAATCTTGTGGCTTTAAACGCCACCTATGAACATCTGTGACATTCAAACCTCCGCTGGCCTGTCTGACTCAGACTTTTCCCCAATGGCTTTGCTATCTCCACGAAGATGTCTAATGAGCTGCTCAAATGTTTCCAAAACATAATCTAATACCCTCCCCCGCCCCCCGCCTACTCTTCTTACGGTTTTCTTCAAACGGGAAAAGGGGCTCAGTTTTCATCTCGCCTGCTACCCAGGTCTCTCTTGTCCGGTTCTGGCCACGCGCGCCTCTGGGGCAGGCACGCACATTCCTCGGGGCCTGGAATGCAATGCCACTCCCATCCCACACACACAGCAGCTTCCACATTCTGCTGGTCCTCTGCCTCATCTCTCACCTTCTCAGCCCGGCCTCCTCCGACCATCTCCTCTAGGTCCTTTTATTTTTCTACACGGCATTCTTCATCTTCCACCATACTCTATGCTCAGGTTACTTCTGAAGTTATTACTGTCTGTCTCTTCCACTACAACGTTAGATCCTTAAGAAAGGAGTTTTCCCTTTTATCTACCGCAGTGACCAAAATGGTGCCTGGCATTCGGTACGTTATCCAGAAAAAAGTTAAGCCACCACCTTAAAAGTAGCGATGGTTTTCTTTAGTTTCCAAAAGTTTGATTTCTTAATTGCCAATAAAAATCTAACAATTAATATAAACCGTGCATTTGGAAGGAAATTCTCACTCCAAATTAAACTAAATATCTAAATACATTTGGGCTTAAATTCAAACTGAAATAAACCAAGACAATATATGAAAGGCACTGTTTTTAGCCACCACTCATACTTGGGTTGTACCCAGAAGGAAGCTTTGCAACATCCTTCCCGTGAGAGTCAGCCACAGCCTGCTGGGAAATCATTCTGCTTACCTGCTTAGCGATGGCTTTGCTGTCCAACTTGTTGTACACCTTCCGGATTCTTGCCACTGTTAGGGCGGACCCGGACAGCGCATAGAGGCCAAATGACACCTTTTCCTCTGGTACTAATGACACAGGAGATGGGACCACACCTTCAGATTTTGCATCTTTACCTTCAAAAGAATAATCATCTTCTATAAAATCCAGTTTTTCTGTTTCTAACACAACTTTTTAAGTCATTATCATTTTTATTTCTTTTCTTTCTTTTTACAGCAGCAGCTGTGGCATATGGAAGTTCCCAGCCAGGGGTCGAATCAAAGCTGCAGCTGCAGCCTATGCCACAGCCACGGCAACATCGGATTTAAGCCACACTGCAACCTATGTCACAGCTTGCAGCAATGTTGGACCCTTAACCCGCTGAGCGAGGCCAGGGATACAACCTACAACCTTACCTGGGGTCCTCAACCCACTGAGTTACAATGAGAACTCCCTGATTATTATTTTTATTGTTTATTTTTTGCTTTTTAGGGCCACACCTGTAGCACATAGAGGTTCCCAGGCTAGGGGCTGAATTGGAACTGTAGCCACCGGCCTATGCCACAGCCACAACAATGCCAAATCCGAGGCGGGTCTGTGACCTATACCAGAGTTCATGGCAACACCCGATCATTAACCCACTGAGCAAGGCCAGGGATCGAACCCACAACCTCATGGTTACTAGTCAGATTTGCCTCCACTGCACCACAATGGGAACTCTTGACTATTACTTTTAAATAGCAGACTTGAAAATCTTTTAAAGTAGAACAAGGGAGCTAAGTTTAAAAACTGTTTCTAATTTTCAGCTCTTCATTTATTTAATTAGAAAATAAAGAAAATTATTGTCATAAAGCTTTTGCATTCCAAGTGTTACTCTTAAAATATGCTTAATATACAACATAATGTAAAGAAAGAGGAAGACTTTTAACTGTTACCAAGCAAATCACAAAACACTTCCTCCTTGGTTGCAAGGAACAAGGTAATGAAAATAAGTGGAAAGTCTGTGAGCTCTGTAGCACTATGTCTCCCCAGTGACAGCCCACCTATATGCCTCTCTTTACTTTCTAGACAACAGGGCAGAGGAGTTTTGAAGTAAGATGGCTTAAGTCTGAACCTTTGCTTTATCACTTAAAAGTTGTGTGCCCTATACATCTTTGCACCTCAGTTTCCTTGTCTGTAAAATGGGGATGATAACAAGTCTCCAAGCCCCAGTGTTTTGAGGAGATCAGAACAGCTACGTCCTTCATGTGTATAAACTTCCCTGGCACACATTAAGTGCTCAGTCTGTATCTGCTATTACTAGACACAATGTAAATGTAGAACCCGAGTGAAAGGGAGATTATTTAGACATAAGATTACCACCATTTACAACATACTTTCCCCAGTTCTTCTTAGAACTTTGGTAGAATGAGAACAAGGGATGGAAGACATCATTTGGAAAGAGTTCTACAAAGGAACTGTAGCTTGGCACCAATTCTCTGATTCTAAATTCTTCTTGGGAGAAAGGACAACAAGAGTGGATTGCAGGAACAAAGAGATGAGGAAAACTGAGGTAACTGGTCTAACCTAAAGAATACAAATGGGTGTGTTCGAGACTCATCCTTCTTTCCTTTAACCAGAGTAGATACACCTTAAACTGCTTCAAGAGGGAGTTCTCTTGAACTGTTGTGGTGCAGTGGAAATGAATCCGACTGGTATCCATGAGGATGCAGGTTCAATCCCTGGCCTTCCTTGCTCAGTGAGCTGGGGATCTGGCGTTGCTGTGAGCTATAGTGTAGGTTGCTGATGTGGCTTGGGTCCCACGTTACTGTGGCTGTGGCAGAGGCTGGCAGCTGTAGCTCTCTGATTTGGTCCCTAGCCTGGGAACTTCCATATACTATGGGTGCGGCCCTAAAAAGCAAACAAACAAACTGCTTCATGTGAAAGGACAAATGAGAGAGAGAAAAAGGTAGGGGCTAGACTGGTACAGTGCATGCCCACCACCTGGAGCCAGCAAGAGAAGCTGGAAAAGTAGTGATGAATGAAGACAAGAAATAAGAAAGGTCAGCATGATCAGTGGAGGAGAGCGTTTTGCAGAGGAATATGCTGCAGAAAAGCAGAGAAAGCTCTTTTTTTAGGTAATGTAACATATAACCCTGTCTACACACACCTATTTATGCATCTACGCTGCAAAACGTAAGTTTTACACAACTTTAAGAACAAAGAATAAGTACTCACATGGCATGCATACTGCTTGAAAGCTTCCAACATAATTTGGTCCAAGTTCAAAAATAGTAGTTACATTTGAAGGAGGTAAAACTTCTTCCAGGAAGTGCGTGGGTCCCAGGCGCCAAACTAGTGAAGCAATTTGGCGCTGGGCAGGTGGAGTACCCACGTACGCGTAGACTGTGCTAACCACCGGTGGATTTGCAGAACCTGAGCCCCCAGGAGTACTGTGGACGTAATGAAGCTATAAAGAAAACAAGGCAAACATGAGCGATTCTACCCAAAACATTTTCACCAGGAAAAATAACTTTTTGTGTATGTTTTCATCATCTCAAGGCCATGCAACTTTATGAATGTACAGAAGCAGTTAAGTTGAGAAACGTGAGGGCAGGCCAAGATTCTAGAACCTGATGTGCAAGTTGGAAATTTGCAATCCAACTCTGTAATACATTTGCAATCCAACTCTGCAAACTCTCTAATTCTAGAAACGGCAACAGTCAAATACAGGGACACTGCTACTGTCTGGTTGGATTGTGTACTAAATTAACAATGCTAGTATGAAATTTTCAGGTTGATATGAAAACAGAGTTTTCCAACTATGGTATTCAGCTAATCTTGAAATTAGTTTTGTTACCCTCAGTGTGAGTCTGTTAGATAAAATTATTCATGAGAAGTGTTTTATAATGGATAAGGGCTACAAAAATACTGGAAAAAATGAATAGTCTATTATGTGCTATAATTTGTTCATACACGATTTGAGGATTTGAAATTACACTACTGTTTACTGACAAGATGCTTAAATTATCATTCAGTTCATTAGAGTAAATACATAATTAGAGTTTAAGCGATAAGGAAATCAAGTTGTTTCCTCTAATACAGGGAGCTTTCATCACTTGACGAAATGAGCTTGTTTTGTCATAACATTGTCCCAGTTTATTTCATATACTAAAGAACAACTTTTCATTTTTTTATATTTATTTTTTTTTTTTTGTCTTTTTGCTTTTATGTAGAGCCACACCCGCGGCATATGGAGGTTCCCAGGCTAGGGGTCTAACAGGAGCTGTACCTGCCGGCCTTTGCCACAGCAACGCAGGATCCGAGCCACATCTGCAACCTACACCACAGCTCACGGCAACGCTGGATCCTTAACCCACTGAGCAAGGCCAGGGATCTAACCCACAACCTCATGGTTCTTAGTCGGATTCGTTAACCACTGAGCCACGAAGGGAACTCCCATACTAAAGAACAACTTTTTAATGATGCTAATAACATGAGCATTAAGACCAACACGTGGCCTAAAGTTGGTTTCAGAGGACAGTGACTTCTCACAGGCACAGTAATGACAACAATGTAAAATATATCAATAATAAACCTCCTAGCTCACAAATCTAGAAGTTGGAGAAATTTTATTTTCAATAATACTAAAAATAACGAAGCAGCTACTAAAAAATCTACAAACCCATTTTAAATGCAATCCTGTATACGAAGAAATGACTATTATTCCCTGAGAGTTCATTTTAGGGTTCATTATGTACAAATACAAATCACAATAAAATATTATGAGAGGAAATGTATTCAAAGAGGTTGCCCATTTTGCTGCTTTTTGAATCTTTAATTCACTCAAAAGACAGACTTCACTTCTCTTGTTTTATTCAAATGATATTGCTATAAAAATGGGTACCAACTTTTAGAAGTTAAAGAATTTTAAGAGCTTGCTCAGTTTGACAGAAAGTAACTATGGCATTCATCTTGATTCAAAAAAAGGACTTCTGATTCTTTACTGATTATTTCAACTTTCTGCCTCTCTTCTGAATGCCACACTACAGATTAATATTTACATGTTTATTCATTCAACAAACAATAAGGGAACACCTACCATTATTATCAAGGACTTATCTGGAAGTTTTAGCCACAGCAATCAAAGAAGAAAAGGAAATAAAAGGAATCCAAATTGGAAAAGAAGTAAACTGTCATTGTTTGCAGATGACATGATACTTTAAATAAAAAAGTCCTAAAGCTGCTATTAGAAAACTGCTAGGGCTCATCAATGAATTCGGTAAAACTGCAAGATACAAAATTAATATACAAAAATTTCTTGTTCCTATACCCTAAAAACAAAAAAAAAAGATCAGAAAGAGAAATTAATGAAACAATCCCATTTACCATCATATTGAAAAGAATAAAATACCTTTCTAAAGAGGCAAAAGACCTGTACTATGAAAAGTATAAGATGCTGTTGAGGGAAATCAAAGACGGATGAAGAGATATACCATGCTCTTGGACTAGAAGAATCAATACTGTAAAAATAAATATAGTACCAAGGCAATCTACAGATTCAGTGCAATCTCTATCAAGTTATCAATGGCATTTTTTATAGAACTAGAACAAAAAATTTTTAAATTCATATGCAAACACAAAACACACGAAATAGCCAAATAATTTTTTTTTTTTTTTTTGCTTTTTAGGGCCACACCTATGGAATACGGGGGTTCCCAGGCTAGAGGTTGAATCAGAGCTATAGCTGCTGGCCTACACCACAGTCACAGCAACGCCAAATCCGAGCCACGTCTGCGACCTACACCACAGCTCACAGCAATGCCTGATCCATAATCCACTGAGCGAGGCCAGGGATCAAACCCACAACCTCATGGTTCCTAGTTGGATTTATTTCCGCTGCACCATAATGGGAACTCCTAGCCACAGAAATCTTGAGAAAGAAAAAAAGAGCTGGAGGAACTATGCTCCCTTATTTCAGATTATACTACAAAGCTACTGTCATCAAAACAGTATGCTACTGGCATAAAAACAGAAATATAGATCAGTGGAACAGGATAGAAAGTCCAGAAATAAACTCATGCACCTATGGACAGTTAATCTATAACAAAGGAAGTAAGAATATACATTGGAGAAAGGCAGTCTCTTCAGTAAGTGGTGCTGGGAAAACTAGAAAGTTACACTAAAAGAATAAAATTAGAACATTCTCTTAACATCATACACAAAAATAAAACTCAAATGAATTAAAGACCTAAACATAAGGCCAGGTATTATAAAATTCTTAGAGGAAAACAGGAAGAACACTATTTGACATAAATTGCAGCAATATATTTTTTTTTGGATCTACCTTCCACAGTAAGACAAAAATAAACAAATGGGACCTAATTAAATTTAAAAGCTTTTGCACAGCAAAGAAAACCATAAAAAAAAAAGGAGGGGGGAGGTCCAGTTACAGCTCAGTGGTAACAAACCTGACTAGTATCCATGAGGATGCTGGTTCGATCCCTGGCCCTGTTTGGTGGGTGACACAGCTTGGATCCTATATTGCTTGGGCTGAGGCATAGGCCAGAAGCTGCAGCTCTGATTCGACCCCTAGCCTGGGAACTTCCATATGCCACAGGGGCAACCCTAAATAGCAGGAAAAAAAAAAAAAAAAAGACAGCCCACAGAATGGGAGACAATATTTGCAAACAAAGCAACCAACAAGGATTTAATCTCCAAAACACACAAAAATCTCATCCAGCTTACTATCAAAAAAACAAACAACCCAATCAAAAAATGGTCAGAAGGTCTAAGCAGACATTTCTCCAAAGAAGACAGATGGCCAAAAAGCATATGAAAAGATATTCAATATCACTAAATATCAGAGAAATGCAAAATCAAAACTTCAATGAGGTATCACCTTATACTAGCCAGAATGGACATCATCAAAAAGTCTACAAATAATAAATGCTGGAGAGGATGTGGAGAAAAGGAAACCTTCCTACGCTGTTGGCAGGAATGTAAATTGGCACAACCACTGTGGGGAACAATTACGAGGTTCCTTAAAAAACTAAATATAGAACTCCCATATGATCTAGCAACCACACTCCTGGGCATCTATCCAGAGAAAACCATAATTTGAAAAGATACATGCACCCCAGTGTTCACTGCAGCACTATTTAAAATAGCCAAGGCATGGAAGCAACCTAAATGACCATTAATAGAAGACGAGATAAAGAAAACATGGTACATATATACAATGGAATATTACTTGGCCATTAAAAAAGAATAAAATAATGCCATCTGTGGCAACATGGACCAAGTTATAGATTATCACACTAAGTCAGTCAGAGAAAGACAAGTATCTTTAGATCACTGATATGTGGACTCCAATAAAAAATGATACAAAAGAACTTATTCACAAAATAGGAACAGATCTAAAGATTTCAAACCAAACTTCTGGTTACCGAAGGGGAAATATTCGGGGGAGGGATTAATTGGGAGGTTGGGAGTGGCATATACACACTACTATAAACAAAGTCAATAAGTAACAAGGACCTACTGTATAGCACAGCAAAATCTACTCAATACTGTGTAATAACCCATATAGGAAAGAATCTGAAAAAGAGTAGATACACGTATATGTATAACTGAGCCACTTTGTTATACACCTGAAGTTAACACAACATTGTTAATCAGCTATATTTCGATATAAAAAAAAACAATGCCAGCTCTAAAGGAACACAGAAGCTACTGAACTGCATATAATAATAACAGTGAAGCAAGAAAATAGTGTGTTCATCATTTATTCAGGCATCCATCTGGTTTCCAACCATCCAACTGGTCTCTCTATGGTGAAAAAGCACTTAGCAATCTGGTTCAAGCACTGACATATTCACTAACTCTCAGCACTCTGTAACCCCTCCTCCCAGGCTAGGGGTCTAACAGGAGCTGTAGCTGCCAGCCTTCGCCGCAGCCACAGCAACGCGGGATCCGAGCCGCGTCTGCAACCTACACCACAGCTCACGGCAACGCTGAATCCCTAACCCACTGAGCAAGACCAAGGATCAAACCCTCAACCTCGTGGTTCCTAGTCGGATTGGTTAACCACTGAGCCATGACAGGAACTCCAAAGACAGCAATTTAAACACCTGCAAACACACATGAACATACCCACCCCTGCAAACACACATGAACATACCCACCCCTGAGCTACCTTGTAAAGCGGGTTGAGATTTACAAGCACAAGCATGCTCACCTTCACAGTGCTGACAAGCTGCCCATCAATATAAAGGGCCGCAGTGCTGTTCTTCAGCATCCCTTTGCTCATCACCAGAACCAGATGATGCCACTGTCCCTCAACTATCAGTTCTCCACATCGGAAGCGAGCACAGCACGGCAGAATCTCATAAAAAGAGGATTCTTCACTAAAATCATCAACTAAAATGAAGAGGGGAAAATAATTAAAAACTCAGCATCATCCTCATGCTAACAACTACTCATATCTAGACTTTGACTCTACGTTACAATAGCATGACAATGATGTAAATGAAAATACCCTATTCATTCAATAAGTTTATCTGTAGTAAAAAGTAGTATCTGGGATATATATTGCTTTGTTCTGTTCAAGATACACATAGTTATAATCAAATAAAGTTATATTAACCAATGGAAAAAAATAAGTATAATAAAATAGAAAGGAAAATAAAATCATGATAGACAACAAAAAGAGACTAGCTGATTATTAGCTGTCATACTCTGTTATGTAAAGTCTTTCAAAATTCTAGTTTGACACGCATTTGAAGATAGCACTGCTTAGAAAAAGAACCAAGACAATTTGAAATTTTACTCCTGCTCTTGCTTCATGCGCTGCTCAATGATCCAAGGGGGCAACTATTTCTTAGTTTGTGGCTGGAATGCCCTGATTCTTGTGTGACAACAGCTGGTAGTAAGAAGGTGATTTATGCAGTGGAAAGGTATTTGTTGATCCAAGTTTCCTGCTTCACCTGACAACTATGATGATATGCTAACATTCTGCAGCTACTTCTCGACTCTAATCCATCTACTTTCTGCTACCCAGTATGTTGCCAAATTATGCTAGGAAATAATGTGTTAAGTATTAATTTAATCTTAGTGTTAAGACAGTTAAAAATTAATTTACCTTTTCTAAGTATTCAAGAGGGGGTGGGACAGCAGCAGAAATGTAAAAACCCATTCCTCTCCCTAACCCAAGAAAAATTTTTGAAAAGAGATCTTAACTAGGTAACTTAAAGCAGACCCACTACTTTTCAGTACAAGCACATATAATACACCGAACTTTAAAAGTTTAACTTATTTGAAGAAAGAACCACAAATAAAATATTCCACTTCTGGAATCTCAAAATATTTGTGTATACTGAACTGTCAAGATGGTATTTTTAAGTGGCAATTCAGGATACACACCTACTGATGAGTGAAAACCACTACAAAGGCAGTGCTTACCCACAGGTGATCTAATCAGGAAGAGACCTGAATAAACTCGGCCATGGCAGGGTAAAACAGCTGTGAAAGGTCTAAGGTTATGGACCAAGGGATGAGAAATAAGAGATAAAAGGTAAAAGTGAAACCAAGAACTGCTCTCTTTCCCTTCCCTGGTTAATAGATTGAATCTCCTCAAGAACTGGAGAGGATATCACTTATAAACATTTTCTGAGAGTTTCACATTCTGATCAGGCATAAACTAAGATGGAGCCAGCATTTGGTGGTGTGTTAGGATAAGTGACGTGGTGGGTCAACTGGTTTCTGACAACTCTGCATCACCTAGGCATCTTAATGGACTATAGCTGTTCAGAGGATGGATTCTTGTAGTAGCAACACCATTTATATTACTAATTAGATGCTACCATAATTTCTAATGATATATGGACAACAGTAGTCTTGCAAATTACATTTCATGAAAATGCAAGTTTGGGAAACATTTTTTTACTCAAATACCCCTAGATCTAATCCTTCATTTTCCAATTAAATTCTATCCTCTTTCCAAATTCTCCACTACTATTCACTTTTCTCATTGTTTTCCTTTCCGGTCATCTATGTTTCTTTTACCTTTCCTTCTTCTCATTCATTTATATTCTTAAATAATATTTGTGGGTCTACTATATACTAGACACTGTTTTAGGTCACAGGGTTGCCTAGATTACAAAGCTAATAACATTGTGTTTGGGAACTCAGGAGTGCTACCAAGGTCAACAGACAAAACAAAATAAAGAACTAAAATCTATGAAATATAGATGAGGACAAAGAATACTACACAAAGGCCAGGGCAATGGCCATTAGGAAGAAGGGAAGATTTAGGAAATATTAAGGAGGCATAACACAGCAAGACTTAGTAGAAAGGGTGGAATTTTCAAGGATGACTTGAGGTTTCTACAAGGACTAATTGCCAGTGAGGGTGTCATTTACCAAGACAGGAAAATAGGAGATGCAGGTTTTAGGAACAAATCTTACAGTCTGAGTTCTTTAGAGAAATATTATTTATACTAAGATACCTAATATGCAGCTGAAAATATCAGGACAACGCCTAGTTTACAGACAAATGTTTTAACTTCAGAGTCACTGGAGGTAAAAAAAGACCTACTGCTAACAGAAATGGATGAGCAGCTCGAGTACAAAGATTAAACATAAAAGCTTGAAGAATAGTAATTTTAAGGTGAAGATGGAAGAGAAAGCTATTGAAGGAAATCCAGAGAGAGGTCAAAGAAATCTTTTAGTGAAAGAGCAGAGTGGGTATCTCAAATTGCAAGGCTGGAGACATTTTTAAGTAGGAAGAAAACATCAATAGGATAAAAATATCCAATGCCACAAAAAGGGGCAAATGAAGTGTACTAACTAGGCTTTTAAAGTGCAATTTTGATGCCTAACTCTGTACTGATCGTGACGAAGATTCCCAGGTAAGACAAGAAGACTTAAAATCTAAATGAGGAGCTAACATTCATATTTGATTAATACGTGAATACCAACTATAAGTGAAGCAATATATGCTATTATATAGTTAGGTAAAAGACAAAATTAGATGATAAAAGAGGTTTATTTATATACAAATACTTATATTCAGAGCAAAGGAAACAGAAAACTGAGATTTATATGTTGTTATTTACACCATTTTGGAAGAGCTCCATGAATGCCTTGAGTGTCAAGGTCTATTGTAAAGCAATGTAACATTATGGCATATTAGAGGGAATCAGGGAATTAGGATTACTAAATGGTATGTATAAGTCTTGAAGGTAAGCGATAGATAAAGTAATTAAAATGTTATTGTGTCTAGCACAGAATGGCACATATGGTAGGCAGGAGCTCAATGAATATTCATTAGTTAAGCAGAATTCACAGCCAATGAAAATCCTTACTAAAATACATTAAACAAGCAACCTGCTTTCCTAGCAAAAGCTGTGATTTCTTGGCAAGTACAGATAAATCCTTATTTTAGGAATTCTCTCCTCTGTTTTCTAAGTCTCTTTTGAAAGCGCCCTAAAATTTCACTGGTAAACAATATTAAAGATTTGGTATAACCTGTTCTATTCTATAATAGTTTAAATTAGAAAAGAATTATGAGTTGGACCTTAACACTAAACATTAAAATGAAGTTTATTACTTTTCATAATCACAAGAAACAAAAAGGAAAAGACAGACACTAACCATAGTTTTGCAGTAATTCCTCTTTGGTAGAAACAATCAGAGATCGGTCTTTTGCTGACAGAACGATGGCAAGGCACACATAATGCTGCTCAGAAGAATTTGCTCGACGAACAATAGTAAGAAGTCTGACAGGGTGATTATTTGGAGGAGAGCTAAAATGTTCAATGCAGAACCAGCTCGAGTAGCTTAAGCCAGATGGGGGAGGGAAGAATCTTTCACCTAAAGTTAAAATGGAAAAATAACAATGAGTTTTTATTGACTCATATCTATACTTTTAAAAGATCCCCCCCAAAACCAAATCTCTAAATAAAATATAATTTACCAATGGGGGGGAAAAAATCTCACGAGCGGAGAAAGTAATATTTACCGGAACCAATGCCGCTGACCACGGCTCCATCAGTAAGACCTGTTGTGACAGCATTGTTTGTAGGGGCATTATGAGGGGCCAAACTGGGCAGGAACAGGCATCTATTAAAGAAAGGGCAATGCACATATTAGAGATCAACTGTTTTCTGCTCTTATTACTATGTAATTACCATAGAGAAATAAACTACCATTATTTAAGGGTCACTAGAAATATGAGATCACTGAATAAATCTGAATGCCTAACAAACTACTTTTCTTCTTTTAATTGTGTGAGAATATCAAAAGATATATTTTTAAAAGTCACCATTGATAAAAATTGAAAAAAAAAGTTATACTATAATTTGCATACAGTAAAATGAACCAATGTATAACCCTGTTCGGGACATTGGAGCAATCTCATATCCACAGAAAATTCCCTTGTGCCCCTTTCTAGTGAGTTACTCCCTGTGTTCCCACCGTTCCCACTGTTCCCACTGTTCGCATCAGTTTTGCCTCGCCCCAAATGTTTTAATTCATGGTCCATTAATAACCCACAGCAATGCTGTTAAAATACAATTTATATGTAGTTTTAGATCAATGTATAAGAATCCCACAAACTAGTATAGACATAGATTTGTATTAGCATTTGCATCCATTTTGAGGCTGATGGATTTTATACTCTTCCAGATTCTCCAAAGATTCTTTACTGT
The DNA here is from genome assembly GCA_004024745.2 of Catagonus wagneri. NCBI lineage: Eukaryota > Metazoa > Chordata > Mammalia > Artiodactyla > Tayassuidae > Catagonus > Catagonus wagneri. The sequence goes on along the minus strand of PVHT020000886.1, from coordinate 9,347,707 downwards.
GACTTCTGCTACTATAACTTTTTCTGCCATTTGAAAGTATTTACTCATTTAACGTGATAATACTTATAATGTATAAGAATACCTATAATGTGGAGTTCCCGTTGTGGCGCGGCAGAAATAAATCCAACTAGTA
>PVHT020000886.1:9292365-9343046 GCA_004024745.2 Catagonus wagneri | reverse complement strand
CGCCGCTCCAGTTCTCCCAGCCTTTTTCTCTCACCTCTTGGCGCTTTTGGCCTAGCCACTCTTCCCCAGTCCAGTGATCCACCCCTCTCTCCCAGCCGACCATCAGCTGCTTGATTTCACTTCCCCATCTCTCCACCCTAGACTCCCTGGTGTACCTCTCCAACTACTTTGTTAATATTTTAAATGTCCTGCCCGCCATGTCTTCCCTACAGCAGCTGCCCTGCAAAGTCACTGCCTGTTAATAATCCAGTCAATGGCTTTTCAGTCCGGGCAGCGAAGACTACCTGAAAAAGCAAAGAAATGATGGAGCCTCTGAAAAAGAGGTAGTCCGGGCTTCCAAGCCAGGGACTATTCTGCACACAGGTCTCATCTTCCCTGGATCTTGCTTATACCAATGATTCTTTCCCCATCCCCATCTGCCCCCTTCTTAAGTCAATCAATGAGATCTTACATTTCTCTCTTTAAAAAACAATGAATGAAAAAAATCAACAAACGCTTCTCTTTCATTTCTTTCATGGTTGAACTGCTAAATAATATTCACCCCCCCCACACACACAGATGATTTTCATTTATAAGGTAAACCAAAAAAGGGAACTTTACAGGTCAACTTACTTCTCATCTCTGGCTCATAACTCAGTGAACTTGGTTTGTGGACCCTATATTGTTTTAGCAGTTTTTTGTCCCAGGCACCACAATTTAATGGACTTGCCAAACGCAAAAACTCCCTAAAGAAGAGACAAAGCAAAGTTTTCCCTTGAATGAGAACATTAAAATAATTCATAAATTAAACACACAAAAATATGATTTGATGAATTATAACAGATTAATTAAAATACTAAAGCAAACCAGTTATTATACCACACAATATTAATTTTATATTTTAATCATCAAACACTGAAAAGAGCGCTGAATATTGTGAAAAGTTAGAAAATGAAATCTGAAGAGCATATTCTCCTGGAATGTGATTGGCAGAAATACTATGAATTGCCAAATGGTTACACAAATAGGAGACCTTTATATCTAGTCATTTATGGCATCATGTAAAAGGAAAAATATAAAACACGTCTCTGAACTTTCAATTCCCTACAGCAGGAAAAAAATGTAAAATCCAGGTATCTTTTGCCAGTTTTTCATAATAAGTGTGAAATACAATTAGCTTGTAACCCATGGCTTATCAACAGCCAGGGGCTTGTACTATCATGTAACTTTCTTCTCCTTCATTGTGAAAACCGAGCATGTCCAAATGGCTGGTTTCTACTGCCTGCTCTGTTTATCTAAGTAGCCAGTGTAAGTTATTTAATAGAATATAAGTATTAGGGATGAGACAGTCTCTCACTCACTCCCTCTCTCTACTTTTAAAGTAGCAGATTGCTAAAAAAGGAGCAGGGGAAAATCTCCGTACTTTAGGTCTGTGACTGTGTCTGTGACATGATGGTCAGTGTGAGGAGAGACGGTCTCACGCACCTCGGTACCACCAAGGGCTAACACACTGCCCGGCACAAGACTGTTTAACAAATGTTAGCACAGAGGTTTTTCTTAAGCCACCATTACCTTGGAGTCAGTTAAAAAAATACAAATTACCAACGGAGTCCTTCCAGGTTTAAGAAAGTTCCAGAAGGAGTTCCCGTCGTGGCACAGAGGTAATAAATCCGACTAGGAACTATGAGGTTGCAGGTTTGATCCCTGGCCTTGCTCAGTGGGTTAAGGATTCTGGCGTTGCCCTGAGCTGTGGTGTAGGTCACAGACGCGGCTCGGATCCCGCGTTGCTGTGGCTGTGGTGTAGGCTGGCAGCTGTAGTTCCGATTAGACCCCTAGCCTGGGAACCTCCATACGCTGTGGGTGCGGCCATAAAAGGACAAAAAGACCAAAAAAAAAAAAAGTTCCAAAAGGTTTATGAATAAGGAGTACTTGAAACAACAGAAAAAAATTATAAAGAGAGCAGCTGATATTCTGAGAGTGATAAGATATACGAGTGTATTTTTTTTTTTTAAAGAGAGACCAGTGCGGCTGGCTAGCTCAGCTGGTAAGAGCGTGGTGATAATAAAGAGAGACCAGATGATTTACACACTAAATTTGTCTGGCTACGTAATTTCAAGGAAAATATTTTTTTATAATGTTCTTTTGTCCCTAAAACCCAAAGCACTGTTTTTCTTGGATGGAAAAAAAAAAAAGGGTTATTCAAATATAGCTGTTTCTTGAATAGCTAAGGTATGCCCACGGCATGGAATACAATTCGGCAAGAGAAACACATTTTTGATATGTAACAATTAAGATGCATCTCAAAGGTACTACAGCAGGTGAAAAAAAAGAAAAAAAACCAATCACAAAAGGTCTTATATGATTTAATTTATATAATATTTTCAAAGTAACAAAATTATGGAGATGAAGAGCAGATACGTGGTTTCTAGGGGTTGAGGAAGTGGATATGACAATAAAGGGGTAGCACTGGGGAGATCATTGTGACATCTTAATTGTGTGATGCTTGGATCAACCTGACACACAGGATAAATAAGAGGGAACTACAGCACAATGGATACATTGTACCAATGTCAGTCTCTGGGTTCTGATGCTGTATTATAGTTCCATAAGATGTAACCATTGGAGGAAACTGTATGAAGAGGACACAGAACCCCTCCTATCCATCTTTACAACTTCCTCCAAATATATCATTATTTTTAAATTAGAAAGTTAAAAAAGTGTTTCTTGAAAAGGGTTCTTACACATAAAATGCTCTTAAATATAAAGTAGATGCAAGTCATATAAATGTAACATGACTATTTTTAAAGGAAAGTGAGTTTGCTGGACTCAAGTGGGAGAAATAACCAACAGATGAAAATGTCTTCTGTTTATTAATAACTAGATTTCTGTTTCTAAGTGTTACATTTTGAGCATTTTGCCCATTTATGTGGTGCTCTGGTGTTGCCCACAGATAACTGCATCTATTTTATTAAAGCAAGAACTCTTGATTATAAAGACTCTAGAAACGGCCATTACTAACCATGGCTTATATGAATGTGAAGAAAACGTACTGACCTCAGCACCATGGGCTCCAGAGCCTGAGAGGCTAATCGCTCAAACATCCGCTGGAGGGGCGGGTGCAGCGAGTGGTCCTCGTCAGCCAGCGCGGCGCTGCACCGCTGCAGCAGTCGTGCATGGAGACCAGCTTCACACATGACTTGCTGGTTTCTTTCTGTGTGCACCAGTGATTGTAAAATATTGGCCACGGCAAGTTGAAGGTCCAAAGCATGCTGAAGTTAAAGAAATCCATGCCACCAGGGCATTCTTAGTAAGATGGGTGAGAGTTCTCTCCTTTTAAAGGTGAAGCACACCTTCTAACATGAGCTCTCTACATGCTTCAAATTACATTCAGATGAATTAAGGAGCTGGCTTAGAGGAACAGAGCAACTCCAGGACAGGGCTAAGGAAATATGTCTTCATTTTGCTAGATGGACTCCATTCTCTTTCAGGCCTTTTGTATACATGACTACATATAACTAAGAGTATTTTTATAGAAATAGTAGGTGCAAAGTCTTTCTCACGGCAGGTAAATAATCGGTTTAAAGGAAATCCTATCGGTAACATTTGTGACACTTCAGGCCTTAGAGGCCATATAACATTTTAACAAAGTCACCGAAACTCTAGTTCACTCAAACCCTTGGGTGCTACAAGTGAAAATAAATAGCCTCACAGTATTATCTTCATTTTTCTTTTCTTTATTAACAATTTCTTGGAGTTACCGTGGCTCAGTGGTTAACGAACCCGACTAGTATCCATGAGGAGGCTGGTTCAATCCCTGGTGTCGCTCAGTGGGTTAAGGATTCATGCCAGTGAGCTGTGGTGTAGGTCGCAAAAAGCCTCGGATCCCGCGTTGCTGTGGCTGTGGTGTAGGCTGGCTGTTGCAACTCTGATTCGACCCCTAGCCTGGGAACCTCCATATGCCATGGGTGCAGCCCTAAAAAGACAAAAGACAAAAAACAAAATGAAATCGAACAAAAAACAATTTCCCCACTGCTGAGTGGAATTTACAAGGAGAAACAGAATTATTTTGGTGCCACAAGTAACTGTCTTGGTTGCATTTTAACAAATGAATTGCATTCTAAAACATATGTTTCTACTATTCGTTAAGAAAGTAAAGACTCAAACAGAAAAAAAATCCCACTTTTTCCTTTACGTACTTCAGTATGTGATACAGAAAGGTTCCATATTGCTTTCTTGGCCCCACTCCCTTGCTCATCGCAAACCCACACCTTTCACTCACTAAAGATAGGAAGGAACTAATATACCCAAGCTTACTTCTGGCTGTGTCACTGACCCAACAGAGGCCAGGAGGTCCAGCATAGCAAGCATGGCTCCTGGATGGATGATGACGGCATCAGAACTCTGGAGAGATGAAGTTGCCACATGTAGTTTCAGATCAGCAACATTTTTAGGAGGGTAAATGGGGGGAGTCGAAACAGAATGATATGCATGTCTACAAAAAAGAAACAAAGGTAATTTGGTATTTAATTTCAATCACATTCTTTGTTTATTTTCTTCCATCTTCTGTTTCCTTTCTCCACTGATAAACAAAAAGCCTTATAATACAGGGTTGGGTTACAACACACCTTAAAGTAGGAAAATTAAAAAAAAAAATTCGAATTCCTAATGAGTCACATATTGACAATTTAACTAGCAATTATTCTAGGCTGTCATGCGTGTGTGTGTTTTTTTTTTTAACCATTTACTATCTGGATTGTTTCATTAAAGAACAGCACATGATGACTAGTTAACACTGCTCTATGGTATAATCAAAAGCTTCTAAAAGAGTAGATCCTAATCGTTCTCAACACAAGGAAAAAAAAATTTTTTTTCCTTTTTTCCTCCTTGAATCATATATAAGATGATGGATGTTAACTAAACTTACTGTGGTAATCATTTTGCAATACATGTATGTTAGGTCATTACAACGTTCACCTTAAATTTATACAGGGTAGTATGTCAACTACATCTTTGTAAAACTGAAAGAAAAAAGAGAAAGAATGGCATCCATACCAGAAGATATAAAGAAAAGGTGAAATCATAATCATTAAAAGCTCTAGGAAAAATGATAGTTCTGATAATTTCTGATGAAATAAAAGTTACATTAAACCCCTCACTGAGGAGTTCATTGGTGGTAAAGCGGGTTAAGGATCTGGTGCTGTCACTGCAGAGGCTTGGGTCACTGCTGTGACACAGGTTTGATCCCTGAACCGGGAACTTCCATATGCTGTGGGCATGGCCAAAAAGAAAAAATAAAATCCCTGAGACTGTGCTCTTCTGAATTACCTATGTGTTTTTTAATCTTTCCTTAAACCACAGGTGACATAATCAAGAATCAACCATATCAAAGTGTACTACTCCGTAACTGGTTCAACTGAATCAGAGTTGGCTCAGAATCCCAGCCCATCAATAGTAAACATTATTAAGCAGCAAGGAAGTTCTCCTTTAGCTTATCTGGAACTACATTCACCTTCTTTTACATTATCCTCCCTACAGCTGAGAATATTCATCACAATTTGTTTTTAAATTTTAAGGGGGATATCTCTTATAATGAGCTCTTATGAGTTAGAAAGCCTAGGTACGTCCTAAACACATAACATTTCTTCTCATTAACGATCTCCACTTTCTATTTCATATTCTTCTACATTTCATGACGTCCGCACATTTTGTATCTCGGCACAAGGAAACAGATGCTTGTGGTTTCAACCTATGGGAGCTCTTTGTTCCAATGAATCGGTTTCAGCAAGATTTGTCTAATGCTGAGCTCTGTCACAGAACAGTTCAGTTTCAGCTCTCTGGCACAAGAGCAGCTTGGGAAACAGATGCTTTAAGTCACTGATTTAGTAGCAAGGAATTGGCACTGCTATATATATATATATATATTTTTTTTTTTTCAAGTACCATTCTCTTTTTAACTGAGATTCTAGGGAAAGTAGTCAGCTTCACTTATAAAAACACCCACATGTGCTCTCCTAGTTTATTTATAAAGTCAGCATATCTCCCACCTACTGATTTTTTTCACTCTGTTTTTCTTTTCTGTTTTTGCTCATGAAGATTTAAGTTCTAAAGTTACTAAGATATATTTCTAAATACTTCTTGCCAATAGGTATGCTCCTTTCTTAGTCTTTAAAATATTTTGACGTATCTAGAAAAAAAAGATTCATAATTCATCTGTAGTGTAACAGGAACTCCAAAACATTAAGAAATTTCATAAAAATTCATTATTCACAAAAAGTAACTCAAATTCGAGAAAAAAAAAATGATTCTAATTCCAGGTGCAGGCCTTCTCAAATTATTTCTGACTTGCCAGATTTAATATAAATTTGAAATTAAATTATTGATACGTATGTCCAGGAAGAATCCTTTATGTCTTTGGAAACTGAACTTCTTACTAGTACGTAATTACTATAGCAGTAAAGTTTTAAATCTTATATAAAAATATCTTAATGTAGGAATTACATTTATCCTTCTCAAACTAGAAAAATACTGCAAACATTGTAGAAATCTGAAACACAGTATTTATTAAATAAAATTTGGTCTATTTTAAAGGTATTATATAACATTAATTCTAAGTCCCTGAGGCAGTACCACAGGTAGTGCCACTTTTTAGAGACTATGGTAAGGTTTTAAATGAGTAATTACCAAGCAACACCTAACCATTTGCAAAGATAGGATAAAATGATATTTCAAAATTTATTTTTAAGTTGCAGATACTTTTGAAGCTTACAGAAATTGCTACCTAATATTTCCATCTAAATTACCATATATACTTAAGACCTATCTACCTCTTTGGGGATAAATACTTGAATTGTGAATTTCATTGCCTGAATTATCATCAATGTACAGGCACTAAGTAATGGATACCACGTTTGAATGATAACTAGAACTCACCACCTTTTTTGCTATTATAGATACATTCTGAGGGTTTTGGTTACTATTTTGTATTTTGTTTTCACTCCTTCTAATTATGATTGAATATTGTTCAGCTAGATATCTGTTCCATTATTCCTTCTGAACGATGAAAAAAATTATAAGTTTTAGTTTCCTGAAATATAGTTTCCTAGGGAGTTCTCTTGTGGTGTAGCCAATTAAGAATCTGGCATTGTCACTGCAGTGGGTTCGTGTTGCTACTGTGGCACAGGCTCAATTCCTGGCCTGGGAACTTCCACATGCTGTGGGTGTAGCCAAAAATTTAAAAACACATAAATAAATAAATAATGATTTTCCCCCCAATTCTTAAACTAGAAAAAAATCTCCAAGATTTTAACTCCAGACAAGTACCACAAATTCAAAATTTCCTTAATATCTTAATTTCCACAAGTCATAAAACTAACACAATGTTGGTTTCCCCTTTTGCGAAAAAAAAAACAAAAAACAACCAAACCAAAAAAAAAAAGATACTCATAAGCTGACATAACTTGAGATGTTCTTGAGATATTCTGGCTTCAAGTTACTATACTGTGAAATAAACAGTTTTCCTTATTAGCTTATGATTCTTATCACTGGGCAAAATATATGTAACCTGACCAGAATGGCAACTTGAAAATGTCAACACTGATATAACTAGCATGAATACCTTCAGGAGATTGCTTGGGGTAACATGAACTTACAAACCCAATAAGAATTCCTACGGATAAGGAGTTCCCGTCGTGGCTCAGTGGTTAACGAATCCGACTAGGAACCATGAGGTTGAGGGTTCGATCCCTGGCCTTGCTCAGTGGGTCAAGGATCCAGCGTTGCCGTGAGCTGTGGTGTAGGTTGCAGACGTGGCTCAGATCCCACGTTGCTGTGGCTGTGGCGAAGGCCGGCGGCTACAGCTCTATTAGACCCCTAGCCTGGGAACCTCTATATGCCGCGAGCGCAGCCCTAGAAAAGGCAAAAAGCCAAAAAACCGAATTCCTACAGATAAGATACACTCAACTAAACTGTTGATTCAGTGAGTTTCCCCTTAGGTCAGACGTATGGCATCCTTACATGGAACTGTGTGGCAAATGATGACAAAATGTTTTTTATCTAAGGCTTAAATAATGCTATGACATGGAATAAAATGCTGTTTTGTCCTTGTCAAATTAGTATATAAATAAGCAGTAAGTTCTGTTCCTTTAATCTGTGAATTTCTATTGAAAGTATTTTGTAGTTTTTGGTTAATACTTAATGAGTTAAACGTTTTTAAACACATCAGTTTTAAAGCCTTTAACATGTATGATAGAATCATAAATGTGATTTTTTAAAAATAATTAAAACTATTTAGTAACTGAAATTTTTTCTCACATCCGGTGGTTTCTGGGATAGTGAGGACACATGAATCTTCCAACACAAAGCATACCTTATTCATTTTAACAACAGAAAAATATACTAGGTCAACTAAAATTGATTTTACAATTTCTTTTCTTTTCTGGCTGCCTGTGGCATACAGAGTTCCTGGGTCAGGAATCAGATCAAAGTCACAGCTGTACCTATGCTGGATTTTAATCCACTGTGCCAGGCCACTGATCCCACTACTGCACCACAACAGGAACTCCGATTTTTTAATTTCTTGAATCAAGAACTGCTCTTAAAAAAGCAAAAAAGGAATAGTAGTTTTTAACTACAAATACATTGAAAAACACTAAATTTGCTTAAGACTATTCTGAACAATGTGATAATTTACTAGAAGAAAATGAGCTGTAAGTCCCGGTATAAATTTAAGAGAAAAAGGAAAATATAAGCACATATACCTAATGAATAGTACTACTGAAATGTATTGAAATACTGAATTTGTAACAAATACTCTAACTTTAATACTAAATTAACTCCAACTATATTCAAGTTTCAAAATCTGAACAACAGAAATAAAGTTACGGAGTTCCCGTTGCGGCAGTGGAAATGAATCCGACTATAACCACGAGGTTGCGGGTTCGATCCCTGGCCTCACTCGGTGGGTTAAGGATCCAGCGTTGCCCTGAGCTGTGGTGTAGGTTGCATACACAGCTTGGATCCCGCATTGCTGTGGCTGGTAGCTACAGGTCTGATTCGACCCCTGGCCTGGGAACCTCCACATGCCGCAGGGGTGGCCCTAAAAGCAAACAAAAAAAAAAAGGAAAGAAAGAAAGTTAAACAAGAACATAGCAGAACCTCAGTATTCATTTTAAAAAGTCACAATGGAATAATATTAATATACGACTTAAGGACTTGTACTTAAGGGGAAAACAGGAAGGAAGAGTATTTGGTGCCAAGTGTGCAGACTATGACCACTGCAAGTACAGGTTACAAATGGAATCTCAAATAGATCTTAATTACACTCTTGTCAATCAACTGCTGGTTCTTCATATTCATTCATAAGTTTTACATAAGAAGTAGTCTAGATCCAATTTGAAAGGGGTTTACACACAACTGATGAAAGCAAAGAGCTAGGGTACATTTTTTGTGGTTTTTTTTTTTTTACTTTTTCAAAGGTTAGCATATTAAGTCTTCATAACAGCATCACATTTCAACTGGTTGAACCTGACTGAGAAAATAGACATTTCCTTAGCCAATGCTAGGGTGCTTATTTCGGAGTAATACTAAAAACCAAAGAATGATCCCAAGCACATCTAAGAGAAAAAAAGCTGAAAAGTACTCTACTTAAAAAGGCATTATGTCCTTATTTCTAAGTTAATTTTAATAAAATATGTGCCTGCTCTAAAATGCTGGAGAAGAAAAATTCTACAAGTCCTTCATATCTTCATAGCACCAACACATTTTACTTTCAGAAAGATACTCAGTAGAAGCTGATCATTTAAAAAACAAAAACGAATCAAAGAGAAAGCAAAACAAAAACAAAAGCCTCAAGGTACAAAGCACAAAAGCCACATTAACATATAACTGAGCACAGAAGAAACAACCCACGCAAATACAGATTGACTTCTGTTATAGGATCAGTACCTTTTCCTGGACAAAGCTGGTGTACCCCAAGGAGAGGGGAGAGAAGATTCACTTGTCAGGCAAGGAGGGATCTGTTCTGCACGACTACAGACAACAAAACAGACAGGGCGGTGTAAGGAAGTTAGAAGAGAACACCAGGCTGGTAGCTGGTTAGTTTCACAAGAACTACCGGTAAAAGTTCAATAGGGAACGCCCCCCATACTCAGCAGCAACAAGGAACAAGACTACAACACATGCACTACGGGAACTAGAAAAGTATGTTTAAGGCAGATGCTTATCCATTAATGTTAACATTTAACATATTTGTTAAACAGAGTGCTGGAGGCCTTGTTTTCTGACCAAGCAAACTAAAAATAAGGTACACTAACTAGGTTAAGTTAGAAAACAAGGGGAAAAGATTGAATCTAAATACGCGGATTTTAATTTTAAAGAACATCTTATTCACAGAACACTACACCAACTCTCATTTCATGTAAGTTAACAGCATTATATGCATTTTTATTTTCAAGACGGAAAATGTTTGAAAACTTTCTTTTATATTACCTGTATTTTCTTATTTAAATATTAAGGTCTAAGAAATAGTAAGAAACAAGGAACATTTGTCTCAGTAGGTATTTCAAAGCAGATTATTCTACAGTTAAGATTATAAAAGCTATGAGCTCTACCCAACAGAGTTACTTGCTTTATTGACAGGGACAGCATAGAAAAAATCATTTATTTTATGAAATAAAACTATGGTAACTGTAAAAGTTATAATGCTTGGGGCAAGTTAGCAGCATGATCACCCTTAACACTGTTTACAGAGTGAGAACTTAATTGAAAACCTACTTCTGAAAATAAGTAATTTAGGTAAAGCAGAGTTCAAGGATCTTAGAACTCTGGATTTCTATCATATATTTTATCATGATATATTGCAATAGCTTTTTTTTTTTTAACTGTCTGTATTTAAGGTAAAAGATGGTCATGACCAAAGCAGCCTTGTGCTGAGCTGAACCCTTAATGCCTAGCACGATGACTTCACGTGCACAGGTCTTTGCAGGGAGGGCTTTAATGAAGGAGAGAGTAAATTAAACTGATGGACTCGAACTATCAATGTCTCCCAAGGAGCTACATCACTTTTTGAAGACTGTACAATGTTGAGAATGATTATGAATGTTGAGACTACGTCATCTGTCTGAAAATACATATAATCATAACCATGTTCTCCTATTGATAACTAATATCAGTAAGTCGGAATATACCCAAAGTCTTCAGAATAAAGAGGAAAAAAGAACGATAGGAAATACCACCGAGAAAGTCAACTTAAGAGAAATTCTTTCGTTAAATGCATCAAGAGCTTAACTCTAACCCTGGCTTTATAAATATACAGACATTCATGCTGAAAACTTAACATCAAAGGAACAGTAACATTCAATTATAAAGTGATAGATAAGTGAATACGATTCATTATTTTCATTTTCTTTTAGGTTAATTATAATTCAAGCCTTAATGTTGAAGGCATAGATAGTATAACCTTTAATTTGGAGCACAAAACAGGGCAGAGCCATACCTGTCAAAAGAATCTGTGGCTACTTTGTAGAGATAAATAAAGAGTTTACTGCAGTGCCGTAAAGTGGGTGACACTGAGTCCACCAAGATCACGTCTTCCTCTAGAAGTCTTTGAAATGGCTGTGTATTTGAGGGGAAGACATTCATGGGGCTTATTTTTCTTAGGTCTGAGAAGCAGCCAAGAAATCGAACGGCATCTGCCAACTTCTCATACTGAATCTCTGTTTTGAAGAAATGAGAGTTGGCTGGCTCATAGCGCATTGCTGCAGTCAGTGTGCAGAACACAGTGTGGAGAAGCTCAAACACTTGATTCTGGTTCACTTTCTCCCAGCCATTCTTGGGCGGCGAGCTCAAAGATCTTTCCATAGCAACAAGCAAGGATGTAATGTATACAAATCCTCCAACTTTCCTAAAAACTGTTCTCGAACGATGGCTTTCTCGAAGGACTGACAAGAGGGCCTATGGGAAAAAAGCAACATTAAGAAAAAAGCTATATATGAATGTCAAAGGGGAATATCATTCTGTGAATATCTGATATGAGTATTTTTGTCATTTACTCAATAAGCAATCCTATGAAGCATGTCGAATATTTCACTAATTAAAACATGGCATATTAAAAGCAGAAGATAATTTTAGGAAACATTATCACACGTTTCTTTTGATAGAATAATGGTTATACCCAAATCCCGGCTGAAAAGCTTTTCCTATGTGTTTGATGGATAATGACATCAGTGAATTCAGTGATTCTTTCAAAGTAATTTTATTAAATAAGTAATGTACACATTCTAGTATAATTTTATACAATCACAAAAACTTAGACTGTGCATGTGTACAAAATGATCTTTTCCAGAAAGGATTAGAGGTGACCAGGGCAGCCAAGACCTAAAGTATTTCGATTCATATAGAGTGACCATAATGCTTTGGAAAGAGAAGTCCCTTCGGGGGACCTAACAGACATTCTCTCTTGCAAAGTGAACTGAGGGCTCTCTCAGAGCAGCTCTAAACACTAAGAAATAAAACCTGAAGGCCGAACAGGTAAGACAATGTTTTTTGAAGGGCCATAGTTTTAACTCAGTTCATTATTAAAAATAACACATTATAAAATTACCTAATATTTTCTGGGGCACTTATTACATACTAAGTACTTCTTTAAGTGCTTCAGTATATTACCTTATTTAATCCTCTCAATAATCCTTGCCTTGGGCACTACTATTATCTGCACTATATAGAGGAAAAATTGAAGCGCCACATTACTAAATAACTTGCCAAGAATGTACAGCTTATACAATGACAAACTTAGGATTTAAACCCCAAAGGTTGGAGTTCCCGTCGTGGCTCAGCAGTTAGTGAACCTGACTAGCATCCACAAGGACACAGGTTAGATCCCTGGCCTCACTCAGTGAGTTAAGGATCTGGCGTTGCCGCGAGCTCTGCTATAGGTCGCAGTCGCGGCTTGGATCCCGCGTTGCTGTGGCTATGGCGTAGGCCAGGGGCTACAGTTCCGATTCGACCCCTAGCCTGGGAACTTCCATATGCCACCAGTGTGGCTCTAAAAAATACAAAAAAATAAAATAAATAAAATAAAAATAAAAGCATGCAACCTTAAATAAACAAAAAACAAAAAAAACCCCGAAGATCTGATTCCCCTACTCATGCACTTAACCATGAAACTATACTGCCCAAACAGCAATCCGAAACCTGTTTGCAAATACACGGGCTCTTCTCCCATTTCAGCAATTGAAATACCAGAAGAACCTAATATTACTTAAGACACAATGTACAAATCTTCTCAGTTATTACATTTTAAAAGGCCATTTTATTAAAATACTGCACAGTTCTAATGGCATTTGAAGAGGGAAAGGCTGAATATTAATACGTATATTTTGTTACCTTTTTGAAATACACTGCTTTAGAAATTATGAAGATCATTGTACAAACCTATAGTTTAATTTAGTATTTTAAAAGATAGGAAATATGCAATCTGTAAATAAAATTTAGAGATACTATGTATTCCTTCAATTATTCTGCAACCAATACATTTCCATTTTGTTTCTATGTCTTCTCAAATTTAATAAATAGTACTTAAACTTGTAATATCAACTCATATTAACACAAGGCTTCTTATCTTTTGGATCTTTTTAAGCATCTTATAACCTAGGCTGAAGGTTAAATACAAAGGCTAGAGTCAGAACATGTGGGTGGCAATTCTGACTCCAACATTAACAGGTATTTCACCATGGTCAGATACTTAACCCTTCTGTGCCAGTTTCCTCTTATGTAAAATCTAGAAAATAATAAAGAACTTCACAGGAAATACATGTAAAACTCTTAGCAAGGTACCTAGCCTATAAGCCCTTCACCATCATCACCATTAAAAACCCACTGGAGAAAAACAGGACAAGTATTATTCTGAAATATTTTAAAGTGCAAGGAAGTGCAAGGAAAGAGTTAAATATGCACAAACTCATACTGCTGGTTAGAACTAGGATAAGGGTTAGAAAAAAAAGTGCTTATTAGTCCAAAAGCACTCCACAGTATGTGCTTCTGGATAAGTCCACTTTCTACTGCCTCAGAACTGGCGCTCTGGGAGTTCCTTTGTGGAACAGTGGGTTAAGGATCCAGTATTGTCACTGCTGTGACTTGGGTCGCTTCTGTGGCACAGGTTTGATCCCTGGCCCGGGAACTGCCACATGCTGGGGGCAAGACCAAAAAAACTGGCACTCGATTCGCACTTTGGCATTATCACAGCATAATCTCAGTATCTGAAAAAATTCCAAGTACTGTAAGTTAATACCCTGCTTAATTCAATAATTAATGATAATGGAACAAATACAATGAGATACAGATGGCTAGGTGGTTACACCAAATCATCAGCTATATATTACTGACATCTGCATAGATATAATAGCTGCAATTCAAAATTGTACATCAGTAGAATTATAAAATACTACAGATGGGAGTTCAAATCCAACTAGGAACCATGAGGTTGTGGGTTCAATCCCTGGCCTGTCTCAGTGGATTAAGGATCTGGCGTTGCAGTGAGCTGTGGTGCAGGTTGCAGACGCGGCTCGGATCTGGTGTTGCTGTGGCTGTGGTGTAGGCCAACAGCTATAGCTCCGACTGGACCCCTAGCCTGGGCACTTCCATATCCCACAGATGAGGCCCTAAAAAGCCAAAAAAAGAAAAAAGCAAAAATAAACTACAGATTATGGAATTTCAGGCTTGTTCACAAATAATTACAAATTACATTACAAAGCTCTGTGGTTGTGTTCACTGAATGGAGGCCATGAGAAGCAATTCCGAATGTAGCAAAAAAGGTAACTGAAATGGAATTCCCACATCCTCCTCAACGCCTTCCTCAATGCAGTGGAATGCTGGGGCCAGCTCATACTGGTCACAAGGGCCAACTATTTTATTTTTGGAATTTTGCATACCGCTTGTTAGAAACATAGCCGTAATTAAAAATTAAGTTCTAAAAATTTTAAACTAAATTATTCTAAAAAAAAAGGCAGTAAATACTCAAAACTCATTATTTATTATTTTCTGTATTTTATGATTATTTGTGCTGCTGAGATACTGTACACTGGGATGCTACTGTACACCTCTTCCCAATCCACATTCAGTAACACATCAGTTGCCTGAAGTAGGTCACAGTGGGAGTACGGACACCATGGAAATCAGGAGATGCAGCCATCAGGGCTCCCCTCCTGTCCTCTTCCAGTCTGAGAGTCAGGCATTAGCATTTATCAGAACAACGCTGCTTTAAAATTACAGGGTGGCCAACTACCAATATTTTACAAATTCAACTGCAAAGGTACCAAGAAAGGAGTATGATGTATGCTTATTTTTTATTTATTTTTTGTCTTATTTTTTAAGGCCGCACCTGCGGCAATATGGAGTTTTCCAGGCTAGGAGTCAAATCAGACCTGTAGCTGCCAGACTACACCATAGCCACAGCAACGCTGGATCTGAGGCACATCTGTGACCTACACCACAGCTCATGGCAATGTTGGATCCTTAACCCACTGAGCAAGGCCAGGGATCGAACCTGTTTCCTCATGGATACTTAGATTCGTTTCCGCTGTGCCACAATGGGAACTCCAGATGTATGTTTTAAAAGTCGGCAACCTTAACAACTTTTTTTTTGTGTATATGTCTTTTTAGGGCCGCACCCATGGCATATGGAGGTTCCCAGGCTAGGGGTCTAATCAGAGCTGTAGCTACTGGCCTACGCCACAGCCACAGCAACGCGGGAACCGAGCCGTGTCTACAACCTACACCACAGCTCACAGCAACGCCAGATCATTAATCCACTGAGTTATGCCAGGGATCAAACCCGCAACCTCATGGTTCCTAGTCAGATTCGTTTCTGCTGCACCACGATGGTAACTCCAACCTTAACAACTTTTGAAGGCACTTGTTTTTTCCCTGACAACCTGCAAATATATAAGTGCGCCCCAATATTGATATGCATGCAGATTTCCTTCTTGTCTAAGAGATAAACTGAGCATATTTATTTTGCCTTTAAATTAAAATGCATATTCAAAGTTGTCACTATACTCAAAACAGGAGAAATATACAGTAGCATAAGGAAAAAAACCCACAAACTTCTCATTGATGAGAAATTAAGGTGAATAAAGCAAAAGTAAACAAAAAAAGCAGACAATTCAGAAGGTAGCTATACGTCTGTCATGTCTCTGCCAAGAATGGGGTGAGGGTCCTGGGAGGGGAAGTCAGAGGGAAAAGAGATGGCCGGCATCTGGAGGGCCCCGGAGGCCAGGTTAAAGACATCGGCTTTTCTTCAGCTATTATTACTTTGACATAATTTTAGACTTGAAGAAAATCTGCAAGTTTTGAGTCATTAAAAAATAGCCACAGGTTTTAATAGTAAAAGTAACAACTTGTCAAACTTACTCTTAGAATGTCGGTCTTCAGCTGTAATTCTGTCGGTGGGGCTGAGTGCATCAACCCCAGGAGCGTGCCCATGTCGTCGTCGCCGTTGGGAGAGAGCACCAGCTGCTGGATAATCATCAGGGCATGCTGCCGACACTGGGGGTACCTTACTATATTATGCGCACACCTTGCACCTCCAAATTCTCGAAAAATTCCTTGAAGGAGGGAGAAAAAAACAATATGGGCTCACTTAAAACATTCTAAGCTAGAGGAATTAAAATATGATCTTTTTGTAGCAAGAGTAATTCAAAAGAATGCACATAAAAGAACCTACCCAGCTATTTCACTCCATTTAAGTTACTAAACAAAATCACCCTTTAAATTTACAATCACAATACAATAGAAAACAGTACTGGCAAATGCATATATAAATTTTCTCTAGATTTCCTTAATGCAATAATTTCCTGGTATGTTCAACATGTCCAACTTCTCCAAATCTAGAGCACTCAGAAATTTCATAGGTAGACCTCAAAGAGACTAATTTTTTTTTTTTTTGGCTTTTTAGGGCCAACCTGCAGCACATGGAAATTCCTGGCTAGGGATCGAATAAGAGCTACAGCTGTAGGCCTACGCCACAGCCACAGCAACAGTTAATCCTTAACCCACTGAGCAAGGCCAGGGATCTAACCTGTATCCTCATGGACACTATGTTAAGTTCTTAACCTGCTGAGCCACAGCGGGAACTCTGAGACCAACATTTTTACGTAGAGGCTTTATTGAACAATACTTGAAATCAGTTTAATAAAAGGGTTTTAGAATATCCCAGAATAATGAGATTTAAACTGAATATATCTTCCAAAACACTAGCAAGAAAAGAATGGAATAAGTTAATGAGAAAAATTACAAGGAACCAAACTTCTAGTTGATAGAGTACATGAACAAAAAAAAGACAAACTGTAGTAGCAAGCAAGCATTAGTCACTATACTATTCCAAGGGCTTTATGCAATTGATTTAATCCTCATCCCCTACTGTACAGACGAGCAAATGAGACATGCAGAAGTTGAGTAACGTGGCCAATGTCAGTCATAGAGCTAGCAAGCAGGCAAGCAGGATTTATGCCTATACAGCCCTGTTCTATAGCCTGTGCTCGTGACCATGAAAGACACTGTTCTTATATCAAATACCATCTTCGAGTATAAAAACATGGACCAAGTGATCTAAATCACCAATTGGTATTTCCTCCAAAGTAATCCTTTTATCCTTTATGCTTTTAGAGTACTTTGTATATGGCACTATTATAATAGCTTAAAGCAATTAGTCTCAGTATTATTTGTTTATATGTTTAGTTCCCCATTAAAATTTGATTTCCTTCTGGTTTGTTTCAATAAATGTTTCCTGAATGAATAAACATCAGCGTATTTTGTAGCAGTGGCCACTGTCCTCTCTATTCAGTGACTTTCTATTTGCTAACTTTTTGAGAATTATATAATCCTGAAGTAAGCATAAGCCACGTGCTTGAGATTTAGCACATGGAAGGTCATGCTGACATACTTCCTGGTTGCCAGGCAGTGCCCATTAGATAATCATAATAGCTAATATTTGCTGAATACTTCCTCTGAGCAAAACACTATTTGAAGTGCCTGAGATCACACAGCCAGAAACACTTTTCTTACCAAGGAAAAGATCATTAACAAGAATTTTGTGAAAATGGCTGGCGTTCTGGGAGATGGATTAAGTGACTTTTGTTCTTATAGAGTAAGTTGTCTGTTCGTCTTCATTAATAGAATTGTTCATCCTCTTCCTGTTGTAATCCTAGTCATGTCATCAGAAGCTAATTTTCCAAATAAATTTTTGTAAGTGTATCTTTATTATGTTTCTGACTATCTAAGTCAACTAAAACAAGTTAGTAGAAATAAGGAGATTATGATACGAGAGACAAACTGTTAGTATTATACCCATTAAACTTCATTATACTTATTGTTTGAATTATCTGCTAAATTCATTCAACTCTATATTGACATTTGCCAAAACTGTATTTAAATAATTACTGGAGTTCCCTTCGTGGCTCAGTGGTTAACGAATCCAACTAAGAACCATGAGGTTGCGGGTTCGATCCCTGGCCTTGCTCAGTAGGTTAAGGATCCGGCGTTGCCGTGAGCTGTGGTGTAGGTTGCAGATGCGGCTCGGATCCTGCGTGGCTGTGGCGAAGGCCAGCGGCTACAGCTCCTGTTAGACCCCTAACCTGGGAATCTCCATATGCCGCGGGGTGCGGCTCTACGTAAAGGCAAAAAGACAAAAATAAATAAATAAATACATACATACATACATACATACATACACACATACTTATACAATTATGTGTTTGCATCTTTTTTCATTAGGTTGTAATTCCTTTGGGGCAAGAATTATCTTAGTTTTGCATCTTGAACACCTAACAAGATGTCTGGGACACACAGTATATTTTAAGTGTGTTGCACATTAAGTTTCGTGGCATTCAGGCAAATATGCATGCATTTGTGCATTTCATTTATTCATTCATTAATTCATTCATGGCTTCCTATAACACTTAAAATATAATTCAAGTTCCTTAGCATGGCCTAAAAAGCTCCATGTGATCTGGGAACAGACCATTCATCTGAACACACCTCATCACTTATTCCCTTCTAGTGGTATTGAAACTGTTGCTTGACATGTTTTTGACACTGGCTCAAATTTTAAGTAATCTTTTCCAAAAGCAAGAGTGATATTTCATAAATATAGTTGAACCATTTATTAATGACAGGTAGGGAAGGACTGAAGGAAAGTTGAGATCAAAGATAAAGAGAAAGATTTACTAAATCCATTTTACCCTGGGAGAGGCAAGTTTTATTTGACAAGCATTTTTCGGCATTTCCCTAAGGTTGTAACATTATAATACCCGAATTGCTAAATAATAAAAAAATCACCATGTAAGGCAGATAGATGTTTCAGAAAATGTTTAGGTAAGCAAAGTTATTTGACAAACAGTCTGTGCTAAATAAGCAAAAAAACCCAGAAAAAGATGGCGTTCCCTGGTGGCTCAGTAGGTTAAGGTTAAGGGTCAAGCACTGTCACTGTTGTGGCTTGGGTAACTGCTGTGGGTTGGATCCCTGGCCTGGGAACTTCCACATGCTGCAGGCGCAACCAAAGAAAGAAAAAAAAGAAAGAAAGGGACTACTTCAAACACAAAGCATACTACAAAAAGTAATAAAACAAAGTAATAACACTGTTATACATTTTGTCATTCATGAACTTAGAAAAGTCAAAAATATTCCATTCCTAGAGATATGACAGTACTATCACTGAATCGGTAGTTCTTTTCTCTAAGTGGCAGGAACATTTCAGAAGCAAGAATCATTAGAGAAGACATAAGCAAAGGTAGTGCTAGAAACGCTTTCTTCCAAGACATTTGCCAGAAGCTTTTCTAATTACCTGCATTTGTGTTTGATCCTTGAAGCAGCACTGTCAAGGTCTCCATGACCAACAAAGCCAGGTGTTTTTGATCTTCAAGTGAACTATTATTTCTTGAATCCCCTAGGGAAAAGAATCAAAGTCCAAATTACAAAAGTTATGTGTTCAGTTTTTCCAGATTCAGTTTTGTTTTAATAATTTAAAAAACCATTCTCAACACTTTACCACTAACACAACTGATACAATACAACCTTTCAGAATGATACCCACCTACTAGTCACCAAAAGAAAAGTCAAAATTGTTTACAGATTTTATTTTGCTGTGGCTGCAAAGCTATAATTACCTAACAAATATTAAAAAGGAAAATGCCAGAGTAAAAGGTGTCCTTCTCACAGGGGCTTTCATAATCAAGGAGGTCAAAAGAAGAATGCTAGAGTTTAATGCACCAAAGAGAAAGAAAAGTTTACAAATAATGCTATCTATTCAACTTGTATTAATCCGTTCGACGCATTTAATACTAAGTGCCAGATACTACTATGCTTTTCATCAGATTTATCTGAAAAACATCAAATTTAAGGTACCTAATGATAAAACATATGTGTCTACATAATATCACTAGGAAGATATACTTATTTGCTCTCTATAATAAAAACATTTTGAGGCACCTAACATTCCAACTCTTTCTAGAAGCTTTTATTAATTCCCTCTTAGAAAAAGAAACAGTAGACACTGTTATGCAGATTATAAATGTTTTCCTAAGTTTTTACCTTCCACGCTCTTCCACCGTGACATATTTCTGCCCCCAACCATCACCCTCTGCCTTTTCCCAATTCCCTAATAGAGGCTGAATGAACAAGTTAACTCTGGGAAATATTCACAAGGCTGTCACAATAATGCCTATTATGAATTCAAATCCATAAGCAAATGAAAGGAAAAACATGAAAAAACACCCTGCCCAAAGCCCTCTATCAAATAAAAATAAAATGATGGAAAATGCTTTACCTTGTTCATTTAATGCCTGAGTTGGATCCTTCAAGAGGGCGGCATATTTGTGCAAAAGGTTTACCATGACTTCCAGAAGGCCCACCTCCCTAAACACATCTTTAAATATATAGTCATGTCGTGTAAACTTAAGAAGTGTTTTCATTGCAATAATGCTACAGTGGTAAGAAGAGCTAGATTTTAAGAGGATGCTAACACTAATAAGTTCTTTACAAGGGATATAATTTAAGCTAAAAACGACAAATTCCAGCATCTCAAAGTATTTGTTTTGAACTTCTGGGAGTTTAGAAATCTTTTCCGCAAACTGTGACAGTGTGTGCTGTGATTCCAGGATGAAGTAATTGGCATTGTCAGCCATGTAAATGTTTGTGATGGCATCAAGAATGATTTGGGCAAGGAAGTTGGTTTTTGCTTTTAAAAATGCATTCTGAAGAACTGCAAAGGCCTGGACGTTTCTTACACTGTGACCTAAAATAGAAAACAAGAATACAAAAGTAAGTACTATGTGATATTTTTCATCATGGCAAGTTAGTCTAGTTAAACATATCATGAATTATATCATTCACTGATTATTTACTAAGAATATATTCTGTTTTCACAAAAGGTCTTATTTTTCTTCATCAGGTCCAGTTATTGAATTAAAAAGAAATAAAAATACTGATTAAGCTTTTAATGCAGCATTACGAATATTCTGTTTCCAGAATAGTCCATATATTAAATATTAGACTGTTTTAGAAAGAATAAAGCAAATTATATAGGTCTTGGCTTCGAAGATTTGAAATGTGCAGAAGAGTCGCTTTTTTATTATCCGTAAGGTGGACTTCGACTATAAGAACAGTTACCTCTCAATCTGAAAAGACTTTCAGGCTGAAGAGGTAATAGGCATGAGAACCACAAGAATGGAAGTGAGAAAACAAGAGGAGAAAAAAACTTCAAGTTCTAGTTTTCCATTTTTAATTACAACACCAAGACTTTCATAAAATTTGGAAATTTCTTTACAAGCCAGAAACGCATTATCAATTGTCACCATAAAGTAGTTAGCAAGAGCTGAATTTAGGGTAATACTGGAAAATTTGGATTTTTCTGAGTTTCCCTTTTTTTTTTCTTTTAAGGACTGCGCCTGGGGCATATTCAAGTTTCCAGGTTAGGGGTCGAATCAGAGCTGCAGCTGCCAGCCTACACCACAGACACAGCAACGCTGGATCAGAGCTGAGTGTGACATACACCACAGCTCATGGTAACACTGGATTCTTAACCCACTGAGCGAGGCCAGGGATTGAACCTGTGTCCTCATGGATACTTGTCAGGTTTGTCATTGCTGAGCCACAAGGGAATTCCCCAAGTTTCATTTTCATTATCTGGTTTTAAGTGATGTTAGTGACAAAAGATAAGGCATATTAATAACCAAGCCCAAGAACAAACTGTCCATCACAAAGAGCTGAAGTGAACAAAATGTATAAAAATACACACAATTAAAAGTCAAATGTAAAACATGGTAATCTTTGCATACAAAGATAACGCTAGAAATTCAGTAGTCAAAGGAACACTTAGGTCTTTTATAATTTCCTTTTACTTACAGTAATGAATTAATCTGCTCTGATTCATCCCTAATCCCCCTTACTATCCAGTTCATCTACAGGCCATTTTGAGTATTTAAAATAGGTTGCTTATAGTAAATGACTAAGGAACATGAAATACTAACTGGTCTCCAAGACTAGCTTCAGGGCAGGGCATTTTAATCAACTGAATAAACAGCCTTATACTACATGTAAAATTAAATCATTCCTATGACTAATCCAGAAAAAGATTTTGGATTATTTCCAAATTTAGTACATGTTATATACAATGAAACTAAACACAATCTAATAATCTGGCTTTCTATCAGGCAAAATTATCTAAAGGAATGGCTGAATTTTATTTTACTTTTGCTTTTTAGGGCTGCACCTGTGGCATATAAGTTCTTGGGCTAGGGGGTCAAATCAGAGCTACAGCTGCTGAGCCTTGCCACAGTCACAGCAACGCCAGATCCAAGCCACATCTGTGACCTGCACCACAGTTCATGGCAATTTAATCCACCTAGCGAGGCCGGGGATTGAAACTACATCCTCATGGGTACTAGCTGGGTGAGTAACCCCCTGAGCCACAACGGGAACTCCAGGAATGGTTGAATTTTAATATCAAATTAGTGACATACACATTTGAAGTGTATCTTAAACGCTGATGTTGTCAGGAGTAGTTATTCAGAACTATCATAGCCCTTAAACTCCTACAATATTCAATTGGGAAAGGAGAATAATAATTAAATCTAAAAGATAATTAAAAGATTATTTTATACACGGCAAGAATATCCCTTAATATTGACACATAAATGCTTTAATATTTTAACTAATGAATGTATGCTGTAAAGTTTCAAAATTTGCATTAACTGACTTAATTCTGTTTAGCACACAAATAACTAAAAGAAATAAAAGTGAGAAAATCATTCTAAAAGAGAACAATTACCACCTCATTACTCTCAATTCTATATAAGCAGAAACAAAAGAAATGAATTATTCTAAGAATAAGTGTACACACCCCAAGCAACAGAGCTTTTGGAGTTCCCGTTGTGGCTCGGTGGAAACAAATCTGGCTAGGAACCATGAGGTTGTGGGTTCGATCCCTGGCCTCACTCAGTGGCTAAGGATCTAACACTGCCGTGAGCTGTGGCGTAGGGTGCAGATGTTGCTCGGATCTGGCATGGCTGTGGCTAGCAGTTGTAGCTCCAATTTGCCCCCTAGCCTGGGAACCTCCCATATGCCACGGTGTGGCCCTAAAAAAGCTACAAAAAAAAAAAAAAAAAGAGCTTTCCTATTTTCAAAATCTAATGAAAAATGTAAAAGTTAATGTTTGGAAAAAAAAAACTTAAATGATACAAACATCAGTAAAACAAAATAAAATAAGAATAAAGGAATGCCCACTGTGGCTCAATAGGATGAGAGGTGTCTCTGCAGCACCAGGATGCAGGTTTGATCCCTGGCTGGGCACAGTGGGTTAAAAAGGACCTGGTGTTGTCACAGCTGTGGCACAGGTGCAACTGTGTTGCTCAGATCTGATCCCTGACCTGGGAACTCCATATGCTGTGGGATGGCCAAAAAAGAAAAAAATAAATAAGAATAAAGGTCTAAATAAGAAATGCAAAAGAGTTCATTCAGTAGTAATTCCCTTCGTGGCTCAGTGGTTAACGAATCCAACTAAGAACCATGAGGTTGCGGGTTCGATCCCTGGCCTTGCTCAGTGGGTTAAGGATCCGGCGTTGCCGTGAGCTGTGGTGTAGGTTGCAGACGCGGCTCGGATCCCGCGTTGCTGTGGCTGTGGCGAAGGCCGGCGGCTACAGCTCCTGTTAGACCCCTAGCCTATGCCGCGGGTGCGGCTCTACATAAAAGGCAAAAAGACAAAAAAAAAAAAAAAAAAGACTGCATTCAGTAAATAGACACTAAATGTCATTTTGCTTTTTTAATTAATTAATCTATTTTGTCTTTTTAGGGCTGCACCAGTGGCATATGGAGGTTCCCAGGCTAGGGGCAAATCGGAGCTATAGCTGCTGGCCTACACCACAGCCACAGCAATGCCAGATCCATGCTGCATCTGCGACCTACACCACAGCTCACGGCAACATCAGATCCTTAACCTACTGAGAGAGGCCAGGGATTGAACCCATATCCTCAGGGATACTAGCTGGGTTTGTTACTTCCAAGCCGCAACAGGAACTCCTGTTTGTTTTTGTTTTTTCAGATTCTAAGTCACCAGAGTTAGATTCCATGCAACACAGCAGAGAATGGTTCTGTGGAGTAGAGGTGAACAGAAAAGCGAATTGCTAACAATTCAGGTGAGTGATCTACAGAGCCTCAGTTAAGGTAGTGGCAGTAGGGCTGGTAAAGAGAGGGAATCGATAAATATTTAGGAATTATAAGACAGAAAATAACAAATGAACTACACATCAGTTCCCAATTACAACAGAGGCTGGCTAGAAACAATCTGCAAGTTATGCTCCTGGCCACATTTGCATACAGAACAAAGTGAACCAGAATAGATACCATGTTCTTCAAAGTAAACCCATGATGAACAGGGCAAGGCGCTTTGCTCACTAGAGTGAACAAAAATATGAAAAAGGAAAAATACATTATCCTTTTATATTGGTTAATGTGTTATGAGAAAATATTTGAAAAGTTAAAGACACGGAAGAGTTCTGAAAAAGACAGGTATGGTCTTTTTTAATGAAGAGATATATTCTCTATTAAAAACATATTAAAAACACTCGCTGTGTTTAGGGAACAAATCTGGAAGCTATGGAGAACTATGAATTATAGAGTACAACCCTGCAAAGATGTGTCTAGAATAGTTAAGATTAAAAACCCACCATGGAGCTGTTATTAAACAGAAGAACAGCTACACTTTAATTTCCTTCTTTAGAAAAAATCTCTCTGCTGGTGAGGACACAAAGTTTTATAAAAGCTTTGGCTATACTATATAGAAACAGAAGTCATTTTCAAGCTTTAACATACACAACATAAGTTTACCAGCTTCACTAGTAATTCTGTTTACTTTTTCTTTTAAATTTTATTTTTCTCATTTCACTTGATCTAAAATCAGCAATAAAAATAAAGTAGGTAAACTACCTACATATAGGGCAACAACACAAAGTAGATATATTCATGCTTTCCCTTTTAAATGTAACTACCAATAAATGGGTAAAAATTCCTTGGAAACACAGATGATGAAAGGAAAACTAGTGAAATCAAAGAAAATATTCCCTCAAGTACCCTGAACGAACAACTGACAAAAGGTACAATAAATAGTGTCAAATATATCAGAATATACCCAGCTCCAACTTATAAATAGTCTAGACCAAAGAGTTACAATTTGCAAAGGACTATCACTGCCTGGTTCTAACAGTGTTAAACACGGCATCATCACGTTAGGATTTCCTCATCTCCTTTCCTGTACAATAATCCATCATTTCGTCTATAAACTGGCAACAAGCAATCGAAAATTAAATTTTGAAAACAATTTTACTCACAACAGTATCAAAAAGAATAAAATATTTAATAGTACATTTAGCAAATAACTGCGCTTTCTAATCCATGGACACTATACAACACTGTATGGATAAAACAGTAATACCCAAATAAACGAAAAGTTGTATATTCATGAGTTGGAGGACTTAATATTGTTAGGATGTCAATTCTCCCCAAATTACAGATTTGAATCTACAGATTCAATGTACTTACAATCAATACCTCACAGGTATTTTTTGTTTTCAATAGTTGACATGAAGATTATTAAATTTATATGGAAGTTCAAAAGACCTAGAAGAGTCAAAATAACTTTGAAAAGGAAGACCAAAACTGCACAACTTCAATGACTCTATTTCAAGACTTACTTTTAAGATTCTGCGATCAAGAACCATGTAGTATTGGCTTAAGGAAAAACACATGAATTAAAGTAAGAGAACTAAGAAAGAGCCCCAGATATACGGTAATATATTGTCTTTTCAAGAAAGGGTCCTAGCACGTGTAGATATTCGAAAAGGGGAAAAGACCCAAAACAAAGCTTCATTTCTAACATAAGCAAAAATTAACTTTAAATGT
Organism: Catagonus wagneri; assembly: GCA_004024745.2. Lineage (NCBI taxonomy): Eukaryota > Metazoa > Chordata > Mammalia > Artiodactyla > Tayassuidae > Catagonus > Catagonus wagneri. Next base: position 9,316,625 of record PVHT020000886.1, on the reverse strand, counting down.
TTCAAAGACCTGGATTTAAGAATTAAAATATGAAATTCCTACAGGAAAGCAGGAGACGATCTTAGGGAATTTCGGTTAAGTGAGATTTCTCCAGTACAAGGGAAAAAAACACAAAATATTTTAAAAGTGATAAATTGGACTTCATCAAAATTAAAAACTTCCATTCTTTAAGAGATACTACCAGGGAAAGTAAAGGCATGTCAAGATTAGGAGAAAAAACTTACAAAATGTATATATCTTATAAAAGACTTATCCGATGTATCTAAAGAACTCTTAAAATCCAAATATAACAAACAATCCTACCAAACATTGGACACAGAGATCTGAAGCAAAGGAGAGATACAGATGGCAAAATAAACTCTTGAAAAGATGCTTGAAATAATTTAGAAAAATGCAAAAAGTCCCCAATAATTAGATACACTTACACACTCATTTGAATTATCTAAAATTAAGACTAACACCACCATTTCTGAAAATGTAAAGCAAACTTTCATAAAGTTAAACACACATTTACTATATGAATCAACAATTCCACTGCTTGGTATCTACCCCAAAGAAGTGAAAACACATAACTACACAAAAACTTGTTTTATATGAATGTTCCTAGTAACTTTGTTCATGATAGTTAAATAAATGCCATCAACTGGTAAATGGATAAACAAATTGTAAGATATCTAAATAATGAAATATTATCCAGCACTAAAATGGAACAAACTTCAGAAACATGCAATAACATGGATGCATCCTGAATGTGAAAGGAGCCAGATAAAAGAAACTATGTAACATAGGGGTCTACTTTATGAAATTCTAGATAGGGCAAAACCAAGGCAGACCAGCGGTTACAGGGCAAAGGGGTGGGTGTAGGAGACTGAATGCAAAAGGGAACCAGGAAATTTTTAGAAGGATGGGAAGAGTTCACACATCATGATTATGGTGGTCACTGCACAACCATATACATTTATAAAACTCATCAAATTCAATACTTAAAATGGATAAATTTTAATATATATAAGTATGTCAATACTGCTGATAAGACAAAGATGTATTCCATATTCCCTGTAGGTGGAACAGAAACACCTCTTAGTCTGTACAATAACTCTACAAAGTAAGCCATGGGAAACAGATAATTTTGAGTTATAAACGAAACTCAACATGATCTAGCTTGGTTCATTCATTTTATAGAATATTATATTAATGTTTCTGAAGAAGAAACTGATGTTTAGAAAGGTTAGGTCACTCATGGTCACCTGAGTTCTGACTCTTGGGGGGAATGTCCCTGAACTTTGCTTTCATAGACTTTATGTCACTGGAGTCTCAATAAAACCCCTAGAGGTGCTAGGGTATATATGTACTTTCTCTGTTACGGAAGAGACAAAAGCAGGCAGACATAAGAGGAAGCTTAATTTAGCTGGATTAATTCTCTCATTACAAAATTACACTACTGTTAACTAAATATTATGCTAGTGTCACGATCAGATTGATTAATCAAATGAAACAATGAAATCTAAAATAGGAAGCATACTGCTCAGCTCTTCCTTAGATGAATTCATAGAGTTAACTGTGAAATACTCAGGCTAGAGCCTATTAAATTAGAAGAGTTAGTTTAGTATTTTCCCTTAATATTAAATAAAACAAAGCCCTGAACTGCTCAGTAAGACATTCCTGGATTTTATTTATTTAAAAAGTTCTGTATATAACCTATACACCGAGGGTACGTCTTAAGGAATTAAGTTTGACAACTTTAATATGTCATGAATTTCCAGTATAATTTTCTCTAGTAAATTAAATTTGGGATATTCTTGTCAATCTATTTATTCTCCCTGACTTAAAAACCTGCAGCTGCTGACATCTATATCATAAAATACATTATGTACTGTGAAATTTAAGTAACCAGACAGATTTAATTTTTCCTGCTAGTTAAATTTTACATGCAAAGATCATAACTGCATTGAATATTTGGTAACAATAATATGAAAGAAATCATTAGAGGCCTCTGGGCTCCGTCTTTCAGAATGGTTACTATGCATTTAAAAGAATTAAATAAACAGTAAAACCAGCTTGCGCTCTTATAAAATGTTACTAAATATATGTTTTCTTAGTAAAAGATCACTAAATGAAGAGCCAGTAAGAAAATCTGAACTATAAAATGTATTATCTGACCTAAAGGATGTAACATCTCTGTACCTAGGTTTGTTTAGTTTTAAATAAAACATGAACATTTGCAACCGTGTTTTCTATAGAGATATACATAGAGATATGCATAGAGATCAGAGTGTGAATCAAGCTCCACCCACATAAAGTGTGTGAAGTGCCAACATTCAAAAGAGGCATGTTTGGATTATTAAACTGATTAACACGAAATACTAAATCATAAATTTCACAGTTTGAGCTTATGATATTTTCACATTGTTTTCAAGTATTTGATTTCTTAAAGACTGTCACTTAAGAAATTACACCATAAACGCACCAATTTTAGTCAAAAAAAGTGTATTACCTTTATACAAATAACAAAGAATAAAGTCAGACTAATTCATTCTTTTTCTATCTCTTTAATTGGCTGAGAATGGAGGAAAAAAAAACAAAAAAAAAAAAACTCACCTTTGCCTGCAGACTGAGGTACTGCAAATCCAGGCAATAAAAACGGTGCTCCTGTGGTAATACCAGCTGGTTTTAGTTCACTGACACCGTATGTTGTTAGGGAAGTTATCAGATTAACCAGATCTTTCAAAGCATCTTTGGATTCTGCCTCTTTTGCTTGTTCCAGTCTAGGAAAAGTATGATTTAGAAAATACCTTTTTTCTTATGCTGTATTTTCAAACTTATTACAGAAAGAAAATTTCAATCTTATATGCAATAAATAAATGTATGGAGTACAAGAAGCAGCTTCTCACAGTCTTTCTATATAAAAACATAATATTTTTACAAATCTACCAATTTCAAGACATGGTGTATTTGAAAGAAATTATACCAACAGTCAGAAGACCCGATAAATGTTTATTTTGCCACTAACAGTGTTATTTTATATAAATCACTAATCTTTGGTAGAAAATCTCTATAATATAAAAGGATTATCTTGTATTTCCTTAAGTTCCCTAAGGCTCGAAGGTTATATGTTTCACTGTTAACAACCAAAAATTGTACTAACCATTTCTTTCCTAAGGAATTTTCTGTTAGTAATTTTAAAAAGTGATATTCCTGGGAATATCTGTAAGACTTTATCCATATTTTATTAATTCAGATACATTTATTTGAAGTTCTAAGAGTATAACCATTTTTGAAAACAATCTTCATTCCTTTAAACTTGTCTTTTTTTAATGTGAAAAGTTTTGTTTTAATACTAGCTATTTTCATACAATACATAGGATGTTGTAACCTATTTTCACTTTCCATTTTCTAGTGTTATGCACTTGCCTCTCCATGTTGCTATAAACTCTCCACAGATATAATTCTCAAGGCCATAGCGAGCCAACCACAGAGATGGTGACTGGAGAGCAGGTCAGCTAGTCATAATCAGGACACAGGAGCACTAATATACATATAATTTTGTCTACATCTGGAATTATATCTTTACGATAGATAATTCTAAGTAAAATTACTGTGTCAAGGGAGTTCCAGTAATGGCTCAGTGGAAACGAATCTGACTAGGAACCATGAGGTTCGATCCCTGTCATTGCTCAGTGGGTTAAGGATCCAGCGTTGCCGTGAGCTGTGGTGTAGGTCGCAGACACGGCTTGGATCTGGCGTTGCTGTGGCTGTGGCGTAGGCCGGTGGCAACAGCTCCAATTAGACCTCGAGCCTGGGAACCTCCAGATGCCTCAGGTGTGGCCCTAAAAAGACAAAATAAATAAGTAAATAATATATAAAAAAAAATAAAATAACTGTGTCAAAAAGTATCACCGACTCTAAGGCTTTCGATAACATCTGGTCAATCTGCATTGTCAAAAGACTGTACCAGTCAGTGGTGTAAAATGGCTATTTCATCAGCTTTCGCATGTCCTCATTTATAAATTGAGATATACATATGCAAAATTATACTCTTGGAGGTTGCCTAGTATTAATAGTCATGGCAACGAGGCCAAACTGGTGTTAGAGATACAAAGTTTAAAATAATAATGCTTGTTTACAGTAGATCAAATGATTTTAAAATAATTAATGGCCCAGGAACAAATAGCGAGACATGAGTATCTTCTTCTGAAATAAACTCATAACCAGTCATTTTCCCCGTATAAGCACAGAACACTTGGGATGAAAAAGAAGGCTAGTAAAAGAGATTTGGATGAGCTAATCTGTTTTATACATACATTTATAAGACCTCATTCAATCTCCATAACTATTCTTATTATTAACTACATTAGCAATAACACTGGAGTTACTAGTATGGAGACCAAAAACATAATTAACCAAGAAGACTTTATACTTACGGAAGATGCTAATTAGTTCATTTAAACTCTTCACCCTTAGCTACTATCGAAGAGCAGATTTATTCACACCTAACCTCTGGCTCCAAGTTTGCAGCCTGCCTTTTCTAATTTAACTCTAAATTCACCCTCCGAACTTTCTTGACAGAACAGTTATCTTTACCTATAACCCCAAACTATATTGTTTCTTTTGAGGAAAGACCAAATAGGAGTTCCCGTCGTGGTGCAGCGGTTAACGAATCCGACTAGGAACCACGAGGTTGTGGGTTCAATCCCTGGCCTTGCTCAGTGGGTTAAGGATCCGGCATTGCCGTGAGCTGTGGTGTAGGTTGCAGACATGGCTCGGATCCTGCGTTGCTGTGGCTGTGGCAAAGGCTGGCGGCTACAGCTCAGATTCGATCCCTAGCCTGGGAACCTCCATATGCCATGGGGGTGGCCCTAGAAAAGGCAAAAAAAAAAAAAAAAAACACATAGACATTTAAAACTATATGCTCAAATTGTGTTGTTTTACCTAAGCAAGAGATCACAAAGGAAGTTATATCCCTGCCATATCCGAAAATCATCCAAAAGAGTTTGGGAAACGTCACTGGAATCCTTGAGGAAACAAGAAAGCCCAGCAAACATTTCAACAATTTCTAGGGGAGACAGGTCATCTGATTGCTGCATATTCTGAACACACGTAGATAAACATTCTTTTTCTGTAAAAATAAAGAATTAAATAAGCATATATATGTAATTTCTATCAATTGTTTAAGAAAATTTTCTTCATTCTTAACTGGTGTTTAAAGAAGCATGACAGTTTAATGTATTTTCACTGTAACATAAATGTTATAAATTCTAAAAGTAGATACAGATTCAAATTCATTGAGAAAGCTCTGCCTTTAAGTAGTAAACAAAGCGTAATACCGGAAGTGTTCAAAACTAGTTGACATTCTAATTTTTACATTGTATTTAGATGTTTTATCTTTAAACAAAATGACTGCCACTGCCAAATGTTATTTTTTCTTTTTATTAATATAGTAAAAAGAGGGAAAAGAAACCAAAAACTACCTTCTAAGTTTAAGAAGAAAAAATTACTAATTAAAAGTTCAAATTAGAATAAGTATGGACTATGAGACAGAAATACTTCAGTAAGTAAAATCTGAAAAATTGTTTGTATTCCATATTACTAGTTTAAAATGCAGTTACACCCCATACGAAATGTGGGGATTGGAGGCATTTCAAAGACGACTTTCCCTTCTTATCTTTAATAAAATTTGTCTGAAAAAACCCAGTGTCATTTAACGAAAGCTAAGATTTAACATAGGAGGAAGAAAGGCAAGAAACCTTTAATGACTGACTGAGGTCAGGGAAGTGAACAATGAATTGTATTAAACATTATTCTGAGGAGTTCCTTCCTTGGTGGCACAGCGGTTAAGGATTCCTCATTGTCACTGCTGTGACTCAGGTAGCAGCTGTAGCATGGTTTTGATCCCTGGTCCAGGAACTTCCACATGCTGCAGGCACGGCCCAAAAGATTATTCTGAAATATTTCCTTGTTTCATTTACACACATACACACACACACACACACACACACACACACACTATTTGAGATGCTACAACTATCTCCTGTGTAGACATTTTAAGGGATAGTTGAAACTCATATATGAGCTAATGGAATGGATAATTTCTCCTTAGTGCTGACAATTAATCCACCTAAGTTAAATGTATGCTGCATGAGATAGGTTATTATCTGTCTAAAAAAACATTTTCAGAAAGACTTTTAGCTACAGCATCTCAAAAAAAAAAACACTTTTTTTTCAGTAAGAGGAGGGAAGAACAGGCTATGACATAGAATTTATAGTATATTATGATTGATAATTCACAGAACAATGCAATTACTTTAACTCTTGTAGACAGCCATCATTTTGAACATGTGACTTTCTTACCTTTGAAATGCCTCATAAATAAAATATAAAATCTTTTTCTCCCAGCAAATACATTTTTTAATTTAAAAGAGTCTTTGGAGAATTGAGAGATGAAGACAAATCTGCCAACATATGAGGAAGAGAAAAAAGGAGGAAATCCAGAGCACGGAAAACGAATACACTAAGAGAGATTCACCGTGAATATACTTCACCACATTGACACTAAGACCATGGCGAGAGATGGTCATAAGGACTTCTCCAGCACTCTTCCTCCAAGGCAGGTTATAGGGAGGGCACCAAGAGGTTATTGCACTGAATAAAAGCTGGAGATCGTCTTTTTGAGCCAGCTCCTCAGCTGGAGAAACAAAACTGCAGAGTTTCACTAAGATCTGAAAGACAGATGAATGAAATATGTATATAAATAAATGAATGGCTAAGGAAAGGAAGGAGCTAGAAAAGGACTAGATATGATGATTAAAAACTGAAAGTTCAGGGTCAGTACTGAGGATATCATTAAAGCCAGGATGATGAGTGCTCTAACTTAGGCAGCAATAAAAAAGGCATCTATAATTTAGAAGTGTGTTACGGTAAGACAGTTAACTACCCTGCTTTTATCGGCTTTTTCTTTCTTTCTTTCTTTCTTTCTTTCTTTTAAACAGTCTATGTTTATAATCCTCTCTTCACCATGGTATTTTTGCATACCTTACCCTGAAATGGAATGAATCAACAGTAACTTTAAAAATCAACATTTTAGTTTTCTAATTTGGTTCTTCAATTCTTAGACTGTCATAGGTGAAAGGTAACTTTCTTTTCCAAAAAGGACAGTTTTTAGGGAGACAAAGTAAAACAGGTCTTTGAAAGGTAAAAGCAATTTGTTCAAACTTCTATAAAAGTAGAAGGAAAGATTAGAATAATAAAATCTAAATTCAAAAGTGTCTTTTAATTATATCTAATAATCAAAATTCTTCTAACGCATGACTTTCAAAGAAGATTCATTATTTCTTAAACTGTGGTATGAGAACTTATTCCTTACCTATGATTTGCAAAATACACACTACACAAGTGTTTATAGTATTAAGCGCCTTTTACTTGGGACATTCAGCTGCTTGCAATGTGTTTTTTTCTTCTAATCTCAATTCAATGTCAAGAAAACTTCTCTGTGCTAAATTTTCTCATTTAATATTTTTAGAAATATATAAAATAATATATTTTATATTAAAATAGCCATAATATATTTTATATTAAAATAGCCATAATTTATGAAATTACTTTTATTCTCTTGAAAGAAGTGTTTCACGAAATTTCATGAGTATTTTAAAATCTGCTAAATAGAAAAAAGTATTTGGGGAGATCCTTGTGGCGCAGCACGTTAAGGAACAGCACTGTCACTGTTGCAGTACAGGTTCAATCCCTGACCCAGGAACTTCACCATGTTGTGGGTGTGGCAAAAAAAAAAAAAAGTATTTGGAATATCATGTTTTGTCTGAGAAAGTTAGGTCTTGCTTTTCCTGATTCCTTCAACACAAAAGTTTATTTAAATATAAGAAAAATTTCTAACTCATAGATGCCAAAAATCAGAAAAGATTAAGAATTCAGAGAAACAACCAAATGTTTATAAAATCAGTAAGTACAGGCATTTACCCCAACAACAACAACAACAAATGCCTGGAGAAATTGCTGGATACCAAATTTCCACTAGTACACGTATTGTGTATATCTTTTCCCTTATGTGTCAAAGGCAACCAAAAAAACATATGAAAAAAGGATGGTCAATTGCGGCAAAAAAATACATGCTCAGAAGGGTGTCCTGCTGATTACTTTTTGTTGGCTCTCATACTGCCCTTATGTAACTAGAGGGACAGATGTCATTTCTCTGATTTATAACATAAAAATAAACCCCCCAAAAAAACCAAATACTTTTCACCAAAGCAAATCTTTGTCCTGAAAAATAAGCTGGATTTAATTCCTTGATGTCGACTTTTAAGAAAACTAGTTCTTAATCTTCAAAGGCAAAGGATTCCACATAATCTAGTATAATAATCCTTTCATTTGACAGAATAGAAAACTGAAGACGTCTCCATTGCATTCCTCTTCTGCCCCTACATGCACCACTTCTATTTGTGGGGATTCTGTTACAAAGTCCAGCCAAGTGTGGCAGGGCAGTAACTGGCCACATCAACACAAATGAAAAAACTAAATAAATAGATGCCTACATGAAGCAGTACTAGCTGCCAAGGTCCCAGGAAGCCATCTGTCACATAACATAAACATATGGATTTCATCTACCATACACACTGTGTCCTGAAAACATTTAATACGTTTGTTTCCTTTGGTTTTTCTAGACAAAATGAGGATAATCATGTTCAGCCTGTGATGAGGAGCTAAAAAAACGTAAGTGATGCAGTGAAGGAGATCGGGACTAGGAGGTGGGAAAGCTGAGCTCTAGTCACTGCCACGCATGTGCTGTGGGTTACAGCCACGACTAGCGGTTTCCATAACTGTAAATGAAGAGTTTCATTTAAATTCTCCTTGACAAAATTAAAAAAAAAAAAAAAAAGGAGTTCCTATTGTGGCGCAGTGGAAATGAATCTGACTAGGAACCATAAGGATGCGGGTTCAATCCCTGGCCTCGCTCAATGGGTTAAGGATCCTGTGTTACTATGAGCTGTGGTGTAGGTTGCAGACGTGGTTTGGATCCGGTGTTGCTGCATCTGTGGTGTAGGCCGGCAGCTGCATCTCCGATTCGCCCCTAGCCTGGAAACTTCCATAGGCTGTGGGTATGGCCTTAGAAAGCAAAAATAAATAAATAAAATGAATTATCCTTGAATTCCTTTTGGCCTTAATATTCAATGATTCCAATATGCTAAAATGAATCCACATTTACTTGAAAGTCAGCACTCACTGTTTTCAGATATAGAAAAAATTTTTAAGTTTTAGAAGAAATCTTTGCTATACCTATTTAGTATTAAATATATCAAATTCCGCTTCCATTTATTGTCTAGGGCATTACTGAGTCCTTCAGAAGGGCTTTGTTGAAACATTAGTCTGATCAGCAAAGACTAACCCATTACATTCATCAGCAATGTCTTAAAGCAACTCTAATTCCTTTATGACTTTTATTTATTCTGATTGCTTTTCTCACCTAATTCAATTGAAGAGTCAGATAAAACTGAGTTCTAATCCTATTTCTGCCACTCACTCACTTCATTTTGGGGGAAAACAAAATCCCTGAAGTCACGAATTGTCTTGTAATTTAATGTGAGATAAATTAAGGGATGTTAACCACTAGTACAAAATTATCTAATAAATCAAGTGTCTGTGGAGTTAACATTTGATTGTTATCCTGTCTTCTCCTTTCTCAACTGCCTTTGTCTCCCTCTCCCAAATCAAATCTTCATCGCGAGACCTGAACAAAGGCTGGAGCTGCGACCCCAGCAACACGTGGCGCCATCACCATCTGTACCGGCTCCACCTCTCCTACTGCAGATCCACCGTGCTCTCTCTTCTCTCTGCCGACTTTCACTGACGGCGGTGGTGGTGGCAACAGCAGGAATCACAATTATTGATTAAAAAATAAATATTTGTATTCCATGTCTACTGTGTCTGAAGCAGAGAACCATAGCTTTGGGTATTATGTCTTTTAATCTTTCCCTAAACCCTTCGGCTAGGTATCATTATTTCCATTTTAGAGATGAGAAATCTGGATCATACTTCAGTGAGATGGATTCAGACAGGTATGGGTTTTTTATGTTTTGTCTTTTTTTGTGTGTGGGCTGGGGATTCAAATTGAAGCATTACAACACATAACAAAAAATTTAACCATCTCAATCATTTTAAGTATAGAGTACAGTCGTGTTAAGTACATGCCCATTGCTGTGCCACACATTTCCAGAACTTTTTCATCTTTCAAAACTGAAACTCTGGGAGTTCCGGTCGTGGCTCAGCGAGAACAAACCTGACTAGGATGAGGATGAGGATTCGATCCCTGGCCTCACTCAGTGGGTCAGGGACCTGGCGTTGCTGTGAGCTGTGGTGTAGGTCGCAGACTTGGCTTGGCTCCCATGTTGCTGTGGCTGTGGTGTAGGCCAGCAGCTGCAGCTCAGATCCAACCCCTCGTCTGGGAACCTCCATATGGCGTGGCTGCAGCCCTAAAAAGCAAAGCAAAGCAAAAGCAAAACAAAACACCTGAAGCTCTGTACCTACTGAACAACAACTCTCTGTCCCCCACCCTTCAGTCCTTGGCAATCAATATTCTACTCTTAAAAGTTTGACCACTTTAGATACTTATAAATGGAATCATGCAGTATTCATCTTTTTGTGTCAAACATAGATTTTTAAATAGTGTATTTCCCATGGGCAGATTAGAGTCTAAATGTTTACAGTTTTTTGCTTGTTTTAAAAGTTTTCTCCCAAAAAATGATATCAAAATGATGGCAATATTTCCAGACTAGCTACCAAAAGTTTACTTAATCCACTAATGCTCTGAAAAGAAGAGTGGCAACAGAGGGAAGGAAGGGCTTTACAGGCAGGGAGCAGAAGAGGTAGCATCAGCCACTAAAATAAATGGTCTTTTTCTAAGTTAAATATTTACAGGCTAAGGACTTCCTGTATATAGACAACAGGCAAACAGAATACCTTGACATTAGAAGAAATTCTACCCCAAACTTAAAAGGATCGTCAAGAAAAGTCTTCCTTGAATTTAGTGACGTTTTTGCTATATCAAAGGCAGCCTTAATGACTGAATCTGTTTCAAGAAACAAATTTGTTAATCCTTCACTCAAATAGGCCCCAAAAGAAACGTGCAGAGTCAAGAAATGTGACAGAGAAGACAGAGTGAATTTATAGTAAATAGCATGAAATGCTACAGAAAACCAAATAGGCATCTAGTTAAGGAGTGTATCTGTTACATTTCAAATAGAGTCGTACAGATGGCCAGGCAAGTAGCACCTTCCATACCTGTACAAAAACTTTCTGGAGTAGTCCACGACGTTCTGCTAGAGGTAGCTCATTCTGGGCACCCCCAACTGCCTCAGGCACATGTGGAAGGTCAAAAAACAGATATAAACATTTAACCAGGGTGGAAGGCACTGACATCGTTGTCATGCAGTCCACGGTTTTCTGGAAAACAAACCAATAGATAAGTGAATAGACAGATAAACAGACAGACATAACTGTACTTGGTACAGCTGAGTAAGCTCATGATTTTAAGCCAGAAGATTATATATCAAAATAACTTTCTTTTCGTGGTCTGTTTTTTAGGGCTGCCCCACAACATATTGAAATTCCCAGGCTAAGGGTTGAAATGGAGCTGTTGCTTACACCACAGCCAAAGCAATGCCAGATCTAAGCTGCATCTGTGACCTACACCACAGCTCACGGCAACGCTGGATCCTTAACCCACTGAGCGAGGCCAGGGATCAAACCTGCGTTCTCATGGATACTAGCTGGGTTCTTAACACACTGAGCCACAATGGGAACTACTCAAAGTAACTTTTTAAATGCCTGAAAAAAATTAAAACTACTCCATGCTGAAAAATACTCATTTCCTATTTGGACAAATTTGCTTTAATTGGATATTGAGAAGTTTGTTACTTATTAAGGTATTTTATTAAGTTCATTCTTATGAGGGAAACATGTTTCAAAGAACATAAGCTTTAGGATTTGGAAAAAAAGAACTTAACCGTGAGCTTGGGCAAACTAATTTTGCTAGGATTATACAAATAATTCTCACCTTTCCCTCCCATAAAATGGATATACGGACAGATATCTCTTACGGTGAACATGAGGGCTAGATAACAAATGTAAAGACCTAAGTACTAAACTATGTATTAGTAGTTGTTTTACTATCGCTTTTATTTTATTCCTATTGTAGATTCTTAGAGTCAAAAGGGTATTTGAAGGATATAGCCATCACTGACATACACAAAATTTCTACATTATTTTCAAAGATAACTAGAGCAAGAAATCTCAGATGTTCTTATGATGACTATTTCAGTATCGCTAAGAAATGCTATAATAATTATGAAAATATTCCTGTGGCACAGTTTGGAATAAAAAGTTTTTCCATGCTAGAGATCAACAGGCTGGACTCATCTGCTGATTAGATTTTTAGTTTTCATTAATCATTTCTTGAATGCCTAGGGTATGTCAGTCAGTGTGTTGGGAGCTGGGCATGCAGTGATGAAGGCTCCCTGTCCTGCAGAAGACTGCGGTCTACCAGCAGAAGGAGGTGCGTCAGTAACTATAATTAACTCTCAAGTGTAACAATGGCAGTAGGTTCGGGCAAATACAAAGAGGAATGAGCAACACCACCAGGAGTGGAATGGAAATGTGTAGGGATTAGTATAAGAGGGGAAAGAGCACCTGGGAGATACACAGGAGCTTAGGCCATATGGTACAGTGTGTTTCACGGACCTGAGTCCAAAACTGATGATGCCTGAAAAGCCACAATAATAATGCTAATCTTTAAAGGGTGCTTATCATATAAAAGCATAAGGGTAAGCACTTTAAATACATGCTCTCATCTACTGCTCAAGTCTGCCCTACAAGGAAGATTTAATTACTGTATGATCCTTACTTTATAAAGGAAGCAACTGAGGTTCATCACTTATGTACCTTGCCTTGGGTTAGAGAGCTGGTCAAGCGGTCTATGGGTGTACATATGTATATATGTATGTGTGTGTGTGTCTGTGTGTGTATACACACACTCAATGCCCTATGCATTAGGTCTCCCACTCTAGCTTTACTTTTATGTTGCTGGCCATGAGACCCAATGAAGTGTAAACAAAGGAGGAACAGAACCACATTTCAGAGATTAGCTGGTGGTAGCACAGGACACAGCCGAAAGAACAGGAAGGCGAGAGCGATCAGGAAGCTAGCACAGAAAACCCTGAGGTGGGGCAGTGGCCAGGGAAGGAACGAGAGCCTAAGGAACAACCCTTCCTGAGATGTGGCCCCTTTCCACGTACCCACTGTGATTTCCTTCCTCTGATACTCAAAAGCCCCCTGCAATTCTCACCTATGACTTACTTCTAGACACCCCATTGTGTCTAGAAATTTATCTTTCAGTTTAACTGTCTGTTCATATCTGAAGCTTTAATTTCTCATCTTTCTTCCTACTCTTACCTTCAAAATTTACAACTCCTACATTTCTATTTCCATAGTATTACATCCAGCTCATTGTTGCATTTTTTAGTATTATCTTTATCTGTCACCTACATGCTGACCACATGTTAGTCACCTCTTTATCTTACTGCTGCCAAGGGAGAACAGCACGCAAACAAAAAAGTCAGCTGAAAACCTAACACTGAATTTTCTTTTTCCAGTTAAGATTATTACTAGCTGTCCCTTCCTAGTAAGCAAAATGATATGATTTTTCACTTTCATCTCATAACTGAGAGATTAAAAGTACAACTTGGTATCCACACTGGTAACTTGCAACATTCATAATTTTTAAGTGACTCTTTTCTCCTGGTTCTTTATTGTACTTTTAAATTGGTCTATCCATTTGTGCGCATTTAAGTTAATACACAGTTACGGGCTTTCTATCATGTGTTAGGTGGTAGGGTAACACAGACTCAAATCACAACTGAGAAAGAAAAAGCTTCTACTGAAAATATGAAAATAACAAATATTCCAATCAAACATTATTTTACAAGTTACTCTACACCAAACCAAATTTTGGTACCATATGTAGAGGCATTTATAGCTATTAGCAACAGCAGGCAGAACTGGTATTTTGATAGTCATCTGATGTGGTCACAGATACCTGAAAATAATGGTCCAGTTTAGGACTATGTGAAAGTTCTCGATACTGAGGGTGAATAAACATCCTCATGTGCCCAGGACTAAGGCATTTCGGGAAGGTGGCCCTTTTATGCTAAAACTCAGTCCCAGGTAAATCAGGATAAGTTGGTCTGATTTCTTCTTTTTTTATTTATTTATGCCTTTTTTTTTCTTTTCTTTTTTAGGGCAGCACTTGCAACATATGGAAGTTCCCAGGCTAGGGGGGTCAAATTGGAGCTGCAGCTGCCAGCCTACAACACAGCTGGAGCAACGCCAGATCCAAGCCCTGTCTGTGACCTACATCTCAGCTCATGGCAACGCTGGATCCTTAACCCACTGAGCAAGGCCAGGGATCGAACCCACCTCCTCATGCATACTCGTCGGATTCTTAACCTGCTGCGCCACAATGGGAACTCTCTCTCCTCTGATTTAAAAGACAAACAAACAAAAGCCAACAAAAAAGGCCATTATAAAGAAAAAAATTCAAGTGCTACTTTGGGTAGTAACTGGTTTCAGGAGAAATATACATCGTTTCTCCTGTGGCCTGTCTTGTAGTATGATCAGTGTCACAGTTACTTTCGTAAATTCTGTGAGGTGTTTGAAAGCCCACTATAATTTAGACAATAGCCATTCTCAAGATTGGTATGGACTCTGATAGGTAATTCTACTTTGGATTTTAGAAGGCTGAATAAACTTCCTCCATCCCCAAAACACCACAGGTCAAAAATCAGGTATTCAAATAGCACATAAATGACTACATGCAATATATAACATGACACATGCTTAAAGCTGATTTAAAGGGGGAAAAAGCAATCTCCAGAATAAATCAAGTAGGAAGGTAATATATTATTCTGAAAATGGCAGTATTTCCTTATTTTCCATAAAAATTAGAACAATTTTCAAGTATTTTTCCATGTCATTTATTCTGTTTGGTTTTTTTTTTTGGCTACAGCACTCAGAAATTCCCAGCCAGGGATGGAACCTGCGCCACAGCAGTGACAACACCAGAACTTTAACCTGCTGCGCTACAGGAGAACTCCATCTGTGCCATTTATTCCATATTAGCTAAGTGACCTTAGATGAATTTTTGATCATTCTTCTAGGCCAGAGTTTCCCTAACAAGGGTTCAGAAGTGCTGGGCTGGGCCTGTGGAGTCAGTTCCTGGGCTACTTTCCTCCAGCCACAGGCAGTCCATCACTTTGCCCAGCGTGCCATACAAAAGTACCACATTCTATGTGTGTTCTGGTGTGACAGGGATGAAAAACTGTTCTAAGTGAGGAATTTCCTCATGTGTAAAATGGAAACATCAACCTCCTTATAGAGGTGTTGTGACAGGCATGAAATAATATACAAGAAGAATTACAAGAAGAATACAATGTTTACCATCAAATCTTATTTGGATAACAAATTTAATTTCACAAAATCCCAAGAGGATTAAAATAAAAGAAGTTTCAAAAATGAAAACAAAGAACTCACCTGACCAGAGGATGCTAACAAGTTAATTGTTGTCAGAAGCATCCAACCTCTACTGGCCTCTTCACTCTGATTGATTTCCAAGAACTGGACTATGGCCCGACTTGCAGCCTCTATAAAATCAGAGCAAAGTCATTAGGAGGAGAGAAATCACACATAAAAATATCCAAGAAAGCAATGATTTAGTGATATACATATCATCATATCAACAGAAATGCAAAAGCCAACCTATATGTTTTTAGGAAAAGTCATGTCATAAACTAGTCAAGAGTTACGGAAGAAGGGAAATTTAAGCTAAACTTGCCTGGAAAACAAGTATATGTCTGTCTACAAAGTGGAAGGCAGGGGAACAGAGAGATTAAAAAAACTGTATTTAAAAAAGCATGGCTAGAGGAACGAGCTTAACATGTACGGTTCAAGATGAAGAACTGTAACAACACAGGGTTCACAGTCTTTAGCAGAGCTGATGTTGAGAATTAGTCTAACACCAATAGAAATGATTTTAAAAAATGCCCGGTTATGAAGGAAAGTAAGCTAAGGGCATCTGTATTTGACTCTTTGGGCCAGAAGGAGCAAATGCAGTTTCTTGAGCAAGGTAGAGTCTGAAAGGAATATTTTCAAGACTATTAAGTTAGAGTGATGTGTACGACAAATTATAAGGGCAAAGAGACTGATGGGGGAAACGTTAGGAGGCTGGCTCAGTGACACACATCAGAGGGTGATGCAAGCAGCTGACATTAGAAACAGAGAAACAGTGAGAGAGTTACTCAGAGAACTACAGTGTTGGAAGAATCTTTGAAAGGCAATTTAATTGATTATGTTTTCAAAGACAAGGGAAAATGGATAAATCCGTAACCATGCACTTAATTTTATCAGCACAGAGTTCATCAACTTTTATATTGATATAGGAGATGAACTAAAAGTCAGAAAATAAGTCCAATCTGTTCACCCTAAACAAACATGTTAAGTTACCAACATACACTTAATGCAGGATGTAGAACAAAGAGAATTCGGTGTTCTTAGGTACTTTTTTCTTCCGTTTAAAACAATCAAGATAAAAGTGTTTTGTTCAATAATTGAATGATACGAGACTTAAATGTGATGCTGTACTGGGCATATTTCATCTTTATATACTTTAATTTGAAGGAACATTTTAATGGGAAAAATATTTTGGCTTATTTTTACTGAACTTTAACTGTATAACAAACATTGTTTAAGTACTGGTAGATTTAACTCATTTAATCTTTATAAGAGCTCTATGACTTATTTTCTATCCTTATAGCCCTACTATAATATAAATTGAGAAATGGAGAAGGTAAGTAATTTGCCTAGAATCAAGGACAGGACTTATATTCAAATCCAGGCTATCTAGCCTGTTAAGAGATAAAGACAGCAATAAAAAATTTTTACTGGAAAAGAGAGAAGTCAATATATTCAGGATCTTGTAAGCGTTGAAATGACTGCACTCATATGCTCACGGATTTATACTCCCACACACCTCTCTAGAAAATAAACACCATGGGAACAGACTCCTCGTCGGCCTTGTTCAGTGTGGAGCGCGTCATGGCACTCAGAGGACGCTCAATAAACACCTGCTACATGAATGAATAAATCAACCCAGGGAGATCAAAGGAGGACACACTGAATTCAACTTCTCACGAACATCAGGTGGGTTTGGATTTACTATGGGTAACAGAGCTTCTTGAAAGTTTAAAAAAGGGGAGTAATACAAAGAAAGCAATGTATGTTTAAAGCTGATTAAATACAGAAAGGAAAAGACAAAATAATACCATTGAGAAACCTTTTTTTAGCAATCATGGTTTAAGATCATTGGTAAAAAATAACCTATAATTTTCCTGCAAGCCTCCAGTGGACCCAGTCATTTGCTACATAAAATGAGCTGCTGATAAGAATTAAACGCTCATATAAGCAAGACAGCTCCTTCCCATTTGGCTGAATTTTCAATCAAAGGCTGACATGCTATGCTTTCATTTCCTAGACTTCTTCATTAGCTAGGCATCTTTGGTTTTAAATTGTGCATTTTCTTTTTCTTTTTTTTTTTTTTGTCTTTTTTTGCCTTATCTAGGGCCGCACCTGTGGCATATGGAGGTTCCCAGGCTAGGGGTCTAACAGGAGCTGTAGCTGCTGGCCTATACCACAGCAACGTGGGATCAGAGTCGCGTCTGCAACCTACACCACAGCTTACGGCAACGCCAGACCCTTGACCCACTGAGCAAGGCCAGGGATCGAACCCGCAACCTCATGGTTCCTAGTTGGATACATTAACCACTGAGCCACGAAGGGAACTCCTGTGCATTTTCAATTTCATAGTTCAACATCTTTAAAAACAATACTTACAGTCTTCAAACCGGTCTACTTCACAATTAAACCAATGTAATAAAGTTCTACTTGATTTAAAAAAAAAACTAGTCAGTATTACCTATGCCTTTCACAGAGGGGGGAAAAGATTCTGAAGAACTAAATCAACTTCACAGAAGAAATAAAGTTATCTTCCTGGTACAGAATCTATAAACCTATAGAAAACACATATTTTGAGTGACTCTGGATATTACCCTTATTACTTAACACTATTGATTTTAAAGAAGATTGGACAATCAAATAAGTTGTCAATTATGAACAATGAATGTCACTGCTTATTTTGAGAACCAAAGCACCAAAAATGTACTCTTAGTTTGAAACAGTTCTAGTTATACAATCAATGGCATTTATGTAAGTGTGTGGTTTCTTCTATTTTAGCTGACAATGAATATTAAGATATTCCTCAAGGTAAGAAAATATAATGTATTTTTAAAATATTTCATTTGTTATTAAACAGTACAGTAGTTCAGTAGGCTGCTGAACTGATTAAATAATACATGTGAAAATAAACCTTGAAAAGTATCAAGACAGTATAATTATTTAGAGTATCCCTTTAACAGTTTTACCAACTTAATAATCAACTGCTCTTTTTGAGAAGAAGACCTCAGGTACAGGAGTAATAATGTGTAATACAAACACATGTATTCAGAAGAACTATTTCATTTTCACCTACTAACTGCAGTAAGTTTCCACACAAACCTTTTTTTTTTTTTTTTTTTTTTTTGCTTTTTCAGGGCTGCCTCGTGGCATATGGAGGTTCCCAGGCTAGGGGTTGAATCGGAACTACAGCTGCCAGCCTGCACCACAGCCACAGAAGCACTGGATCTGAGCAGCATCTGCGACCTATACCACAGCTCATGGCAATGCCAGATGGCCAAGCTACTGAGCTAGGCCAGGGATCGAACCAGCATCTTCATGGCTACTAGTTAGATTCGTTTCTGCTGAGCCACAACGGGAACTCCCATCCAGCTTTTATTTTAAATGAGTCAAGAAGCTCATTATAAAAGTATATAACATTTACTGCCATCTTTAAAAAAATTATATAGACTAGAAAGTAATTTTAAATTAAATCTCTATAACCACAGAATTTAAAACTTTAAAAGAAAAACACTCCTAATCAAAAAAGTACTGCATTACGATTTTTTTATTGTCACCAATTTTTAACAAATACAAATTTAAACAATGACTTAAGATTATGAGTTAATGGAAGGAACATGTTAATATTAGCCCATCTCGAGAGTTGCTAATCATTTGATTTAAGCTTTAGTTTTCATGCTGCATTTCCATACATATCATTAGGCTAAAAGAATACAGATATAGAGTTAGTAGAGCTGGTTATTAGATTAAATAAGAATAGAATGTGGACAGTTTTAAAAGAAATGTAAGTCCCCCATCTACACTGTAAGAATATAAGTAAAGTCAATTAGACAACATTCAAACAACCAAAACACAAAACCTGTTAATAATAAGTGTAATACAACAATTTTTCCTTTGCAAAGCCCATTTAAAGCATAGCCACTTTCAAACTTACGCTTTAGAATAATGTGAGACGTATCTACAGTACTATTACACTTATTAATGAAGAAAACATGCCCTAAATACCCCTTCCCATCATCCCTTCCCCAAATAAATCACTTCTGAGTTAGTCAAAAAAACCAGTATTAGCACTCAAAGCTTCCATGCTTCTTTCCATTTGATATTACATGACCACGCCTTGGGAATGAAATTACCTGAAGGTGTTGTGGCTTTGAAATCCTTGGAGGACACCGGGGCACACTGTTTTTCTGTTTAAAAAAAAAGGCTAGGTTGTCTAATTGGGGATGCACTGCATTACGCTAATCCCGCCACAAGACGCTGCACGCGATGCCAACTGTGGCCAGCGTCACCTGGCTTCTCCAGCATGGGCCAGTGGGGACTGCACCACTGGGCTTAGCAGTGGCAATGAGCATGCAGCCAAGTCATTCGTAATAGACTGAAGGTACTATTTTTACACAGGTGGGAATTTTCTGTTTCAATGATATAAATCAACCTTGGGCCCTCGGAATGCACAGTGCATGGCTGAACTTAACAAATAACTAGAAGAGATGGAGAAAAGTCTTAGGCCATATCCTGTACAGAATATGGCTATGAAATTATATATTTTCTCAAATTAGTTGAGAGTCATCATCTATTTTTAATAAAACCACAGGAGGTAACAACCAAAAGAGAATTAAGGGAGACAGAACTAATGTATTACAAATCAGTCCGTGCACTCATTCTGCCTGTTGATCTGCCTAAAACTTTCTATTTTTACTAACTACCGATGGATAGATTACAACGACAGAATTGCAGATAACTGGGTTTCCCGATTTTCTACTGAGGTATCTACAATATGTATTAGAAGAGATCTGGTAAAAAGACTTAATATGTGACTGGCGATTAGGCAACAAACAAGGTAACAAGTATTTCACACCAAATTCAGAGGAGTCCTGGAAAAATAATCTTGCTCTGATGTGCAACAAAGAGAGCCAATTTTCAAACAAATAATAGAGGGCTCATTCCACCTGTTTTTTTTTGTTTTTTTTTTTTTTGGAGAAAAATTATGTGCATATAAATTATAACAAATTACTTCCAGTGATAACTTCCTGTAAAAAAGGAAATGTCAGGTATTGAAAGCAGCCAAACTCCTAGAAGCACAAAGTGGAACAGAGGGTGCCAAAGGCTGGGAGGATGAAGAAATGGTTAGCTGTTAGTAAATGTGTATAAAGTTACAGTAATGCAATATGAAAAAGTTCTAGAGACCTGCTGTACAACACTGTACTTACAATTTACTGTATACACAAAAATTTGTTAGGAGGGCAGACCTCACACTATGTGTTTTTATCACAATGAAAATCAACTTATCAATCAGAAAATCAGAATGCAATATGCAAAAGGAAAGATGATTCAGGATGTACCTAGATCCTTAAAATCTAGAAGTTTTTACTAGGAAAATCAAAAGATCAAAAAGATCTCTATGGGGAGTTCCCTGGTGGCACTGTGGTTAAGGAGGATGCGGTGTTGTCACTACCGTGTCAGGTTTGATCCCCAGCTTGGTAAGTTTTGCATGACAAGGATATGGTTAAAACAAAACAAAAAAAAAACCTCCATGAAGTACCATGAAGTACTTTTCATATCAACATTGATTAAAAGAAATTTCCAATGCTCAAGACTAAGAGTGAAAGAAGAGAACAAGGATGCCAAAAGCCAGAGTTCTTCAAGGCTGACTGATGAAAGCCTCCAAAACTACACTTTTTTCTCTTCAACATCAGGAATGTAGCTTTTCTATCATTCTTCCAATTCTCAAAGCATTAAAGGGGGGGTTGAGGAGACAGAGAAAACCTATGTCAGAACTAGTTTTAAAAAAAAAAAAACAAAAAACTGAGCTCCTAGTCTGTGACGGGCACTCCCTTAGGTGATACAGGGGTGAGCACAACAGACAATAAAATTAAATAAGTAAATAAACAATCAGATGATGACAAAGCTCTAAAGACAGTGTTTAAGGTGACTGAATAAATACTAACTGGAGTTAGAGGATAAAACTCTATCTCTAAGTGGAGATAGAGGATAAAAGGTCTGTTTGAGGTAGGGTGACTAGGAAAGGCTTCTCTTGTGGAGCTAGAACTTATGCAAATTGAATTGAATCTCACTGGATTCTGAAGTTAATGAATTTCAAAAATGCGAAACTAAAAATTTCATGGAATCGTATGACATGAAAAAATGTCCCTAAAATACCTGGCAAACAAGATGTCACCTATGGAGGAAGGTGACTTGAGGGAGGGCACAAGGGGATGTGGGTACTAGGCTTGCAACTTCCTATGACTCCAGGCTTATCTCAAAACAGAAACTTCAAAACAAAACAAAACAAACGGTGTAACCATTCCTGCTGTAATTAACAATGAGACACCTTCTCATTATTTCCCAAAAATTGCCCAATGGATATAAAATTCTGAAAAGACTTTAAAAAAACAGAGCTCCAGTGTAGCAAAATGTTTTTCTACGAACATGCAGATTTGGTACTCATAAAGAGAGCAACAGAGAAGAGATTATAAATAAGACTTGGCCACGCTGTGCAGCTGGGTATAATGGAAAAAAATAAATAAAATTAAAAAAAATAAGACGTGGAATTTTTTTCTAATCTAGAGATATCACTCAAGAAGAAAATGCAATGACAGGAGTCAGCATGTGACAAAGAAATTTCCCTTCATACCACCTATTTAAAATAGCTAGCGACGCATAAAACACACAAATCTTAAATTTGAGATGAACTTCTCACTTCCACAGGAGTAACTGAAATCAATATAGATAAAAAGGATGCAATCCCGTATGAGTGGAGAAGGGAGAAGATGGTTAAACTATTTTAACTACCTTTCACTGGACTTGCTTCAATAATCAAAACTTTAAAAAAAATCTCACTTTAAAATCCAAATATCAGTTGATACTGCTTCTGATTAAGAGATTTTATACTCAATCTAAAGATATTTTAATGGCTGCCACTCCAAAGACTCTGTAACGGGCCCTCATTAAAGATGGAGGCTGAGGAGTTCCTGTCGTGGCTCAGTGGAAATGAATCTGACTAGCATCCATGAGGACGCAGGTTCGATCCCTGGCCTCACTGTGTGGGTTAAGGATCCAGTGTTGCCGTGAGCTGTGATGTAGGTTGCAGATGTGGCTTGGATACCATGTTGCTATGGCTGTGGTGTATGCCAGTGGGCTGCAGCTCCTATTCAACCCCTAGCCTGGGAGCCTCCATATGCCATGGGTACGGTCCTAAAAAGAAAAAAAAAAAAAATAGGTGGAAGCTGAACACATGCATTTGTCTTGTCTCTCTCCTGAAATCTCACTGTTGTAAAATGAGATGTGTCTCCCCAGAATTCATATTTGAAGCCTTAACACCTAATATGTTGGTATTTGGAGATAGAGCCCTTGGGAGGTACCTGAGTTTAGATGAGGTTATGAGTGCGGCCTTCATGTGGGATTAATGCCCATATAAGAAAAGACACCAGAGAGCTCTCCTTCTCTCTTCTGGTTGAGGCCCCATTGAAAAGGTGCCATCCGCAAGTAAGGAAGCGAGATTTCACCATAAACCAATTATGCTGGCACCTTGATCCTGGACTTTCAGCCTCCAGAACTGTAAAGAAAAATTTCTGTTGTTTAAGCCACTGGTCCACGTTATTTTGTTATGGCAGCCAAAGCAGACTAATACACCCACTAAAACTGTTGTTTAAAAGGATTTTTAAAAAAGCATAAGCCCGTAAGAACAAATAAAACAGGAAAGGTGAAAGCAACAACATTTTGGAACCAAAACAGCAGAGAAGTTAGTGGTAACTGATTTAGCTGACTCTAGAATATTAATTTAAGGCAGTGCAAGGAGAAATGGAAAACAACTAACTACAACACAACCTCCAAGAGGCGCAGGAACCGATGGCACTCGGTACCTCTGGAAGCAGAAGTACATGTGGGACTGAACACAGAAGGACCACTGAGGTAGATGTAAGAGCAGCTAGACCCTCAGAGCCCCACTGCTATGTGGGTACTAGACTGGAGGCGTATTCTCTAAAAAGAAAAAGGAAGAGATCTGGATTAGGGTGGAGGGGGGACAATGACAACACACCAGGCGCAGCTGTGGGCTCCTCATGGAGATAAAGTAGAAGTTTACATACTAAATGCCGAAGGTCCTCAGTCCTTTCTCCTGCTTGGCTCCTAAAACGCACTGTCCAAGCAAAGACCAGACATTCTTCTCTGGGCACTCTGTCTAGTTCAAGGGAAATATGGGCAACAGAATGGCTCAGCAAGATGACCCTGGGCTGAGGCCCACAGCTGCAAGCTCCAGGGACAACTGCACAGGTAGCCAGCAGCTGCCAAGGTTCAGTCCTTACACAGCAGCAGAGGATGGGACACTGAGGACACTCTCTAACATAAAAGATGGAGACACAAACAAATTAACAAACAAGACAACCGGAAAGAAACCAACTACTTAGGCAGATAAAGAACTGAAGAGGGGAAAAACAAAAAATTTAAAACAAAAATAACTTCAGAAAGCTATGAGAATCTCTGAAAAAAGACACTGATAAAAAAGAACTCTTACAAATTAAAATGATCATGTAAATGAAAAAAAAGAGAAAGAATAAATGGTAAAACTGAAGAGCTCTCTCAGAAAGTAGAGTTAAAAAAAAATGCAAACAGAGGAAAGATAAGAAAACGAAACGGGAGTTCTAGTCATGGCGCAGTGATTAACGAATTCGACTAGGAACCATGAGGTTGTGGGTTCGATCCCT
>PVHT020000886.1:9246718-9292265 GCA_004024745.2 Catagonus wagneri | reverse complement strand
AAAAAAAAAAAAAAAAATGGACAGTCTTAAGAGGTACATCTAAGAAGAAAGAGGAAACGGGGAGGATATTATTATATAAACAATTCATAAAATTTTCTCAAAATTAAAGGATATGAATCCTAGACTAAATATGTCCAGTGAGTAGTCAGCATAATGTATAAAAATAGGTGTACTTTAAGTATATTTATCATGAAATTTTAGAATAGCAAGGCCAACAAGAGAATTCTAAATGCTTCTATTAACAAAACAAAGCAAAAAAAGGACACAGGGAAAGAATCAAGAACCTAGGTAGCTACAGATTTCCTAACAGTAATACACTGAGCTAAGATATAATGGAAAAATTGTTTCTAAATTCTGAGATAAGATGATTTCCAATCCAGACTCTGATACCCACTGAAAGCAGGGTAAATGTAACACAATCAGCAAGATTTTCCAAAATGACCCTGCCTGGAAAAGGACATGCTAGGATGCTCACCACTGACTGTGTTCCCGGAAGTGCTGCACCCAAGCTCAAAGTCCTACAACACCTATAGCTTCCACTCCCTGTAGGAGAGCCTGGAACTAAAGAGCACGCATTCCGTGTGTGTGTGTGTGTGTGTGCGTGTGTGTGTGTGTGTGTGTGTCTAAAGAGCACGCATTCCTTTTGTGTGTGTGTCTTTTTAGGGACTCACTCATGGCATTGGAGGTTCCCAGGCTAGGAGTTGAATCGGCCAGCCACAGCCACACCCAGATCCGAGCCACGTCTGCAATCTATGCCACAGCTCACAGCAATGCCGGATCCTTAACCTGCTGAGCAAGGCCAGGGACTGAACTCACGTCCTCATGGATACTAGTTGGGTTTGTTTTCTGCTAAGCCATGACAGGAACTCCAACAGCATGCATACTTAAAACAACTTCTATAAATATCCAATAAGAACTCAGATCTAATAATCGAATAGCTTAGCTCACAAGCAGTTAGTTTGTGTTTCTTCATCGATGAGATTGCATTCGGGGGGCGCGGGAGTAACATCCCAAGTGCACTTCTCCGTGAGAAGATGAGGGTGATGGATCTCTGCTTTCTCTTCTCCTAAGGAAACCTGGCTTCCCCTTTTTGGAATAAAGTTATCCTGCATGATATGAAGTCTGTTCTAAGCCCTAGGACTGGAAAACTTGTCAGCCTCAATATATCACCTTTCTGGTTTAAAGAGAAGGAACTTATTTTAAAAGAGTCAAAGAAAGGGATTTCTGTTTTCTTTTTTTCCTTTTTTTTTACAGCCACACAGTATGTGGAGGTTCCCGGGCTACGGGTTGAATTTGAGCTGCAGCTGCCAGCTCACGCCATAGCCACAGCACCACAGCAACACGGGATCTAAGCCGCATCTGTGACCTACACCACTGCTTGCAACAACAACGGATCCTTAACCCACCAATCGAGGCCAGAGACTGAACTCGCATCCTTACAGAGACAACCCTGGATCCTTAACCCACGGAGCCACAACAAGAACTGCCATACTCAAGGGATTTCTAAAAATAAGAACAAAATCCAAAAACCGAACATGATAACTTGCTTGTCTTCCTCCTCAGGAAGCTTCTGGAAAAGATATTTTACCAAACTGAGAAAGTCAGTTTGAGAAAAAACAATGATGTGAGATTTGGGAAACAGAGGTTTTATCCCAAAGAAGTGGAAAGGCATCCCAGGACAATACGAGTGAAGATGTAAAAACAGCAGCTGTGCAGCTGGTCTCCAAGGCAACTACTGCATATTACAGCAGGCCAGGGGGAAGAGCTATTTGTAAGGTGAAACTGATGGAATATCTGATGTCTTCAGACACAGTAAGGGGAGATTCAGAAAAACAGAGGAGCAGGGGAAGAAGGTATGACAAAAAGGTAAAAAACCTTTTTTTTAAAAAAGGCAATTATTAATTCTGATAGGGATGGGGAAGATTTCAAGGAAGGAAGAGTAACCAATGTACACTGTATGGCTCATCTTCGTATAGTATTTCAGTCACAATATAATAAATACTGATCTAACCAAATTATGAAAGAATGATACAGGGGCTACAGAAATGTGCATCTGTCAGGGAGTGGTGGTGAGCTTAAGAGTGTAAAGTCTCACTTTCTGTCGTGGGATGTCTGAAGATAGCTAAATATGAAAAACCAGGTGCACACACTATAACCACATTAGTTAGAGACACAGAGATAAATATCAAAAAAAAAAAAATTAAGAGAGATAAAAAGTGTGTCTTCCACGTGAAAAATGGGGATGAACAGAGATGGTGGAAGGCAAATGCTGTTCTTTTTTTTCTTTTTTTCCCTGTCTTTTTAGGCCACACCCACAGCATATGGAAGTTCCCAGGGTAGGGGTCTAATTGGAGCTGCAGCTGCTGGCCTATACCATAGCCACAGATGCGCTGGATCCGAGCCTCATCTGCGACCTACACCACAGCTCACAGCAATGCCAGATCCTTAGCCCACTGAGCAAGGCCAGGGATCGAAACTGCATCCTCATGGATACTAGTCAGATTCATTTCTGGTGAGCCACAACAGGAATGCCGAGAAATGCTGTTTTTAATAAACCTTTTAGATATTTGATCCTTAAAACCATGTGCCTATATACTTTCAAAACTAAAAATAAAAGCAATAAAAAATAAGATTATATGACAAAGGTATTACTTTTTCTATTGGAAAAGATAAGTTATTTTCCAAAGCAACAAGAGAAACAAACTTGTTATTGATTTCTTGGTCAAATGAATCATTTAGAAAGGTATCACTCAAACAATCATTACAAAACCAAAATAGCAAGATATAAATTCAGGCAAAATCCCTCAAACACAGTTAATTTAGAAAATGACTAATAGTAATTAAAAATCAAAAAAGCTTATTTTAATCTTGATGAAAAGGGATGATACACTACGAAATTTCAAATTACCTAATTATGAATAAGAATAGCTGTTTAGGCAGCATTTTAAAAAGGCCTATTGTGGGGAGTTCCTGTTGTGGCGCAGTGGTTAACGAGTCCAACTAGGAACCATGAGGTTGTGGGTTCAATCCCTGGCCTTGCTCAGTGGGTTAATGATTCGGCATTGCCATGAGCTGTGGTGTAGGTCGCAGACAAGGCTCGGATCTGGCATTGCAGTGGCTGTGGCGTCGGTCGGCGGTTACAGCTCTGATTCGACCCCCAGCCTGGGAACCTCCATATGCCGTAAGTGTGGCCCTAAAAAGCGCAAAAAAAAAAAAAAAAAAAGGCCTACTGTGTAAAGCACTGTGGTAAAGACTAAGAACTATGAGGTTCTGGGTTCGATCCCTGGCCTCGCTCAGTGGGTTAAGGATCCAGCGTTGCCATGAGCTGTGGTGTAGGTCGCAGACGCGGCTCGGATCCCACGTTGCTGTGGCTGTGGCAAAGGCCGGCGGCTACAGCTCCTGTTAGACCCCTAGCCTGGAAACCTCCATATGCTACGAGTGCAGCCCTAGAAAAGGTAAAAAAGACAGAAAAAAAAACAACTAAAGGACAGAAATATGAGCACATACATTTTTGGAACCAAAAGCAACTCAGTTTCACTGAAACATAGAAAAAGGAAATTAACAAAGGGCAGGCAAAAAATATGTGTGTGTACAGATACATATACTTCCAGATCCTGAGTTTGTGTTGAATGTCATACTAGGAATTTGGATTTTGCTCGGCAGGAAACAAGAGTGTTGTTACGCAGAGATGTTAGTGGTCCAAGGAAAGTGGCCTTGAATAGAACTGCTCTACTTGACAGCAGAAAGTGCTGACACCAAGAGAACAATGTGACTGTAAGAATGGGAATGGGGACTGGCACCGAAATCCATGAACTTAGAATTGGGTCAATTTTCTGTTCGTCAATAGCGTTTCTGCCAAACTATCCATTCAAATAAATTGCTGGTTCCTATGAAAATACCTGTGGATTTGTTTGATGCTCTCCTTCGAATTTCTGTCACCATCAGTCGTGAGACTTGTGTTGTGAACTGCAGAAGATCAGAAAATTTTTCTGTCATTGTATTTGGTGGAGCATTTCCAAAAACCTGTGGATGAGAAAAAAACAGTTTTAATAAAACACTGTCAAACTTTTTGATTTTTACTTTTCAAAGTGTGGTATAACCTGAAAATCAAGTAAAAAAATTGTATTTGCATGGTTGCTTCGGACCTGAGTAAGTTTAACATGCTGTTCTTTCAATAAGTCACATCTAGCCACATCTCCTTATACATGTAAAATAGTTTGTTGAATGAATAATTAAATGAAATCTAAAAGTCAAAGACCAATTATCTATAAAATTTAAATCTTATTAATAAACTTTAAAAATGTAATATTTCTCGAAAGAAATCTAAATTAGGAATTTAGAAAAAAGTGTTAAGCTCCTTTGATGATTGAAAGACACATTAGATGTTAGAAGTTCCCATCATGGCTCAGCAGAAACAAAATCTGGCTAGGAACCATGAGGTTGCAGATTCAATTCCTGGCCTCGCTCAGTGGGTTAAAGATCCAGCGTTGCCATGAGCTACACGGTCGCAGACGCAGCTCAGATCTGGCGCTGCTGTGGCTCTGGCGTAGGCTGGCAGCTGCAGGTGCAGTTTCGATTTGATCCCTAGCCTGGGAACTCCGTATCCCTCGAGTGCAGCCCTAAAAAGCAAAAAAAAAAAAAAAAGAGAGCAAGAAAATAAAATGTAGATCGACTATCATAAAAAAATAAATAGTATTATAATAGCTATATACCTGGATGCATCCTAGAATATTGTTTTAAAAAAATGTTCTCTATGACTAAAAGGAAATTCTGTGTCTCCTAAAACTATTATGACAGCTCTCCATAACAATACTAATTAAGCCATATTTTGTATTCCTATTATCTGTTCAAATGTCACCACAAAGGAAGGAAACATCTGACTCATCACTGTAAGCTAGTACCCTGCTTTATAGAGGAATGTTCCCAAAATACGGTTGTTCATTTATGTGCTGCCTGCCCCACAACCAAATTCTAGAAAATGTTTAGATAGCATGGAAGGAAAGATAAACTATGAGAATATACACAAAGAGTAACAAAGAAAAGAAAAACAAACAAAAAACTTAAGGTTAGGCAGATGGACTGGAAAAAAGACCTCTATATTTGCCACATTTTAGTCACGAATTTTGGCTCAAATATACAGGAGAGAAAACCTAGTCAATCACATGGTTCACAATGTCTTTAGGTAAGAAAAACATATTTAAGGAAGTAATCCATTCTTCGTACCATAATATAAAATTTTTCTTCCAAAGATCCTAACACAAGGAAATAACATAATATCCTTGCAATAGAAATGTCTCTTACATTCTAATAATAGATACAATTTTAAATTGAGCTAAAAGCAGAGTTCTCCTGTGGTGCAGCGGGTTAAAAATTCAGTGTTGTCACTCCAGGGGCTTGGGTTGCTGCTATGGCACAGGTTCGATGCCTGGCCTGGGAACTTCCATGTGCCGCGGGAGGGCCAAAAAAAAAAAAAGGTTCAACTGAAAGTGCTGAACAAACAGTAAGTCAAATCTACAGCGTATACTTTTGTCCAGGTCTAAGTCTGTTTGTTAATTTGACACAGGAATAATTTTAAATTATTTCAAAGAATAAAAACTGTTCTTTTCAGAAACTCAATAAATTGCTTTTTTCTGCTGAGATTTTGATGAAATATGTGCTTACAGTTAACCTATGTCACCTGTTAGGTAAGACTCATCTTCTTTAACGGACAAATTGGAGATGGACTGGAAACTGAGATGCCTAATAATGCCACGAGTTTGAACACATGCTACCTTCCTCCAGAGATGAGGCTATAACCGCCTAATGAAGGCGTTCATAAAACGGCTGTGGATTTTGCTTAGGCCATTATTAAGCCTTTTGTCAAAATGATTTAGATTTAAAATAGGTAAGTATTCCTATTACTCAGAACATACTGATGTCTACTTTGCTCCTAAGAATTATTAAGCACTATTTTATTCCTAAGAGTAAGAAAACTTCATAAGAGAAATAGCTCATTTCTTAGCATAAGCATATGGTTATTGAAGCAGTTTTCATCCTGGGTGAATAACACACTGTTAAATGCAACTAAGTTTTCATACAATCCTGATATTTACAGATTTATTTCCATAGGGACCTTTTTTTCCAAAGGTAAGTCTTGCCTGAATTGACCAAGCCAAAGGCAATGTCACAGTAAAGGACTATGTCCTATGTGCTAATCTGAAAGGAACTATTACTTCTTTGACATAAAAAGTCTTTAGTCTAGTGATCCAACAAACACTACTGGCTGATTTGCTTTCATTTATTTGCTTATAAATATTTATTGGTCTCCTACATATGTCAGGCAATATTTTGGGTCATGAATACAAAGGTAAATAAAAAATTGGGAATGTAAAGACAAATAAAGCAAATATGATTCCCATGTTCATGGAATGTACATTTTAGTACAGGAGACAAAGTTTAAGTTAATTTAAAAATGAAAGTTATGGATTTCCCGCCATGGCTCAGCAGAAGCAAATCTGACTAGCATCCATTAAGACTCAGGTTTAATCCCTGGCCTCGCTTAGTGGGTTAAGGATCCGGTATTGCCATGAGCTATGGTGTAGGTAGCAGATGTGGCTTGGATCCTTGGTTGCTGTGTCTGTGGCGTAGGTTGGCGGCTACAGCTCTCATTTGACCCCTAGCCTGGGAACCTCCATATGCCTTGAGTGCATTCCTAAAAAGACAAAAAAAAAAAAATTATGTTGGATAAGGATGTGTTATACAGGAAGTAAACAGCATAACTGAACGGGAAGCCTGGAGTTGGAAAAAGCTCCCAGAAAACTGAGATGACATCGACATGGACGGATGACACTGAATAATGAAAAAAGGTCATGAGTCAAAGACCCAAGGAAAGAAGGTTCTGGGCAGTGAGCAGAGCCACGCTAAGACCTCTGTGTGGGTGAGAGACTGGGCAGGTAAGGAATCAAAAGGTGATGAAGCTGGAACGTTTCAAATGGGGGGAAGCAGTGGCAGATAAGGCTGGCGGAATATAGGGGCTAAACCATGATCCGGACATTTGAGATTATTGAATGTGTAAGGTAGCAAAGAAAAGAGATTTACTGTGACTGACTTCAACAATTAAATCTAAAAATATTAGGTATGGGTGTTCCTGTTGTGGCTCAGCAGGTGAAGGGCCCAATGTTGTTCCTTGAGGATGTGAGTTCAATCCTTGGCTTCACTCACTGGGTTAAGGATTCAGTTACCACAAACTGTGGTGTAGGCTTAAGATGTAGCTAGGATCCATGTTGCCATGGCAGTGGCGAGGACCTGCAGTTGCAACTTCAATTCGACCCCTGGCCTGGGAACTTTCATATGCTGCAGGTGTGGCTGTAAAAATTTTAAAAATTAAAAATATTAGGTGTGTATTCACTACAAATAATGGGAAAGAGACAATTAATCATGCACTTAAATGTATGCCACAAAGGATAGAGCACAGAGCTGAGAGTCAGGAGGCTTGGGTTCTCCTCCTCACCCTCAGGGAGCTTGGTCAGATTTTTCTGGTTCATAGTTTCCTCATCTGTCAAAAGGAGAGTTGAGTAAGAGAACTGGTTGATAATACATTCAACTCAGATGGATGATTCTATTTTAGGCATATGGCATCCATAATCTCGATTAACAAAAACAGTACTGAGGAACAAAAAGTCTTATAGTGAACAATAAAAATAACATAATTATATATTATATAATATGAGTGTTTACACACTGCCTAGCAGTACTTAAATACTTGACATGTAATGTCATTTAAGTCTCATTAGATCCCAAACATTATCGCCACCTTACAGATAAGGAAGTTAAGGATTATAGAAGGTAAACACTGGGAGGTGGCGGAAAGAAAAGCAAAACTAGGTCTGTCTGATTCCGAGCTGTGCTCTTAGTCACTCAGGACTGTGCTGCCTCAATTAAACTTCACATGAAGCCTATCACTCTAACTTCGCACGGTGTTCACACTACAAGGGAATTAGAGTGGTTTGTCTTGTTTTTAGAGGCATCACTTTTAATACTCATCTAAATAAATTTTAGAAAATTCCAGCCGCCCCTCAACTAAGTGTTTTTGGTATACTCTGGGAGAATGAATGAACGGTGTTACCTAATGGCACGCAGAAAGCAGAGGCTCAATATACATTTGTTACACAACGAAGCTATTCTATACAATATTACTACTAAGTATTCATAAATGAGGTTGAAATTTCTACAAATATTTCTAAAATAGTATCTTTCTTCCCCTAAACCTAAAATTAAGTTAGAATACTGACCATTAGTTCTTGAACAATTTGCTATATATAACAGATTTCAAAAATTTACAATCAAGATGTAACTGCATTATTGCATGTTGTAAATGACTTAAGATTTCTTATCAATTAACATAAATCATTAGGTTAACACACTGATTCCTATTAAATATTCTAAGGACCACCAGCTTACAGGAGAAGAAAATGAGAAGGTGTCTGTCAGTTCCTCTCTCTCCTTCCAGGCTATGCCTGCCTCGAGAGAGAAGGTGCTCTCATCTGCTCTGGGTGGCTTGTCCAGTTTTGCCAAGTAAAAACTTAACCAAATCGGGGAGAAATCAGCAAGTCCTTTGTTGCACAGACCTAAGTTCCATTGTCCAATATCAATAGCACTGGTATTATGTAATAAGTAATAAGGCTAAATATTTGTAAATATAAGCTACACATATGAAAATAGTTCCTCTGCTTGACTTTGTTTTTTTGGCCATGCCCACAGCATGCACAAGTTCAAGTTCCAGGGCCTGCCACAGCTGTAACTAGAGCTATGGCAATGACAACGCTGGATCCTTAACTGGCTGAGCAACCAGAGAACTCCTTACCTGTCTGACTCCTGATCCATCTCTCATTTGGTTCTAAACTTGAGAACCCTTCCTCTAAAGCCAGTAATTTGAAATCAAAGGTCCACTGTAAATTAACTATATTCCATTACAAAATACAAATAAAATTTAAAAAAAAAAAGCTCCCTTTATCAGGGATAAAAAGGGACATGATTCAACTTGGAAGTTTCCTGAATATACATCAGAAAGAAATTAAAAAAAAAAAAGCTTCTAAAAGAAGGTCTGGTTAGTAAAGATTGTATTTTAACATACACAATGCAGTATGATAACACAGAGCAAAGTAATTAACAATGGCAGTTAATTTTCTAGCTGACTAAAATGCTAAGCTCAGCATTTTTGAATAAGTTTAAACCAAGCATTTTCTCTGTAAGCTTTTCTTTTTTGGGAATAAAGGTTAATTTTATTTTTAAGAATGCTGGTTAACTATTGTCCAGCTCTTCTCGGTCTGCACCATAATCTTTCAGTTTGAGACAACAGTGAGGGGGAAGGTACCAGCAGTGTCCTTGCAGGTCAGTGATGACGACAGCAGCAGGCAGCTGAGGAACCCAGCACGAGCTCTGGCCCAGAAAAAGGACTCAGCACATGCCATTTCTCAACCTGTGTGCATCCTCAAAGGCCAAAATCACACAACGAAATAACACTATGGAGCACATTTTAAAAATGATCCTGTAGATAGCTGGCCATGTCTAACAGTAATATGGTTTATTTGCCATTTAGCATGAATCAAGCAATGTCTCAAAAATCAATAATACAGTTCATTTTTGGCAATCATGGCAGGAAGTCTGGAGCCGTCCTGAGCTATTCATTCATCTAAGCTATTTCTTACTAGTGGAAAAGTTTCATGTATAAATTGCCAAACATAAATAAAAATGGCTATTTCAATATTTAATGGATGTGACGTCTTATCTAAGGACAATTTTAGTTTGTTAATGATAAGCCAATGAATAAAAATTTATACATTTTCAAAACTGGTCACAAAGGTACAGAAGTAACTTTCTACCTTTCATGAGTTAAAAGTTGAATTAAACTTTATGATATTTAAATTACTCATTGTATTAGAAGTTTAAGGCAGTGCATGTATGTATGTATATATATATATATATATATTTATATATATATATATTTATATTCTTTTTTTTTTTCTTTTTAGGGCCGCGCCTGTGATATATGGAAGTTCTCAAGCTAAGGGCTAAATCAAAGCTGTAGCTGCCGGCCTATCCCACAGCCACAGCAACGCCAAATCTAAGCCACATCTGCACCCTATACCACAGCTCACGGCAACACTGGATCCTTAACCAATTGAGCGAGGCCAGGGATCGAACCTGTGTCCTTATAGATACTGGTCGGGTTCATTACTGCTGAGCTACTATGGGAACTCCCATCAGTCAACTAAAAACTTTTAATCAGCCAACTAAAAACTTCTGATTTGAAAGAACAGAGACCCTGTGGCAACAGAGAACATAAGAGAAGTCGAACAGTCTAAGCAATAGACTAATCACTAAAGCATCTCAAATCTACTTAAAAAAAAAAAAACTCAAGTATTTCTTTGATTCTTCTAGTTTGTTAAGACCCACTTGAATTGACTGTGGAAGCCTAACTTATGAAATACATGGGACACATGCAGGATATTACTTATTAACTTATGTTAATAGCTGAGAATAATAATCTCCCTAATTGCCCTTAACATTGTCATCGCCTTGTCAATGTTCATACGTCTGAGAAGGAAATTACCTCAAACTACTTAGTAGCCAACAGTACATCGTGACACGGAAGTAAAACAAAAACAGACACAGAAAAAGAAAAACAAAAAAAAGCCAACTTCCCAGAACTGGTTCCAATAAAAATTAATGACCGTTACCTCAACAGAGCTTGAAAAAAATGGCTTGTCCATAATTAGTTCTGTTTCCCATTCTCAAAACAGCTGTCTTAACCGCCGCCCCATACTCCTACTTTACCATCTCCTTCCTCCATCAATCTCAGCCTCTGATTTTATAGATTAAAAAACCTCCTCTGAATGCACTAAGGTCTCCATCCTCTGTTCCTATCCTATCCCACCTGACCCCACGGGTGACACGTGATCTAGTCCTTCGCTCACTATGCTGTCCTTCGACTCCTGTCCTTCTGCTTTACCCACCCAGCAAAACCTCAGTCCCAGTCTAACACATCTATCCGCCCCCTCTACTTCCACATACACTACTTTGTGCCTCAAAGAGAAAAGTCACACCCCTGCGTGCCTAGGACCCACTATAAATTTACTATATCATCGGGCCCTCAGTACTCTTTTCAGTCTTTCACGGTCCCTTTTCAACTATCCTTTTGAACTCCCTTTCATTAGTATTCCAAACCACCACAATTCCCTAAAGTCCTCTTCTTTCCCTACTTACTCAGTACTCTTTAAAGGACCACATCTTCTTCTGATAACTACAGGAAATTGAGGTCGCCAAGCCAGGTCTTATTCAACTTTCCACTATGTTCACTACAGATCTGTGTTCACTCAACACAACATGCTCTCCTGCAGGATGTGGTGTGTCTCTTGCTCGAGGCTCCCGCCTGCAATTTGACTCCATTTCACGCGACTAAAAATTTCCAAATTTCCCCCCTGCTGGGGTTTACTCCTTTCTCTTCATGAGCATGCCTGACTCTGTCCCACTTTTAAAAACAAAGCAAAACATTGTAAACATACCAGTGCAGACCCTCTTATCCTCCGTCGATCTCTTGCCCTGTCCTCTTTCACGTTTCTACAAGCTGAGTCCTTACTGTCTCTTTTCATCTCCCATTCACCGCTCAACTCACTGCTTTCTAGTGCTGCTATTCCAGTAACTTTCAAACTGGCAAATCTCAGAACATTGTCCAGTCTCCGTCTTACTGGGTCTCTTTACTGTACGGGACAGTGCTGACTGCTCTCCTTCCTGCAACTTTTCTCTCTTGAGTTTCGCAGCCACCCTCTCCTGATTCCCTCTGCACTGCTACTGACCAGTTCTGTTCTGTATCCTCTACGGATTCCTCTTCTTTCACTGAACATTCACATACTCCATGGTTCATTCTTAGCCTGCTGATCATGTGGCAGTCGGGGCCACCAGTATCTCTTAACCCTTCCAGGGCTCCAACAACCCCATCTCTGCAGTAGTCCCCAAAATATGCATCCAAGCACTGCCCCCCACCTGACCTCTAACTGCCTACTGAATACCTCCACCTAAGAAGTTCAGAAACGGTTTAGACAACGCCCCAAACTGAATCTATCCTCTACACCTGGCTTCCTCAGCTACTAGGAAAAACCTCCACCAAGTTTCCCAAATTAGAAATGGAGGAGTCGACCTTGTTTGGCCCCTTCTCCTCTCTCACCCTATTGCATAGAATACTTCATTGGCGCCGCATGCCTTCAAGAAAAAGTATTAGCTCTTCTTATGACATAAAACCTGTCATGATGTACCTCTTATCAAACCTGAGTTTTATTTATTTTTTTTGCCCCTCTTTGATATAAAATCATATTCTTGAACCATTTATAGATGCACACATCACAAATGTTTGTGGCTTTTACTATGACTCATGCTTCAATTTCTTTTTTTTAAAGATGTATTTTATTTTATTTATTTATTTATTTTTTTGTCTGCACCCAAGGCATGAGGAAATTCCTGGATCAGGGATGGAACCCAAGCCATGGCAATGATAATACTGAACCCTTAACCATTAGGCCAGCAGGAAAGTCCTCATGTCTTAACTTCTTAATCTAACTACCTTCTTGGTTAATTCAGCCCAGTTAGTTCCCATCTGGCTGTTTATCTTTTAAGGACTCAAGAATTACATCACACTGTCAAGGGAGATTTCCCTTCCCCGATCCCCATATACCTTTTTCTTTTTTTGGTTTTTAGGGCTGCACCCACGGCATATGGAGGTTCCCAGGCTAAGGGTCCAATTGGAGCTACAGCTACCAGCCTACGCCACAGCCAGAGCAATGCTAAATCTGAGCCACATCTACGACCTACACCACAGTTCATGGCAACAGGGAACGCTGGATCCTAACCCACTGAGTGAGGCCAGGGATCGAACCTGCAACCTCATGGCTCCTAGTCATATATGGTTCCTAGTCAGATTCGTTTCTTCTGCGCCACGACGGGAATTCCAAGATCCCCACATGCTTCAGACAGCTCTATTTTTAGGGAGACGTAAAACCCTCCTGTGTCTCTAATATTACATTTCTTTGTTATTACACTATGTACTTGATGCTTCTCCATCGGAATTACATGTTTATCTTCCTCCTGATGCTTCTGATCCATAAAATTGGACTGTTTCTTATCTCAGAAACTCCAGTGTACAGTATGATGTATAGCACAATGTCTATTTATTTGACACAAATTCACTGAATGAATCAGTAATGCGTAATAACAGAATAAATGAAGGGACAAGCAAATAAACATAGACTATATATAGGGTCTACCCCCTCCCACTGCCAGATTAGCCTTTAGCTTGGTGGGAATTAACACATAAACAGTGTATTTCAGCATATATTTGACATGAAATGATTTCGGCATAAACGGTTTATAATATTTGCTTTACCTTGCCATGTCTTTATTTTTAATGCAGTAACAACAACAGACACAAAATTCCCTAGGAAAAACATTGTTAAGTATGTTATCTTACTCTTCATACCAACCCCACACAGGTTTTCTCATTTTATAGCCCAGAAACTGAAGGTGACTGCCCCTCCCAAGTGCAACAGCCACCTAGGGGTTCAACCTCCGAAATAAGAACATCAGGGGTATTAGCACCAACCAAGAACACTGAGAAGTGCAAACTGCAAATGAAGTGAAAGTCTGTCTCCTGAACATGAGACATCAGGCTTGTTCCTCAACTTTGCTTTAAGAAGATGTATATCCTCCAGGCAAGAGACTGGAAAATACCCCCTCCTAGAATAACAGCACATCCTAGGCTGAAAGATCTCCCCATTTCATTCAGCCAGATTCAGCTTACCACTGGAAAAGACTCGCTCCTACACACATAACTTCCAGTCAGTGTTTCAATACCTCATTCTTAAGTAGCAATGTATAGATAAGTATCAAAAGACATCTGAAGACTACTCATATGAAAGAAAATAATATAAACAGTAATTTGGAGCAGATAACAATGAAAGAAGCATAAAAAAATTTGAAGAAAGTTTTATTTAATATTTTCAGAGCGATGAGGCGATATTGCACAAGAAAGACTTCAAGGAAATTAAAAATATGACAGCACAAAGTTAACCAGACAAATTAATATCTGATTGACAGAGCTTCAGGAAAAGGAAGGGAATAAAACAAAGGGGAGAATATCAACAAATAAATATTTCAAAATATTTCACCAGAATTGAAAAATACAAATTTACAAATTAGGAAGGTTAATCACAAAGCCTCGATAAAATTTCAAAATTTTACTGAAGAGAAAAAGAAGAACCCAGTAAATTTCAGACAGAAAGACAAACTGACACAGAGAGCAAACAACAGAAAGATCAAGGGAGTTTGGGAGGGAGACAACGAGTCACAGATGGAGGGGAAAGAGAGAGGCATAGGACACGGAGAGATAGGGGACGAGAAAGGGAGAGAGAGAGAGAGACCAGGAGAGAGGAACAGAGAGAGACAAGGAGAGAGAGATGGCAGGAAGGGTGGGGGAAAAAGAGAAAGAGAAAGACCGGGAAAGAGAGAGAGAGAGAGGGAAAGAAAGAGACAGAAATAGGAACGGACTGGGAAAGAGAGGTACAGAGCCAGATCAAGTGAGAGAAATGAGAGATGGGGGAGAAAAAGAGACACAAAGAAAGGCAGAAATTGAGACAGTTATGTTACAAAGTCTGGGGAAAACGGAGTTCTACAAGAATGGAAAAATAGTGGTGGTTTACTATAAGGTTCATCTATGAATAATATTCACACCAGCGTCAGAACAGGGTAAGCACTGACTCCTGTTTGAACAAATGGTGTGTTTCTATGAAAGGATGAAGAGGAGGGTGGCAGGTATGAGTGAATGTGCGTATGCTGGGTTTGGAGGGATGGGGAATAATTCTATTTCTCAGAAAGAAGTCAATTAAAATCATATAATCAAGAAACAGCAGTAAAAGTATGTTACATAAAAGCTGAAGAGCTAAAGTGGCTGCTGCAATGAGCAGTGCAGAGCAGTAGGGCACCTATAAGCCCCTGGAACTACTGAACTTTTTAAACTACGTACATATACATCTTTCATAAAAATGTAAAAATTATTTTTTAAAATCCCCACTAAGATTGCTACATGTAATCAATTCGACAAGATGCACTAAAACATTAACTCTATTTTTGACACTCTAGAGCCTATAATTATCTTCCTTCAAGGCCTCTTACAGAAAATCCACCAGACAACAAAGCAAGCTGAGATGATTCTTCTAAATGTACAGAGCACTGGGGCAATCCCACCATCTGATGCCCTAAACCATCACTTCAAAGCATAACAGAAATAACATAAGTGGTAATTTACAACCTATCCTTCTTCCAAGTATCAACCATTAGAGGAACATTTTTTAAAAGGCTCAGAATCTTCCTTTCATCTGTTAGAACTAAGGGGAGTTCATTCTGACCAGATCTCACATCAAGTCACATTATAGCAAAATTGAAAGGAAGGAATGAAGACATCAAGCTTCTTCCTTTTTTTTCTTTTTTTTTTAGGGCCACATCTGCGGCACATGAGGTTTCCAGGCTAGGGGTCTAGTCAGAGCTACAGCTGCCAGCCTACACCACAGCCACAGCAACTCAGGATCAAAGCCGCATCTGCGACTTACACCACAGCTCACGGCAACGACGGATCCTTAACCCACTGAGCAAGGCCAGGGATCGAACCCGCAACTTCATGGTTCCTAGTCGGATTCATTAACCACTGTGCCATGACGGGAAGGCCGAAGACATCAAGCTTCTTAAACACTGGCTTATTTTATCATTTTTTCCTTACCTGGGAATTCCTATAACCTCAAGGTTCCCGCAGTACCACCCCGTCCCAGGAGACGGGTCTTGGCAACCTGGACTCACCCTGTTAAACACTGGCAGCATCATGTACAGCTTCTCTTCCTGTTCCTTCTGAGTCATGTGCCGGGGAGGATGGCACAACTCAGTGAAGAGACGGCGGAGGTGCATCAGGCCCAAGGCGTTGTCTTGCGGGCTGCACTCCTCCTGCCTCGGCCGCCCCATGATCCTCTTCACCATGTTCATCTTGGCTGGTTGGGGATCAACACTTCTAATTCTGCAGGAGGATCACAAACAGGCAAAATGTCATCGTCTTGACCAGGCCAAGAATGTGTGGAAGAACTTATTCAAAGTCTGAAAAATAAAAAATTGTCTACGATATTTTTTCCACTTCTTTCAACTGAAAAGGTAGAAAGGCAAAGTTAATTTTGATAAATCACCCTAAATGACAGATTATGAATATGCCACTCAGTGTTCCTAATGACTCTGCCACAATTTGTATAAAACATAAAGCATTAAATGTAAAAAACTAATTAGACAAGCAACAAACATTTTCAATTAAGTTAGTATCAAGTTCAATAAAGGAATCACAAACCTTATAATTAACATGTTGCTTAATAGTGGACTACATGTAAAAAGAAAAAAAACCCCACAAACTTTCTATTTATTATTATTATTTTGCTTTTTTTTGGGGGGGGGGCTACACCTACAGCATATGAAAGTTCCCAGGCTAGGGGTCGAATTGGAACTACAGCTGCCGGCCTATACCACAGCCACAGTAATGTGGGACCCCAGCCATGTCTGAGACCTACACCACAGCTCACGGCAACGCCAGATCCCCAACCCACTGAACAAGGCCAGGGATCAAACCTGCATCTTCATGGATACTAATCGGATTCATTTCCACTGTGCCACAATGGGAACTCCCTATTTTTAATTATTTAACTCTTTTGTAGATGGAGGATTACAGTTGGGGTACCTGCTGAAGAGTTTATGTTACAGTTTGAAACATAAATTAAATGATACCCCCTAATATGAGATAAATCATAAGAAAAAAGTGAAAATTATCATACAACTGAAGACCGTTTTTTCAAACTATAGTTTGAAACCCTTTGGCAGGACATGTTAACTCATTTAGTAGATCATGACAAGCAATTAAAAATAAAAAGAAATAGACTATAATACTGAAAATCAACTAAATTTCAATAAAAACATTTCAAATAAAATAGAAGATACTGGAATACATGTAATAACGGTATTTATTATTTCATGAAACTTATTTTAGGTAAGGGTGTATTCGTGTGTATTAAATCACAATGTAAAATGTATCCCTGGCTAGAGTTGCAGTTAAGAAATAAATAAACCAACCAATGGGTTAGAACACATACCAGAATCAATAATACTAAGCTTTCAGACAG
Organism: Catagonus wagneri; assembly: GCA_004024745.2. Taxonomy (NCBI): domain Eukaryota; kingdom Metazoa; phylum Chordata; class Mammalia; order Artiodactyla; family Tayassuidae; genus Catagonus; species Catagonus wagneri. Next base: position 9,275,037 of record PVHT020000886.1, on the reverse strand, counting down.
CATTGCCAGCCCTTTTCAAGCACCACTATCTGTGCCAGCAATTAGCTAATTTCAGACACAAAAGCAGGATATCTTACAAAAGGAACCAGGAAGGCTGGGCGGACAATATGGATATACAGAACTTGGGTAAAAGGCAATTTGCTTTTTATCTGTAAAAAAGCAGGAATAACCTGAGGATTAATTTTTAATTTTGCAAACATGAACTAGTAATGCCACTTAAGAAATAAGACTATTGCTAGAGCTTTATTTACTAAACATCTCTCTACCGATTTTTTAAAAACTGTAAGAACTAACATCTTAAACATGCCTGTCCTTGAGAATTTTGAGTGGATTCCCTTTTTGTCTGTGGGTGTATGTTTAGGCATTCTAGCTGGACTGCAACATGTGGCCACGATGTGACTCATAGCAGGTGAGGAGTGAGAAAACACACCTCTGCCTAGGGTTCTGCCAGTGGCTGCTCTGTGTCACGTGAGTGACCTCTGTGTGAGGAGCACTCAATACCGTGAAGGTATCCAGAGAGCTCAGACCTCAGACACAGGGCTGGGGAGAACCTCTGAACTACAGAGGGCAAGCGGCAAAAGTTGTCTGCTTCAAAGTTGTTTAACATATTTCATTCTCGGAAAATGTGTAAGTTCTCCGAGTATAAACAAAAAAGATTTCAACAAATCCATTTAAACAGCCTACTATGTGCTGGTATATTTCGTCCTGGAAACCCCCAGAGCAAAAATAAAAATCCAAGTGAACTATAAAACTTGTGTAAATTCGCTAGCATTTTAAATTAAGCATAGATTCTCTTTTTCCTTAACTCATAGCTTCAGTTCAAAATCTAAAGTGTGTGGATAGAAGTCAGGGAAATCACGAGCCTCTCACACTTCAAAAAACTTTTTCAAGAGATCACCAGCCTTCAAAGGGGTCTATGTCACTAAAAAGTCAAACATCATTCGTTATTTATAGAGCTTCAAAGCATTTTCAGACCATTCCCTTTGCTTCTCATTCCAACTTAAGCAAGTGGGCCGAGGAGAGGATTAATTCTACCTTTAAGCGAGGCCTAAACCGGAACAACTTGCCCAAAATCTCACAATGAGAAAGAACTGAATAGGAATCTAGCAATCCCACCCCCTAGTCCAGTCCTTCCTGCTTACTCATATTCATGGGACATTTTTTAAGTTATAGAATTTTTTTTTTTGGCAACTGTGACTCTAGGATATTTATTTCCTCAGCATCAAGCAGCAATTAGAAAGCAAAAGAAATCTTTTGTCTGAAGCTATACTAATCAACTTTTGTATCAGTAAACACACAATGATAGACATTAATCAGATATAATTAAACTATTGTACCACTGCTATTTAATATCTATCAAATACAACGGGATATATATAACAATCATCTAAATGGATTTACTGGTATTTTTCAATTACTCAGATAATATTGGTGATGGAAAAAATTCAGATTCCTCCTTTTCTCCTAATTTACCAAAAAACATTTATGCATATCAGATTTCTGGCTCATTGCATTGTCTACAAGTCAATGTTTATAATTTAAAGTATAATTCAGACCAAGAATGTTTAAATTACTCTTCAGCAGTGAAAAAGTAGAAAAGAATAGGCGTTTTTGGTCAAATCTGTACCGACACGCACACATAAGACAGGTAATTTTAGGAGAAAGGCTCTAAATTCTCTTCAATTTTGGGTTTCGCTCACCTGTAAAATCTTTCCTCAAAGTCTTTTTATAATGTACACATAAAACAATGTCATTTCTGTAAAGTGCTAGGCACAAGTTATAATTGGTAAATTTTTAAGATTTCTGTTCTTCCATCAGCTTGATCATGAAACAATAATTTTACATTTGAAATTTCAGTTATTTAAGCAAGTAAGGCAAAGGCAACAGCACAGGCCCTTACAATACTATGTTTTAGAGATACAAAATAATGAACAAAAAATTAAGGCAACATTTATTTCTTAGATGCTCAATAAGAGGTTTACAGAGCAATACCGAAGAGATAGCCAAAATATAATAACACGAAAAGACGAATCACAGAATGGTTATTTTGGGGTAATATTATTAGGGGTTTTCAAAATATTTACAAAGATTATTGCTTAGAAGAACTAGTTTTCTAATACAAACTCTATTTTGTTTCACAAGAGAAAAGTGTTTGCACTGTCAACACGGGGTTATTTAAATAGCAATGAGATAATTATCAAAATGAGCCCAGACAGTATTTCTTATTCTAATCTCATGTGTTAATGCTTGAAAATCCTTTGGAAATACCTGAAAAACTGTTTTAATCCTTGAAACAGTTTGTCATTATTTAAATTATAGAAGGCTATAGAATAAGTAAATAGCCTAAATTTGTAAAAATATATTTGTCAAGTAATTAATGGCCTTCAAGTAACTCAGCTCAAAACCTGAAGTAGCTTTTCTAAGTAACTCTTTAATTCCACAAGAAATAAACTCACACGACTTAGGGAAAATCTTACGGTTTCATCAAAGAATTCTAAGTAATTCCTGAGGTTTTTAATTTTTTCTTCAACTTTCTGGGGTAAAAACCTTGTTTTTTTTCTTATAGCATGAAGAACAAAGGTAAAATTTCTTACATTTTTGAAGAATGATGGCAAAACTCTGAGAGGCTCCCAATGAACTTTGTGTATAGCCCAGCAATCTAACCCATACATTGATAAAGAACTGTAAATACAGCCCTGAATGAGAATTTAAAATTTCTACCTGCTGAAACATTAAGCTTTTTGTTTTTCAAGGACAGTCATATCAGATGTTAGCCCCACCTATGAGACAAGATCAGATCAGCAACCTCATTTACATGGCAAAATGCAACTACCTTAAAACCTATTCCCAACATCCCCACCCTCGCCCACCTCAACAGTGAACTCATCATCTGCTACACATACACTCCACTGGACAATTTCTCAAAACATCTCTTTTTTTGTCTTTTTAGGACCACACAGGCAGCAAGTGGAAGTTCCCAGGTTAGGGGTCTAATCAGAGCTGCAGCTGCCGGCCTACACCATAGCCACAGCAACATGGGATCCGAGCCAGGTCTGTGACCTACACCACAGCTCATAGCAATGCTGGATTCTTAACCCACTGAGCGTGGCCAGGGATCAAACCTGTATCCTCATGGATACTAGTCAGGTTCCACTGAGCCACGACGAGAACTCCCCAGAACATATTTTCAACGTGCTTAATTTTCTCTCCTCATAGACAAAGGATATTCCAAAGCCAAAACGAACTGGCCTCCATTTAAGAAGAACACTTCACTTAGATAATGATTTTCAATTACGAGTAGCTACTGCTGACATCTCCCTGACACTTTCTTGAACCCTTCCTCCTAGGACCCCCGCTGTTGTTTCGCGAGACTCAAAGGCACATTTACCCCAAGAGTTAAATGACAGTTATCTGATAGGATAGTTACAGTACAATTAAACTATATTATGGAATAAGTAAACTTATGTAGGCTGGCATGAGATTCCCCAGCATTCTCTGAAAGTACATCTTTATAAGGAAATATGTGCAAAATTTTGCATAAAAGAGCTGTGAAAGAATTTTTGTGGCACAATCCCTCTGTGCTTCATGACTGATTAATTCAAACATATTTCGCATTAAATGTACTTCCGTATCGTAGCTCCATATCTCCACTAACCTAGTTCAATCAAGTCATTCCGAAGCTTTGTGATCACGGATCAGTGGATGGACGCCCAGTGCATGGGGTCTGACCTCAGGAGTGAGGTGCATACTGGTAGGCTTAAAACTTCCCAAGATCCATCAACAACAGGGGTTTCTCCATTTCTGAAATTTTAAGTTCAGAAGTCTTACCTCAAGATTGTAACTTGCAGCCTACCCACCTCTCACTCCCTGAGTCTGTGGTCCTCACTGGAAATGCTTATTCTTCCTGACTTTTCTCAGTTCTATTCCTCAGCAGAGATCAGACCATATTTAATCTCTTTGAGGACATTAACAACTGTACCTTCATTCCTCTTGGGCTCCCAGCCTGTGCACACTTCCATCCATGCCTGGATGGATTCAACCACACGATTTCTTCATTTCTAATTGTGGGCTGCTGGAAACTGTGGAGAAAATTCCATATATCTGCAGATTGCTTACAACACAAATTTATGATTTTCTAAAATTATTTCCATAAATAAAAATTAATAATTCCAGAGTTCCTGTCATGGCTCATCAGTAACAAACCCAACTAGTATCCATGACAATGCAGGTTTGATCCCTGGCCTTGCTCAGTGGGTTAAGGATCCAGCCTTGCCATGCACTGTGGTGTAAGTTGCAGATGCAGCTCAGATCCTGTGGCTGTGGTGTAGGCCAGCAGCTATAGCTCTGATTCAACCCCTAGCCTGGAAACCTCCATATGCCTCGGATGCAGTCCTAAAAAGACAAAAAAATAGTAATAATACTAATTCCAAACGGATTAAAGATCTAAACAACAAAATATTGGAAGCAAATATAAAAGGAAATACTTATAACAGGGTAAACTCTTCTCAAAACGGAAAAAAAGACAAATTTATAGCTAAAAATACGACAAAGTTAAGAAAACAAGCAACGAAAAGGCAAAAAAAATAGCAAGCCTTATAACAAAGTATTATCCGATAATAACTGGACTCTCTATGGAACGCCTAAAATAAACAACCCAATAACAAAATGAGAATGGAATAGAATTAGACTAGCTGCAATACAACAGACACATGAAAGGGCACTTAAAATCACTAATAACCAGAGAAATGCAAATCAAAATAAGTGCCACTGTTGGTTCAGTTTGGCAGAAACAAGATTTACAAAATATATACATAGTAACAATAGAAAAAATGGAAGTATGGACCTTGTTGATTTAGAATATAAACTAGCAGCCTTTTTAGGGCAATCTCATAGTATCAACACACCTACCTACTCTTTCATGTAGTAATTAATACCCCTTCCAGGAAGCTGTCCTAGTACAACTGATTATAATAACAAAAAGTCAGAAAGAGCCTAGTCCTTTATTGGATGAAGAGGGAACTCATGGAACATCGGTATTACGGAATAGTACAGTTCATTAAAGTTAGGATGAAAAAAGAAGCTAAATCATAAAAAAAATCAGAGTTCCAGCACCAGAATGTAAGGAGCTCAGAAGTCATTGCTCCTGTACTTACAAAAGAAACAGCTGAGTAAACTGGAAACCAAGGACTTTTCCGGAACCCTCAGAGACGTGAGGATGCAGAGCAAAGTAATCCCTGCAATCTGGAGAGATTGGCCAGACCAGAAAGTCACAGAAAATACGTGCTTATCGGGAAAAGAAATCCCCGGAGCAAAAAAAAAAAAAAACTTGTGGGAAGATTTAAATGCTAGGTGTGAAGAGCCACTGGCGGTTAAAAATGGGTTAGAATGTGAGGGAGAAACTCCAGGGGCCACACTTCTCAGGCCCCCAACACGACTTTTCCTGGGTTGCACTTCTAGAAAGCCCACCAGATTCTTTTCCGCAGAGACGATCTGGGAAAGATCCCCTGCTGGCTCTGGCAGAGGGAAGGGGAAGAGCAATCCGTGACGAGTTTCCATAGCATACTCCATAACAAAGGCCTGCTTTCCAGAGCAAAACACTGTGTCTTAGCCTGGTCTTGCTTAGGGAAAGGCACGGCTCCCATCCCCCAGGCCACCCCCCTCCAGCCCTCCCGTCTCACAGGTGGAGGGTAGTTCAAGGAAGAAACAGCCCAGGGGAAATATTTGCGAAGGTCACAGCCCAGAGTCACAGCCCCCATTAAAGCACTGAAAGTTAATCATAGGATTATAAAACTGTTCCCCCTTTCCACACTTTACAACCACAAACTGTGCTCTAAGAAAGAATCAAAAGTACTGTAACAGGATTTTTTTGCTATGGAGCAGTAGGTTATGGACCTGGTTTTCTCTCTGCAGCCACTTGGGTTGCTGCTAAGGCACAGGTTTGATCCCTGGCCTGGCGCAGGGAGTTAGGGATCAGGCATTGCCCTAGCTGTGGTGGTAAGTTGCAGCTATGGTTCAGATTCAAGCCCTGGCCTGGGAACTTTCATTTCTCGCAGGTGTGGCCAAAAAAAAAAAGGTACTGTAATGGACATGAAGAATGCTTTGATGAGCTCAAAATGTGACTGGATATGGCCAAAGAAAGAATCAGTGATTCTGGAGATAAATCAGTAGAAGCTTCCAGAAGGAGAAGAAATAAAGAAGGGAAGTAACAGTGTATTTGAAGCAAGAATGTCTAAGAACTTGGTAAAATTAGTGACAGACACAAACTACAGATAAAGAAAGCTCAGAAAATATCAAGCAAGATTAAACACCTAAATGACCACATTTAGACATATGATATTCAAACTATGGAAGGTGGAAGATAAGGAGAGAATCTTGAAAGGGCGGGCGTGAGGGGGTGGGGGGAGTGGAACACTTTACCTGTAAAAGAACAAGGGAGGACATTACAATAGACTTCTCATCCAAAACGTGCAAGCAAGAAGAGAAAGGAGGGAAATAGTTACAGTGCTGGAAGAAAAACGTACCAGCCTAGAATTCTAGAGCCAATGACATTATCCTTCAAAAGTGGAGGAAAAGAAAGAATTGCTAAGACAATCAAAATGTGAAATTTACTGGGAGGTGACCTGTCATGCTAGAAATACTAAGTTTTTCAGGGAGAAAAAAATGGCGTAGGTCAGAAAACTGTACAGGAACAGTGTTTTATTGTGCCTCACAGATTGTATGTATTTTTTTTTTTAACAAATTGAAGGTTTGTGGCAACCCTGTACTGTCAGATGACGGTTAGCATCTTTTAGGGAAAAGAAATATTTTTTATTAAGGTAGGCACATTATTTTTTTAGATACGATATTATTGCACACTTAACAGACAATAGTAAAGTGTAAATGTAACTATTATATGCACTAGGGAACCAAAAAATTGGCTTGACTTGCTCTATTGTGATAGGGATAGTCCCTTTATTGAGAGGGTCTGGATTATCTCCAGGGCGTGCCTGTATTTACATAACAAAGAGAATGCTGTTGGAGGAGGAATAAATGAAGGTAAAATAATTTTTTAACTATCCTTAACTGATCCAAAAGATTGTTTTTAAATAATAACAATAATGAACTAGGTAATTACAGTTTATGAATTAATGAGATGAATAACAGCGATACCATAAAGAACGGGGAATACTTATACTACAAGATACTCATACTATATCTCAGTAATAAAAGTGTTATTTGAAGGCAGATGAACATTAGCAAACAAAAGTACACTCTATGACAACCACTAGAATTTTTTTTTTAAAGTTTAATTGAAACATGAAGAGAGGAGATAAAAGGAAATCACGTAAAATGCTCAGTTAAAACCAGAGAAGACCGAGGGAAACAGAAGGAATCAAATAATAAATGCAACAAATAGGAAAGTTATAAATAGGACAGACGTTAATCCAACTTTAATAAAGTAATCAATAATCACTTTAAATGTGAATGGTTCATTTGTGCCATATTTTAGATTTCACATATAAGTGATATCACATGGTACTGGTATCTTTTTTTTTCTTTTTTCTTTTTTCTTTTTTGCCTTATCTAGGGCCGCACCCACGGCATATGGAGGTTCCCAGGCTAGGGGTCTAACAGGAGCATGTGGCTGACATGTTATGCTTTCATTTCCTAGACTTCTTCATTAGCTAGGCATCTTTGGTTTTAAATTGTGCATTTTCTTTTTCTTTTTTTGCCTTTTTGCCTTTTTATCTAGAGCCACACCTGCGGCATATGGAGGTTCCCAGGCTAGGGGTCTAACAGGAGCTCTAGCTGCCAGCCGTCGCCACAGCCACAGCAACGGGGGTTCCCAGCCACATCTGCGACCTACATCACAGCTCACAGCAACGCCGTATCCTTAACCCACTGAGCAATGCCAGGGATCGAACCCGCAACCTCATGGTTCCTAGTCGGATTCGTTAACCACTGAACCAGGACGGGAACTCCTGGTCTCTTTCTGACTTACTAAAATATGGCGCAAATGAACCTATCTACAAAACAGAAACAGATTCACAGACATAGAGAACAGACTCGTGGTTGCCGAGACGGAGTGGGGTTAGTGGATGGAAACAGTTACATTTAGAATGGAGAAGCAATGAAGTCCTGCTGTACAGCACAGGGAACTATATCCAGTCTCTTGGGATAGACCATGATGGGAGATAATATAAGAAAGGGAATGTATATATGTGTGCATACATATATATATATACACACACACACACACACACACAGATATGACTAGGTCACTTTGCTGTACAGCAGAAATTGGCACACGTTGTAAATCAACTATAATTTTTAAAAAAGGGAACAATGTGAATGGTCTAAATCCACCAACTAAAAGACGGAATGTCAGAACGGATTAAAAAACACATCACAACTATATATACGCTGTCTACAAGAAAGCCACTTTAAGTATAAATAATCCATAGGTTGAAAGTAAAGAGACAGAGAAAGTTACACTATGCAAACTCCAGAAAAAGAAAGCTGCAGTAGTTGTATTACTTTCAGACAACGCATTCTTTAGAACAAGGGGAAAATCAGGGATAGGTAAAGGTATCACATACTGACAAAGGGTCAATTCTCTAAGAAAACTTAACCACCCTCAATGTGTATAAACCTAACATGAAAATTCTGCATGAATTTTTTTTTTTTTTTTTTTTGCTTTATAGGGCCACACTCGTGGCATATGGAAGTTCCCAGACTAGGGGTCGAATCAGAACTACAGCGGCCAGCCTTTGCCACAGCCACAACAATGAGGGATCCAAGCCGTGTCAGCGATTTACACCACAGCTCAGGTAATACCACATTCTTAACCCACTGAGCAAGGCCAGGAATTGAACCCGCCTCCTCATGGATACTAGTCGGGTTTGTTAATCACTGAGCCTTGATGGGAACTCCCAAAATTTCTACATGAAAAGAACTGATGGAACTGAAGGGAGGAAAAAAAAAATCCACTATGGGAATTGGAGACATCAACAGCCCTCATGCAATAATTGATAGCTCAAGTGTGCAGGAAATCAATACAGTTACAGTTTACTGTACTATCAGCCAGCCAGAACTATAGTTGATGCTTATAAAACATTCCACCCAACAATAACAGAATACACATTCTTCTTAAACTCATATGGAACATTCACCAAGATAGATCACATACTTAACACTCTTTAACAAATTCAAAAGAAATCATAAAAAATAAGCTCTCAGATCACAAGGGAATTACAGAGATTAGTAACAAGACAGCTGGAAAAGCCCCAAATATTTGGAAATTAAACAACATGCATCTAAATAATATAAGTCAAATAAGAGTCAAGAAGAATTTTAAAATGTTTTATTTATTCATTAGCACATTTTTTTCTTCTTTTTACTTCCGTACCTGCATCACGTGGAAGTTCCCGGGCTAGGGGTCAAATTGGAGCTGCAGCTGCAGGTCTACGCCACAGCCACAGCAACGCGAGGTTAGGCATCTATGACCTAACACCACGGCCTGTAGCAATGCCAGATCCTTAATCCACTGAGTGAGGCTAGGGATTGAACCTACATCCTCTTGGACATTATGCTGGGATCTTAACCTGCTGAGCCACAAGGGGAACTCCTAAAACATTTAAACTAAATGAAAATATAACATCAAAATATATAAAATGCAGTGAAAGATGTTCTTAGAGGGAAATCTGTAGCACTAAACACATATATTACAAAAGAATAAACATATAAAAATAGCCTAATCTTCTACATTAGGAAACTGGAAAAATCAGAGCAACTTAAGCTTAAATGAAGCAAAAGGAAAGAAATAACAGATTAAGGCAACAAGTCAACGAAGCTGAAAACATGAGAAGAGAGAAAAACCAAGAAAACCAAAGCCAGGTTCTTTAAAGGGATGGATAAAATTAGCGTCAGTCATACTACCGTTATGTCTTGAGTGCGTTTTCCCTAGAGCTCATCAGTTTTCTTCAGAAAAAACAAAGCAGATACCACTTCTCTGATTTGAAACTTCTGCTGATTCACTATTGCCTGAGAATAAACTGAAGCACCTTAACCCATTATCTAAATTCTTAGACACTCTGGCCCCTTTTACATTTCTAGCCTCCTCTCTCACTAAGCCACCTGCTCAAAATTCTGCTGCACTGAAAGCATCTCCCAGCCTCACTGGGTTCTTTGCACTCTGTGTATCTGCGTGAGGTGCTCTCTCTGCCAAGGACACCCCCTCTTCCACTTCTCCTCGCAGCTAAGGTCTAAGGTCACTTTTTCAGAGAAGTCTCTCCCAAACCTTGAGGCAGAATCTATTGCTTTCTCTTATTATCATCCCTTAGTGGGATGATATAAATATTCATCATTGAGACAGTATAGCATAGTGGTTACACAGGCTTTTCAATTAATTGCCTGGATTCAAATCGAAGCTGCACCAGCTGTGTAACTTGATCAGATCAGTCACTACCCTTGTGCAGCCAGCTCCTCACATGTGAGAAATAGAACCCCCGAACCTACCCCAGAGCCGGCTGCGATGTAGTTCACTAAATGAGGCACTACACAGAAAACCCTGTAGGGTTATGTCTGGCACAAGTGCTCAGTAAGCAACAGCTATTATTATTGCCATCCTAGTAAAAAAAACATACACCAGTTAGTGGCTATTTACTCCCCAAAACGTATAATTTCTTCAATGGTGGGAACCAAATCTTATTTAACTTTGTATCCCTAGTTTACAGTTGGTGGTAGGTGAATAAATGTTAAAAGACTTACACAGGGTCACACACCTAATATATGTTACCATCGTATTCATGTGGAGACATTCTGAATTCTGGACCTGCCAGTTTTACTATTCCAAAAAATTATGTTACACATTAAACTTTTAAAAACTTATAATTTGTATATCCTAGTTCTCACTGTATAGAAATTCTTCACAGTTAATAAACACTGACATTCTTGAACATCTCCAGAAAAAAAATTACATTTATAGGGAGCTCCTGTCATGGCTCGGCAGAAATGAATCTGACTAGTATCCATGAGGATGCAGGTTCGATTCCTGGCTTTGCTTAGCGGGTTAAGGATCTGGCATGGCTGTGAGCTGTGATGTAGGTCGCAGTGGTGGCTGAGATCTGGTGTTGCTGTGGCCGTGGCGAAGGTTGGCGGATACAGCTCCGATTCAACCCCTAGCCAGGGAGCCTCCAATATGCCACAGGTGTGGTCCTAAAAAAAAAAAAATTGCTTTGACAACCATTTGTCCTTAGTTGAAAAGTTACCAACCTGCTTAAATAAAGATCATTGCTTTCTGCTTAATTATTAATACCTCTCATTAAACTATGAACTCCTGGAAAGCAGGCTATACTCTCCAAATCCTTAACAACTAGCTGAGGATTTAGTATTGAGTAGAAATGAACAAGTGAACGTGGCAGCAATTCCCACAGCTTTAAGGGAAAGTACAACCTTCAGGCTCTTCATCAGCAGGCCCGTCCTCGTCACTCCGCCCACACTTTGTCTCCTGCAGGTCTCCTTGCTGTGCCTCCACAGCTCTGCCCCTGCACACACCTTGCACCCTCTCTTGGGGAGAGGGGATCGATCCCCTGAAGCTCTTCTACATTTAGCTAATTACTAATCATCCTTCAAACCTCAGCCCCCTCTGGCCCAGCCCCTCTTCTAGGAAGCAGTTTCGAATCTCTCAATCTGATAAAGATGTTCCCTTCTTTGTTCCCATACAGTCCTTCCCAATTGTTACCACTGCACAGTTAAAGACAGGTCTTTAGCAAAGGAGTACAAAGTGATCAAAAAGATTTAGACAATAAATGACTGAGTTAAGGTAATAACAAGCCAATGAGAAGCAGAGTTTTCTCTAAATTCCTCATCCGTTTATTTTAAAACAAGAAGGCTTAGAGGACAACTTTGTTCTTTTTGGTTCCAGTTCGGTTGAAAAAATTGAGTCACGAAAAAAATTACTTGAAAAAAATAATAAGCTATTGGCATATGACTACTTTTTTGAGAGGTATTAAGTATCCCACAGTGTATTTTTTAAAAGTACTCAGGGAAAACCGGTATAAATTCAGAAAGTAAGAACCAGGAATGTGAATGCAGGGCCAGAAACAAAATAACTACTAATAGTTAGGTTTGGTTGGTAAGCAGATGATGACAAAACAAAAGGCAATAAGCGGAATCCTCCACAGGGAATTGGTGTATCAACCACAAACTGAGAACGAGGATTATCTAAGAGAAGACATCAGCTCCAAGGACTGATAACAAATCATCATGAGTGAGCTGCAATATATGCTGTGGTCTGAAAGCAATGAAAGGAAAATGACAAATGGAAACGATTGCGCAGAATTATATTTGTAAAACCTCACAGATAAAAAAAGGTAATAAAACAAGATCAACAAAAATAATAATGGTAAAATATTGGCTCCTTCACAGACTGATTATACAGTAACAAGGGTTTAAATTATGAATTTAAATTATGAATTAAATTACTTTAATTTTTCTAAAAACATCAACATTTATACATTCAGATAAGGTTTGCCCTACCAATTAGTTATCTTAGAAGGCTATGTCCACATCATAGTGCTGACATGGCTTAAAGTACTATAAAGATCGTTTTCAAGACATTTTATAAGCAAAAAAATCAATGTCATATCATGTTTTGCCAAAAATGGAATTCCCCAGCTACTTACTTGCCTTAGTTTCCAAACTTCCTCCAAATAACTTTTGCAGATTACTAAATATCAAATCCTTTCAAAAAGACTGAAAATTCACCACTAATAAAATATATTGCAGACCCTGCAGATGATTAAGGGGGAATAATTCTACATAGTTTCTGGGCGATGGCTTTCTTGAAATTTCATTCCTTAAGTGTCTCCCTACTATATGCAAGTCACTGTGGGAGTACCAACTCCAGTTTTTACCTCTTCCATGGTGTAGCTATATTTTTTCTAAAATTTCAAATAGATCAGCATACAACCTTCCTTAAAAGTGACAGGATGCCTGCAATGAGATGAGTTAAAATCCTTTGGAGGCTATGAAAATCAAAACCTAGTGTGTACCTAATTTTGAAGCTGTCTTCTGCAGTATCCCACCTCTCAGTCTCTGCTCACACCCCATCACCTAATTTCTGTTCCCTGAATGAGCCACGCAATTTTAAACCCTTGATGCTTTTCCCACATGGTCTTCCCTCTCCCTGAAATGACCTACTCAGATTTTTTCTTTTTCCTTTTTTTTTTTTTTTTTTTTTTACTGCCTGGCAACCTATCATGGGCAGTTCATGACCTTACTTAATCCCCAAACAATTTAAATCTAACTCCAGGGTAACAACTTGATCACTGATTCAAAGAAACAGTTATCAAGGCACTCCCCCCCCACCCCACCTGAATCTCTCTGCTCTAGCTACTTAGCTCTGCCTTCAGTAGTTATATTAACCATGTCCTTGTCATCAAAGCAATTAAGACCTTAATTCGAAAAACAAATTTTTTTTTGGTCTTTTTGCCTTTTCTAGGGCCGCACCCCCAGCATATGGAGGTTCCCAGGCTAGGGGTTTAATCAGAGCTGTAGCCACTGGCCACTGCCACAGCCACAGCAACGTGGGATCCGAGCCGCGTCTGCGACTTACACCACAGCTCACGGCAACGCCGGATCCTTAACCCACTGAGAGAGGCCAGGGATCGAGCCCGCAACCTCATGGTTCCTAGTTGGACTAGTTGGATTCATCAACCACTGAGCCATGACGAGAACTCCGAAAACCTCAGGGTAAGGAAGAATGTCTTTTTAAAAAAACTACACACACACACACACACACACTTGATCTTACCAAAACTGAAAAACTTCTGCATATGACAAATCAACAGAAAACACAAGTCACAAATTGAGAACAAAATATTTGCAACACCAATAAACAACAAAACAGCCTTAGATCCAAAATATGTAAAGAATGGCACCAAATCAATGAGGCAAACCACTCTCTAGTAGAAAAATGGACAAAAGACAAATAGACATTTCCCAAAAAAGGAAAATATATGACCACAAATCTATCAAAGGATGCATAACATTATCAGTAATAAAGAAACAGAAACTAATACATAATTTTCTGTCTGTCCTTTGCTCCTTGTTGTAAGAACACTTGTTCATTTACCCCACGTGTATGTCTGTGCCATTCCTATCATCCATCTGCCCCAAACCCACAAATATTCATTCCGTCTAGAAAATACTCATTCGCCTAGAAAAGCGTGCACTCAACATCCGCATCAAGCCTCTCTCCGTGAGGGCTGTAAGAGCAGTCAGCAGCCAATAACCTAGTCTGATCCCGTCTGAGGCCATTTCTCAGCCTACCCCACCCAAGCACAGTTAAAACACCTTAAGACTTATGGAGGGTGTCATTAGGGAACGGGCAGCTCCACGGCCATTTCTTGAAAAGGAACCTCATGTGAGGTCGCTGACTGATGCTTGTTTATTTTTAACATATGACTTTTTTTTTTTTTTTTGGTCATTTAGGGCCACACCCCTGGCATATGGAGGTTCCCACGCTAGGGATTCGATCAGAACTGTAGCTGCTGGCCTATACCACGGCCACAGCAACGCGGGATCCGAATTGAGTCTGTGACCTAAACCAGAGCTCACGGCAACGCCAGATCTTTAACCCACGGAGCGAGGCCAGGGAACCTCATGGGTCCCAGTCGGGTTAGTTTCCACTGTGCCACGACGGGAACTCCTGATGCTTTTTTTATGTTCAACTTTTTAGTGTTTACTGCAGTACCTGAAGCACTGAAGATAATTAATAAATGTATTATGGATGGTTGAATGAACAGTGGATGGATGGGTTGAGGCAGGAAATTTTCCTGCTGACACCTTGTTAACTTTTCCATAAACTCCTCTATCAAAATTATTTTAAATACTCTTTATTAACTTAATAGAGGTATATGAATGAAAACAATCAGGAGACTTATGAAGTCCTTAAAGAAATATACTTTAAAATATCAAAGGTGGTACTAATGTAAGTCTTAAGGACAAAAAAAGTACTTTTTACTGGACATAGCCCTTTGCTAATCAGAGTACTGTTGTTTCCATATAGTCTTGGCATTAGATCTTCTATAAGTGAAATACAAAAATGTCTCCTGGATGAGGGTACAGGTACATTCTCACTAAAGGGGTTGAGGGACAGCAGTTGAGGAGTGAAAGGTTTGAAAAGAGGGGAAAATGATAAGGAAGATATGTTTTTCTATTCTTCCACCAGAGCAAAACATAAGAATCTCTACTACAAATAGCCATGTCCTAATTAACATCATTTCACTGTTGATCACACGTAGCCTATTTTTAAAAATGCCTTTGGGAAAGAATGAGAGGAGAAATATTCTGTTCCTATCAGTTTGCTATTTGATGCATTTTATAAACCCATCTGAAATATTAACAATATTTAAAATATATTGCCTCATTCTTGGGAAGTTAACTAAAGTGAAAAATTTTGCATAGTACAACCCAGTTTACCATATTTTTCTTAGAGCAGGCTCATCCTTCTCTTAGAAGAAATGCCGTGTAGTAAAATCATAAAATACTGCCTGAATAAGCTGACCCGCTGACATTGGGGAGCCAGCTATTTACTAGGTTTATTTATATATTTTAAACATTCCATAATAAAGCCTAACTCTCATTACTTTGTGGAAGAGTCTTAAAAAGCACTCATTTTTATTTGAGGACTGGATGATCAAGCACATCTAGCTATTACTCTCATTCTGCTACTTCCTACATTTTATAATTAACATCTCAGCTAGAGCTGGGGGACAACAGGAAAGGCACTAAAACTGAAATCTCCTAGATCAGATATTCGTTACTAGATTTAGCATGGAAACTGAAATTAAATAAAAACCAAGTTATCTCAAATGTCTAAGCTTTTGAATCCAATGGCATAAACTGAAAATATAAGCTATACAAAATAAAATTTTCTATAAATGAAGGCTACAAAGTTTCATTTTGTTAACTGCCTTCCCCCTACAAGTTGCGATTTGTATTAAGCACAATTTCCTAGGTAGAGAACAGAAGCATGCAAAGTTGAAGGATTCAAGAAAAGGTAGATTATTTTTCAGCTTCATTTTTCTTTTTGAAATTACATTCAGGAAAGTTATTGTATGGTCAGAACTGAGTCATTCCAAGATGTTTCATTTAATTTTGGTTGATGCATATATTTGCGTTCCTAATAGTACAGGAATTCATTCAAAAATACTAAGAGCTACACCAACTCTGATTACTTGAAATATTCGGACTGGTTTTACAAAGTAACTATTCCTACAATAAAACTTGCTGTTATTTATCCAGGTGTTTAAAAAACGTAGCTTTAGGAGTTCCCGTGGTGGCTCAGCGGAAACGAATCGACTAGGAACCACGAGGTTGCAGCTTCAATCCTTGGCCTTGCTCAGCGGGTTAAGGATCCAGCACTGCCGTGAGCTGTGGTGTAGGGTCACAGATGTGGCTCGGATCTGGCGTGGCTGTGGCTGTGGCGTGGGCTGGTGTCTACAGCTCCTATTCAACCCCTAGCCTGGGAACCTCCATATGCTGCGGGTGTTGCCCTAAAATACTAAAGACAAAAAAAAATATATTACCTTTAATTTTTGAATAACACTATTTAATATACTCTCAAACTTCAGACAAAATAACTCATTTAATTTCAAACTCAAATTTCTCCTAAAAAGCAAAATTTAACACTTTAAACAACATGGAGACCCATGAAACAATTATATTTAACTATATTTTTAAATAGATTTCAATTTAGTTTTTTTATTCTTCTGACATTAAAAAATCCTCCTAAAGGAAACTTTATATGCACCATAAGTAACAAGAAAAAGAAAAAAAAACTTTTATCTGTAGGAATATCTGGCTGAAAGCGTTTTTTTTCCTTAAACATTTGTGACTGTTAGAATGACACAAACAAATACAGTCCAGACAGACTTCTTCATCCTCTAGAGGAGGGGATAACCGGGTCAGCGACGAAAACCTGCTACATATAATAAACCGTCAGGAAACGGGACCTGGCTCAAAGACAGAAAAGCCAAACCAGTCAGCTTTCCTCAGATCCAGAAAGATTTCCAGTATCAGATGAAAAAGGGGAAATAAAACAGTGTTCTTTATTATGTCAATAAACTGTGCAGCTTTCAATAACAAAAACCTGAGCTTCTTCCAACCCTCTGACAAGCTACCTATGGTCTCCATCAACAGATAATCACACTGGAAATACTAAGATGGTTCTGTAGTATTCAAGAGTTTAGATTTGGCTTTAATAAAAGAGAGCAATTTTCAATTAGTATTTGGGAGTCATTATAACACTGATATAATCTACCATTCCTTCTATGGAATTATGGCTCAGGAGGATGACTTTTGCACTATAATATTCAATTTCTTTCATTGGTTTTTTTAGGGATGCACCTGCAGCATATGGAAGTTCCCAGGCGAGGGGTCTAATTGGAGCTGCAGCTTCCAGCCTAGGCCACAGCCATAGCAACGTGGGATCCCAGCAGCATTGCCAAACCCTTAACCCCCTGAGCGGGACCAGGGATCAAACCCACACCCTCATGGACACTAGTCAGGTTCTTAACCCACCGAGTCACAATGGGAACTCCATATAAAAAGAAGAAAAGTAAATTATAAACTTTGGCCACTGTTGTCCTAGGTGGGTCCTTGGGATACAGTGGTGAATATCAACAACTAGCACATGCGGCATTTACCATTTGTTATGAGATTTCGTAGAGCTTAGAGTCTGGGTATGATACAGGGCTTGCACGTTATACCACGGAAGCACAAGGCTCTAGGGAGAGACACAGCAGAGAAACCTAACCTAGCTGCAGAGCGGCAGGGCTGTGAGGAGAAGCAGTGTCAGGAAAGATTAGCACATTCTTTTTTTTTTTTTTTTGTCTTTTTGCCTTTTTATCTAGAGCCACACCCGCGGCATATGGAGGTTCCCAGGCTAGGGGTCTAACAGGAGCTGTAGCCGCCGGCCTTCACCACAGCCACAGCAACGCAGGATCCGAGCTGCGTCTGCAACCTACACCACAGCTCACGGGAACGCCGGATCCTTAACCCACTGTGCAAGGCTAGGGATCGAACCCGCAACCTCATGGTTCTTAGTCGGATTCCTTAACCACTGAGGCACGAAGGGAACTCCAACATTCTTAAAAGATTTTTCAACAACAGAAGACAACAAATGGACTTCACGGGCCCATCCACAGGCTATTCTAGCCAATCAGGTTTTTGCAGCTTTGTTTTCTGCATGTTAATTCTTCACACGCAAAGTTTTCTACACATGGTTTGTAATCAGTTTTTCCAAGTGGAAAACACCAGCCATTCTGCCCTTGAATCATTTTAAGAGTCTAAAGAGACAGCGCCAGCAATTAGCAGCCAGGGCTGGAGTTATCCCTAAGGAACTCCTGTTTCCTGCCTCTGCCCTCAGTTTTTGTCTAGGAAATAACAGCTGAGATCCATAACAAAGTACAATGCAAAGTAACAAAGTAGTATTTTCACAGAAATGCGTTCACTGATTTCTTACCACAAGTGGTACAATGTGTACTTTATAGGTGAAGAAACTGAAGTTCACAGAGTTTTAAAGCAACTTGACTTGCCAAAAAGACCCAGTAACTAACATTAGAGGAAATCTGAATTCAAGACACTTAACTCCAAGACCAGGGCTCTTCCTACTAGGTGGAAGATGTCTCTTTATCTTTACGAAATAATTTTATATGTGAAAGCAACAGTGACTTTATTTTCTAGCCCTTCCTAGGAATGACAATACCATTTGTTCTCTCTGGAAACATGTGGACAAAATTATCCCAAGTATCTTTGTCCCTGAGAAGTTACAAAAACACACAAAACCCCTATTTGCTCTGTGTATCTTCCACCAAGGGCGTAACCAGACTGGCAGTAAGAAACAGGACTCATGAGTAATGTCTTGGCTGAGAGTTCTTAGCATCTTGAACTAAGATTCTAGCATTTGACAGATCAGGGAAATGTCACATACACCTGACTACATTTTCTTTTACTTTGAGTTTCCTGTTCCCTTTGGTTCAAGTCTTTTCCAATCCTTGTACCATGTACTCAACCCAAATATGGAATAGTATTCAGAATATTAAGGAAATCACTTCCCCGCAGAATTCATCAAAGTAAATTACAAATAAAAAATATGACTAGAAATTAAATACCACAAGGTATTATGTAACTTAACATGTTTCTGAGCAATGTTTTGACTAAAGAAAAATGAGATAATAAGCTTAGAAAAAATATACCCCAACATCAAGAGGAACTATTCATCGTATTCTTCTGTGAATAAAATAATATACTTTATATATAATTTTTGTAAAATAATTATTTTTGATTTAAAGGAAAATTCAGGTTTCATGGACTATTTCCCCTGTATTTTCACTGTAAATGGAAATGTCAACTATTTCGGCCCTGTCTAGTGTTCCTTACTTTGTTCTTAGGCTAAGTGGCATGGCAGGTTCGCTTCATATCGGCTGACGAGAGCCAGCTGTCAAAGTATTAACAGCCTGAAACCAGCCATGGTGAGAATATTTATACCAAAGAAATCAACAAAAACAGAAAAAATATGGAGGTATCCTGGGTTTTCCCCCTGAACAGCCTGTTGTTAAACATCTATCAGCAAATCGCTGTGCTCTTGTCCCCCACCAACTCTTCAGAAGCTCACGTTTTACTTACTTCATTGTGTCTCTTCTCTTTCTCTTTAAACTCTGATTTTGTGCTTTTATTTATTTTTCCCCAAAGCCTACCCTTGAAAATATTTAGACTTGACTTCAAAGAGTTACAATATCATGACTAAGGATCTAAATTAAACATATTCTTTCACCAAAATATTCTCACAGGAAATGTTTCCCTGATTTCTTGTCTGACTGGCCTGCTTTAGCATACTCTGTTACTTTCAAGGCAGTCTATTCCTTGTGAGTTTGCTAAGAATACATTTTTGTTCCCTGATATGAACATTTTGCTTGAAGCTTATACATGTGTTCCTCATAAAACATCAATGTATATAATAGCAATACTTAAATTTCTAGTCTTTTGTTCTAAGAAAGTAATAAATTATACACTGTTATATACAAAGACCTTCTGCATTAAGTGGGGATCAATATTATACACATAAGAAAGAGGATAAAGTCTATCAGTCTGCTTTTACTGAAGAAGAAACAAAGGGAAGAGACTGTAACTTCTGTAAAGGCACAGAGAACTCAATTAGGCAGAAGGTTTACTTCAAAAAGCAGGGTTTCCACAGATTCCTATGCAAATAAAACAGGCTCTTGCTGCAGTTTAGGTTCAGCCAATCAAACCTACTTGCCCAAGTTCTGAAAGGCAGAAGTGAAGCAGAAACCACACTCTTGCTGACATTTATGTTTTTAAGCTAGTGTTAGCAGAGATTTCAGAATCCAGTAATTACCCTTCTGGTTGCTGGGAGACAGGGAGTGACACATACATCTGGCTGGCCACAATACTGGGTGTATTCTAGAGCAACGGCTGGCAAACTTTTTTCTTTAAGGGCTAGATAATAAATACCATGTGGTTTCTGTTGCCATTGTAGTGTGAAAGTAACTACAGATAACAGGTCAATTAAAAAGTATGGCTGTATTCTAATAAAACATAAGATGTATGGGTACTGAAATTTGAAATTCATAAAATGTTTAGGTGCCTCAAAACATTATTCAACTCCTTTGTTGAATAATGTTGAATATAAGTTGGTGTAACCACCATGGAAAACAGTATAGAGGTTTCTCAAAAAATTAAAAATAGAACTGCCATACAGATCAGCCATTTCACTCCTGGCTATTTATGTGAAGAAAATTAAAACACTGCAGCACTATATACAACAGCCAATATATGGAAACACCCTAAGTGTCTGCTGACAAATGAATGGACACAACGGAAGATTACTCGGTCACAAAAAGAAGGAAATCCTGCAATCTGCAATAACATGGGTGGGCTTTAAGAACATATGCGGAGTGCAATAAGTCGGACAGAGATAAATGTTATATGATAAGTTATATGATATAAACAAATGTTATATGATAAGTCAGACAAAGACAAAGCTTATATGATCTCACCTAAATGTGGAATCTAAATAAAGAAAATCAGGCTCAAGGGTACAGAGAACAGATTGGTAGCTGCCAGGGGCGGGGAGCAGGGAATGGGCAAGTGGGTGAAGAGAGTCAAAAGGTACAAACCTCCAGTGCTCGGATCCCGCGTTGCTGTGGCTGTGGTGTAGGCTGGCAGTTACAGCTCCTGTTAGACCCCTAGCCTGGGAACCTCCGTATGCCGCGGGTGTGGCCCTAGATAAGGCAAAAAGACAAAAAAAAAAAAAAAAAAAAAGATTAAGTCCTGGGGATGTAACACACAGCATGGTAACTGCAGTTAATAATACTATATTATGTATTTGAAAGTTGCTAGGAAAGTAAATCTTTAAAGTTCTCATAGTATGGAAAAAAACATAGTTATATGTATGGTGATGGATATTAATGAGACTTACTGTGATCATTTTGTAATATATACAAATGTTTAATCATTATGTCATACACCTGAAACTAATAAAATGTTAGATGTCAATTATACCTAAATAATAATTTTTTTAAAACCCCATTAGTCTTCTTTTGATTTTTTTCAACCATTTAAAAATGCAGGAGTTCCCGCTGTGGCTCAGCTAGGTAAGAACCCAACTAGTATCCATGAGGATGCAGGTTCGATCCCTGGCCTCATTTCATGGGTTAAGGATCCAGCATTGCCACAAGCTGCAGGATAGGTCACAGATGCAGCTCAGATCCTGTGTAGGTCTGCAGCTGCAGCTCTGATTCGACTGCTCACCCAGCAATTTCCATATGCTGTAGGTGGAAAAGTAACACACATCATGATAACTATAGTTAATAACACTGTATTATGTATTTGAAAGTTGCTAGGAAAGTAAATCTTTAAAGTTCTCACAGAAAAAAAAAAAAAAACATAGCTATACATATGGTGATGGACATTAATAAAACTTTCTGTGATCATAAGTCCCCCAGGACTTATTCATCTTTTAACTGGAGGTTTTCACCTAAACATTAAGTTCAAAAAAAAAAAAAAAAAGGCAAAAATCAGAGTTCCCACTTTGGTGCGGTAGACTAAGAATTCATTTGCGGGAGTTCAGGTCGCTGCAATGGTGCAGGTTCAATCCCCAGCCCAGTGCAGTGGGTTGACGACTCCAATGTTGCTGCAGCTGTGGAGTAGGTCGCAGCTGTGGCTCAGATGCCATTCCTGGCCCGGAAAATTCTATACACTGCAGGTGCGACCATAAAAAACAGGTTAAAAAATAAAATCGCAAAAATCATTCTTAACTGGAGAGACACATAAATCATTTAAGCTAGATTTTGCCTGTTAGCTATAGTTTGCTAACCCCTATAACTGTATCCTGATCCACAGAGAAAGTAGGAAACCCCCCCCCCGCTTTTTTTTTTCTTTTCCCTTTCCCGGCCACACCCATGGCGTATGGAAGTTGCCTAGCCAGGAGTATAATCAGAGCTGCATCTGTGACCTACACCACAGCTGTGGCAACACCAGATCCTTAACCCACTGCACCAGGCCAGGGATTGAACCAGCAACACCACAGAGTCAAGCCAGATCATTAACCCACTGCGCCACAGTGGGAACTCCAGCAACAGCTCCTCTGATGGCCTCTGTGGCACAGCACTAGGAGATGTTTGCAGAATGTCAACAGTGAGCCTCAAATCTGCTTCCTCAGCCCTGTCTATCCTTCCATAAGCCACAAATACCCTGTAATACGTATCTTTCTGCTAAAATGGCTGGAACAGATTCTGTTCTCTGCCACTAAATCCTGCCCAATTCATAGTGCTACTATATATTCTTTAATATCAAACAGCCAATGTTTAAATAGTCAATTGTTTTATAAATGTCATTATTTTATAGAGTTATGTTATATGAATTAAGATCAAATAAGGACCAATTATTGTTATTGGCTGATAATGATAATGTCCCTTAGCCTCTCAACATGGATTTCTTAAGTGTGTACAGGGTAGGTACTGTTGTTACCTACCGCAAGGCCTGTGTGTTCATTTATTATGAACACTAGATTTCAAGCAGTGCCTAGCGGGAATAGAGGCCTACTGTTAAGTATGCGTCCTTTGGGAGCTCAGATTCTAGGGAAGGAGAGAAAAAAAATAAATCAATATAATCCGGTGGTGATGGCTATGAAAAAAAATTAAGTAGGCCTTGAAAATAGAAAGTTCCTAGGTTGCTGTTTGAGTCTGCACAATCAAGGAATGCTTTTCTAAGGAGCTGACACTGGAACAGAAAGTTGAATGAATGAGGGAATAGTCCCTAAGAACTTCTAGGGGAAGAATTTTCCAGGCTGAGGGACAAGCAAAATCAAAGGCTGGAGGGAAGGACGTGCTTAGCATGGCTAAAGAATTGTATTGAAGGCTAAAGCAGAGTTGGGGGGGGGGGAGTGTTAAGCTGCTGATTGTCTGCACTGTGATTCAGTGTTTACTTCTCTCTGGCTGCTTTGAATCAACTGATACCAAGGCGAGAGCTCTGTACGCTGCCCCCTCCACTCTGTACCTCTGCCCACTGTTTTCTGCCTAAAAAGTGCATCCGCGTTGTTTCCTGCAGTCTCACCGGCCCTGCCACTCTACAGACCCTGTGCCACCTACTTGGGAGAGCTCGGTGCCCTGTTTAAGATGTTTGCAGACTTCCAAAAGTTTAGAGCCTTTTTGCAGTCTGAGGCATGGGACTGTGGCTTTCTCATTTCACTAAAATTAAAAGATTTCTTCCCTGTTCTTCATAAAGTTATGTTCAGTTGGCTTTAGGAAGAAGAATAGGATACAAATGTTTTTAGTCAATTACCCTTAAATGGAAATCCTGTATCTTACCTACTACAGATAAATTTAGACACCCATTAAGAGTAGTACATCTATAGATGAGTAGAACTTAAATTTTTCAATCCCTACATTTTCTTTCAATCAATAGATTTCCCTATTTGAAATTCTGAGAAATTATAAAGCACTGAGATCTATAAACTAATAACACCTGTTTAAAAAAAAAGTACAGACTCAATTTTAAAGTATATATATTTTAAAATATATATATATATTAAGGTACCTAAAAGGAATATAAAATTGCAAATTACAGTAAATTTCTACCATGATACTTATATTCAAGCTAAGAAATGATAAAATGCAAATAAGTGAGTATTAATATCCAATTGAATATGCAGTGAAATGAGACTAAGTAAACATCAAAACAATACGTAAGGTAAATGTAACATTATTACTTTCAAGAACATAAGCTCTGGTTATGTTAATAGAGGCTCATTTTGGTTTCTGATTAAATAATTGTCAAAATGTACTTAGCATAAGTTGACTTGTACAAAAAGTACAAGTATTATTCTGAATCATATAAAGGTACTTTTATAATAAATAAATCCTTTCTTCATAAAGTTTAGCCCTTACTAAATTATCAAAACCACTGAATTAATGAGTTCAAGTGGTTATAAAGAGTACAAAACTTTGTATGCATTAACATTTTATTTCTTTGTCCATTTCTAATATTTCTGACATCCAGTATTCTGCTAAGTGTCACTAACAGAAAGATCACGTTCTACCATCCAGGGACTCAGTTAAACTAAAAGATACTACAGAAGAAATGTGATTAGGGCTATAATAAACAATCAGTAAGTAAACAAGATGCTAATGAGAACACAAAGGAAGAAGCACTTAACAATCAGTAGAGAAGAAGACATTCGAACTAAGTCTTGGAAACTGAATAGGAGTTTATCCAGCTGATAAATTTTAGGCCCAACCTTATTTCTAGCTAACAGACCATACATCTACTGAAGAGAAGGCACAAGACATGCTGCTGTGTCCTTGCGGTAGTACAGCAGAGCTGGAGCACAGGGTAAATGTCAGGGAAAGCTGGAGATGAGGTTTGCATAGAATACGTAGGCATGAGCAGGTCATAAAAGGCCTTTCATACTAGGATAATAACGAATGCTTATTATGCAGGAGAGCAATACATGCTGAGAAAATATTTCTAAGTAGTATGAAATGAGTATTTTAATGATCTCTCAGTGAGAAAAGCAGGGCCAGCGGAGGTAGGGTTCAGAAGCAAAAATATGGGAAAATGTCACCAATACTGTATTAACCATATGGGAAGGAGGGGTCTTTTCAGGACTAAAGGGAATAGATGAAAAAGAATAAGATTTCCAGCCCTGAAGAACTGCACGAATGGTAGTGTCATTAACTAAATTAGGAAAGAGAGTGAAGGAATAAGAATAGGAAGGATTAAAAATTAAGTCTCTTTTTAGAGACTGGAGTTCCCATCATGGCTCAGTGGTAGCAAACCCGAAAAGTATCCATAAGGACTCAGGTTCGATCCCTGGCCTCGCTCAGTAAGGATCCAGCGTTGCCATGAGCTGTGGTATAGGTCGCAGATGTGGCTCAGATCCTGCACTGATGTGGCTGTGGTGTAGGCCAGAAGCTACATCTCAGATTCAACCCCTAGCCCGGGAACTTTCTAGATGCCGTGGGTGTGGCCTTAAAAAGACCAAAAAAAAAAAAAAAACAGAGGGAAACAAATTAGGCTACAGTGAAAGAACAGAGCCATGAGAAAATGTAAAGCAAAACAAAAACCCATCTGAAACAGAGGTAATGTACCAAATTATAAGGAGAGATCTTTAATTTGAATGATTGTGATACTATTTTCTATTTTCCAAACAGAAAAAAACTATAAGCATATTTGCAAAACATTTAAAAAAATATTATTGAAATGCTATTTAAATCCTATTGAAAAGGATTTTTTGAAATTTAATGTATGAGTAGTGTTAAAAAAAACACTGCAAAGAATAAGGTAAAAGTAACTATCTCACCACTGGGCTCCAGCTGGTTTTTAATTTCTTGAATATCTTTGCAAAGCTACATTACATAGGTATAAGCATAAAAAAAGTACATATAATATGCATACTCCTTTACGCAGCCTATTAAAAACAAATAGTATAAAAAGAAACATTTGTATTTCATAAACATATTATATTCATCAAATTTATAATAGCAGCACTAAAAATCTTGTCAGTTAAAAAAGGCATTTCTACTCACATGCAAGGTGCAATCTTAATTTACCAATAAACTTAATAACAGTAAAGATTAAAAACCGAACCCCACTAATTTCTCTTCCCACACACTGACCTTCAAGGGATTCCTTGATTAACAGGTTCTGAACACATGAGCACAATAGGGCCCACTCCCCTAACAGTATTTTTACTCAAGCCTCGCAATCTGGGCTCCAACTAGAAAGAGGGGAGGGGAAAGATTATGAATTAGTCTTTAATTCAGAATATTTTACTGAATATGGCTAGCCTAAATCCACCAATTATCTTATACATGAGGGATTTTCAGCCCTGATTGGACACTGGAATCAACTAGGGGCCTTGAAGAGTCTGGTGCCCAGAACCCACCCACTCAAATCAAAATCTCTGGGGCTGGAACCTAGGCATTGCTTTCACAGGCTCTCCAGTTGATTCTACAGCATAACCAGGGTTGAGAACCACTGCCATAGAAAAGTAAGATCAAATTTTACGGAATGCACCCTTAACCTTTTTACCTTGCTGTTAAATAACATCCAATATAGGAACTGTACTTTCAAAACTCTTCAGCAAAGATGGCTCAAAATCAGAGTGTTCCTAATACAGGACGAAGTGACAAAGGAAAACTCACAGAGCAGCACTCAGCCGAGCTTCACCTCACATTCCCTGGACGAGACTAACCCAAGGACAAACCTACTCTGGATAACTGCATCATGGAAAAAAGAGCATTCCATCAAATGGTGGAAATGCTTTTAAATCTCCCTGATTTACAAAGAAGTTCACATTTAGAGACCACCAAACGTATTAAAGTTTCATAACTGAAGAGCCAGATACAATGACTACTGGTTGACTGCAAAAAATGAGAAGCAAAGTGAACAAATTTAAACTTCCAAGAAGCGGCATACAACCATCCTCCTCCACACTTTTTTGGCCACCCTGTGGCATATGGAGTTCCCAAGCCAGGGATTAGATCCGAGCTGCAGGTGTAGCAACTCCAGATCCTTAACCCACTGTGCCCGGCAGGGGATTGAACCCATGTCCCAGCTGCCAGTCCCATTGCATCATAGCAGGAACTCCCTCAACAACTCTTTTATAGGGATTCTAACCTAACAGACGTGGAAGAATTTAAGCCTGTGATGTCTGATATGGCAACCACTAGCTTTATTTTAGAACCATTACCTCTTACAAAAAGCATATATAGACAGCAACACTTCCCACCCACAGACATAACCTTTCAGCCATCTCAGAAGACAAGCAGGACTATGATTAGAACAAAATGTTCTTCCACCTGCTTGATGTTGTCATGGTCCTGAGGCTTCAATGATTTTTCAGAAAAGCATAACTAATTGAAACCATAACCAGAAAACATACTTCCTTTGCTCTAGTCACTATCTCCAATTTTAAGATTCTTTGCCTTCTTTTTAATGTCCTAGCCCTGCCTCTGTGGCAATGGGAACCACAACAAAATACTATTAGTTGGAAAGCTAATTCTGCATCCCAGCATTCAGCAACTGCAGAATGCTGTTCCTTAGAAGAACGCTAAGAACGTGACTATAAACCTAAGATTTAACCCCCAACCTGTCATCAGGAACATATGCAGAATAAAGTCAATGATGCCCCAGGTGTACTCCCATTATGGATAAACAGGTTATGTTTGATATTGAAAAAAAATGAACAAACACATTTCTAAAGAGACTGTCGGAGTTCCTGTCGTGGCTCAGTGGTTAACGAATACAACTAGGAACCATGAGGTTGCGGGCTCGATCCCTGGCCTTGCTCAGTGGGTTAAGGATCCGGCGTTGCCGTGAGCTGTGGTGTAGGTTGCAGACGTGGCTTGGATCCCGCTGCTGTGGCTGTGGCGAAGGCCGGCGGCTACAGCTCCTGTTAGACCCCTAGCCTGGGAACCTCCACATGCCGCGGGTGCGGCCCTAGATAAAGCAAAAAGACAAAAATAAAAATAATAATAAATAAATAAATAAATAAATAATAAAGAGACTGTCATGGTGAACTGGCTGCCTACCCAGTCACACTCAGTTTCTAGGGAAAAAAATCAACTGTTTGATCGCTTTGAAAATCTAGCCGCTCTTACTGTGATTCTCTGGTCTTAACATATGGCTGTAGGGGCTGGGGGAGGGGAACTTCCCTGAAATGTCCCATCATATCTTAAGTCAAATAAATATTATTAGAGTATGAACTTTTATCTTGGAAAAAAAGATCCATCCAAGCAAAAGATGTC